>OY754330.1:135878431-136478431 GCA_963573305.1 Pyrrhosoma nymphula
ATCCTATTGATATTTGCCTAAATGATCATAGACCTACCACTACACGTTGACTTATATTTTCTTTAAACGTAAATACATGAGGTAAAGTAATAAAATAGGTGGGTAATCAAAATAAATTGATGGGCTATGTAGGATGAATGTGCCACTCAAACTTACAGGAGACCCGCCGTGAGACGACTTCTCAGGCCTGAAGATGAGAAAATAACACCAAATTCATCTTTAAATAAATCATTTCCGCATACCACGAGAAATAATACGAATTTCGGAGTAGCATCAGAGAGAAAAGCTGAAAGAATACTAATTAAATATTAGTAAATATTTATATAATTTTTAATATTTTACTGCAGAACAGAAAACATCCACGAAGCTACCGAGACTTAGATGCTTCTAAAAATATCTCTTTTAGTAATTTCTGAAACTCGTTATCTGAACTCCAGGAGAAGCATTGCATAACTTGCCCTAATTTCAAAGACTGCGAATATGAGTTTTGCTTTTGGTGTCGGGAGATAGCGGTTGGAATGGTTGTTTCTTGGGATATTATCGTAAAATTTGGTGCTTAAGAAGTAACCTCAATTTCCAGGAAAATAAATCCTTGTTTACTGCAAAACTTGTACCTCTGTAGCAAGCGAGCGATAAGGATACTTAAACATTATTATTTATGAGGAAATGTAGGCAATACGCAATACAAAATTGTAGGTTTTATTTCTCTCCCTACATTGTCTTCGCGATCTTCATTTTCAAGGGGAAGTAGAAAACTTTAAGACATATGCGTATGGGAGAGATTGAAAATGAAGAATTAATAACGATATTTCATTTCCAAATTTATATTGACGCGGCAGAGGTAGAAGGTGGTAATAATAAAAGTTCCTCAAAAAGAAGATGCTTTTTCCCAATTTTATAATCCCTGCTTATTTCCTTAGCATAGAAAGCGATGCTAATGTACTCTCGTGACTATATAACTTACACTAACTAACCGACTCTGATGCATTATACAAAGCCCGAGCTCTCAGTTAACACGAATTTAATGTAAAAGCTTCCTCCTCTTGCGGTTAACGTTTGCGTGACATTATAAAACTGGGCATTAACGACAGTACTTTCTTTCGTTGAATTCAACAACGTGTGCTTAACACTCCGACGGGGGTTAAATATCCAACGTATGTAATTATTAAATGAAAAGCTAAAGGGAATAGCGATGAACAAGCATGCCTAATTTGAAATTTTATAAAGCCACAAATTGGAAATGGAGCAAAATTTGGTATTAATTGATGGCAATGCTGACGAAAAAAGCGATGACTGTTAATTTAAGGAGATTTTACAGTTACCTAAGATTTTATGGAGCATAAATAATGTTAGACGTTTAAGAGCAAGGGTATTTCTTAAAACTGCTGGCTCCGAGGAAAATAACTAAATTGCTACTTTGCACTGCTGGATATGACACAAAAAATATGAGCGGTGATTTTATGATTATATTTTATAACCTATAATCATAATCTTTGTCATAAATTTTTATTTTGTAATATATACAAATAACTCCGGTGAGATACAGAAATACAACAACAAACGGAAAATAAAAAAATATAAAAAATAAAATAACAAAGGAAAGCTGTATAAAACCAGCCCAATGATTATCGACGTCATTGGATTGCCATGCATCTTGTACATAAATGGCTATAAAATGCACTTTTCACAGCATTCATCCTTTATGTTGGTATAATTTCTTAGGGTAAAAAAAGTATTTCTGCAGGATTATTTTATTAGTAGGTACTATACTTGTAATATGAAAATGCAACACGATCCATTACCGTTATCAGGAAACATTATTGAAAATTCCAAACCCAATTGCACTTATATTCAGCACAGATATCCGATTTATCTTGCATTTTCCAATCAGTATTGGAAGGAAGTAAGCTTTCAGAGAAAATGTTAATGACATCTCTCTGCATAGTTGCACGACAGCGTCCATTTGTCCACATCTAATTAATTTAATGCCTTTTGGCATATTTTTATTTTCGCTTTAAATTCGGAATCGAAAAATAAAAGTGGGAACCACATTGAACGAGAAGAATGATTGGAAAATAAAGCGCTTAGATCTAACAAAAGTGAAGAGAAAAGGAAAGTTTCGTCTTATCCACTGTTAATTATTTATGACTGAGCGTTAAATTCGTACATACGTATCGCTCCTGTTTGAGTTTTAAGGCTACATTTTCAAGCTGGCCTGATAATCAACCCATTCACTCTTACTCATCAATGGTTGATTAAGCCGCACAAATCTGTATAAGATTTGACTCCGCTGAATACCCTCATAAAGGTTACTATTTGCAGTCATTCGCGGGGTTCATTAACCAGCGGCTACAAAGAAAAGCCAATCATTTCCTGATTACAGCTGTTTATCACCTGAAAACAGCTGTAATTCACAAGAATCAGTCTCATTCAATGCCATAATTTGATAATGCACACCTATAATTGCCAAAGAGCAGCCTTTAAATCGTTTTTCGAATTAAATCCGGCAATTTATTGTTGCACTAATCTCCCATGAATCAACTCTTTCAGCTCTCAGCAATCTCGGCTTCATGTTCCTCAGGCATAAAGTTGCAATGGAAGTTGCATTTATATTCACTCTTTAATGTAATGTTTGGGTTAAAAGTAGGTTTTAATGGAAGTAAAAAATCATCTATTTTTTTATGTGTGCAGGTCCCCACCTACCTCTAGTATTTATTTCTTCATCTTAAATTGCGTACTACCTTTCTTTATCCCGTTCGTAAAACCTATTTTCCTCCATCCCCTTCTCCGTTTGCCCAACATGCTTCCCTCTATGACGGCCTTGAGGAACCCATTGCCCCTCATTACCTCTTTCAGTTACCTACCCCTAATCTTGCCCAAAAGTTTCCTCTCATGTCAAATAGTTCCTAATTTGTCTTCCTTTCCGTCCATCCACTATCTTTCTATCCTTCTACACATCCACATCTCGAACGCCAATATCCTATTTTCGTCTTGATGAACTCGATACTCTCAGGCGTTACTTTTTAAAATTCCATTTTGATAGAAACAAAACAAACTTTTTAAATTTTACAATCGATTTTTATTTACTACGACCGGTTTCGTCGCATAAGCGACATCTTCAGGAGATCCCTTCAGGAGAAGCGACATCTTCACCTGAAGATATCGCTTCTCCTGAAACCGGTCGTAGTGAATAAAAATCGATTATAAAATTTGAAAAGTTGGTTTTGTTTATATTTTCGTCTTGGTTTCTCAGATACCACGTTTCTGCCCTATACAACGCCACACTCCATATTAAGCTCTTCACCAGCCTCTTTTTCCCCTCCTTACTTAAGATCCCCGTCGTCCACTCCCTTCTATTATAATTAAATATACATATTCAATAATTATTGAAAGATTCCCTCGCTAGCTCTATTTTCCTTCTAATATCTTTGCTACTACGCCAATTTTCTTCTAGCGTACTAACCGAGTAATATAATTAATCTACTTGCTCTAGTTGGTGCACTCATACTTTCATGACCAGCCTAGCTTTCTTTGTCCTAAATTTTACATCTTTTATTGCAAAATATTTTCAAGTAGTCATATTCCTGCATGTTTTAATTAATAAGACTACAAAACTGACCATTAGGCTCCTAGAGAATATTTTCCAATCAGTTTAAAGTGGCCAGTATCCCGACGAGGGAAGCTCTCGAATCTTTCGCTTTATCTTACGTGGATCTTATCACGGATGAAAGGCAGACCTGATATTAGCAACTGCCTCTATTTCAGCGACTCTGTCATCAGGCTCCCTGATCAGCTTGCCATTGGACAAGAAATGAAAATATCATTAAAACCACAGTTTAGAAAATAACATCAAGCTTTTTTGTGGGCTATTTTGTCCAAATCATGCTCATTCGTAAAGTGATGAACGTATTTTGGTGGTGTCAAAAGTTATTTTCCTCCAAAATAAATATCCCTTCCTAGTGGTGAAAGTTCTCGACATTTCAGCTCCTGGGTCGTGAAAAGGTTAAAAGCAGATGTCGGTGAAACATTCGCCGAATTGGTACGAAAAACTATCTTCCCTTTTTCATTCCGAACTAATCGTAGCTCCTCAAACCTTTGCGTCTCTATCTGACGAGAGCACGGTGAGCAATGCGGCCACCCTTCATGGTTTTCGAGCGCGTTTGTGAAATAGTTGCGACATACGAGTGTCGAATCGCTCTTTTGTTTCTCGCTTAGCGTTCACGCCCAGCCGTTTCCGTGGCAGCAGCTTTGAAAAAGCGCGCGCTCTCACGTCACGAATCACTGACTCTCGGACCATTTGGAAATCCGAAACAGCGAACGAGTGGAACGGGGCGATAATGCCGGAATCGCGTTTTTGCGCAGGGTGGAGATGAATATGCCCTGCATTAGAGAGGAGACACGGTTGTGGAGTATTATGGCCAACTATCGATTAAGGGAAGGGGTTGCTGTAAAACAAAGCGCGGAATATGAAACGCGGAGAGGGGAGTTTTGCCGTGCATATTCTAAAACAAAAAAACAAATGCGTGGACAGAGAGCGTGGCGACACCAAAGAGGACTTCAAACGGCACAAAGCACGTACACACATTCGGCGGGACAATGAAAAGCGAAAACCGTTCGTCGATACAAAAGGCTTAAAAGCTCGACGGATTGATTGCGAACTCAGTTGTCACGGAGACGGGAGCCTGTTAAAATCGGACACGGGAAAAATTCGGGTGTGGAAGGGATTAAAATACGCGGGGCGATGAAATGATGGGAACAAAGAGGATCGCTTAACTGCGCGCCCCTCACGCTCAAATTAAACGTTCTTGCGGCTGATTTCCTGGCGTTCGGAAAATTTCCCAAATATACGAGCGGTTACATCTGGGACGCTTGTGAAGAATATTCTATAATACCGGCGTATGAGGAAATATTGATGACAATTCTGTCACCCACTTATATTTTTCGATATTTAATTTAAAAAATATAAGGCACAATGTTGTTGGAAAATATAAATTGGGTTGCCGGTTGATTGAGATGATTATAGATATATTGTAGGGGTTTATTTAAGACCATTTCTGGTGATATGGAAATAATTGTGCGGTATATGGTGGTGATAGGTATGCAAATTAACGTAAATCGCCTTAAAATTAACTGCGGGGGCTTCTCTATCGAAACAATGTACTCATGTTAGTGGAAGTCATATTAAGATATGTTAAACTTGTATTCACAGACTTGTACTCACAAACACCAGGAGCAACTGCTGATTTATCCATTAGATAAGAGTATCGGGAGGACTTACCTGGAAAAGGAAAACATTGATTACTTACAGATTCACCAAGGGGTCAATCCAAATAAAATCATCTAGAAATAGAAAAAAATGTTGCTCAACATTTTTGATTTTCCTTATATTTTGCTAAATTATTTGCCAATATTTTGGGTGCTCATAAAGAGGTATAAAAATATTTTCAACTCCTAAGATTTTTTACGGCCATTTTTAAATAGTGACACGAAAATAATTTTTTCGAGAAAACCATATAACTTCTTTTTATTCACGAAGATAACGAAATAATACAGAAACCATTGTAATTAACGAACTACGGTATATATTTTGTAACAGGTATTTTACTGCTAATTATTTAAGAAATTGCTTGAAATTAATATAAAAAATTGCACTTCACTTCGTCAAAAATAAATTTTAGCGTTAAAATGTCTATTGAAGGAAGAATGCCTTGCTACTAAAACTATTTTCTGTAGCAGTTCTCTTGTAGATCAATCCTCAAAAAAGTATGAAACGTGAATTTTATAGTGAATAGTATAAAGTAATAACTTTAAAAGTAAAAGTAAATTTGACGAACCGTCAAAAATGGCACCTTGGACTAAATTTTAAACGTTTAAGGTTAAATATAAAAAAGGGACAGCATGAAAAAATCAGAAATTTTTAAAATATTGGCAAACTATGTAGCAAAAAATCATGAAAAACAAAAAATGTTGTTCACCTTGGCCTGGATTATTTCAAATGGATTGACCCAATGTTATACCACAGATACAAAATAAGAAAATACATTTTGTCAAAAAGTTATTTTTAACCATCATTTTAAAAAGTAATAACTATCATATAGCTACATTTTCGACACATTACCTATGGAATAAATTTGTACTTAAAGCATGATTGCTTGTGAGAAACCATGCGTTCTCAGACTGCATTATATTCTTTAAAATTTATTCAAATAAGCATCTAGTATTGAAAAAGCAATAAAAACAGAGAAAATATTTGCAAAGATCTATTTGAATTCCATTGCCATTGTCTTTTCTTAGGACTAGGAAAATAAAATTCAGTTCGCTTATCACTGTAAAGTAGTGGACTTGGACATTAAATGAGAATTCGCCAACGTAATACAGAGGAAAACAGCCAAAGGTTTGTGCATATTTTATCTTACATCTTCTGTTACTACTTATAGTTCTAGAAGCATAATTTAAGACCTATTGGACGACTCAATTGAAAACAATTTTTTAAAGCGTTTATCCTTAAATCGTTCGGTCCAATCACGGTTCTCTGTAACGCTTGCGCTCGCGTAACGTTATTTTTCAATTGCACTCATGAGAGCGAAAATGTTATTGCCATTCTTCAAATATTGTCAGGCGTATTACAATAATTGTGTTAATTGATGGAGTGGACTCCTGGGATATTTTTTGTGAGCATTGTCCTACTAGAGTGATTCGCGTTTTGGATAACGATAGTGACAACGCAAAAGAAGGAACCGTGACCCCTACTCTGGACTTGTAAACCCTTACTGCCTACTAATGGATAATTATAAGGAAAATTCCTCAGCGAGCGAAGTTATCATCGTCCCCGATAGGGCTTGCGAATTTCGTAAATCAATGACTTGGAGAACTGAAATCTGTGTGGAGTTGCTTATTCTCTCATGTGTATGCGGGAGCGAGAAGAATGTGGCGGGAGGCGGGAGTTAACAAAACGAAACCCTGGGTATGAGACTCGTAAAACTGCGCGGGAGAGCAGCGTGGTGATAGCGCAAATGTGGGGTGCGGAGTGGGTAGGGATGAGAGAGGAGTAGGAGGCGGATGCGTTGGAGGAGGGTGACGTGACAACTAGAAGATAAGACGGAACAATGGATACCAAGAAGACCTATTCCCCGGCCGGGTAAAAGGAACGTCAGACACTCGGAGCTGATACCGATTAAAGCACACTCGCTCCAAGACGAAGAACGGCTCGCGGGGAGTGAGTGGGGTGTTGTATTTTAAGGCCCACGCAATTCGGGAATTACGACGGGCGGAGCCATTCCAGCCGAGGATAAGGGGAGCGATGCACACTGGGACGCGATCTTCCCCGGGGAACCTCGACGGAGCTTCGGGGGCCCCCGTGGCGTGTGGTGGATACGTCCCGTCTGCTGCGATGTCGACACAGCAAAAAAAACGCCCATTCATTTTCATCCGAGATAAGAGAGATGCACGCGGCGCCTTAGCACCCATATTAGGCTCCCGTTCTCAATGCGTCGGGGCGGGAATCGCGAGTCAATGACTGGTGTTTGCTTTGCGGATTTTTTCCCGCTGTCTTAAATTATGCAGGAGCAAAAACCTCTCCCACTTAAAATATACCAAGAAAATTAAAACGCAATTAACCAGGTTAATCAGAGTACAATTTTAATACTCTCATTCCGTTATATGAAAGAAAACTGACCTATGATATGTATGCGACTGAAAGAACAACAAATGTACTTTGAATTAGTCTATATATTATCAACCACGACAGGTAATTCTCATAAAATGATTAAGTAAGGATTATAATAGTGATGAGTAACATATTTTTTACAATAGTGAAGTTAAAGCAAAGAAGACTTGATTTGATAAAGCAGATAATGCACTTTATTTTCGGGATGCATTGGGCGCTTCGTTGAAACAATAACTTTGAGATGCAACTCAAACCAAGTGCGGTCTTAGAAAACAAGCATTACATTCCAGCTATACAATGCCAGTTCCAGCACTTAATTACAATATTCCGAGATCTCTAATATTGTCACCAGATGGAATGAAAAATATAGCAGTTAGTTGATTTTAAAGCAATTTTGTATCAATGTTGGATAATATCCAAAAGTCCTCAGTCGAGTAAACTGCTAAGGGTAAACTTCTTCATAACGAACAGCAAATTAATTGGGCACGGTTTTATGACGCCTGGTTACCGCCAACCACAAAATGATGTACCATACAAGTAGTAGAGAAATGCGGGAATGAAAACACTACGTCATCAATTAACAATTAAAAGACGAATTCATACGCTAAAGTGTCGCCTCCAAGTGGTAAAAAGGTGAAGTTCTCAAAACAATTGAATGTTGAAATTCGCAAGTGAGTCGAAGTGTGTCGAGCGAAGTTTTCAAGAGGGTGTGTCATGAAATGCGCACGCAGGTGGATGGAAACAATAGAATTTTGAAATGCTCGTTGGTCTGGGTGGGTGGGGGTCGGATTCGGTTCTCTCTGAAGGTATATGGGCGCATGCGCTAACGTCATTAGCAGTGTTGAGATGTCTCTACTAGCAGTCAGAGCCGAAGTCGCTGGAGGGTCTCCCTTCGTCGTCCATCCCGTTCCGGTCTTCAAGACCTGTGATGGCTGCTATGAAGTGATGCTTCGCGACTTCATGTACAACGAAGGTTACGATAGACATACACAGTCTTTGGGTGAATTCGTGGAGTGTTTGCGGGACCTCACCTTGCATCTGAACTTCGATAGGAAATGCTTCATCGAAGTGAAATATCATAGTCAATCTGTTAACCTTGCTGGAGAGAAAATTGTATTCTCGGGTTCTGCGCGGGATTGTAGTGAGCCGGAATTTCGCCGTTGCTTTTTACCATCATTGTATTGCGAGAATGAGCCGGAGGAGGATGAAGAATTAAGTGATTGGTTCGATGTAGAAATAAAAGTGTATGAAATAGGTGAATATAAGGTAAACTGTCCTGCTCATTCGCAAGAAGAAGAATCTTTTTGTGTAAGTGATTGGCGAGCTCGCTGTTTTGAAGTGTTAAGCGAAAGAGATGATCCGCAGAGTGAAGTGTTTGCCTCTTCCTTAGACGAAGAAGAAGAAGAAGAATGGCGAGGTTTTAAATCGAGATACAATTACAAGAATTCGTTGTGTAGGAAAGGTGATTTCATTACATCCTACAAATTTAAGCTCGTTCTTGACCCTAATGACGCTATTCTCCGTTGGAAATCTACAGTGTTAACATTTCCGTGTGAAGGTACTAGCAAAGTTACAAGGTAAATGTTAAAGTGAAGTGTGTGTGTATGTATATGTTTTCTATATTGTTTTTGCAAATAAAGGATATGTACTGACTCCTGCATTATCATTTTTCACATTTTTTTTAAAGGAATCCAGGTGAAGAAAGAGAGAGAGTCAAAAAGTAATTTAGAATGAAATATTTTAATAAAAATTAATGCATTACATTAGGAATACTACAAGTGGTGCGGACAGAGTCTTAATTCTGGTTTTCGTCTATGTGTATATATAGACAATTTAACTTTACAAACTTTTTTTATTTCTTAACATGTATATACTCACAATTTAGTACACCACCATCATTTCATCTACAACAAGTACAACAATTAGGTAAACCACCACCATTTCATCTACAACAAGTATAACAATTTAGTAAACCACCATCATTTCATCTACAACAGGTACAAACTTTTTTATTTCTGAACTAGTCAATTTAGAACACCACCATTTCGTCTTCAACTTTAATCACAAATTTTATCACTCGTATGCGCGTACCCTTGGTATAGTCTGTGGTACTGTATCTCACTTGGGATTCTTTATGATCCGTGTAGCACACTGGTTTGCCATCGAACATGTCCCCACCACCTTTAGATATAAATGTACCACTACCTTTTGATATCGCGCTCTCGCCCATGAATTTTGATATACCCTTGACAACAATCTTTCCATCGACTTCGGTTCTCTCTGGAATACATCCTCCGCAGGGTTTGGGATCTGGTTTGTAGGCCTCGCACACCTCCAGCCAGATGATGGGGAGCTGCTCCTCGGCTTGCTTTTGTTTTTCCGGATCGGTGATATCAGACGCTAGGGTAATGTTGAATCTCTCCACCGTTCCATTACCATCTTCGAAGCCAGAGAATATCACCTTCTGCCCAACCACATCAAACTCTCGTTGCTGATGTCTAAACACGCAGTAGTAGAACGCTTTAAAGTAGACAGTTAAAATGAAATCGGTGTTGGATGTCTTCAAAAGATCTCTGGGGACAAAAACGTCATAGGTGTCTCCGTCGGGCTGTTTCTCTACTCGCAAGTGCTCATTTCCCAGGCAAGCTGAAGGGATCTTTTGCAAAGCTGCGATTTTAGTAGCCATTTTGCTGCGTGCACACTCTTCTCTTAGGACGTATAATGAGCATGCAGTCATCTGCAGGCTCTTATATATCGTTGTGAGGGGGGAATAGTGAGGAAGGGGAAAGAAGGGAATTTCATCTCACTGGCTCATGTAAATTGAGACGGGTTTCAAGGGAGACAAAGAACAGGTTGTAATCGGAGACAATGCGGTAATGTCTCGCGTGACCGCAGGTTGATTGAAATGCATACTTTGCGGTTTTAAGGGAGACAATGGATATGACTCATCAGGTGTCAGGTCTAGACTTGTTTTCAAGGCTCTCAACCACAAGTTGGTGGAAATGGAGACGATGCGGTTATGATTCACGTGGAGACAGGTTTGGGAAAAACCGGTGTCAGGTCTAGACTTGTTTTCAAGGCTCTCAACCACAAGTTGGTGGAAATGGAGACGATGCGGTTATGATTCACGTGGAGACAGGTTTGGGAAAAGGGGTAAAAAAAAATGAAAGGCATGATGACATAACAAATTTTCAATTTATTAACACAAGAGATATACAGAAATGGAAATAAACACTCTTTTTCATGACAATATTGATATTTTACATGATTTAATAGTTATAAATTATCTTCTTCTTCAGCTTTCAATTTTAACATCAATCTGCTCTGAGAAACGTTACTGAGTATCCATTTTTTTAATTTAGAACAGTTTTTGACAGCGCACGCGAACTTATCCGTCTCGTGATATGCTAATGAGCAATCATTCCTCAATGGTTTAAGAAACTTCAAAGAGGGTACATTTAAAAATCTTTCAACTTCGATTACAACGCGATCTAAAGCTTTCGAAAGGAATTTACATTTTTCGAGCCCTTTTGCAAATAGATGATTATGAGCCCAAGTTTTATTTTTAAGAATTGTATGCAATTCATCATACGGTGTGTCTCCCACATCAGTGGGTATTCCGTGGTAATGCTCTTTCAACCAAGTATTTTCATAGTTCTCAGCCATGTCAGGAGGTAGCTGGAATACCCACGACTCGCGTCGGTCATATTCGAGGTCCTCTATGGCCAGTTCTCTAACTATGAATTCATTCACACCACCATTCTTCCTCACTAGAGCTTGAAAGTCTATTATTAATGCGTTGACCATGACGGGGCCGAGCGGGTAAACTCTAGGTCGGTGCATTATATCCTGGGAATTTCACTCTCAAGACGTTAGATTGATCGTCACCGAAAGTGATGTACAGCTTTTCGATGCCCGAATCTTTCAACGCCAGAGTAATTTTGTTCAGATGAGCGACTACCAAATCACCCGATTGGGTGATTGCATCAAGAGCCGAATCAATCTGATCAAAAGAATTTACTAATGTCTTCCAATCGTTAGCTTTTAATGATACGCGTGTATTCTTACCCCCTAAATTTACGTGGGGTTTACCAAAATATTTTACAAATTGAACGGATGAATCCACGTACGAAGGAATTACTGTTGTTTCAAAATAGTCAGTAACGGATGAAGCAAAATTTTCTAGGCTAGTCCACTGTTCAGGGGTGAGTCTCGCAGTTTTGCTGGAAGAGGAAATCTCCACGCACGGTGTAGCCGACTCCGTCAACCAACCGATGTGTACGCTCTTGGTCTTGCTCAGCTCCAGGGATGTCCTGAGTAAAGGGATGACAGATGATGAAGAGATCGTAGGACTGGAGGATGAAGATCGCCTCCTCTTCTTCTTCACTTGAGACTGCTGCATTCTTACTGATGTTCGTGTCACTTTTACCGTGCTTATATAGTGGTGGACGATGAAAGGGAGGGGAGGGGGAGTGAGTAGATTATATTGTTCTTCGTTTTTTTACTAGAGAACGTTCTACTAAAGCACAACACTTTTGCGACGCTGGATGACATCTTCTCTTGCGTGCAAAGCCAAACTCTCGTTTGAAGAGTTTTGCAGCGATGCAGTCGTTAAGTGCAGGTCGGTGAAATAAGGATGGGAATTTAGAAATAGGTTTGCGAGTGGTGGACTTGAAGAGTGCATACAGACAACAATATTCCCCACAAAGATCTGATTTATAATTTTGCAGTTGAACTGAATTTAAAATCGTGGTGAAGGGTTTCAGAAAGGCCCTAATGTAATTGACTGATGGAGGAAAAGCATAAGAGTCAAAGTACTCTGCGCGTTTTCTAAATATGCATGCTGCAACCCAGTGGGTTCCAGGCTTGTGTGAAGGGTCGAAATTAATTATGTAAATTCCACTTTTAGGTTTTCTTGGAAGTTGATCTGATGGAAAAACCCCCCTAAATCTACGTTTAGTGCGTGGATCCTGAGATAAAACATCTTTGATATCATCCGTTTGCATGTTGAAAGACTAATTAACTCTATCCACGACTGCCATCCTATTAAAATCGATCGTGAGTTTTGAATTATACTCTGCATAAGTGATGATAGTCACAGCGCTAGGCAGTGGAAATTTAAATTTAGCTTCAAATCTCACGTTTCCTGAAACCGGTTTAGACACGTGAGTATCTTCGCCACTTCGATCTGGAGTGAGATCCCACGCTAACACAGTGTATCCATGTTTGAACATATCTAATGAGACTTGATTGCCCCAGTCGCTGTGATGAGCACCCAAAGCAGAAAAAAGCTGACGATAGAGTCGAGTACCAAAACTATTTTCGCTACTAAAATCCATTTCCAATCCTCCCACAGGATTAGGGGAACCGTTTACATAAATACAGCAATGATTCATCGAGTAATGCTTAAAACTGAAGGGATTTTTATTATTTTTACCCTGAAATGCTTCATCATCTACCATAACCACTAATAAAGTCTTAGGAATTCGACCGACTATTAAGTTCTCATTGTTTATCATAGTAACGTTAGATGGTACGGTAAAAGTTTTAACTTCGGCTCGCGTATACGGGTATATTGCATCCTGCGTTCTCAACACTCGTTCAGCAGCTAACAAGGCTGAGGGATTGATTTCATAATGTGGAACAAAGAGTGTAGCATGCATTATTTTCAGTCTGGATTGACCTGGATTCTTTTCTTTGATGTAAAACGCAGGTTTGGCTAACTTAAGAACGACATCTATGTCCACACCATTTAAAAGATAGCGTGATTGATGGAATAAGTCAACGTGAAGTTTTCCTTCCAATTCTACAAGCTTGCTATTCTTGAACCATTCCTTTCGCTCCTTGAATCCGTTGTTTTCAGACTCCTGTTTGTCTAAATCTTTACCGGTATCCAAGGCCCATCCATTACACACAAGGTGCGTGCGCGAAGCATCATAGCCATAGTTTAACAAGGTTTCCAAGTATGATCGGTAATGGTAATTATCAGAGGAAGACATACGATTTCCATTGAAATATACGTGACATTGCTCGAACATTGAATGTAGCAAATTATTGACCACTCCAGGCTGATCAGGATCAGAATCTATGTAATCATCACCAATACTCCTGCTCAACTTAACTCTCATGTTTAAAATTATCCCATTTAAATCTCTGTAGCGATCACCACTATCTTTGATAGAGAATCGTAATTCGGTAGCATTATCGATGGATGCAATTGGTTGATAGTTTGCGATTGTGCAACCATAGACACTCGATTGGAGACTTGGTTCTTTAAACAGATCTAAACATTCTGGGATGTACTCCATGACCTCCAATATGATGTTATCACTTCGGAGACAATCTTTTCAATAAATCTTACGCTTCCTTTCACGATGTATTTATGCAAATACATCTTTACGAGGACGCTTTCGAGACTTCTTTCGAGACTGCTTTCGTTTTTTTCGTCTACCTCCTATTTGCTTTCGTTTTATTTTTCTCCTGACGTAACGACCTGCCCTAGCTCGCTTTGGAGCTCGTAAACCTGCCCCAGCCATCCGATCCATCTTTTCCTCTGCTTTCCTTTTCAAATTATCGAAGGCCTCCAGCGAGCGTGTTTTTAAAATTTCCTTAATTGGTTTCCCGGTGCCGATATCTGATAGAGCTCGCAAACCGGAATCTCTCACCTCTTTGCCTACTGTTTTTATTCCTTTTGTAGCCAAAGGTTTCACGAATTTCCAAAGTCCTCTGAAAAAATTACCCAAACCCCTACCGCGCTGTCTATAATGGCTCGATCGGTACACCGGTCCAATATCTCCACCGATCTGTGAAAAATATCGGCGATATCGATCTACATCTCCCGACATCCCATCGAAGAATGAAAAGCACATACTCTGCCTGCGTATTTATTGCTTAATAAAATGTAACACGACAGTCGATGGGTTTATGCTATCTGGGAATGGGTATAGCTCACCCATTTTATTCAACAATTTAATTTCCACAGTATCAAAGTCGTGTTTATCGAGTTGCATATAATAGGGTTGTGTAAAAATTTGATGATTACCTTTCTCACCCATAACAACCCTCAAACATTTTGACATGGTATCACCAAGTATTTGTGGCGCTAACACGTCTAAGTAAACAAACACTTGACTCGTTAAAGTTTCAGATTCTGGTATTTCCAATTCCGTTTTTTTTAATGTTTTTATTCTTCTTGATACATCATGGTCATCAACACTAGTGACCTGTGCTAATGCAGTGAAGAATTCTCCATCGAACAAAATTTTCGCTTCATTATCAGGCATACTTTCTCTTAGCGAAGATAATAATTGCTTCACGGTATACTTAATAAAATTTAACCGGATAGGAGGATAACTTTTTGGTAATATATATACGTACGTAGAGCACTCGTCGGGTACTGAATTATTATCGAGTGGTATAGCTTTATCAGCTATGGACGTTTTATTCTCAAACCATTCATCTAAAATTCCGCGAAATTCGAAATTCTTATTTGCTGGTATGGCATCGTGTAATGCATATAATAAGCTTTGCAGAGTATACGCTTTACTTTCTAACTTTAATGAAATATCTGGTATAATTTCAACCTCGACGGCGTTCGTTCGCCGACATTTGACTTTTGGAGTAAAACTTTTTGAGGTAGGTAATGATATATCAAGCATAGGAAAATAAATTTCCGCTAGTCCTACCCTCCATGATTCCCCTGCAGTTATACGATGAGGTAATTTCGCTCGAAAGTGTGCGATTGTATTATCGGGAAAATATAACCCAGAGCTGTCACTTAAAAGAGTTACGAATAAATCTTCCATCATCATCGCAATCTTTTCACGGTGGATGCTAGAACCCAAGTGTTGAAATTATCATCATAACCTTTCCATTTTATAAAATATTTAAGGTTTTTACCCTTTCCTCTACGGCTTAAAATATTTTCAATTTGAAATTCAGTATTTCTACTAACGGATGTTTTGGAGAGTTCCTCGCTGTAAAACGATCCCTGTATACGTTCACCATTTAGATCCTCTAGTTGATAGGTGGGAATTGGTGTTCTATCAATTTTCCAAATTTTAAAGATTTCGGTGGAAAAGTTTTGTTTATATCCCTTGGCGAATGGTACTCTCTCCTTCGATATACGAACGAAATCACCAATGGTGAATTTTGCTCTTTTTCGTTTACTTGGTGTAAAACGAAGTGCAATCTGGAACGCGTTCTTTTCGCTAACATCAGCAGGAGGAACACCTGTGGTAGAATGCACGCGATTGTTATATCCTTTCATTAGTTTTGGTAGCACGCTTACATAATTCAAGGTGTTGAATTTAGTGAAATACTTATACATACGTGATTTAAGCGTCCTATTGAATCGTTCCACAACGGATGCCTTAACATCTGGATTATTAGTAGTATAAAATTTTATTCCATGATTTGAAAGGAAACGTTTAAACTTTATGTTTGCAAATTCGGTCCCCTTATCGCTTTGAACTTTCAAAGGCTTTCTATGAGTTAATATTTTGCGAAATGCTTTTATCACATCCTCAGCAGTCTTGTTTTTGATAGGAATTGCAAAACTATACTTTGAGAACAAATCGGTCACAGTTAAAAGATAAGAATAACCATTATTGTAGGTTTTCAATTTTCGCATATCGTTAAGGTCGCATTGCCATGTGTCATCTATGTACGCAGGAGTGTATCTATTCCTGAGGAATTTCTTCCGAGTAGGTTTATGCAGCGTGTAAGTATTCTGATTTTCTAACCATTGTTTCACACGTTTCTTGCTAACCTTTTTTCCCACGCCTTTCCAAAGACTCTCGACGGTGGAAAAGCTGTAGGGGCTAAGTGGATTATAATACACTGACCTCATTTTAGCGTCTTCCATCGCATGAATGGAGTTTTTGTTTTTCGCAGGCGCTGTTTGAGAGGTGGTGTATTGTATTTTACTGTCTCTTCTTCTCCCACTTCCTTCTCCTCCTCCTCTTCCTCCTTTATTTCTTTCGCTAAATCGTCCAGAACTTTCTCCATGTTTCCCGTTCGTTGTTTTATAGTTTTTACCCATGACTTGTCAATCTTACGGCTTGACTTTAATAGCTTTCGACCCTCTGTATTATTCTTCTTATTATTTTTGCTACTCTCGTCCATGAAAGATATGGGAATGGGATCATTCATTCTGTTCACAGCTCCTAAATACGAATCCAAAACTTGACGGTAAAGATGCCATTTTTTAGTATCATCCATTTCAGTTTTAAGCACATTTTGCATTTGTTTATCTAATTTTGAAGCATCCCGCTGCAGTCGTTCCCTTTTCAACGTTTCAGGATCGATGAGCAGCATCCGTTTGAGACTCATCCTATTAGATTACCCAACAAACCGCTCAAAAGAGATCCCAAGAGTATTGGTAGAAAGCCTCCCTTTTGCTTCAGTATTTGGCGTTTTTTCTTAATTGGTAATTTGGGACAACTCAACTTCCTAAGCGTATTTTTGTATCGCAGTAACCTCTTCTTCACTGAGGGGGTAATTTTATGGTTTCCGTTTAACGTATTTAGACAGCACTCGCAAATTGTGTTTATTCCGTCTGCGTTTACGGTTTCTATGATCGATTTTCGCAGCTTTGGATCTGCAGTTTTTAACAACCCGATGAGATGCTTGTTGCGTTTCAACTTCTTCATAGTTTTTTGTATCCGATGGGGCAAACACTGAGGTTATTTCCCCAGGAAATATATCAGTACGGAATCTTACTTTATCGTCCGTCTCTTGCGACAGGTCAAGGACTAAATAAGTGAAGGGTTTGGATGTAACCTCTTTATAAATCCTTAGGAGTTCACCTGAATTCTCTGGATAGACCTGTGATGCAAGGTACCGAAACTGAGACCTATCTCGAGGATTTTTAAAAACTGCTATATATTTAGTATTGAGAGAGATGTTCCGAGACTGAGGGCTTTGGTAGAAAACGTTTTGTGTGATGAGAATGATTGAGATGTTCGAATGATGTGATCCTCGCGTAAAAAGCTCGCTCACGCCCTTGTTGTAGCACTCGTGCATCAAATCGTCTATGACATAAAGGGTAGGAATCTTTCGAGGATTTTCGAATGACGGCAACTTGTTTTGAAACTCGACACCTCTCAGCTCCTCGTTCGGTTTGCTATTTGGACTACAACACCAAATGATTCTATCGATTCTTCCATCAACTAAATCTTTTATGTTTTGCAAAAATCTTACTACAAAAGTTGTTTTTCCACAACACGATGGCCCGGCACAGAGACAAGTAAATGGATGTTTCCACATCAATGGTGCAGACATCATTAACTATTTAAGTAACTTTCACTCGAGTATATACATATCTTACATATTTTGAAGCCTTGAAACTATACCCTTCAATTCATCAACTACATTTGATATAGTTGAAACATTCGAACATTGAATACCGAAGAGTGATAGACTCCTCGGACCAGCACTTAATAATGTGTTATTGAATTCACTATATTCATAGTAATTATCTCCCTTAAAGAAATATAGTAAGCCATTAATGTACCTAAAAGCCGAATTAATTTTTCCAGGAATTGGAGGAAAATATGTGCTCAAATATTTATGATCCTTGGGTTCAAACTTGCATTCATCCATTTCAAGTATGAAAATATCGCTGTAAAAAATATACGTTCTACCTGAATACGTGTTTACCGCTGCCTGAACGATAGCATTACGAGGAAAACGCACGTCCTCGAGCCTCTTGGGGAATCCTGGAATGGGTGCCAAGCTAGGGTAATCGATCATGTATATACGATTCCCTAAGAAAATTACGATTTCCCCAGAAGGTCTTCGGTAAACGGCATCTATTTTTTTCATGTCTGACGGAAGAAATGGGATCCAGTCAGTGATAACTTGAGCCATCGGCGAAGTATCATTACTCTTCTTCAAATCTAACATCCAAAATAGTTTACCGCTGAATAAAAACATTATGTGATCAATGATGAGAAGGTTATCAAAATCTTGTACATCGCACAAGAAGAGCGTGTGAGGTTTTTCCGGTTGGATTTCCCCAAAATCCTCCTCATTCTCATCCCCCTCCTCCTCTTTCCTCCCCTTTTTTTCAGGTTTTCCATACAAACTTTGTATCGCGAGTATATCATCTTCTTGCAAATTTAATGGAGCATCGTGTGAATAAATCGAAAACATGATAGCTCTGGGATCTCTGGAATGAGAGATGCCTAAAGTATGTCCAATTTCATGAAGTAAAACCTTATATAAATTCACAAGTTCATTCGAGTGATTATTATCTCTCATCAAATACCAATCTTCGTCACGATCAATGTGTATTTCCAAGGGGGAATTTTCGATAGTTGGTGAATACGCATGAGCCAACACATTTCCATTCCCGTCTAAAGGAAATGGACATATTCCAGACTTGGTATAATATCTATGCTTTGACCCAGTATTAACGATTGTTATATCAGGTGTATTGAAATCTTGTTTGAAAACTAAATTAGTTATTTCACTCCAGGCGGCGAAGGCTGCTTCTGCCAACTGCACATGTTCTTCACTTGCAAAAGGATAGTGCCAGGTTATTTCATTTTTTTCCCACTTGCGATCAGAAATGGTAAAACTGAGATCGTCCTGCACGCCACATCTTTTCATTTTCGTTAAATTTAATGTTTCCTCATTCAAAATCCCATCCGCTTTCAAGTTATAATATTCCTGAAATGTTTTGAGCGAGTTCGTAAAATTATCTTCTGATATATTTTTGATTTCATTTTCGTCTATATTCAGGTAACCATATTGTCGCAAATAATCAGCAACACACAGGTTTACTTCACTTCTAATCGGGAGAATAAATATCACAGTAAACAATAAAGCCAACATGATTCACGACTATGTTCTCAACGTGAAGAATGGATGTCGACTGAGCTCAATTTATGAATTTCAATGTACTTTATTCTCCTCATGTAGGGAACGCTTCAACATACGTCCTTTTTTTAGGAATTTTTAAATGACCCCACGCCAGGGTGTTAATTCCATTTTCGCAGATATAACGTTTGTCATCGTTCGAGCTCAAAGCAGTTTTGTTTATTTCAACCGTGTGCAATTGATGTTTATATGAACGAATCAGAGACATTTTGCGAAAGGCTGGAGCATTTTCTTGCAAGCAAGTGACATAGTCGTCAAATGATAACGATTTATCAATTGTAATCTTTTTCACGCCTTTTGCTCGCTTACTCTCACCTCCATCTCGTACACGGTAGGCATATAGTTTGCTCCTCAAACCAACAAAGTGAGTCATAATCTCCCCTCCATTTTCATCCTTCATTTTCCCTATTACTTTAGCATTAGCCTTTGAGTAGCAGGGGTGGTTAGTTGGATAGTTGGATGTGTCATATAGATAGCTGTTCTTTTCTACATCTTCATAAAAATCTGCTCGCATTTCGAGGATGAAACTATCTGTGTCCATGTACAACAATGTCACATCTTTCTTCTTCAGATGTTTATAGAAAAAGTCGTACATTAAAATTTTTGAAATGTCCAAAACAGCTTGTCCGATGTATATAGGCTTGTTCATTTTTATTGAACTTTTCCTTAGATGCACCGCAACGAGATTCTCTGCGTAAATAGTTCTATCTAGGAATAATGAACTACAGATCAATTTATTCAATCTTTTTTCATTGTTGACGAGTTCGATATTTCGATAAAGGCGTACGTTCTGCATCGATTTACCGAAAACGCTATTTGAGAACAGTTTAAACATTTCTTTTTCAAAATCGGATTTTGCTAATTTTCGTTTCTCTGTGTTGATATCAATGTAAGACTTCATCCATGCAGATTGATCAAATTCGATTATTCTATGGATTTTTTTCAATTTCAAACCCGCTGATAAAGCTTGTTTAAGTGCTCTGTAATGGACGACGTAACGCTCCTTATCATTCAAGGTAGTCAACAATTTAATATTTTTTCCCCCGGGTGGTGTTTTTTTCTCTGCGCAAAAAGGTAGGTCTGAGTGCAAATCATGAAGCTCAGTTGGATATTCCAGATCTATTTCAAGCACATAACCCTTGGGAGAATCGTCAGGGATAGACATCACATCAACATATTCAACCCATTTAAAACCCCCCATCGGGAGAGATTCCGACAAAGCCCAACCATATAAATTATTCGCATCTACATACGCTAAATATGTAGACTCCTGTTCCGGATTAAAGCCTTCCATGTATTTATTATTGGCTTCGGCATATCGTTTCACACACTGAGATATCCCACCGCGTATACCTTTTTCGATAAATAATATCATGTCATAGTCAGTCATGAGTTCAAGTTTAACTTTTGTTTGTTTTAACATTGCGTCAAATGAAAGTCCAGGTATGGTGAAGTAATGTGCGGGATCTAACCCATATGTATTCATGCATAAATTCCTGAAATTCTCAAATACATCGGCCAAAAGAAGAACGTCCGTTTTCAAATAAATATCTGAATATTCACCCAAAGTTTTACAATTGAATTCAGTCCACATCTTTTGAGCGAATTCATAATCTTTGATTGTAATGGTATCTTCAGTTATAGAGCTAAAGAACTTTTCAATTGGAGGAAGGCTAGCATCGTTTAATTTATCCCACGCGTCTACATATTCATAGGGAAAAACACCCTTACGCGTGACTAAGTCTAGTTTATCCTTGAAAATGCGAGCTGTTTGAATAAATGTGTCCTTGGGGAGAATATCTACTAATTTCGATAAAGATGTTGAGAGGAATCGAAAACTATCGATAAAACGATAGGAAAAATGAGAATCTATGAATTTGGAAAACGATATATATTTTTCTTCGCTGTTTGGGATGACCAAAATTTTCTTATCATCACATCCTAAGTATGGGACAATGAGATGTGCGTCGTAATTGCTTAGATTATGAATGAAAACAGGGAGAAACTTGGGGACTTGGTAGTTTAAATTACAAGCAGAGTGAGCAGCACCTCTAAATTTCCCTGATAAGTGGTCATGGTCAATTACACGATCTGATCCCAACTCACGGCTACAGATGTGACAAAGAGAAGCTTCATTGAAAGCGAGAATTTCATCATCACTCATTGCCTGCAGGGGAATAGTGTTTTTATAAACCCTTTGCACGAAAAGAGCCATTTCCTTAAGTTTTTCGAGAAAGACTTCCACTGCATTCTTACCTCTAAATAGAATGGGCTCGAAAACCTCTCCGGTATTCGCTACTAATAGAAGAGAGAAAGACATTACCTCGTGCAATTGTCGTGATTGAATATATGAATGCTCACTCTGAGGAGAACAAGTCGAAATATTAGATAAAATGCACTCAAAGTCTGCGTAAGCAACGTATGGAAGTCTGGCTGAGTGAGAATAATTTTTGAATTTCAAGTAAGCATCATTACCTTCGGGGAGAATTATTTTGCTAGGAAAATTTCTCGCACAATCCTCGTTATGTTTACCAAGGGATTCCACTGAATAGCAATGATTAAAACAGCGTTTGCACGTATATAACTTTGATTTATGTTTACTCATCTGACTCACTATCAGCTTATTAAAGTTTTTTATATAGCAGAAGTGAGAATTCTTTCCCTCAACTAGGTAAAGAAGATCACGGTGGTCTTCAAGTTCTTTATCGACAATTTTGATGGGATACACGTTATTCTGTTCATCCAAGCCAAAGACATTGATTGAAATATTGTTTCTTCGCTCGAATATTGAAATTTGTGAAATATTCACGGGATAATTGATGCAATTCCAATCGTAGCCTCTGCAAAATTCATCTGTAGTATATTTTGAGGCTCTATGAGCATTAAAGTGGACATTCTTAGCCCAAATTGCATACTTAAAACAGAAATCATCCTCATTTTGAATATTTATGACGCTAAGTGTTCGTGCAATTCTAGTCGGCAAGACTATATGAGAGGATCCTCTAAGTGGCTGGTAACGATTGACTCTCAGTTCTAATCCTGTAATTTCACTAAGGGACCAACCGGAACCTTTAGCGGAGCTATCGCTTTTTTCCTTTAGTATTTTTGCAAATAACCTGTCCAAAATTTCACCTACATTGTCTGCTTGCAAAACCCGAACATTTTTTGTCTTAAAACACCTATCCTGTTCTTCCTCGTCTTTTCGAAATTTAGCCTTCACCAAGATGTTAATTTTCAGAGCTGTATTTTCCAAGCAATCGCGAATTTTACCAATTAACAAATTTTTGATCCCATCCAAAAAATTGACAATGTCCGTATGCACTCTTTCACCACTCACCCAATAGGTTTTTAGACGGTTTCGAACTGCAGACTCCAACTCCAGAATCGTGGGCCCATTTCCTACACCTTCTCCAACCTGCACACCACGAATAGCATGTCTGTGATGTACCTCTGAATTCTCGTGAGCTGACAAGTATCTAGGTTGGTAAAATACGTAGCACGTTTGACAAAGAACCAACTGATCCATGGCTAGCGAATTCTGGAATAAGGATTCTTCGTCTGAAATTCTACCTTTTATCCAAAGAGTTAAAGAACCAGCTCAGTTTGAGAGTTGATCAGAAAAAACGAGCTGTTTCATTCTCACTTGGGTTGATCTTATCTTTCTTCATTTGTATTCTTAGTCTTTTTTACCATCTTTTATGTTACCACATTGACCAATTTTAGTGATACTATAGAAATAAAAAAACATTCAGAATATATATATTTATTTTTTTAAAATTTATACAATTTGTAAATAATTATTTTTTTTTATTATATTTATATTGTGCCCCCAGGGCTCTATATTAAATGAAACAATCTCTTCCTCTGACAAGTCGAAATATTTTGGCAAGTAAATTTTCCTCAATTTTCCTTTTAAATTTATAAAACCTAAAATAACTTTACCGTATCTCGTTTTCCCTATTTCTAATTTTTCAATTGGATACACAAGCTCTTCTTCCATCTCCTCCTTTTTTACAACTAAAACGTCCTCCTGCTGACGCAGGAGTTTTTCCTTAACAGACAACATCTGAAAAGAAAAGAGTATCAATGAAGCATTAAATACATGTTTTGATTAACATAAAAAAATAGGAATTAATTAAAAAAATATCTAAGAATGATACTCACTTTTGGTGCTACTGGAGGCTCTCTCTCTCTCTGGTGCTGTTACTGGGGGGCTCTCTGCTGCTGTGGTGCTACTGGTGCTGCTGTGCTGCTACTGGGGATACTGCTGGTGTGGTGCTGTTGGTGCTACTGGGGGGCTCTCTAGTGCTGCAGGTACTCTATCTCTGGTTCTCTCTCTCTGCTGCTGAGGTGCTACTGGGGGCACTGGTGCTGCTGTGGTGCTACTGGGGATACTGCTGGTGTGGTGCTGGTGCTACTGGGGGCTCTCTCGTGCTGCTGTGCTCTCTAGTGTGTCTCTGCAAGTGATATCCTCTCGTGTGTATATATATACCTTCTCCACTGAATTGTGTTTGTTCCCAAAACCTTAAAACAGATTCCAACCTGTTCACGCATGAGACAAAACCTCAACGTCTCCGTTTCCCCCAACAAGAGCCTCGAAAACAATCCCCTAACCTGTTCACACATGAGTCAATTTAGGACAAACTGTGGTTTTTTTAAAAAAATGGTTCAAGCATATCTCTCTTAAAACAATACCGTCACACCGTCTGTATTTCAATCGACCTGTGGTAATGCGAGTCTTAGTTTCACCCTGTTCTTCCAACTTGCCCCCCTTGAAACAAGTCTCAATTTACATGAGACAGCAGACAATATAATATTCTCACGAGACGACAACTGCAAACCAGAGGTCTCGTAAAACGCATGAGACAAAACCTCAACGTCTCCGTTTCCCCCAACAAGAGCCTCGAAAACAATCCCCTAACCTGTTCACACATGAGTCAATTTAGGACAAACTGTGGTTTTTTAAAAAAAAATGGTTCAAGCATATCTCCCTTAAAACAATACCGTCACACCGTCTGTATTTCAATCGACCTGTGGTAATGCGAGTCTTAGTTTCACCCTGTTCTTCCAACTTGCCCCCCTTGAAACAAGTCTCAATTTACATGAGACAGCAGACAATATAATATTCTCACGAGACGACAACTGCAAACCAGAGGTCTCGTAAAACGCATGAGACAAAACCTCAACGTCTCCGTTTCCCCCAACAAGAGCCTCGAAAACAATCCCCTAACCTGTTCACACATGAGTCAATTTAGGACAAACTGTGGTTTTTTTAAAAAAAATGGTTCAAGCATATCTCCCTTAAAACAATACCGACACAGCGTCTGCATTTCAATCGACCTGTGGTAATGCGAGTCTTAGTTTCCACCCTGTTCTTCCAACTTGTCCCCCTTGAAACACGTCTCAATTTACATGAGACAGCAGACAATATAATATTCTCACGAGACGCCAACTGCAAACCAGAGGTCTCGTAAAAATATATATAACAGTCAGCCGGACAAGACGAAAAGCACACAACGATTTTGCACATACTGCAATAATGGTCTTCATAAGAGGTACACGTTTATTATCGATGGGCAGACCTTGGGAAGAAAAGGAAGGATGGGATTTAATACAAAGAGACGATTCCACTGAGAGATATTACCCGCTTAGCCTTCAATCCCTTGCAGCTCACGTAATAGTTGTACGTGTGAACAATTACTTGTTGAGAACTGAATTTGAGCAATCGCTTAGTGAACCAGC
Organism: Pyrrhosoma nymphula; assembly: GCA_963573305.1. Lineage (NCBI taxonomy): Eukaryota > Metazoa > Arthropoda > Insecta > Odonata > Coenagrionidae > Pyrrhosoma > Pyrrhosoma nymphula. The sequence goes on from OY754330.1 coordinate 135,903,726, forward strand.
ATCGACAAATAGAATTATGGCTTGTTTTCAATCACTTCCCTTACCACGACGATTTGCAGATGAAATATTATATCAGCATTTTAAAACATTTGCTTGGTTTATGGTCGAAAATTGGGTACCGCAAACCACGATTGTATTCCGTCATGAGCCTACTTGTTATGAATATTTGGTTCTGGAATGGGAAATGTTTCAATCATATATTTATAGCATGAATAATTACACACAAACCAATTTTGATTATTTTCCGTTTTCTTCCAATGAAACCGAACCTGATTTTGTATCTTCAAATCCTTTGCCGCATACGTCAAACAAAGTATTTTTCATTGAAAATATTAATAAAAATCATCGAGATTCTTTCACACAAACTGACTAATCCTTGACCAACATATGATCTGGTTAACATGAGATAGCAACGTAGAACGACCTCTGAGAAACCACACTTTCCACACTCATGTCGTAATCTTTTAAACCACAACAGTTAAAGACACGTAAGATATACTGTGTAGGGTAACCGCATGCGTGAGGAACATCTGAGTCACATTCTTGTCAAGGTCTTTTAAAACCAGATCGTGAAACGCAAGAAAAAACGGGTCACACACACACTTGACGGTATACCTCTCATCGCGTGTTCTTTTAAAACCAGAGAAAGTCGATATCCTATACTTGGGTCACATTCATGCCAAGGTCTTTTAAAACCAGATATACTCCTCTCATCGCGTGTTCTTTTAAAACCAGAGAAAGACAAACGCTATCCCACGCTGTGAGAGCAACTTTCAAGTCACGTGTTAGTTCTGCCTTATAAAGCTTTGCGAGCAGGAGAGGAACACACATTAGCCATCATGCAGTCATTTTGCGTAAGCATTGAATGCTGCTATGATGCAAATAGCAACTTTATTTGCTTTAGTTGTGCGTCGAGGGAGCAATACCTCGTAAGAGAGTGGCGACATGTGTCCTCGAGAACATCGCTTACGTACGGCAATTGCCACGCTTGTGGGGGAGGTTTGACGAGGAGCTTTCGTCCAACTGCTGCTGGGTGTTTGACTTGTACCAAGATCGCAGAGCTAATTGCGATGGAAAAATCAACATCCGTTCCACAGTCAGAACCTCTCGACCTTTCCTCAGCTCAAAGGAGGAATCCCCCCTCGTCCCACGTGACCAACACTCTCTCATCTTTCCCCTCAGCGCACGAGCCTTCCCCATCCTCCTCATCTAACCACATGCCTCTTCACCAGACCTTGCGACTTCCACCCTCCTCCTCCTCAAGCGTTCTACGCTCCCTCTTAACCACTGACTGTGACATCCCGTCACCCCTTCCTGAGCCAGAATACTTGTGGGCAGAACCGGTCCAGGAGCCACCGACCGTTACCTCTGCGGAGTGGGTCATTCCATCACCAATACCGGAGGAAGATTGGACTCGTTCAGTTGAGTGGGTGTCCCTCCCATCTCCAGAGCGGCGAGTACGATGGGAGGGGGAGGATTTAACGACTGAAGAGACCCTTCCGCCCACTCCACCTCCCACGTCGAGTAAACGTTCCGGCCGAGGGAGCCGGGGGAGAGGAAGAGGAAGACGTGTGAGGGGAAAGAAATGGATGAAGTCCTTAGGACTTCACTATTTCTAGTTGCGTGCGTAGACTTTGACTCTTTGTGTTGTGAGTGTGTGAGAGTATAAACGTTCCGGCCGAGGGAGCCGGGGGAGAGGAAGAGGAAGACGTGTGAGGGGAAAGAAATGGATGAAGTCCTTAGGACTTCACTATTTCTAGTTGCGTGCGTAGACTTTGACTCTTTGTGTTGTGAGTGTGTGAGAGTATAAACAGACTATTTTGTGTTGGGTTTGTGTGAGCTGATGTGTGTTTATTTTTATCTCTGTTAAATACCATTGCAACTTTTCGATATTTTGTTCATTTTTTTCCTTTTTGTTGTTATTTCAATGAATTGTGTCATGTCTTAGCGAGCATTACCTCAGTGTCATGTCTTAGTGCTCAATATAAAAAAATGCTGTCAAACGTCCTAGAACAATAAATTTAGTCTTTATCCAATATGAATAGGTATTTCATTTAATTTGATCCTTACCTCAAACTGCTTGTATCCACAACTCGTTTTCCAACACCCTTTCCACTTTTTTTCTTAACCACCCTTTCCACTTTTCCTGTGGAAAGGGGAGAGCAATATGCATATAAGAAGGAACGCTAATTCTAAGGAATTCATCCATTCTACCATCGTCATGGACACAGTTAGTCCCCTGTACTCCTGTGTGAGGTACATTATATTCAGAGTGCATGGCAGGTTCCTGAGGAAAAAGTGTAGGCAGCTTTTCCCGAGAGTTGTGTCGATATGTTATAAGTGTTACGAACAGCTTAACATGCCATACATTTCAATATCCTATGGACATGAGATGGTGAAGAATGGAGCGGACTTCGCACACATTTCTACCTGTCAGCTCTGCCGTAAGACACCACCTTCAACTTCAAAGCCTGCATATACTTGTAAGCGATGTGCTAGGTTGCTACCTGTTAAACAGGAGTATGCAGTATGTTCGGTGTTGGCACAATGTGGTGTGATGGATTCCGATCATAGTGACGACCTCTCGGACGGTTCCACTGACTACTTTTGGGATCAGGATGAAGATTCTGACAGCACCACTAGCGACCTGTAGTATTCCTAAGCTTCACCAACTACTTAGAGACGAGGACCAGGATGAAAGCTCTGTCAGCACCACTTGTAGTATTCCTAATGTAATTTATTTCATTTTATTAAAATATTTCATTCTAAATACTTTTTGACTCTCTCTCTCTTTCTTCACCTTGATTCCTTTAAAAAAATGTGAAAAAATGATAATGCAGGAGTCAGTACATTTCCTTTATTTGCAAAACACAATATAGAAAACAATTTAATATCAAATGATTCTTTTTTCGTTATTGTCCAATACCAATGAGAGAAGGAGCACTTCATACACACACACACACACACACACACTTCACTTTAACATTTACCTTGTATTTTTGCTAGTAACTTCCCACGATTGTGAATATCGTCGAGAGGGTTAAGAACAAGCTTAAATTTGTAGGATGTAATGAAATCACCTTTCCTACACAACGAACTCTTGTAATTGTATCTTGATTTAAAACCACGCCATTGTTCTTCGTCTAAAGCCGAGGCAAGCACATTACTCTGCTGTTCATCGCCTTCGCTTAACAATTCAAAACAGTGAGCTCGCCAATCACATACACAAAAAGATTCTTCTCTCGCACGAGCAGGAAATCCTAGCGTACATTCACTTTCTTCATACACTTTTATATCTATATCAAACATAAAACTTAATCCTGCATCCGCCGCCACCATCAAGCCCTTCAATGATGGCAAAAAGAAACGGCGAAATCCAGTCTCTCTGCGATCCCACGGAAAACCCGAGATTACAATTTTCTCTCCAGCGAGGTTGACAAAAGGACGCATATGTTCCACTTCGATGAAGCATTTCCTATCGAAGTCCAGATGCAGGGTGAGGTCCCACATACACTCCACGCATTCACCCTCAATTTTTGCAATTAGCTCGTGCTTTTCGTTGAACATGAACTTGCGAAGCATCACTTCATAGCTGCCATCACAGGTCTTGAAGACCGGAACGGGATGGACGACGAAGGGAGACCCTCCAGCGACTTCGGCTCTGACTGCTAGTAGAGACATCTCAACACTGCTAATGACGTTAGCGCATGCGCCCATATACCTTCAGAGAGAACCGAATCCGACCCCCACCCACCCAGACCAACGAGCATTTCAAAATTCTATTGTTTCCATCCACCTGCGTGCGCATTTCATGACACACCCTCTTGAAAACTTCGCTCGACACACTTCGACTCACTTGCGAATTTCAACATTCAATTGTTTTGAGAACTTCACCTTTTTACCACTTGGAGGCGACACTTTAGCGTATGAATTCGTCTTTTAATTGTTAATTGATGACGTAGTGTTTTCATTCCCGCATTTCTCTACTACTCATACACATCTATGAGATGCTAACTGAGAAATCATGTTTCGTACAGTGCATCTGACTATAAGTTACTTCACATGAACATTATCGATTGGAGAGCATATACACATATGTTACAGTACCAGGGTAATGTATACTCAGAGATTATAGCATCGAGCCAAATAATATCTATATTATTTTTCATGATGTAAACATACAAAATCATCTAGTCATTATATTTCAAAATATCTGATGATGCATTACAGCAGCGAAACCTGAGTCGTGAATAATAATATATATGTGCACTCACTGACAAAGAGAGTAGCCAATACCTGTAGCTAGGATTTGGATGAAAACTGGAAGACAAGAATAGTCCTAGAATAGTTATTTACGAATCACACCGCTTTTGGAGTTATAAACCAAATTGTTTCATTAAAAAGAAAGAAATTATATTTACTCTCATTATAAACCATATAAATGAGTACCAAGAGACAAGAGGAGGACATAACAAGATAATTTTATAATTGGACAGAATTAAATAATAGAGGTCTCAGCGGTGCCAGAAATCAAAGGTCAGCTTTTGTGAATGATAAATAATTTAAGGATTTTTGGATTAGCATATTAATAATATTTACCACTTGGTTAGGCCAGATAAAAACTGGCAGACGAAAAATATAACATCCAGGCGAGGGGATTGAATTCAATACCATGAATAACTAGGGCTTTGGTTAAACTTTTCTCGGCATCAAAACCAATGCTTAAAGGTTCTCATCGATTTCGTTCACATCAACGAACTGTGTGACTTAACACACAAAATCCAGACTCTCTGTTATCATCAAGTTAACGTAAATGATATGTCATCTTGTGGTTAGCGCTTATCAGGCAGAATAAAACCGACCATAAGTAGGTATACTATTGTACTCAAAACCTCTTCCTCATTACTGGGGCATATGGTTTAAATCGCAGTAAAATGTTTAACCTCGTTTTTGCTCATTCTTTTGTGTGTATTACCCCAATAGGAGGGTGATTCGTATCTTTATTATAGGACTATCTACCTGCCTGCTTTCTTAAAAAAATTCTAAACCCGACAACTACATTAAATGACGCCTGTGAGTAATTTAATACTATTCCATCTGTTTCTGGCATTAGACTTATTTTTACCACTATTGAAGAATTTCTGAGGAGCATGGTTGTTTAATTGCAAAGAAATCAATGCAAATTCGAAGATGGACCCACCCGCAATGAATCTTCGCTGAATTCGGAGAGATTTCCCCGTTGTCTTATCCCCGTGGCTCCTTTATCACTCAGCACGAACCCTCACTCTCGTACTCGACTAATCCAGCTTATCTCTCGAGAGGACGGTTATTCGGCTAGACGACGACAGTACGAGAGGGCGAAGCGCTCTTGAAGAGACGCCGTGCGTCGTCTGAGAGCGTTTTAACGGCCGGCAATTAATTCCCGCGTCGCGCACAAATATCGATGCCGAAAAGTCGAGACAAATTTCGGCGTTTCCATAGGAGGCGGCGGAAGAGCAAGTGAAGAAATATATATGTATACATCTCACCACGCGATTTCATTCTCGCCCAACTCCCAGGGTTGCAAAAGCGTGAATGATGACGGAGCGGAAGAGCTTTTAAAACCTGGGGATGGATGCACCCGAGTCGAGGAGTCCTGCCGCGGTAAGGTCCACAGATAAGGCGTCTTAATGCTAATCCCGGAGGTGCACATTAGCGTGAACTTGCATGCCTCTTTAATCCCTGGGAAATAAACAGCATCCAGAGCTTTACGAGCTCCGAGGTGCTGACTATTCATTCACATCCATAATGCATACACTTCTATCGTAAGTAAAGTCCATAATGGTCCACCGGAAACGGCGACTATAGATTACCTATAGATCTTACCCAACCCATTTCAAATCGAACTAAAAACTAATCTGTTTCAAGGATTTCTGGATAATTTTTCTATTCTAGTTCAACGGCTATTTTAATTCGTAAGGGGATTTCACTGATTTATTTTCTCAATTAAAATGTTCGACAAGTTATATTAATAAATTCATGAGATGAATCACAATCAACGTTAATCCATCATTTGCAACCAAGTGAGATGTCCATAGTGATTCCTTCACCGAGTAAGGTAAGACGACTATTCTCTAATTCTCTATAAATGGAAACAACGCTAAGGATAGCTGGAAAAATGATGCAAAAGGGCTTTGGAGGTAGTGATATCAAAATAGATGACCAAAAATATTTAGAACTAAAAAATAATGACAATTTTTCAACAGAAATTGTCTTGACAAATGATCTAAATATTTTAGCCAAAATTAAATAATGATGACTAATGCAATAATTCTTCTTATACTCGTGGTTAATGCGAATTAAATGATGAGTTGTCGCAAATATATTAAGTTCTGCACGATATTACTGCTAAATGTAATAAACATTGTAGTTAGAGACATGTCAGACTAGTTTTGCGAATGCGTGAAGTATTTAACAAATGAACTGTCACGCAGAATATAGAAGGTATTGGAGTTAACACGCTCTCTCCCACGAGACAGCCATTGTTTTAATCCAAAGAGAAAAGTTCACACCATAGGTTACGGCTCCCGGGCACAATAGAAAGTCGAGCGGCCGTAATTATTTTATTATGGGACGCGATCAATTCATCCATTAACGTGGATTCAAGAGCGAACAATTCTAATCAAGAAAATAAGGGAAAAAATATTTAGATAAAAACTTTCAATACGGATAAAAACATTCCATCAATCATTTTAAACCTGAATGTTAAGCTAAGTGCACTTAGAGTAGTGGAGAGATGATGAATGAACTCGGGAATCTTGGCCCATTAATGTGAAAATTGGTAAACAGCTTCTGTGACCCGTTCCCTCTGCTAATCATAATTGATGCGGATAAAAGCACAAGAGTCAGTACGCTACTTAAGAGAGGATCAATGGAAAGAAAAACAAATGCAATTCGATTACAAAAAAAACTCAACTTTCGCAATTATCCAATCAAGAGTTTTGACTGGAAACCTACGATGGAAAAAAATAATTTCCTTTCCAATCGACTAACTTGAAAATAAAAACAAATTTCCTCTCTTTATTACGCTCACCTGTCATCCAATCACAAAGTACAGAAAATGCCTGTTCCGTTAGTTGAACTCATCAAAATGAATTTGGAAATGCTTCCATAAAAGGCAAACAATCATTTGACCTCTCGTGTTTCATTTGTAAACAACAACATCTGAGCATCAATTTTTTATATGTGCGTAGCATCACAAGGTTAATTAATCCACTGAAATTGATTTATATCGCTGGGATGCAACATGTGTGAAACCCTTTCACACGTCAAACACAAAATTAAAAAAGAATCGTAAGCATTTACAAAAAATCTCAAGAGAAAAAATAAGGAACACTTTATTAAGTGATAAAACCTAAAGATTAAAGTAAAATAGTTCCGGTGTGGAAGGTATTACAATTAAAAGGAAATAATACATATTCCAGCACACGAGATGATGGTAATAAAACTCGAAGACATTGAGTATAGGGCATACACCGAGATCCAAGAGAACTCCTACCGTGGATTGCGTCATATTACATTGTTTGGGAACCAATTTGAATTTCGCGGCTGTTCTTACCATACGTCACTTGATATTATAATGATTTATGTATTTTTAGTTATTATCCAATTTTTTGAATGACTGACGTCAACGAACAGAAAATTTGTATAACATTTTTTGTTTGAACTTGAAATATTCTGCGGATTCCCACCGCATATTACAGCAAGCCTTGGATGATAAAACTCTACAACGGGCGAAAATATCTCAATGGTATAATGGTTTTAAAGAGGACTGAGAGTTCAAGATCACGAACGATACGCTTGCGGAAATACTACAAAAATGATAGCATCATAAGTCTCTCCACAACTTAGACGAGAATCTGTTAGAATCATGTCTATACGATAACATTATCAGGCATTATTAAATCAAACGCGGTATTAAACATACTGGAAATACGTGTACATTCCACGAAGTCCGAAGTATGAAGCAGTTTAATCTATCAACAAAAACAAAGAATGAAATAAATGAAACCAGTAAAGCGAAGAATTTCAAAATAATAGAAAAAATTTAAAAGCCATGAATGTACATATGGATCCTAAACCTGCCTCCAGTGGGTGTTGCCAAACATTCCGCATGCACAGAGAAATCAGGACCAAGCAGATTGTAGCGCCGCCAATCTAGAGAAGGTGGTTCTAATAAGGAAAGGCTGTGATTCACAAGGAGGTTAGAAAAGAAATGGAGGCGACATAACACTTGATTCTTGAAGCCAATTACCGACTGTGCCGACTGCAATGGCGGAATCCGCCATTGCAGTCGGCACAGTTTAGACCTTCCTCTGACTTGTGTCCGGCGGTCGCGTTCGATTTTCGTCAAATCTAAGTTAAAAACCATAAGCAAAGCGATGTTTTGCGACTGGTTTGGCAACACCTACTCGGTACCAAATCCTTCCAAAAAACCCCTATTCTTGCTTCACTTTCGCCCATGAGCGTTCACGGTCATGCCTCCTCCATTTCATTTTAACCTCCTTGGTGATTCAAATGAAGATACTGGAATTAAAGTTACCGGAGTTGGCCTCCAAATTAAATCGACCATTTTTGACACACAGAAGCGGAACCATGCCGATTGCAGCGCGACCTATCTTTTGCGGAAAGCTAGGCAACACTGATGCCAGTGCAGCGGTGCCAAAGATTTAGATCCATATGTATATTCATGGTCTAAGCTTATGAAGTGAAAAGCATTCGGCGTGGTTAGCAATCGTGGTTTTTCACATAAGATTTTAGTAATCAGCTATTGAGAAATAATGTAATTTTAGTAGTGGTAATTGATATTACATGAATTATTTGAAATGAGTTTATCATGTGAAATTAAAATACATCGAGCAAATGAAATTACGGGAAAGGCACAGCCACGATCTGATACCACCACAGTTTTAACTTTTAGCACAATTTTATTGACTTCACTTCTTTTTAAACAATCATATGTGGGGATATCATCTTAATCCAAATCAGCGTCACTTCCATACATCCATAAGGGTGCAACATTTGTTGATAGCATGCTATGATCAGATGTCATTAAAGTTTTTCTGAAGGTGAATGTCTAAAAAATGACGAGGGAAATAATTAGCCATGACCTCTTAAAATTGGTACGGTACATACAATTAAAATGAATTGAAGAAGATGCGCGGTGCGGCTATTTGAAATAAAATACACCCATTAGTAACCCAGCTGAGTAAAGGGTAAAAAGTCAGAGTAGATGATCCATTAATAGCCAATAATACGTTTCATCGAAAAGCCGTTATCCCATACATACATACCAAAGATCACCAATGTAATCCACGTATCATTAGGGATCGAAATATTTTCAACTCATCGATCTAAACGCATCTTCATACAGTAAACGTGAATGAATTATTTAACTTTCCTTAGGTCTATAGTTCAATCGGTTAACAGTGAGAAAGAACAGTAGTACATTTTAATACCAATCTTGACCAATTATTTCACTAGACAAGTCATTAAGAAGGCCTATATTGTCAAATATTATCCTAATCAATTCACGCTTCTTGGGACAGTTAAATAAAAAATAATCAGAGGCATATCTGAGTCAGCAGAAAGGTTCAAAAATAAGTTCCCAATATGAATGTCATAGAAGAGAAACTCAATTTGAAAGTTAAAATACAAGTAGCATGGAAGTCATAAAGTTTCACAAATAAAATAATGCAATGACTTAGGAGAGTTGTAAAAGTTTCACGATAAATTATCGTGGTAAAACTAACTGGCTATTAGTTGTCAAGAAGACTGACTAATCCATTAATTTTGATCTTTTAGAGTTTAATAATGATATGTATCTCGTAAGAGCTACAGTCGGGCTCAGGTTTGGAATCTTCATTATCCGCCAGATTATCCTGATGATGAAGGTTTAAATTAGTACCTACCAAGGCAATCATCATTTTTCACCGTATTATGAGACTCAAGAACCGTGAGTTGCTTCATACTTTTTTGAGTTGGGTTGCAGATTCGGTGCAACTTGATAATCGCACTTCAGGTTTAAACTTTGAATTGTTATGGCGTGATATCTTCTAATTCCAACTGGGGAGAATGATAAGGGACTATGGACTCAATACCTTCCCTTATGCGGTATATGAGTGCAATCGTTACGAGCTGCCATTAATGAACTGCCGGGTGGAAGTTGGTTTCCGGCGGCTGGGGGCACGAGGACGAAATTCCCAGCGGGAAGACAAGGCGTTGACCCAGGGATGAGGTTTCTTCCTGTCTTCCTTCCCTCTAGGGGTAATAAGTTTCGGGACTCGGATAATTGAGGTCAGCTGACGGGCACGGCCCCTTGGGGGGGGGCGTGCCCTCCCCTCCCTGCAGCTACTGCGAAGGGTCGTAAAAGTTGCATTCCCCAAGGTAACCCACGCGTTAGATTAAGTTCCCCCAAGACGCTGCGTCGTTGACGTCGTCATCGGGTGATCATAATTTTCAGGAGAGAAGGGACTTTTAAGCGTTATTTCTCTTCTCTGTGCGCGAGCATTGGGTGAAGGGATGAGCACTGACGCTTCTAAGGACCACCAGAAAATAATAGTAACGCAGGGAATAAACCATACAAGGTTTATTTACCGCCGTGAGCTTTCGAGGCCGGACCTATGTATCACTGGAGATCGAATATTTTGGTGTGTAAACGTTCTAAGTAACATACGTCTTTAAAAGAAGACTGGGTATAATACTCACGTGAAAGTATATCGTGAAAACATATAAAGTATTTTCATTCGTTGGTGGAAATCATTCTGTCCTGAATGAGTTCTACCAAGTCAAGCCTGCTGCCTTTGATTGCCTAGACGCATTATCACTTGGATAAAAGCTGGGAAACTAATCCTAAAGCATCCTTTACGTGTTTCTTTATTGCCGTGTTTGAGAGATTTGAAGACACTTTAAATTTTTGGATCAATCCATCTTTCGAATATTTTAATACCTTAAGGTAGTTTGAGCGAAAAATCACTTCACCTAGAGTTTGATGAATTTGGCTTAATTTTAAAGAAATATCTCTCACATTTCCAATTATATCAAAATATCAACTAACTTTCCCTTGCCGAACTACTTTTCGAGCAATTTGCCTTAAAATAAAAGCTGTTTCACATGGGATACATTACGGCTGTGCGCGCCAGGGGAAGAACATTAGGAACTTCTAGCACCTAGATTTCGTTTAAAAACTAACGTTGTATATTTAGCATATTTTCTCAACTATTTATAAAAATAAATCAATTAATCTCACAAGCACCTCCTGACGAGCCAGAGGCTCAGGAGGACTTATATTGTATTTATATTGTATTTATGCTGTATCACGGTTTTAGAATCATTAAAAGTATTTATTACGAAAAAAAAATCACCGAAGTAATTTTCACAGAATCGCAAAACAACTGCTGTTTTAAAGGGTTTTCATCCGTACGGCGTGAAAAAATGAATCAAGTTCGAGACTTATATAGCTTTATTTATTTAATTGCTGAGAATTTTGGTCATATGTAACTATATCTTTGCTCCATCAATACTACAATATTTATTTAATATTTATTACGAACGCTGAATTAAAAAAATAAAATTTGAATATGGTCTCCATTATGACAAGGGAACTATCCCGCTTAAACCACCTTAAGTCTGAACCTTCTCTCACTTATGACTGGAGAGAAAATATTTTAGTCCTAAAATCCGTTCTTAGAAACATCTGTGCTGGTATCTGTTTAGAAATAATGTGCATCTCTCATGCACTTATGTATATCGTGTGGAGCATACCAAGACGAATCCTTTTAATTTTCACATGAATGACTACTACGAAGTCAAGCTTTGATTTTCTTTGATTATCTTGACGTAACTTGACCAGGTACCTATAAGCTGGGAAACTCACCCAAGAGCATCGTTTACATATTTCTTGATTGCCATACTCGAGATATTTGAACACACTTTATATTTTTCGCTAACCGATCTTCCGAATAGTTTTCCTGCTAAACGGTGACTTAATTCATTTTATTAGTGCATGGGCAAAATCAAATAAATATTTTAGCTCTTTCCGAAGCGGAATCAATTGCTGTTTGGTTTTTATGTTTCTGCACCATTGCTACCCTGGACTGTATAGTGTTTCTTTCGTAATTAATAATTACCACCATATAAATTCTAAAAGCATGTCAGCAAGTTGGAATATGCCTTCATGTGAATAGATGGCAAGCAATATTGTCATTTGTCAAATTTCCAAAATTCTACAGATTTTATACCTCGTGACATGGCGCTTTTAACTTGTCACCTTTGATAAATAAATGATTTAATATATATATATATATATATACAATTGATCACATGATCTTACCTAGTCACTTATGACAAAGAAAAAATTGTTTTTTTTCTCTTAACATTTCCTCCGTTTCCACAGCTGTTAACAAGACCTAAAAGAGAAATTTCCCTCTACCAACGCAAATTTAAAGAGTTCTTTTAATTTTTAAACCGGTTTATGTGACGTTACGCCTTATAGGACGAGACGGAATAATTTTCCCTGTACCTTAGAATTGTACATCAAACTTCTGGAGGAGTGAATACGATAAAGACAGATATAAAGAGCAAGAAACAAGTGGCTGATGGAAATTCAAACTTTTGCTGTTTGTAAGCGCTCGTTAGCAGCTGAACTAGCTAAATAAGCCATTGTATTTTGTTCCAACGTAGTTCAACATTTGTCGATTCCCTTTTACAACACTCCGAGTGCCTGTGTTGCCTCACAAACCCCTCGGCGTTTTGTCGAAAATAAACGGAATGCATGTGCATGCAGATTTGTTGGCCACAGTTCGCGGCCTGAAAGTTCGAATGAACGTGCTCTAAATTCAAAACTTCACACTTTGGAGGTGTCTGGCCATCCCTAGAGTCTTTCTCAACCGTTGCGTCAGTTTGCACTCATTTCATGCCAATGGACGTGCTTAGCGAATTATAATTTAAAGTGTACCACTTAAGGTGAGGTGCTTTTAAGATATTCTCTCACCACAGCTTGCAAAAACAAACTACCAAATGGAATGCTAATAAATAATTGCCACTTAAGTGCACCCAGAAAAGTTTTTTTTATTCGCGCGCCAGGTTTTGTTGTTGCACAAGATATTCAGGCCACCTGATGATGTTATACAAGACCTAAATATAGGTGATGAATATTAAAAATTACGTGGGTAGACTAAGTTGTTTATTGATTTATTAACATGAAACAGTTGCACAAGGTTTTGCCAGAAACATTTACGTTCACAAAATGAAAAGGCATCTAAAATGCTGGACTAAAATATTTATAACCGATAACTTATTATTTATTCATATCCTCTTATTGCATATAAATACGTGGACTATATTTTTATTGTGATTCTACTGAAATATTGATTAGAAAATGATTACGGAAGTTCAGAAAATTAAAAATAAATAAAATATAAAATTATTTATGATTGAAATGTTAAGTAGTGAATTCCTCATAAATATACTTTGCGACTTATATTTCGTCGCTGAGCGGTATCATCTGACCTGATAACATCATCTGACCTAATGATGTTGATCAGCGACGAAACCTATGTCGTATTAAAAGTCTATTTATGTTGAATTCACAAAGTTTTTCACTGCAATCATGAAGATTTTTTCATAAAGTCACGCCTGATACCATTAACTCAAGAAATATTATAAAACTACTTAGGTCATTAGTATGCATCCAAATAATATAACCCCGATACACCCATCCCTGTCTTTCATGACACACGTTTGAGTTTCATCATAATTATAAAATTTAAAGTACAAGCTTAGAAAACATAAAAGTTTATAGAAAACCGTTTGAGTCAGTGTGAATGAAATATTATCTTTCGGTAACCAGATATTGAAATGGGATTGAAGATACAGTCTCCCTCCCAATCATAATAAAGCAAATTTTTATTTCCAGGGAAATAATGATTTTGTATTGTTGCGTCAGTACCTACCTTAAACTAGAGCAAAAATAAATAAGTAGGAAATTCTGTATCAGGATTAAGTTCCCACTGGTTTACTACCAAGAAACTACGTCCCTGATTCATTTAACACCAGGCAATTTGCAAAAACTGTAGAATAAAGACGCTCAAAACTGTTGACGAGCGAAAATACGCGTTCACAGTAGTTTTTTATACCAAAACCAAAAACTCTTTCATTACTTGAGAGTGGAGTTAATTACAATTTCCAGAACTGGTCTCCTGTGACCTACATTCAGACACTTAGTCACTGATTCACAGTCAGTTATAACGATTCTTGTAACTTCAAAATATAGTTCTATTTAATTCACCAGATGACGTACCAACGTCATGACCAGATGAAGTGACGATGGCTAATGATGTTCATGAATTATATGAATCCATTCCGGTCGATCATTCGGAAATACCAGTTTCCAGCAATGAAATCATGAAAAGAACATGATTAAGCAAGTTCTATACAGGGATGGATACGAAAAGTTTCTCATTGTGCTATTTCCTAAAGCCAAATATGTTTTTAAAAGGTTTTTCTCCCCAATGTACCTGTCTCCAAATGAAATGGAATCCCACAAACCATTGTCCTCAGGCATCAACTTCATGCCCGTAGCTACGGAACTACGTTTCGGCAAATCTCCCTCCTGTAAGAACCACAATCTATCCACCTTCCTTTTTACAGACCAATGATGACTACACCTTACTTCTCTATTTCATGTTTATACTACAGGTTCCTTACCTCTTTGTGAGTTGCTAACCCAGTTTAAAGAAGCATAGTGACCTGTAACCCGACGTAGTAAACCTGACACATGAAATAGTTTTTCCGTAAGATTAAATAAAAAATCATCAAATTATTCAAACTTTAAGACACGGATTAAATATAAAAATAGCTTTAAATCAATATGTTTATATTTTACTGTTAATATCCCGTCAATTACTACAATGCCACATCGATCAGGCAGTCAGTCCCTCTCCGCAGTGCTACCTCCCTTCCCTGGATACCCAGGGTGTACCCGTCCGGGGGGAATATTGCTCCGAAATCCTACCGATTCAGTTCACTACCCCCTGCCCTACTCCACTTTTCGCCTTGGTAGCGGACTTCCCGCACGTGGGGACTCATGAATATTCCGGTCCGCCCCACGGCAATCACAAAAGCTCCAGAGTCGCGCGTCTCCTGACTCCACCACCTCAAGGGTCCATCGCCTCTCTCATCTACTCACACTCGAAACCTCCCCACTATCCAACCCCCCAAAAGCCACGAGACGCCCGTCCGCGTCGCCAGGAAGGAAAAAGACCCACCTCCGGGTTTGGAATAATTCCGGGACACTCTTGGGGGCTAGTTCGTGGAGAAGCGCTCGTCTGCCTAAGACGGAGGACACCATTCTCTCACCTCTCACCCCCTGGGAAGCATTCTGCTCGCCCGGGTTCGTTCACGGATGCGTTAACAGGCGAATATTTGCCTGGATGTTTCACGCGAGGAACGATATTCCTTAAAGGCATCCGAGAGCAGTTTCCTTTGAAAGAGGACGTAGAAGCTGTGTTGGCGATTCCTAGATCGCTTCATATTTACCGACGGAGGGAACACGCTAGAGACCACGACATAAGATAACGACTGCCTCGGTGGTCAAGGAGCTGAACCGAGCCAAAATGAATGGGCTGGGGAAAATGCGATGCAAGAGTGGGAGTTTCAAAATGAAAGACTTTGCATTTTCTTTATACCGTTCTCTTTGGGGGTGGGACTCTCTTAATTTCTTCTAAAAGGTGTTGTTTCAATTGGAGTGCTCAAATTATATCTTAAAACTATAACTAATGATATAACCAGTGTAACGGAACATCTTGAATTACCTGAAATTAGGTACATTAGATAGGCTGAAACTTCTCTACCATTTTTATGTTATTCCTCAATGCACTAAGAGCAGAAATGAGACAGCAAATCAGCGGCTTTTTCTACGCTTTATTCGTAAAAGCTTACAAAGTTATAAGCTGCTAGATAATAAATCCTCAGTGGAGTGTGCAGTAAAAATGAAAAATCCTTGAGACCCTTGGTGTCCTTGATCGAAACCGTAAATGATTACTGATGAAGATTCGTTCAAATTAAGTGAGGTAAGTTACGTTCGCTTAGAGGAAGGTTAACAAGCTTCGTTTGGATCACACTTTCAGGTTGCTTGAGCGAGATATGACCAACCAAAGTGACTATGACCTTATTGTTAATCTCATTTTTTTTTAATTGTACCAAAATAACAGCCACTTATTCCACTACGTTTCGAGAAATACTTGCCAAAAAATAAATGCTGTTTTACATAGGATTTGGCACGGCTGTGCGTTTCAGAGACTTTTATATTTGATAAATGAGAACGATCTGACGCACTGATCACGTCAGAAATTCAACGATATGAAGTAAACTTGTTTCTAAATTTATTGTTAAAAATAAAACTTTTACTCACCCTAGCTTTGTTTACAACATCGAAAAAAAACGCATTCGGCGGTAAAGCAATTTTAGTGCACACCCCAAATATATTATTTAGTTAAAGTCTTAACTATGTATGCACTCATTTCCCTCTAGGTGGATCGATTCTACATCGCTAGGTCTGATACAGCTAATGTAGTATATAGGTACTTAGTTTATTACCGTGAAGATCAGCCACAAAGTTATTGTTTCCTCATATTACAATATTTACTTCATGCTTACAAAAACTGCTTTAATTTTAAAAGAAAATTCGAGTATATTGTTACCATTGTGACTAAAGAAAAATCTCACTCAAATTGCCCTAAATCAAGTATCGATGAGTGAGTTCGTGGGCGGGAGAGCCCTTATGAAGGCTTTGAAGTCCTCGTTCTCTCGAAGTGCAAATGGTGAAGAGGTTGCCATTAGAGGGCGAGTGCCTGCCCGCCTTCACAGCGCCCCCTTCTGCACGGTGAGCTGGCTAACAGGTGGTCGCGACAAATTGAAAGGGTCCCAGGGACGGGATTCTCTCAAGGAAGGGGGGGGCGCCATAAGTACAGAGGATGTGGGAGACGAAGATACAGACAGGATGAACGAGGGCAGGTATGCGAATGCGAGGGAGAAGTAGAGGCCGTGACAGGAATAGGTTGGAGCTCCTTCCAACTTCAGTGTACTGCAGAGCTAGCCATTGAAAATAAGTCATTCTCTGCGCTAATATTATAAATAAATGTGCAAAACTGGCAGTGGGAAAAATAATCCACTAGGGCTGAGACTTGAAGCCATATGGGGATTACTTGGCAACTTTCCGAATCGAAAATTAAGGGTGTTTCAGTAGGAATGTGCGTAATTTATGGAGTTTATAGGGGATGTATTTATAATGGTTTTAGCTAGTGGACATGTGCAGGCAAAACTTACGGAGCAAAGGCAACGCTAACATTTCTGTCAGAATATAAAAAAATTATTAATGACATAAATTTTTTATGTTTAAAAGAGCTATATAGTGAAGCGTTATCCGTAAATGTTGGTTAAGTACAAAAGAAAATTGTAGAATTCCTATAAAGAAAGTAAAAATAGTAAAATAAAATTGTTTTTATGAAAATAAATACAAATGAATTTAATTTATATTTACTAATCCTACTTATCAAAAGTTATAGACCAGTAAGTCCAAAATCGAGCGCAAGAAAGATAAACCCTCAGTTTTCTCGCGTGAAATAGCTCAATTTTTACTACCGTAATTGAGCTGTATCATATTTAAAGTCACTATTATGCCCGCATTGATTCCCATTCTTTACATGAATTGGTCCGGAAACCTTTTCTGGAATCAAATTCAATCCCTTAGCGAATTTTCCTGAAGATCTGATAAAATTCTCGCACCTGAAACACCTGTATCCATACCATAATGTCTAATCAAAATCGTTAGAGCAGTTTTAGAGATATATATATATTTTTCATTCATTCATACGTATGATTGTTACTTTTAGGGTCGTAAGTTAAAGAAATATACGCCGATAGCACGGAGAGCACGGATTCCTCCGGGAGTGCTGCTACGTTCTAACCAGAGAGACAGGGTTAAATAGTATGGGAATGGGGATTCAGAGAGTAGGAGACCCCATCCGTCAACTGTCAGAAGATTGGACCAGTGTGGGTGTTATGTACTAGGGAGGGGGGAACAGGCGAGACGTTGAAGAGGGGGAAGGATATATTGAGAGAGAAAATTGGGGGAATGGGTCACCGGGAGCTTATTTTACTCCAACTTCAAAAGGCACAAGGCGTTTGGACGTTTCCCTGCCAGCTGCCTTCAAAGGCCACGTGAGAGTGTTTACAGATGCTTTCCTCTTGCTAGTGTCGGGATTTCCGTAAAGCGAGTCATACCATTTTAAAATGCTCCACTAACGGCAGGTTATTTGAAGCGCTTCATCCAAAATAATGCTCATTCGATGTGATTTTGTTTGTGATCCGTTAGCGCTTGCGTCTCTGTCACACCTATGTCGATCTAAGATTTTGCAAGCAACTAACATTGTACTTAATGTCACGTAACTACAGTAAAATGTATGCTTTTTGAGGCTGATTCAGAGTTGCAACAGAACATGGAATTAAAATGATAGAGCATAACCTATATATATCAAACTGTTGATTTTTACTTTCCTATCCGAAATTTGTGGATTTGTTGCAAAATTATTATTTTGTCATTTTTTCATGTGAAGTTTCCTATCATTCTTCGTATTAGTGGTATGTTTTTAAGTTCATATTTAAGAAAAACTTTTGGCTTCCGTGTGTTGACTTCCGCGGCTTGATAAATTTGAAGATGTAGGTCCTTCCAGATTTTCCTCCACGTAGTTCCATAATGCTGGGAAGACCATTTCACCGGCATTACAGTCGGCTCCTTCAGAACAGTGACGTAACTTCACTGACATGTAGAAGTCGACTACAACGCCGGTGATACAGCCGTTCCAGCATAATGAACCCATGTGGAGGAAAAACCCGGAAGATGTACATCTTCATGGTTTTGGTTTACGGTTATGAACATATTTTGGTTTTTGTTTGTTTAACTAAAGGAGAGAAAGCCAATTGGGAAGTACACTAATTTTATAAATCAAGGTTGCCGTAATAACATATAAACTTATGCCAGTTGGTACCATCTCTATAAGGTGTTTGCTTTCGTTACTATTCACGTCAAAAGATGATGGATTTAGCGGTACCAAAATCTATCGTGTCGTCAAGTGAGCAAACAAGTCTCGAGACGTCAGCTGCGGCAGCATCATACCGATCCCGATGACGGGAGAGCGAAGGTTTACTTAGAATTATATCACATTACTTATGCCTGTTGCTCACGGTAAAGTTTTCGGTAAAACGTTTTATAAAATCGACTAGTTTTATAAAAATGAGCTTGCTAAAGATAAAACCGTTTTATAAAACCTAGTTTTATAAAACGTTTAACGGAATAGGGCAGGTTCTCTTTCCATACAATCGTTTTATGCAACAACCAATGAGACGTTCCGCTCATCGCGTTGATAATAATCTCGTATCCATGGGAAGCCAAACAAGGTAAACGTAAACAAACATGGCTGGAAGTTCATGGAACGTTGAGGCAGTATCCTTCTTGTTAGAAGAATGTGTTAGAGCCTTAGCACCGTTGAGTAAGGTCAGTAAGTAAGTAAATTAACAATACATATAGTTTTTAACTTAACAGACATCCAAAAGAGATTTCATTTATCACTTCACGTATTCGAAAAGGGTCTTATAGATGGCAGGACATTGCGGTTTTATGAATAGTTTTACCGTGAGCAAGCAAGTACGTTTTACTTACGATTCATAAAACTTTCAATAAAATTTTTTATAAAACTCTTTTATGGAAATTTTTACCGTGAGCATTAGGCATTACGCAATAGAAGTAACCAACATAGCTAAATGGAGGGTATATATAATTTGGAGTTGGTCCCTCTGTTTTTATTCATCGCTAATTTGTTTTCGTTCCGGAAAATGGTGGAATGCACAGCTGAATTATCAATTAGATATAATTATATACTTTTTCCCTGTACAATTTATGCGGAAGAGGAGAAGATTGAGTCGTCTCAGAAAAGAAGGCGTTCAAAAGATGAATTCATACATTCAATCCGGAGCCGTGAAATTGTTGCGCCAGATGCACTGTAGAAAGTAATCTGAGTGCAATGAAATCCGAAATATTCCCTCAACTTTACTAAAAAAAATCGCATTTTTTATAATTAGCAATGAGAGCTGGAAAATAAATGAAACATTTTGACACACGTGGAATGAGTCAATCGTTTTCTCGTTAAGAGCGCAGTACTTATGTTATAATTTCAATAGCAAAATCATCGTATTAGAATAGTTTCTTTGAGCATTTTATAAATTGCACGGAATTTGGCAAGTATTTTTGTCAAAGTTTTACATGCTTTATTCAAGCTATTGTTTTGGCAATTTTTCTCTAAGTTTTCATGAGCTATGAGAAGTAAAATGAAAGTAAATATACAGTTTCACTTCAGTTTGAAGTGACACAATTTCATTAACTGTGTTTCACTATTTTGCGATATGATTAATTATATTTATCACTGCACGTAAGTAAGGTGAGGTTAGATTTTGAATTTCTGTGAAGAAAATTATTGCGTACCTACATGCAATAACAATAATTTCGAACGTGGGTAACATATCACGGGAAAATTTTGTCTGAATATGCTTTGGTATTTAACTCAGTTACTGCAGTGAAAAAGGGCAAATGAAATAAGCGAAGTTAACAATGTCGTTCGTTCTCCTTGGCAACCATGAGCTAAATGAAATAAATCGCCAGGTAAATACAAATGCGTTGCAAAGAAAAGTTTTTTAGAAAATTGATGCATTTTAACGAAATTGTTTTTTAATGAAAATATTAGACACTAATGCAAGTGGAAATCTGGCAAAGTGAACTATGCCGTCATGATTGAATCCAACATTTTTTCTCGTTGTGAGAATTACAATTTGGAAATAGTAAGTACATCATTATCCTCCGCCTGTTCAACCACAAGGCTGAAAACATTGATAATTACCTACCTGATGATAAAGAGTGCTAATATATCGTGATTGCTTAAAGGTGAAGAAGCTGTGGTGCAAAATAAAGCCTCAAAATTCAGGTTTGATTGAATTCAGCCAACAATACTTTAAAGTAGAATTGGCGAGCATTCTTGCTGTACCATACGTCTGCTGGAAATAGACTCAAATTTACCATAAGAATGATTTTGTAATCGGAAAATGCTAAAGCTTTGACCCAATAATTCACACTCAGACAATACGTTCAACTAACAACTAATCATCATCCTCATTCTGCCTATTTATAATGAAAAATGGAATTTTCTTATTCATATCTGTAAAAGAGACTACTAAAGATAATAAAAATGTATTGACTATTTAGCCTACGCAGCTAAATCATAAAAATACAACAATATTTTATGGAATGAATTTTTCAAAATAGGAATTTTGACACCTTGAATTGTGTCATTTACAGCATGTCCCTGTTTTCCTTTCCTTGTAATTAAATGTCACTCTGCCACAAACAACGAAAATTTTATACTGTTCACTCCTTCTTTCTTGATGATATACTAAGTTAAGAAGTCCGTAGTTGCAATTACCATCCATTAAGTTTTTGTAAGACTCGTTAGGAAAATAATAAGCTCAAATAATTCTTTTGAATCCAGAACCACACCTAAAAGTTCCGAGTGTTCCAACCATTTATCTCCTCTATTCTATGCAGTAATAAGTTTCTTGACCATTCCAAGTATTTTATTATCCTACCATTGTCAACTTATGATTAATTAAATGGATATGCTTAGTAATATCCTTCATCACACTTTATTTTGACTTGAGTATGAGAAAGAACCAATTGTAAGTGAATATACTGCGCTCTAACTTTAAACAGAATGCGGCAAGTGGTTACACATCCGAGGAAGACACACTTTGGCGCGAAAATGGTCGCTTGAAAAGCCTCCTGTTCTTTGACTCGGAACTTTCAACTTCTGAATAAGTTTACTATTGGAATTATTGGATTTATGATAACCGAACTGCGAAGTGCCCTTTGCAAGATACTAAGACCGGCCTCGGTGGCGGCGGGGTAACGTCCTCGCCAGCAAACCCAAAGGTCGGGGGTTCGAATCCCGCCTGGGGAGGATTTTTCACTTCCCAGGGCATGGTTGTGTGTGCTCGTTCATTGTTAATATTGTTAATACCCCGATATAAACGCCAATGAGTGCTGTTTTCGGTGGTTAGTGAAAATAAAATATTAGAAAAAAAGATTTTGGGAAACATGATTATGCTTTTGATGAAGATTCAAAAATTCTTAAGGTGAGATGGTATAATAATTCAGTAGTAACAGTAGCCACCAATGACATTGATACATTTCCGTTGGTGAACACAAAGAGATATAGTTGTAAAGTGAAAAAAAGGTAATCATAAAACAACCTCACGTAATTTCCGAACATAATAAACACAAGGGAGGAGCAGATATGCGTGATAATGCAGTTTCTAAGTATTACATCCGTGTCAGGGGAAAATGGTGGTGGCCACTTTTCATCGATGTTCTGGACACTGTGGTAGTGAATTCTTGGAAATCAATAGTTTAGCCAACAATTTTATAAAATGTGAAAATGATAACACTAGAGAAGGAAATAAAGTGGAGTTTCTACAGCTAAAACACAAACATAAGGTGAGCAGAAGGTGTAGGCTTTGCCGTAATGACACCATTTTTCAGTTAAAAAAGTATGGCTTTATAAAATAAACGTTCTTCTACACCATGGCTGTTTAAAAAACGTGCATGAATCTACTTAGTGTCGCATTGCTATTTAGCCGAATGTACACCCTTTCGGCCAGTGTTGCGTTAACGAATCATTTTGTTTAAAAATTTTAAAGTTTAAAAATAACAATTTCATTTTGAAAAACTATTTACTTTGGTACATAACAGTAAATCGCAATTAAATTATTATTAAAGTATTTGTTTTTTCTCTAATCGGCCGGAACAAAGCTACTGTTCCCATGCGGTACAGAAATAGGACCATTTCTCACGAGAGGAAGTGAAATATTCGAGATATTTCGGGTCGCAGAGGCAGACACAGGGAATAGGACCGTATAATTATCTCCGCGTGATTAGCAAGGGTATTAAGTGATGGACTCGTGAGAGCTAACAGGATAATCGCTTTGATCGAGGACTAATTGATAATTGGGGTCAGGGATGGAAATTAGGCGTGTTCGCGAGAAAAAAACTCGGAAATGGAATAGTCCAGGACTCCAGGGCCTTATTAAGAAAGGGCTTATAATTAACGTACCTTCACCGTATCGAGGTAATGACGTAAAAAACTCCAGATAACTTTTTTAAACTCTTTTTTCTTAAAAAATTTAATGAAAAAAAATCGAGTCCATTCATGGATGACGCCGAATTTGGCTATGCCGAGGCTTGATGACTGCGAGCTTGTCCTAAATAAGGATCCCAACGAGATGTGCACGTGAGGAGGACTGAGCACTTTATCCTCATAAAAATGACTTCGTAACTTCACATAATCATCTCAGCAGGCAGATTGATGGAAAACTTTGCCGGACAGTGAGAGACTCAATTTCGATATTTTACATCTACATACAAACCTGCGAAACACAACGAGTGGTACCTACCAATAAGCCGTGTCCAATCTCGCTAGGTATTAGGGAGCATGGATTCGGCTACCTAAATTTTGTGCAGCTAATGCAATTTTTCGCAAATTTCGCAAATGTCGCCATCTGCTGAGCTCGAAGCAAACAAAGGACAAGGGAAATGAGATAAAATTGTGCGGCCTTACTGAAGCTACGGGTAAATATAAATCCCCTGGATTCTCTAATCGCAATCTGATATAATTGCTGACAAGAGATCCACAGTAGACAGGATTATAATTTTACAACAGTAACCTCAGTACACAAAAAAGTTCAGTGATACTATAACCAATTATATAGTTTTTATTTGCTTGAACAAATATGGAAGCAAAATCCGTAGACGAGGTTAAACCATCGCATTCAACGGAGGTTGTATTTCACCAAATACATTATGCCTTGAAAAACTAATATTAAACATAAATTACTCGTTGGGATTTTTAGCCGGAGATGCGATGATAAAAATTGGCGTGGATTGGATTATCACCAAGTTGTAATTACATTTTAGTGCGCTCGCCGACCACTGAAAATAAAGGTACGCGCAGCACTCGTCATAAGCGAAACATAATATTTACTCAGCGTCCGAGCGTGGCAGAGTAACCCTTTTTTGGAGCAAATTGCGAGTACCGTGTTAATTAAGCGCGAAGTAATGAATCTAATTGGCAATAGCTCGTGCGTCCGTAACTCATCGAGGGAGAGTACATTTCCGTTTGAAATTATCCGCATACCCCACCACTCTTCATGGCGATCGAAGAGAGCGCGCGAGAATATTTTACTCCGCGGATTGGGCCATATTTCACCCGGGCGCGCCACCGCATGGATATCCTATCCGCGGCCAGCGGAAAACAAGTGAGGAGCGGGCGGCGTGCGGGGGCTCATTAACAGAGGGCGCTGAATGACCACCGAGTGTAAATTTCCGCCGTCCTCCGCCGGGGTGAAAGGGAACGGAGATCGGGAAGTGTGGTCCGGCCACGAATTTGAAGAGAGAGACCTCCCGCACCCGTGTTAACGCTCCCTCTACATTTATTCCCACTCCATATCCAACTCGCCGGCCTTTGTTCCGCGACGCGTACGCACGTCAAGTCGGATAGATAGGGAGTCTCTATGTGACGCATATATACGTCAACTGATCTTTTTTTGTTTTTGATTTTTTTTAAAAACCTATTCCGCCTTGTTTGGACGATGGCGATACTCGATTTCTGGGCCGTGAATATATGAGCGATCCACCGCGGTGGGAGAGGGGGTGATGCTATAGTCGCGGTCGTGGTGAAGGTCCCTTTGATTTATTCGAGCCGGGGACAACTCAACGCTCGTTTCTCGACGAGCTCCATGCTCTCTGGCGTTACATTAACGCGTGATGCAGTGCACTCACGGCGACCGCAGTCTTTCATTTTATTACGAGGATGTGAAAATGCATATTACCCATACTATCTAAAATGCATGGCGTTTCCCTGACTTAAAATAAACCTTTTTTTATCTAATCTTCAAGTTTATCGAGAACTTGATCAAAAAATGAAAAACACTTATTCCTCTGACATTTTTTCTTGTTAATAACACTTTACAGGGGTTGCAAATAATGCACGGGGATCAGTTTCAGAGATAAGAGAGAACTGTTTGAGACAGTTTGATTCGTTCAATAAATGACACAAGTTAGGTAGCAAATTCGTTCATTCATCAGAGTAATATAACGGTTAAATGCAGGGCTCACCTAAAGTTATTATTTTTATTGAAAGTTATTAAACATTTTATTTAAAACGTGTAGATTCTTATGTATCTCTAGTATTTCTTCATCCTGTTATACAAATCTGTTCTACTTCATTCTCTTCTCCGCTTGCCCTAGATCCTTCCCTTTATCACGGCCTTAAACAACCCCTTGCCTCTCATTACCGCTTCCAGCCACCCATCCTGCTTTCCCCTAATCTCATCCAGAAGTTACCTCTCCTCGCCAACCATGTCAAGAAGCTCCTTATTTGTCTTCCTTTCCATTCACCACTCCTCCTCCACACCCACATCTCGAACGCCTTCAGCTGGTTATTGCCCTCCTTTCTCAGAGTCCACGTTTCTGCCACATACACTCCATATCAATCTCTTCACCAGCCTCTTATTCATGTCTTTACCCAAGGTCCTTTTCAACAGTCCCTTTTTAATAAACGCTTTCATCGATAAAGCTACTCTCCTCGTAATATCTTTGCTACCACGTTCATTTTCATCTATTGCACTACCCAAGTAATGAAAATGCTCTACTTTATCAAATTGGTTCCCTCCTAAATTTAAGACCAGCCTCGCTTCCTTTGTCCTAGAGAATTTTATTACCTTTATTTTACAGCACTAAAATTCTAATGCATCTACTAAAGCTTGCAACCCCTTCGATGATCGACTTCCCAACGCCTGTTCGTCAGAGAATTTAACTGACTTTATCAGCTGGCCTCGTACTTTCATACCCACATCTAGCTTTTTCCATGCCTCTCCTACCTTCTCCTCAGTACGAATGTTAAAAAGCAAAGTTAACAATGGACATCATTGTCTTACCCCGCGATCTGTAACTGCCCACCCTAATTCCTCGTCAGCTGCTGTGACCTGTGCCCATTATAAGTTTAAAAGTATAAGTTTAAGAGTAGTGCCCATTATATAAGTTTCGGATGAGTCACATATCTCGCCAGTATATTCCTATTTTCCCGAATATCTGCATTGGTATTTCTGCTTTTACTCTGTCAAGCCCATTGCCGAAATCCACAAGGTAATCAAAACATCCCGAATATACTAAGTGATTCTATCATCTAAGTATCCTAATCACCGGAATCTCATCCCGAGTTGTCCTCCCCTTCCTGAACTCAAACTGGTCATCCACTTAATATTTATTTTCTCTACTTTCCAATCTTTTATCATTTACGTAAGAATTAAAATACCTTAGTTCATTCCACTTATAAGATTTATCGTCACGACCTGGGTTTCGATACTTAATGTCATCTTCAGGTCGTTTAAACCATGTAACATGGAAATTTAACTCATACCTTATGGACGTTTAGGGAATGTATGCATGCGTTATGGCACCGTACCACTGAAGGCTGTATTCAAGCTACAAAACTAATATCAACCAATCACAAATGCTAAAAAAAAGTCCTCCTCCGTTGAGGAAGAGTCTAGAAATCGTTAACGCGTTCGCTATTAATAAAGAAATACAAAAATAATGACAGCTACTTGGGCGTATTTAAGGGGAGACGAATGAGACCGGACCCCCCCACAAAGAAGCAACTTCGGTATGGGTACCTATCAACATACAGTAAATTAATTGTCTTTAAATACTTCAACAATGGCTTGAAAATGCAGTTTTGTTGCAATTTATAAAAAAACATTTGGTCGGACCGTACCACCCCATTAAGCTTGACCCAGACCCCGCGGTTATTCGCCTACCAAATATATTTTGCCTCCTCCGGAGCTAAATTCTAGGGCCCCGCTAGAATACGCCGCTGGCTACATATGCTTTTAAATATGTCAACATTTTCATATTCTGGGCCTGAAAAAGTTCTAATTAACATATCCCTATAGGTATCTTAGCTCAGTTACTGTGACACAGCACAGAGATGAATAGGGAAATATCTCAAAATTCCTTAGATTTAACGATAGCTCGAGCAATTAGCATTTGAATTGAACGTTTTTTCCTTTTAATAGATCAAATTACGTGTCATTAAAACTTCAAGAGCGTGAGATTCAATGGCTTCAGAGGAAAAAAAGTTTTTTTTTACTGAAAGGCCGGAATATATAATATCTACTCTAGCAGGATTCCTAAGCATATGCAAAACCCAAAGGGAAAGACTTAATCACGCCTTCCCCAGTCTTGATGAGGCGAAAGCTGTACAAAGGAGGCAATACGAAATGGAATGCATTAACCCTTGCGAAGGCTCTTTCCATCTAATCTTGAAGTAAAAGAGAAACGAGACACGGTCGCTGAGTGTCCGAATTCAGAGGCACCCTCAGCATATTCAAGACGCAAGTGGAAGTAACACTCCGGGAATAAACGCAACATAAAAAATGTCCCTCCCGTTGACCCATTTCTTTCAATCCCCTTGCAAGGCGATTCCGAATGCATGTCTCTTAAGCCTGAAAACACCGAAGATGCATTCACAGCGTTAACTGTTTGAAAGGATTTCGCCGTTGAAAAGAGAATTAGCAAGACAAACGCTCGTCTGATCGGAGCAACGGCAAGGAACTGCAATCAAAGTTAGTGGATTGCATCGTCGAATTTACGGAATTAGCAGAATTTATTTATCTTCAGTCGAAATGAAACTTTAAAGCAATATAAGTGTCGAATGAAAACGAAAAAATCACGGTAAATGCAGCGTTAAATTTTATCCTTTTCAGTGGTACAATAGGAAAGAATTATGCATAGAAATTGATTCAAATATTGTGTTAATTGATCATCAATTCATTTGTATCATTAGACGTGTAAAAAAATATGATCTAAAAGTCTACTTTTAAATTGCCTCTAGTTTCAAGGCTTAAGGATTCACAAATATCACTCACTTTGACACTTATTTCCACTAAACCTGCCTTTTATGAAAGATTTTACAAACTTGTCAAACTATGTTTAAATTGATTAAATTTGGCATACAATGAAAAGGATTGTTTCCTTTAACCCAGCGGGAGGCCTCCTCTCACTAAACGACACATTAGACCTGAAACTGCTGTTTCAGAAGGTTCCACAGATGTGTTACCATAAACCAGTCTAGTTTTTAACCATTTACTACAGTGGAATTAAATAATAACCCAGCGGGAGCAGTTTTTATAATCAGCGAGAGGGACGCATCTAGGACCCCTGCTTGTCGCGTCCTCCGTCCAAAGGGATTGGCGGAGTCTCGTACCAGAGGACGCGAGGATGCAAAACACGTCGGTCGACCAGCCTTCTCCTTCTCCTAACCTGCACCCCGGCCAAATCACACACCCACTCGTCCATCCGGATGCAGATGGCGTCCTCGGCACAAATGCAAATGGCGCGGTGGTGTGCATGCGGATGCTCTGGGTGCGGAAGATGCAGGCGGGGAGATGTGGTTGTGCAGGGGGGAGCTGGGCCCAACGTGATGTGGAGGGGTGGAGTGGGCATTAGATGGCCGAGAGGATGTGTGTCTCGGCTGGGAGAGGAGAGCAAGAGAGAGTCCTGGGTTTCCCGTGAATGCCGAGGAATAAGAAAGCTTGCCCATCGCGTCCCGCTCCCCCGCCGAACTCATGAGAGGCGTTGGCGGGGAAGCACTCGTAATTTCCCCGGAAGACCAAACCGGAGGCAGCGGTGAGGAGCCCGAGCTAGCCGGCGTGGAAAGAGCAAGAAGAGAAGTCCGGGCGCTCCTTGAATGGTTCCCGAAACTATTCATTAAAAGCAGATGAGGGACGGCCAGCCCCGGAATGAATGCTAAGTGGTGGTGGGAAGTGTGTTTCGGGGTTTTAGGCTCTGTAAGGCGCTCCTCAACTCACGTCTCGATGAGCTTAAAACACGACCACTTCATTCGTTTTCCTCTCTCCATGCCTCCTCCCACTAAACGACACATTAAACCTGAAACTGCTGTTTCAGAAGGTTCCACAGATGTGTTACCATAAACCAGTCTAGTTTTTAACCATTTACTACAGTGGAATTAAAACAATAAAGTTCACACACCGATGGGAACACAGAATTTCTGGGAGTCAATTATCTTCCTGTAGTATTCACGCAAGTCTCCAACACGCATTTAAGCGCTCAAACATGATCTTCAATATCCATTTTATACCATTATATAATAATTATCTATAGCTTTGATACGCATTTAAATACGCTGCAGCGATTATCTGTAAATTAAACATTTATGGGGCGTATTCTTGGCCTCCTCAATTTTCGATGACAGGATATTATTAAAAAAATGATATGGGCACAACCCGGTTATTTTTTGTCTTTGATTTGTTGACCTTTTTTGGCCTTCATTATATTTAACTGAATCTAAAGCTGGAAAAGTAGTCTTTGAACCACGGCAAAAGTACTGAATATTCTTCTATCTCACTACCTGCGATCATAGCCAGATTCATATATGACAATTTACTTTTGAACTTTATTCATTCACATACTTGTATCATCTATATTCCAGTAAGCTTGATTGCTTTTGCCAAACATATTGTATTTCCATGCTGTTCACAAACCAATAGAAATGTCGGAAGTGTGTAATTTATGTCCAAGGCGCAAGATAATTGCAAGTGACCTGAATCGACGAGCGAAATCGCTAATGAGGAGTAAAATAAAAATAGAGTGATATATTGCATGCATCAAAGAGCTTTCCAATAGTTGGAGCTGTATGCATTCTAATATCTATTAACTACTGGAATGTACACAACTCCGTCCTACATAATAATCTAGGCTTCATTAAAAATATATACTAAAATATGAACAGATTTTTAAAACTAATGTTAGAATCCAAGTTCAAATTTTTATTTAAGATTTCATTTACCAGTCCTATTGTCACATTACTGATACTTAAAATGAAAAATTCTACATTGATATACGATGCCCAAATGAAATTTTCTGAAATCGTACTTAACACGAAAAAATAACCAAAATTACTTGCAACCTCTTTAAAAGAGGAAACCAATTAATTACAATTAAATAAATTAGGGTCTACAAATAAAAGTTATACAATGAAATTATGAATTAAGTTTTCAACTTCCATTGGATTCTGTTGATTTATTTTGCAGAAATAAGGGAATTATTAATTTTAACTTTTATTAATACTTTTATATCTTCATCGCTAAGTTTCGTTAAACATCTCGAATGATAAAAAATACCATAAATGCATTGAGATATTTTCAAGGTGCAGTACCACTGATTTTTGGAAATGTCTTGCTAATTAATATGTGGGAGACAATAAAAGGGCTACTAAGGGATAATATCATTACTTTTTACCATGGTGGAGAGCAATCAAGATACTCTATGAATGACGTAAAGTGGCAATAATGATTTGAAAAATGCAATTTACTGAAGTTTTAATCTTTTTATTTTTAATAATAATAAACACTTGGTTGTTATTACACACTTTATTGGAAGCAAAATGACCCGGGTTTCAGCATGTCATGCCATGTCATGCCGTCATTTGCAAGTTGCCTGATGATGGCATGGCATGCTGAAACCCGGGTCGTTTTGTTTCCAATAAAGTGTGGAATAACAACCAAGTGTTTATTATTATTAAAAATGAAGGAGTTCCACAAAGTAACGCCGGAGACAGTGTCTTATATTAGAAGTTTTAATCATTAATCAATATCGACCAACTCCTACAAAAATTATTCTAACTATTTTTTCCTTTCACTTAATTTAACCAGATAAAGTGTCTGTCCAATTACGTTTTCCTGATTTACTGAAGAAAGAAACGTGGGCATCAGTCATCCAGTTTTAGAGATAGCTCTTATTCATTAATATCATCAAAAAAGAGTGACCATAAGATATTTTTCAGATACCCTCATACTGTAAGCGCGTACCAATTTATCAACCAACCGCACGTCTCTGATTTCACACCAGGTCTAGTGGTGAGACAATACTCGCCAGAATACCAGAATAAACAGTCTATTTTTCCGAGAGAGGTAAAATTGTCCAAAAGGAATCTTGCCCATTTCACCTCACTCAAGTGCATATACATACAAAAGCCAGAATCCGCGTCCAAGTAGGGCTTTCTCACGGGTCGAATTCGTTACGAAATGGTCCAAAACTAAAAATCGCTGAGGGAACACTTGAAATTGTACCTACCCCGGATCCTCGCACAGGGAGGATTTTGTGCCTTAACTCTTTCAACTCAGGCCGAGGACCTCAGTTAGTCTCCAGTGGACGTCAGTGGAATGAAGTACATCAGGAAGAACTGCGGGGGAGAGGGTGTGGATCCCCTCTTTCGCAGGAGGAATGGGGAGAGCTACAAGAGACCACTTCCTGTTTCTCTCAGGGGAGAGAATAAGGGAGCGAGTGTTGGAGTGAGAAAGATAGTCATGGTACGAGATGTCCCACTTGAGTTCCTAGCTTCATTTCCGCGAGGCTATGAACCTCTACCGGAAGTAACGTAGCCAAGGGGAGGAGTCCATGGATTCCGGACACCTTCAACTGGACACCAATGGATAATGATGTATTTTGACATTAACAAAGTAAATGTTGATTCAAATCATGGATCATTAAAAAAAACTTAAATAAATTTGACTGTAACTTTTTAAGTCGTCCATCGGGTTTCCATCCTTTCAGAAATAAGCACAGAAAAAAAATAAACAAATCGACGTGTACACTATACCAGCAATTTCTCTCTAAGCCTAGTAGAACAAAATTTAAATTCTGGCATTTTAACTTTTCCTTTGGATTTCCCCATCGGGCAGAAACATCAAGTGTCGTGGATAAACTTAATCTCAATGAAGTTATATATTTATATATTTATTTATACCCTGAATGTGTGAAGTTCACACGCCTGTGGCTTAGTCCGGGGTTAGCTCTACCCTCAACTATCTAAACCAAGCTTCGGTGAGTGAGTGAGATATAATATCTGGA
Source organism: Pyrrhosoma nymphula (assembly GCA_963573305.1). NCBI lineage: Eukaryota > Metazoa > Arthropoda > Insecta > Odonata > Coenagrionidae > Pyrrhosoma > Pyrrhosoma nymphula. The sequence continues at coordinate 135,935,854 of OY754330.1, forward strand.
ATTAAAAAACTTTGGACTTTTTATTCGGCTGAAACAGCTGGCAATCAATCAGGTATTTATCATGCGAATATCGGTGCAAACTATAGTCAAAACAGAGGCATGTTTCTCCGAGCCTAAGTTTTTTAGTAATTGATTATGCTAAATTAAGGTCTCTCTCCCAGGGTTATGAGTAAACATTTATAAATATTCTCGTCTCGCAGTAGTCCCAAAGCTTTTGCTTTACTGTTTAATTATTAAATATATATTTCAAGATTATTTTGACACTAGCTAAAGGTACCCGATGAAACTCAACGGGTGTGAAAAACACTGAATTTATTATATAATGAAGCCACAAAACCTGAAGAATACTGAGCGGTCTTCTTTGAGTCATCTTCTGAGTGAATGAACTAAATCGCTTCCCTTGTGTACATGCATACATTTGTATTCAATGACTTATTTCAGTCTGGTAGCAAAAAATGAAACCACTGCACTGAATCCAATGATTAGCATGGACCAGCAGGGGGGCCTTCGGGGGCTCTGAGGGCTTTTTTGGGAAAACAACAATAGAAAAGCAAATCAAAAGTTACTGACGAACACAAAGAAATCACAAAAGAAATAGAAAAATCCGAATTTCAAAGTTTTGATTAAAGTGAAAACAACAAAAGAAAAGTAAATCATAATTCGTTATCGTACGCAAATAAATCACAAAACTAACAGCAAAGATCGAATTTCAAAGTTTGGTAAAGAGAAAAACGAAATATAACAACAATTCCAAATTGCAATTCAAACATCAAAATCCGATTAATAAAGCAAAGAAAAAAATATCGATAGAAAGAGATCTTGAATAATTTATCTTGTAGTATTTGATCGGCGAAATTAAATCTAACACTTATGCTTATTTAAAAAAATCTCAACACCGCGTTTTAGAAACTGCATTCACCGATACAGCATTGTAAGCATACATGAGATAACCATGTAAAAATTCATTGAAATTATCGATTGCCCACCTAAGCTAGCCATCATGGGGCCCTCGGGACTCTCGGCCCTTCTGATACAGATATAATTTCAACTTGATATCAAGGACCTGTAGGAAAACATGTTATTTACATGCTAGTGGCGAAATATCTTTTGAAGATCAAATAGTATGTTGCCAAGGAAATATGATATTGTTGATTTCAGAGAAAATGTGAGAGTTTTCAGCTAAAACCATGACTTTCACACGCAAACGAAACGTAATAGAAAATTGATTGAAAGAATCAGAATTTGCATTTATTCAGCCATCCAATAAAAACAACTCCATCTCTCTACCTTGAGTGAAAGTGCTTTTAAAGAGCAAAAAATAAACCCACTGCACCGAACCCAATGATTAGCATGGACCACCAGAGGGACCTTTGGGGGGCCTTAGGACTTTTTAATATTACATATGTTATCCACATATATATTTTCTATCTACATACCAAATTTCAACTCAATTGGTTCTGTAGTTTTTGCGTGATTGAGTAACAAACATACACACTTTCACATTTATAATATGAGTAGGATATTCACGCAATTAAATCTCCTCATACATCACTTAGTATTTTCCAGGTTACGCAGAGTCGAAATGTCGACAAAAATAACTGTGTCATGAGCCAGAGTAAAATTAAAAAAAAAACTGAGTTTAATGCCTCATGGATTTGGTCAATTTATAGTAATACATATTGCGTGCAGGTACCCCTGGTGTTTACATCACTAACTAGTGTATTTTTTTTAAACGCAAAGCTAGTGAGATAGTTTAAGTAGGTATATTTTTTCCACCAATTCATGCTTCAAATAGCTTTAAAATAAATAAGCAGTGTGTAAAACCTACACTAAAACAATGTTTCCGTCTTTTTCATTCCAAGAAAAAAATAAGAGAACGTCCGACTGGCTAAATAACAAAACCAGTAAATAGTTCATGAGCGTCGAGGGTACTTCATCACCTTCTGTGTTACGCAATCTAGTCAACTATCGAGGAAGATAGCAAATGGGAGATATTTATGTGAAGAAGGGACGTGGAGAGAAGGCACCACTAGGGGCCTCCCAAGGGCCGACGCTCGGTGATGCGAGCGTCTCAAAACATCCGTGCACTCGGCTGGTCAAACGGAGAGCAGTCAAGAGTTGCTTTGACTGCGCCGTGCCTAATAGCTAACAAACTGGCCTAACTAACGCATTCGGTGAAGTGTGCCCGTCTATTATTTGAAGATGAAAGGAGGTTAGAGCCTCGGGCCATGCAGAGGAGGAGGAGGCAGACGAGAGAATTCAGAGAGTAGAGACGCGGAGATGTTTGCGCTGGCAATTTCCGTTCGGCCGGCAAAAAGGATGTGGAGGCAAGGCGAGGAACCTTTTGCGTCCTTAACGGTCGAATTATTTGCATGCACCGCGGAGGGCAATATCAAGTGGGGATTATAGATTCTAATGAGGAACTGGGGAATTCAGAAAGGAGTCTGGTGAAATGGGGAAATCGCATGATGGGAAGAGAATTGAAGGCAGGGAAGTGTGACGGGAGATTTGAGGGACTTGTATAGGGGAAGGGGAGCTACAAGTAGGCGGCGTTGGAAGTCCATCGGCCGGAAACGTGGATGCGATTTCGGTCACGTATTTCATTGCACCCGTGCATCCACGGACGTGCATTCTGATCTCGAAGGGGGTTTATGGTGACCCCCCTTTGGTCGTGACCCCCCATTAGTTTGTCTCCCGAGTCCTGTGAAAATTAGTTCACAGACTTCCTTCAAATCCCTCAATTCCCTCGTGCATCGCTTGACGGAGTTGCGAACGATTGACGGGGAGACTCATAAGTCAAGGTGGCTTATTAAATTGGGAATGTGTGTTCTCAATATATTTTAGCAACGTGGTGAGAATCCATTTGTGAATCACCCACTAAGCTGAATGATATTTACGGTTTTTCACAAAACTCAATTGAAACCTATAGTTAATCACGATTAGTTAATAATATTCCACGATACTTTTTAATAGTACCCGTATCGATGCTATAACATCATCATCAGTTAACGCACCTCCAAATAACAATACATAAAAAAAGAAAATATAAATAACTAAATATGTGTAAATGTTGGCCTGAATCCGATAACGACGTTGCGAATTTGAAATGCGGAGTGTTAAAGTAAATAATGTGAAAATTAATGCAGTTTCTCTACCACTAAACAAATACCTTACCGCCAACCAGAGACTAATAAAGCTTTAAGTAGGACACCAGGTATATTTGCTGGGAGTGCCAGAAAGTTATTAACTTTGGCGAAATCATGATTTATTTCAAAGAAGAACTGCAATGTCATGATTAATTTTCATGTTGAATCTTTAGTTACGTGAAAGAAATATAGATACGTAGAATATATCTTAGTATAGGAAAATAGATTGTGGAAATAACAACTAAAAATGGACTCTAGCAACCTGTGCTACACTGGTACGTATAACAAATTTGACAACTTTGGACTCCCCTCAGAATAGATTTTCTCATATTTCAACAATAATTTTTCAATGCCGTTCATAATATCAAGTTTGCCTGAAATAGAACTCTTGGATCAACTTTTTAATTGCTCTTTTTTATAGGAAAAGGATGGTTATTTTTCTAAACACTTCAGTAAAAACGAAATATAAAGGGACGATTATTCTCGTTAACCCACCTCTCGTCTACTATGCTTAAACAGCGTCAAAAGTGGCAGAATAATTTTAACCGTAATAAGTTAATAATGACCCTAATGCGCTACAGAAATAATCCTAGATTTAATGAGCGGAAAACTTTGAAAGTAGAGCAGCCAACATATTTACTTCAAGTATTTTGAATTATGGCACACGTAAAGCACTGTAGTGTGGAAAAGGAGACTAACGTTTCATTTTATTCCAACTCCATTGACATGGTTCACTGAAAATTGTCGTGCATTAAGGACTGCCGTCTTGTGGATCCAAAGTAGCTTGAGATTGAAACTTAGCTAAATTAATAAATACTGCTTCGGTCGCTGGCCAAGGGATCGGTATCAAGGGTAAGTGTTATGTAAATGCTAGACCACTCAAATTGAATATGATAACGAAATACATTTTCGCTATGAAGTCGAAGATTCAATTTAGTGACGAGGAAAATAACGCGATCTGATGATAGTATTAACTATAAAGCTTCACGGAGATGTATCGTAATCGACCCCTCTAAATTCCAATAGATGAGATGCTTTCCACTGTTTTAGAGATGATATTTTCTCAAGTCACTTAGTAAGTGGTACAATAAATTGCCTTTCGTTACCCCTTTATAAAGAAGTTTGGAAGTTCTATATACCATCTGAAAAGGGCCAAACATCACCCTAACACTACTAACGGTTACCAAACTGCAGTATCATTAAAATAATAACAATTATTAGCATGTGATTGAAGTGTAAGGATTATTAAATGGCTATCAAGAACTTTATGCCTTCCTTCGGCAGAAGAAACACAACAACATTTCAATTCTTATTGCAATATGGGGATATTTACCATCTAAAACATCTCTGTCTGTTGCCCTGCCATCATAACTATTAACGTTGCCGATCTACATTTAGGGAATGAAAAACTTAATTTAACTTCTAAGTCAATCCTCAAATACCTAGATACTACCATTACTGGAAGATAAGTTTTGACTTTACACAGCACAGTGCAGATAACATATAATGAAGGCAATCATTGTATTCGTTTTACAAAATTTATTAAACCATTTCTGCTGAAAAAACGTCTTAAAATATTTCATATAAGTCAAAGATTGTTCACGATTCGATATGCTTAATTGTATAACCATTATTATGGCGGACGTGATGCTACATAAGTAGCAACAACGAGGAAGCAATGCCAAGTAAAAATGAATGATGTATGTCATACCATGCTCTGTTGACATTTCAATTAAATCATGGCCTAAGTATTTCAAGCAGCTTCGATTATAAGGGATATTATCAGGGAAACTTTTGCCGAAGGAATCTGATAGGCCTCTTTAAAGAAAAATAAATCTCAGGGGTCACAACTTCGAAAGGTCGCGTCAGTATTGTGCTAATGCTCTCGCTACGTGATGTAAGCTGCCGCAAAGTGCGTAGACTGGTTTATGATTGACGTCGAAGAGATTGCCAAATATAACCCTGAGGATGGTATAGTCGTGTTGACAGGGGCCTTCAGAATAGACTGGTAGCGTCAAACTCATAGTTCAACCGTCAAATATCCAGTTAAACTGGACTCAATTTCCACCCATCTGGCTATTATTCGGGGTATCTGGGTAGTATTGCCTGCGCTTGGATAGTATCATAGCTATTTTTGTTCCATGGTTAGCGTGGCTTGAGAGATGGATGCAGTTAGCACACGGATGGTTAAGTCTTGACCGCCCACCATTATGCATTTTATGTTTGTAGAAATGTAGCCATTCATTTAACATACGCATTTTGGATAATATTATAAGGAAAGGTTAGGGCGCATGATTGGAGCTGAGCACCGACAATACGAGAAGATAGGGGAAGATTGTGGGGGCATATTCCAATTAAGTCCAATCTTGATCCAGCATCGTATATGCTATTCTAGTTCAAAGATGACGTTCCACGTTAACACCTATCGTAAACCAACCTTCAATGGCTATAAACGAAAGATAATGCCAAATAGCAGAGGAGATTAAAGGCCATTTGACTTGTGGCTGATGCTTCAATTTTCTGACGATGGTAGGAGAAGCTATAGTTGAGTGTTATGTCCTGGAGACAAGCATGTTGCGTTTACTTTATGAGTAAAAATTAACCATCAACGAATACGTCGTCGTCAATAAAATGTTTCCACCCTCTCCTCCTACAACCTAGTCGCACCAAACATTCTTTAAGCTCCTAGCACCAGTGACGTAATTATGATTAAATCTCGGGAGAGGAATCCATATTGAGTCTAAGAAATGGAATATGGGGGTAGAATGCGACTATTAGGAGCAAAATTGTGTGTTTATGAAACTAAGAAGGTAATTGCGACCACAGTGTCACAGCCGATTTTTCAAGGTTTTGCTGTGCAAATTTTTGATAGAATAAAATACTCGCAGCTATATGTACATGAAAACCAATGGCATATTAATTTGAAAAGTTATATAGAATAAAGAATAAATATAATCAACATTCTTAGATTAAAAGTACACAACTGTAATTATTTCATTTAGTGGCTTTTATTTAAATACATTACAAATATCAGGGTGGACCCAATGGACCCCCGGCTACGAATCTGTTAATTAATTTTATAACTTCAACGGTAATTATATTAATAACTATGTTACTCCAGTCACTTCGGTAGACGTCACAGTTAAAAGGGAATTCGCGAATAAAGAGGAAAATGAAGGGTAAATCCGATTCTCCGAGAATTTGAATAAAATATTTTGCTATTCCTAGGATTAAGAAGAATTTAAAAAAGGAAGGAACTTCGACGGAGTAGGGAAAAAGTGCTGAAGCAATGTTTTTCCCCGGATCGGAATTAATGACGGAGGAGGGAAAAATCGAGATCTCCCAGCTCACCCAATTCCTTTTAAAATCAAACTTTATTTTTTTAAGAAATCCGTGATTTGTCGAGTCGTTTGCTCTCAAGTGGTTTCTCCAACGATAGGGAGGCCTGGGTGGGCAGTTTTGACTACCGACGGTGCACCCTCGCTTCCAGCCCGCAGCCCCATATTCTCGTCTTCGGTGACATTTTTCACATTCCTTACTCCAAAGGAATTCTTTCTCCAGAGTAACGTGATTTTGGCGAATCATGGCAAAGATGCGTAGGAATACTTTGGGGACATGTTCCTAACTGTCGCTTCGGCGCTCTCGGATGAGAGAACTAAGAATCTTGACGGTGGCGCTGAAGACCGATGGAGTGGGGTTAAGTACATGGCCATAGACATTAGTCTTACCTCACAACTCCCGAGGGGCCCAACGTAGGAAGACAGGAAGGACGCGACTCGCAAGGATTCACCTTACTGATGATAAAGAAGGATAGTAGAGAGAGTAAGAACGAATTTAATGCTTCTTCGTGCCTCAATGTAAGCTGCCGTCACAAACTCAAGGAAAACAAGGAAAAAGTGACGGTTTAAATCAGTAAATGTGGGCGCTACCACCTCCTGGGGGGTGGTGCTTTGATTTAAGGGGGTCGAAAATGAGGTGGCAGGGGGGTGCTGGAGAAACGTTCCAGACCGAGCGTTGGCCAAATATATAGGTACGTGCTCTGGAATGAATGCATTACCTTTTGGATTTGAAATAAAATAAATTTAGCAAGTGAACCAATCCATTTAAAAATCGCTTGTAATATTTTTATAGGAAACACAGAGACATGAGAGTATCGACTGCTGTATACTATCGAAGAGACCCAAGACTCTCACATATTGCGTAACATATGTTATATGTATCATGTATAAACCATAATATTTAATTATATATTTGTGTATATAATTATATGGACAGTGAAAATGGTCGGAAATGAAAACGAAGAAAACTTACTTTAATTTAATCACCAGTTTTCTTCTAATTATACAATATTACGAGGAAAAATTAGGCGGGATTTGTTTTTTGTGCCCTTTCTCGTCCTTCGTTTAACTATGGATAGCTTTAGTCTAAGTAATCTAATGGAATTATCTAGGCTCGTAATCAACGGTTTTACTGTATTTCATGGTATCTTTTGCACATTTACTCGTTAAAATTACCTTGTTCCTTTAAAGCCTCGAAAAAATTCACAGTGAAAGAGCAATTAAAAATATTAAAGTATCCAACATTGTAAAATCTGAGTACGAATTCAAGTCCAAGCAAATGAGTTTATCCACTGTGAATTTCAGAGTAGTTCCATAGGTTACAAAACATAAGACGAGTTGGATGGATGAGGGTGATGGTGTGTGGGTTTGGCCAATGGCGACCAGTTCTATATTCGAGACGACGCCGCCAACTGCACGTTCGGGGTGAGCGATGGGGCTGCTGGATTTGTAGAACGGATTGGAGTTCCACTTTTAGGATACGTTCCCAACCCGAAAGAAAATACCTAATATCAGGGACGATGGTGGCTCTGAGCCATTTAGTAACTCCTTTTGCAGGAACGTGGCTAATCTACGCCCAAAATAGCCTATAGAATCATATTTTTTAGAATCGGATCTATTTTCTAGCACTGCATTCATTTCACTCCGTAGAAATCCGCTTTGATATATAGACCGGTATCCTTGCAGTTTCCCGGGTAAGAGGGAATACGTAGAAATCAGGCGAAAGTTCACTTATATTCTCTAGTCTTGGGTTCGATATTCCATGTCATAATGTGCTGTGAACCATAGTGACCAGTTTCATTCTAGAATGACTAGTTAGTTGTAAGGTGCCTAAAACGCCCATAGATGAGTATCATGATGTATTCGCTAAATTATTAAAATTCCTTTTTTGAGGTACGAAATTTTTCCAAGCAAACATGCATGCACCCCCTTTGGTAAAAATAATGTAATAAAAGCAAAACAAAACGTTTTTTACGATAGAAACGTTTGTTTTTGAAAATTTAAATAAACATTACATAATATTATATTTTAAGTTAGTGGAAAAATCACACACGTGATAATGTAGATAAACGTTCCCCCCCAACCTCTCCAGCATCCTAAAATCTACCAAACCGCTGTCTAAACCCACCATCAGCTCCAAAACCCCACCCAACCCCTTCCATCGCGCGAGATGCAAAACGTGCCCTATCCTTATCACCGACCCCCTCCCCGCTAAGTTCCTCTCCTACCCACTTCCTTCTGTTCCCTCTCGGTCGTGCACTTCCCAGAACATTGTCTACACCCTCCTGTGCAACTTATGCCATTCTTACTACATGGAACTCATGACTTATAGTCTATAAATTAGTATATATATATATATATATATATATATATATATATATATATATATATATATATATATGTATATATATTGCAACGCGAGGTTTTTTAAAAAAATTAAAATCTTACCTTTCAACCAGCGTCAAGGAATGGAAGACCAAAATAGCAGAGAATGGTACTCACCTGAAAAGAAATGAGCATGAATTAGAATGCAAGAAACGAATAACACTGAAAATTATATATTTCGATTGAGGTAAAGATTTCTGAAGTAACGGTAACTAAGGGAACTTACAAAGGGAATCCCGGTCAAGGTGTAAGATTTTTTCTCTGTGGAATATCGCATTTAGGGAATCTTTCTTGAGAAAGTTTAGGAAGTATGCAACTAATGCACTGGTCAGCTACAGTAAAAACTGTTACGATTGTCAAGGATTTTGTTTTAAATTTTACGTATTCACGGTATCAATTGGGAGAGTGAATCGTGATAAAATAATAGGCTTGAAAAATTGGATTTAGGTAATTTCACTCATTTCATTCGATTAACTGTTACAAAAAATGTGAAAAATATATGACATATCTAAGAGAAAAAATAATTAAGGTTGAAATATTTTATATATTCATAAATTTATTACAGAAGGTAAACTATTGTTCGTTATTAACAATCAAAATTTGAATATATCGCAAATTAGAGCCAGGAGTACGGCTGGAAAATAAGCACATCTTCAATGGTTTTACCAAAATACAAAAATCTCCTTGAGTAAATTTTTAATAGGATCATCTGCATAATACCCCGCAAGACACCTCAAGGGTGTGTGGCAGGTGGTGTGTTGTCACAAACATTTACTACACTTTACTCCAGTAAAATTAATAAGGCTACCACTATTGGTGTATCAGAAAAAAACATGCAAATACTTGTCAGAGGTGACCTTTTTTACCAACATCCATTGCACTATATGCATGAAATGATCTTTGACTGTCGAAATTATATTTATCGTGCGAATATGCTACTGTAAATATAGGTACTTGCAAATAATTATTATAATTAATCACACTTATTTTTGGTAACTTCAATCGTTGGAGGATCTTCACTCACATAAATCACCAGATAATTTGAATAGTTCATGGCAAGGAAAATATTTTTTTTGACTTGTTTTAATCTACCTGCACATGTCTGTAAGATGAGAGTTACCCTGGTTTTGTACACTTATTTTGTTTAGGGTTTATTGTGCCTGTTTAAATATCCAACATATATTTACTGAGTTCCCTATGTATCACTGCTACATAAAAGCAATTACTGGCTGCATATGTTTTCGTAACGAAACAAAGAATCAGGCTACGAGTGAAGAACTTTTGAAAGACCTCACAAAAAGGTCTCGTTTGCTGTATCAAAGGAAATTACTAAGAGTTACTAAAGTGGGTTGCTCTTACTGATCCCTCAGGTGTTAGAACGTAACTAGTTTTCAGGTGGCTTGAGTTCACCTAAGCTTACAATTAATTAGAAATTCCCCAGTACTATCGCTGCAACGTGAGTTTCCTGGTGAGAAACAAAACAGGGACCATGATAAATTATGATCACATATCGCATGTGTAATTGATATCCTATTATTTTCAAAGAGATAATGAGTTTACTTAGGCAATATTGTTGGAGATAAGGTTCCTCTTAGCCACTCGTATGCCTTAATCAGAGAATCCTAGTAGGACACAACTTTAAGCCTCTCAACATCTCTGCAAAAAGCCAAATCCTCCTCATTTTTGGAGATGGTTTAGTTAAGTGAATAGGCAGTCGAGATGGACAGATGGGAAGAGAATTTTATCATAATCGGTAAGAGGTTTTTAAGCACTGATTTGCTTGTATACGATATTTTAGGCATGGAAAATCAAAGTAATTTAGACGTGAAAATGGCGTATTAGTTAAACGATTCTATTTCTCGTCTGTGTAATCAAAGAATATTATGTGCCATTAAATATTCTAAATAATACAGACCTTGTTAAGAACAAAATGACAATGCAATCATGGTAATATAATAAATACGAGGCATGTTTTTTAAGTAAGCACCGTTTTTAAATTCGGCCGATGCAGTGCTGCAGTGGGAATTTGGCATATGCATGCTGTGTACCTACATCTGTTAGGAAGCCACAGACGCTGTTACGGAAACATTCGGCCGTGTTTATGTTTGTTTGTGAATATTTAAAATGCCTACACCGATTGAGAATCCCGCCGACTGCAATTTACGCGCTGTGATTCGTTTTCTTAGAGCAAAAGGCGTGAAGGTGGCTGAAATTCATCGTCAGATCAGTGACGTTTATGGATAAAACAATTTGAGCGATGGAATGGTGCGGAAATGAGTTAGAGCTTTTAGAGATGGCCGCAAAAACGTTAAAAGTATCGAAAGTTTGCTCACGCTGGGTACCGAAAATGTTGATTGCTGCATGACAATGCCCGTCCATCAAACTCAAGATCTCATCGGATCAATTTGCTGGGAACAACTTGATCGCCCTCTGTACAGCCCAGATCTAGTGCCTTCTGACTCCTGTATTTGCATTTGAAGATGCATCTGGGCGGTCAGTGCCACGACAATGATGATGAAACCAAAATGACCGTGTTACAGTGGTTGTCAAATCAGGCGGCAGGCTTCTATGAGGAAGGGATTCAAAAGCTGGATCTACGATACGAGAATTGCCTTAATATTCGTGTAAATTATTTATAAAAATATATTAAGGCATAGGCTTTCACGTAAAAATAAAATAGTTAAGCAAAGTTTACTAGTTTTATTTTAATTTCAAAACGGTACTTACTTAAAAAATACGCCTCGTATAAGAAGAGAATTTTGAATAACAAGGTAAAGCGTTGGAATTGGAAACTTTGCTATGTTTGAAACCACCAACTTCAGAAGAGACTGCTGAGAACTATTACTGAATGAGCAAACAATCTAATAAATTAATTGGATTGAAGTGAAAATAAAGCTAGTCATTTGTGCACCTATTACTTATTTGATTTATTAAGGCTAACAACTCTATGTATATAAACAAAAAAATAATCTTATTTGATTCTGGTATTTGTGTTTTAGTTAACCAACATTTGTTTCAGAAAAGGAGGTTATTATTTCTGGTATAATAAATGTGTTCCATTTCATAAAGATAGTATATTGAGATAATATTTTGCACAAAAATATTTTGTAGACATGTAAAACGCCAAAACTTTCAGACTGATTTAGTGGTCTACAGCATTTCAAAGATGAAAGTGTTATTGATCTAATAGCCTATTTTTGTAGAGTAAAATGTAATTTTAAAATTTGATATCTAAAGCATGTACCTAGATACATAGCGCATTATTAAGATGGGTGTAAAAAAGAGAACAACATAGGGATATTAAGTGCACAGGAGGGATTAGTGAGAATAATTCAATTTAGATATTAAAAGACTAAGATGAATTCTTATTATTCTCGGTCACATGTGGGTTCCTATACAGTTTAAAGTCAATTTGAATTCCAGTGTAAGCCCAGGGTTTTATAGGTGTTCAATTCGTAGAGGCTTCCGGCAAATTAATTTCCGAGTTTATTTTCAAAGATAAAGCAGGTGAGTTTAGAATTTATAGGTCAATTTCCAGAATTTGAGGTTATTACTTATATCAGTAAGTTTTCATTTAAAAAGAACCTCTAAATATTTTAATTTACTATAGAAAAATAAACAACTACAGGTTAGACATAGTAATTTCTGAAATACATCTTCATGCAATTTGCTTATCACGTTTTTTAACACCAGGCCCGAAGAATCAAAGTTCCAGTAAAAAAATTAATCTAATTTCTTGATAATGAGGGGAAAAGGAGTTGATACTCATTTAGCGTATTATTTTCCGCGCAGAAGATCTTTAAAGCAAGCGTGTGTGCAATTATGCCCACCATACGCGTGTGGATTATATTGTACGGTGAAGTACAGTGAAAAAGTACGTAGAAATTGCCATGGAAATAAAACCACTTGAACAGAGAATCTAGCATCCATCAAGGATGGTTGTGAAAGGAAGAAAACACACGGAAAATGGGGCATAATATCTAGCTCTCACGAATACCAAAAAATTGCCCCGAAGAGTTAGGTAGCCTGGGTAGTGTAGTGGTCTGCGCATTGGCCCTCCAAGTCAAAGCTTCGTGGTTTATTTCTCAGTTCCGGTGGATTTTTTCTCGCAGCAATTTCTCGTATCTCCCAATTATGGTAGATTAATGAAGATAAGACTGTGAATGGATTGGATAATATTTTGACTGTAATCCTTCCTAGAGAAGCAAGTTTCATAGGGCCTGTGTTCCTATTAGCACAGATAATCTGGTTGTATTTTGGGATAAGGATTTAAACACATTAATTAGATATACTCCCTCCAGGCTCCGGAAAAAGTTGTGCATCAAATTCAAGTAGGATCTTCACTGAGTAAGCCTCGGGTGTGATCGCTACACATCGTCCTAAAGCGATGCCACTTTTGCAAGCACCCATCTGCATCCGATGAAAACTATTTCCGCGTCCAATTCGAGCCTAGTTCATTTCTTCAATGCCGCTCACACTTTCGAGGACTGATCATGTTCTGCGCGCTCATTGGCAAAGTCCAAGCTTAACAAATTCCATCTTCGAATCTTTCTTCGTCCTCCATTTATCTGCTTTCATTCGAGTAGTTCCTTCACAGGGTCTGCTGCGGTTGTGTGAATTTCTGGTGGACTTTTCGCAGGGAGATCGTCAATTGATAAAAGCTAATCTCCCAAGCAACGAATTCTGTGAAGGGCGGACTGTGGGGATCGTGGTAGAAGCAAGAATTTCCACGGTTTTTCATTGGGAAGGTGGTTGGAAGTGTGGTTTTGCCTCGTTTTTAGCCTTTGAAAAAGGCTTTGGATGATGAAAAAGGTTTTGGAGAAGAATAAATGTTTTGGAGGAGGAAATAGTACTCTACCCAAGTGAAAATGGAAGGAAACGAGAAACATGAAGACTAAAGATGGAAGTAGAGAACGCTGCAATTTTTTAATACTCCAAGGATGCATTGAAAAAGTAATTGGTACTGGAGTACGCCTCTTTTTGGTGGTATATATAACACCTATTCACAGCATTCGCTCGTGAGGGTTAGGAAAAAAACACGTACGGCATATCAACGCACGAATGCCCACATGCACACAATTTTAACGGTTATGTGAGCATGATTAAACAAAGAAAGCATGCCTTTGATGACGAGAAGAGAAAAATAAATACTGCATTCCGCCATCTCGTTGAAAGAAGGTTTAATTAAGAGCTTACTTAGTGCTAATTAAAAAGGAATTTTTATCAATAAAAGCCACGCGGATCACAAAAACTAAGTAAATAGACAAGCAATTATTTTCATAGCGCACTTCTAATTGAGAATTTTCGTCGAACCAGCGCAGAAAGTCCACGACTTTGTTGTACTTAGTTTTGACGCCACTGCAGGGATTAATTCAGCAGCAGAATGGCATAACGCGGCCTTATATTGCGATAAGACGAAAAATTCATGCCACAATTGAGATAACCGTAAGGTCTCTCAATTCATTACGAAAGGCACTATTTTCAAGGTGTTACTATTTTCCTAAATAGAAGCTTCTTGATAGTTGTTTTCCGAGTGAAAAATCGCATCAACTAGCCAAAATTTTTACCTTTATTAAGCAACCTTTATTTCACCAAAATACTACCCAGGCTGCAATTAATCAAAGGGCAAGGTCCTTTGAATAGAAAGACCTTAAGTGAGTGGATAATTAAACAAGTAAATTGCTGGTGCTCTTATAAATCCTAAAGAAAATGGTGAAATATTTCATAAATCAGAGTGTGGGTTATCTTCAATAAAATTATTACAATTATAGTAATAAACATAAATATTGAGTCACTCTTAACGATACGCTTCACAACAAGAGAGAAGTTTGCTGAAAGAGAATATCTGAAACACACTGAATGAAGACGATAAAATGAATTATTTTTTCTTGTAATAAAATACTGTGTAATCAAATTTGGTTATTCTTAAACAGTCTGGCTGTGCTCCATCCATGCTAGAACCGATGTAATACCGTCTGGTTAACGTTAACCGCAAGACGAAGCAGTCTATTTGCTAGGTCCATCTTAACTGAGAGCTCGGGTTTAAAAAATTAAGTCAGACTGTCGTCAAGGGAACATGAGCGTGATCGTATGAAGAACGTACTTACGTTTTCATACCGAGAAAGTATTTAATCAGAGATTATGACACCGGGCCTAAAAACGTCTCTATTTATTATGTAGTCTATTTTCGTTTTTTTATTTGTCACTTGCTTTGTGGGGGTGCGATACACAAATTTGAACAACCACTTTTTTCATTGATTTTTAAACTTTAGTCTAGTAGGACATTCTTGAGCAGGGAAGACAGTTTTTCGATCACAAACACAAGCATTGATAGTCACGCACTAATACGACTTTTGTCAAAAAAGACTAGACCTTAGTAATTAAATCTCACTTGGGCGTTTGTAAAACCCCTCACCGGAGGAAAATTGTGGTCATGCTATTGGTGGTTGGTTCCAATTTTTCATGCACCATCCTCTGTTCTTCTGTAACTAAATTTCACATAAATTTCAGAGCTGCTTTCAACGGCTGTGAGTTCAAGTGGAGTCGCCCATTAAGAATTACCCGTGTATCCGAGTCCCCCAATTTTTCGCCGAGTGCCTAAGGTAGTATAAGCTAGATAGGTATTCACATCACATAAAATTTAATGAATTTGGTCTCATTACGGAGTAAAAGATCATCTTTCTGATGATACCAAAATATCAGCCATGCACCACGCTTTTTTCGGGACATTAGCCAACAAAATATAAATAATATATTATGGAATGTAGTACTGCTTTGGCTTCTAGAGATATATTGTTGAAAAAAATGAGGCAATTCAGATCGCGAAAAAAATATAATGGTATGTAGTTCGTATGTTTCTTCGATTATTCAAAGAAATAAATTTACTACCCACCGTTTTCCTTTTCGTCAAATAGAAATAGAACATCTGTTGTGATATCGTTTTCAGCGTAGGGGTTGAAAAAAATAAGTCAAGATATAGCATTAACGCTAAAAGCCCCGGTGTGGACTACCCCCCTAGAAGCCCCGCGTTGGTCTAAATGACCCATATGTCATTTTTGGTTATATATGCGTCATTTAATACTTTCTTATAATTATTTTATATTTTGTGCCATGCAGTGACTTAGTAAAAGAATCAGGGTTGTATATATACGATGAAATTACTGTCGAAATAAAATAAACAATTAAAAAATTTTAAATTGACAATTCAATTATTTTGAAAAAAGATGTAACAAGTTAAATTGTTATGAGTAAGAGTTTATTTCAGTCAAGGAAAATGAATGAGAAAAATGAAATTGCTGCGGAACCTTACAAGTAATTTTTACAAAGCAGGTAACTTTTTCGCTTTTTTCTTTAAGTGTTATACTATGAAGTCGAGTGGAAGTAACAGTCCAGTTTCTCGTACAGCTTCTGCTCCATAAATTGTCTCTAGACACAAACAAGAAATCCAATCATTAACCCGAAAATAATGAAATCTGTAAATACTTGGTCATAAAAAAGCTGCTATATTATTCCTTACTGTATAAATATATAAAGATGAGTCATAATTATAAAACAATAAAATATGTAATTCCTTGGTTATACAAAATCGCTGAGCATAAATTTAAAAAATCATCCAAGCTGGTAACTTAGATACATGTGCACAACTAAGTGGAAAACCAGTCAACTTCACAGCGTAAGCATATACCATTCCTTCTTTTACAGCCAAACACTTCCATGTTGTCTTATTTACTTTCTGTGATTAGTAGCCGATGTTCACATGATGACTGTGTTTCACAACATTTTCACGTGCATTTACTGGTACTGGCTGGAGTGATAGATTCTGCCTCTACTGCCTCCACGGTTCTGCCAGTTCCCTCTGCAGCATTACATAGTAGAATACTTTACTCTGTATTTATTTTACTTGGTATACACTGTAGGAATGCACGAGTTTTGCTGGGGCACAGAATTTTATCTATTTTCATATTTTCAGTGCCCTAACTAGAAATGCTATTATAATAAATTTTCTCCAAAACTCAAGAGACAAGAAAAACTTGTCAGAGCCCTCTTCTGTGCCCTGCTTGCCCGAATATCAAATCTTAAATGCTTCATCAACTCTAAAATATCTGTGCTTTGACATGGTTTGCTTGAAAAAAGGTGCTCCCCATTTCTTACTCAACAAATCCTTGAGGTCCCGAGTCCTTGCACTGGCTGCACCTCAAGCAGCGTAAATGATGGCTATAAAATATTCTAGTTCCTCTAAACTTACAGGCCACGTATCATCATCTCCCACCTTATTTTGGGCTTCTGTTCGGTTGCCTGTTTTCGTCACGTTCAGGATTGGATTGGAAATAAAAAGGCGCCAAGCTGCGAGAGGGGAGTCATCTTCAACGGATCTTTTGGCATGAGGCGTTAGTCCCGGTGTCTCACGGAGCACATTTTGGTTACCACGCTGACCTTTAATATTCCCTATAGTGTTGCCAGCCCGTGGCGCTCCTCTTATGCACTGAAGTCAAGACAGTTTCCTCCACCAGGATTGCCATCTCCCGCATCACAAGCATTGCCATGAATATAGCATTACATGTTAGAGCGTACGAGGGTGAAATCTTGAGCATTTGACGAATGCACAACTTACAATAGTCTAGGGGCACTTCAGATTATTTGCTGCACTCCTTAGATTCACAGGAGTCCCAGTCAACGAAATAAGAGTCTATTTTTCTCCGTTCAGGAATAAAATCGTCACATCCTGAATCTTCGATAGATAAATCTGAGCCGCTTCCTTCGGCGTGCGTCGGTGAAATGCTGACTAAAGCTTCGATTTCAGCCTCAATGAGGCCTGGTCCTCAGAGCATCGGAAGTGTTCAGATGAAACTATTCGCTCTGAAGAGTAGACAACTTCTCAACAGGCCATTTGTTTGCGAATGCTTTCTGACGCTGCACAAAGCTGCCACTTTTCGCGTGACCGAGAGAGACGCACTCAACCCAATTCCACTCCCCAAGCTGTATGGCACTGGTGGAGAAATTAAAACGATTGATATCCCCTCCACTCCCTCGCGTTGCATTCGCGGTGTGCACTACCAAACCGTGACAGGCCAAGCCAGCAATTTTCGTATAGTGTAATCCCTTCAACCCTTGAGTGCGAGTCACTCCTATTTCACAGATACAGGGACGCAATTCAGAACAGGTACGAACTTATCGGAATGAACTTCCTAAAGCCTAACCTAATTTTAGTAAGTTTCTTTTGGTTTTCTGCGATTTAACGACACATTTTTAGCTAAACTGCGAAAATCTACGAAAAAAGCCTAAAATAATGTTAAAAATAGTAGGACAAAAGAATAAATGTAAACTTTATAATTTTAATGAACTAAAATAATGTTGGTTTGGGTAATTTCAGCGAAAATAACTTGTCAGCGAAAACGAAACCCAAGTAAATGCCGCCAAAGGCTCTGTGGGTCAAAATGACTCACGCGGGGCTTCTAGGGTACAAGCCAAAAGTTTCAAAAACTATAGAAGATTGATTGACAAAATGAGCATTAGGTTCAGATCCCTAAAAAAATAAAAGTCACGGAAGCGCTTCTTTCTCCGATGATTACAACGCGAACAGAAGCAATGGAAACTTTGAAATGGGTAAAAATGACCCACCCGGGGCTTCTAGTGTTAAGTTTGAATATTTAGTTTATTACTGAAAGGACTGAGTAACTCAGATAACTTTGTAATTTTCATTTTCGATTAATTAAATGTTGATCGCATTCGTAGAAAAGGCAACATTATCATTCATGTCACCTTTTCGATTAAACCGGTCGAATTCTAGCAAATAAATTGTGAAAATTACTAAGTTAATTGAGCCATTCAGTGATCACAAATTTTCACAAAGTCTGAGAATATCGAGTTAAACTACTGGGTAGTTTAGCTACCAAATTCAATTTTTACGTCATTAATATTAATAGGTATATTTGCGACATGCTTCTTTTAATTGCTTACATGGGAATACGGCCTCCATCATGACTAGAAAACATTTCGCTCAACGTACTCTGTTGGGTACAACGTACAATTAGTTTGGTTACCGAGGTGTTCTCCTTCATTGTGAATTCCAAAGAGCCTCCAAGGTAACAAAATGTTCTTACGGGGAAACGTGCACACAATGCCTCTTAGTACTCATTGCAGTACCTTTGCTCCCAGCCTGTGACTCTTAAGGCAAACACCCATGTGTGCTCTAAGTGGCTTCATACTTCAACTATGGCGCCATGCGTCCGAGCACTAGTAGATACTGCGTGGAATTGTATTCGAAGTACTTCGTGAGAAATACTTGTTTCCTCAAAGTCTCTATGAGACTGGCGGTGTAAGAGAAGGCCTCCGGGCAAATAAACACACTTAAGCACTCGGCGCAAACTCGGGGAATTTGGGCTCGTATCTCAGTTGAGACGCATAATGTATGTACATGTATAGTTCTCTAATAGTAAAGGAAAAAAAACTCTTGAACTTCACTTAGTAACAATACATTTATTTGAATTTATGTACTACTATTGTATTAGTTGATACTTCTTCGAGCTCTCTTTGTTAACTGATTAACTAGTTGCATATATACCTATCATTCTCTCTGCATTAATACACTCCTTGGCAAAAAATCATTCAACTAATTGGTCACTCTAAAGATTTCTCGAATAATTTCGTTATTCATTTGATTTTGTTTCCTCTTTTCTTCCGCATCTCCAGTTCTGCATTTTTTTAAACTTCCGTCATAGTGACACGTGCCTTTTTCTCATTCTTTCCCTTTGTAAGAATGCAAAAAAAACCACAACATAGCTGTTCATTTCTCTAAGACAAAGTATTTACACCAGTTCCACTTTAAATTTCTCTGCTATTACTTCTGTTTCGGTCTAAAGCATCTCATTTGCTCTTCAAATGATAATCTCCTCTATATTTACTGGCTACACTACTTACGTATTGAAACACCTCTCACCAAATCTCAATTTCTATTCTAACCCTAATTTTTTAATCACGCCTTCCCACTTATTTATGATTACATTTAGTCACTACACGATTTACGAAAGATCTATTGTTAAATTAATAAATAAATTCTTACTTTAATTTCAGTATGAACTTCCACAAATTATCGCCCGAGTCCGTGAATCACATACGAAAGAGATATTTCACGGTGGGGTAACTGTCTGAACAACTGTTGTTTCTCCATCTTAGTTTATGAACTCCTAAACATCTAATTGTCAGACAGCAACGTCTTAATTCTACACCATCAATCACTTGGAGATCAATTTCATCTTCATGAAGGCCAGTTTAAATTTATCAGAGTGAGATAAAGTAAAATTCCAGAAAATGAACGAGGTAAAACTGTAGAATTTTTGTAAGCACATTGTATATTCAGCTTACTAGGCCGTAAGATATGATTATTTTTCCAAATGCTACCTTATTTTTAGAAGTAATTTTGGCCAAAAGTAAATAACTCTGTCACCGTGCGACCGTTTTGTTTCCCCCACATTTCTTCTACCTATTCTTAGAACTATATCCTAGCACAATGACCTACTATACTTTCTGAAACCCTAGAGATTGACCTGGCTAATATTGGGCTAAAACTAAAAAAGAGATCAGAAAGTAACAATGAAAGAATATGCTAGAAAAATTTTATGCATGGTTATAGTCAGAAATGTATCAATATGTACCACATTTTTAGTCTTTTTGATCTCTTTTGAAAAAATGACCTTCATCTAGTTTACATCATTCTGGATTAAACACATACCCATCGTCCATTGCGAATCTTCCGTTTCATATTTTTCGTGGGAAACTCAAAGAAATGAGCAAAGAGATTAGGTAAGATCGATTTATTTGCCTTAGCGGGTTTACACAAAGTAGGATACGCAGGAAATTATAGTAGCAAATTTGAGATGGAGAAAATTAAGGATTTTGGGGCTGAAGAGTGAACATGGCAAGGGTTAGCACTTCATTCCAGACCAACGTCAGGGTTTCACGGGTGGGATTGAGAATAATATAATATATTGCACTGAGGGAATCATGGGAACAAATTAAGGGATCTTATTCCTAGTTTAAATCTCTGGCCAACTAGTGGAAAATTGGATGAGGGTTTTATTTGAGAACGAAATTGAATTTTGCGAAGGAAGACTACTTGGATTATTGAAATGAAGTAAGGTAAAACAGAGCATTGCGAGTCGTCTGCCTAATGAAGAGTATGGGTGAAAACTATCACAAACTGGGCCAAATATCAGGGGGGAATAATTGGAAAATTACTTCCCAGAAGAATTTGAGAAACTGTTAGCGTTAGCAAGTACCGGAGTATGGGATACACGTATGAGATAAGAGAGCAAAAGTTTCAGAGAGGTTGTGTTTAAAAAAATTTGTTTCCTACCAGTTTAAATATGTGATAGCTGTGGTTTAAGTTTTCTATGCACAATATCAGACAGTGAGTTGTTCCCATATTAACAATTTGTGTATGAAATTCTCATTTTTAATTAATATTATTAAATATCATTTTTAAATGAACGGAGAATTGAGAAATGCATAATGGTCTCAGGTCCAACGATGGAATAATCCAACTTATACCTCAACGCGGTGAGGGGGTAAACGCTTTACGGGGCTATGTTTTGCGGGGACCGAATAATCATTGGGATATATGATCCAAATTTTTTCCTCCAGTTGCGGAAAATGAGAGGGCACTGTATTGCCCTTGGGTGAAAAATAACCTCCAAAGGCGGATGAACCGCTACCACTAGATCGTAAATGGTATTAGAATATAGAAGACAAGGGATACCAATGTATTAATGATCGCTTACGAGACATACCAACTAGCCTTGCAGCCATGCTTTACGGAGGACGTCTATTAAAAGTTACTGATCATGGGTATTGGAAACCAAAATCTGGCAAGAGAGGGACAACAAACAAGGCTTCTCAGATCTTCATCCAACGACAACCTAGTCATAAGCACAACCATGAGTTGAAAATAGATGCATGTCCGTACTCTATTAAGATCAGGGAAGTTTGATGAAGTAAAAAAAGAAATGGAAAAATCGGTAAGAAACATTTTCGGCTTAATTGAAAATAGATAGGCAGACAAAGGTGACCACCTTTAGTAGGGATTTAGAGTCACCTATAGTGTTAGAGAAAAAGCCGGCTTAAGTAGAGTAGCCCTAATACGAAGAGGAGACTGGAAAACCAAGGTGCACAATACTTACCTACCATGTCAATGACATTACCCTTATGATCAAAGTATCTGCTGCACCAAAGGATTTATATGTAATGCAAGTATATTTCCCTGCCTCAAGAAGTGCAGGAGATGAGGTGGAGTTCATGTTTCAACAAAAGAATTACTCAATAAAAAGTGAAAGAGATGGCGTGAAATTAATGGGAAATGTCTATGAAGCAGTTGGTGCCTGACTAGACTAGCGATGTGTGGGAAAATTTGGATTAGGTAAAACTAACGAAAGAGGAGAAAAACTATAGGAATTTGAATATAAAATGATTTTGTTATCACCAATACATTTTTGGGAGCTCCTTTTAGAAGTAGACATTCCTGGAAAGCTACGGATGATGAGGCCAAAAGAGCCCAAATTGAGTATGTATATTGTAATGAAAGTGAAGTGCAAAACAAAAGTCAAATAATGCTATAGCTACACCAGACTTAATAGTAATCATGTAGCTGGAATAGTAAAGTGTAACATGAAGCCAAAGAAACGTATAACAACAAACCAAAGCAGATGGTACATAGATAAACAAAAATTTTCCTTGGTATTTATGAAGGTTATATGGTATGAATAAACAGATTCCATAAAGTTCATTGACAAATAGACAACACTTAGAAGACGGATGGGAAGGAGTAAAAAAATGCATCCATAAGGCAGCGGAAAGCGTCTTAGGAGGAAGCAAATGAAGCCGTGGATGACGGAGAAAATGCTCCAGTTGGTCGAGGAGCATAATAAAGTAAAGGGGGAGAAAAACCGAGAGAAAAAATATAATACAATTAATAAATGCAGGGAAGAGAGGGTGAAAAATTTGAGAGAGAAAAATGAGATCGAAGAAGATTTCGCCAAAAATAACTACGATAAAGTGTATTCCACTTAGAAGGGAACATACTTTTTTTAAACATGGACGTATGTACAAGGTGAAAAGAATATATTGATGACCTGCACTTCAAGGAATATATATCAAGGAACTGGCATAGAAGATCCAACAGAATATGTAGAGAATGAAGAAATGGTCAAAAAATACTCACTAGGACCCCCAATTACTTGATCGGAGTTTGATTCAGTACTAAAAAGCCTTAATGAAAAAAGGCATCAGGGGCTGATGGAATAACGACTGAACTTATTAAAAGACTTGGAAAATAACACTTTATGAATTTCACAAAATATCACTTGAATGCTCCATGAATGGAAAATTAACATCAGACTTCATGGAGAGCAAGACCATTATAATAAAAAGGGAACCCATCTGATTGTGACAAATACTATACTTCCTTCCTTACCATTCCATGCATAAAAAACCTGGTCAATGTCATTAAAAACAGAATTAAAAACAAGAATGACCATTGTGTTGGAGAAAATCAGTTCTGATTTAAGCAGGGTAAAGGAAAAAGGGAATCAACTCTAGCATTAAAATTGATTATTGTAAGAAGATTACATGTGAATAGAAGAGCTAATGTTACTTTTATCGATCTTGAAAAACATTTGATAGGGTAGATTGAAAGCTGCAATTCCAAGTTATGCAATAAACGCAAATCAATTGGAGGGATAGAAGAATAATGCTCAGTTATTATAAATCGCAAAACACGGAATTTAATATCAATGTACATAGACAAGAAGCCAAAATAAAAAGAGGGATGAGAAAAGGCTTTCCCCTATTACCTTATCTATTCTGTCTGCAATCTTTGCATAGAGTTAGCAATAGGAAAAAAAATTAAGGAGTAAGGTCATATAAATAAATGGAAAACCCATCCGCAGTTTTTTTTGGCATACTATCTTCTTGCATTCTCTCCATATGTCAAAGTAGCCAAAGTGTCCTCCATGATTTCCCAAACTTCACAATATCTCTCTGTTTTATCTACACATTTAGCTCGCAGTTATAACGTATTCTTTACTTTTCTCCATCTCGTAAATCTTTAGGGTGGGCGAAGGCCTTCTGGAGCCCTCCTGGCACTCAGACCTCTTGTTCCATTGTGCCATCCCACATTTTACCTGCCTGCCACTTGCAGACATGGCATAAGAATACCACGGTAGAGGTATGGAGACGTTCCCAGTCTGGGTCAACCCTCCGGCCTCCTGGTATAGAGCTGGAGTAGTGTCATTTCTCCAACCACCCCGGTATAGGTATGGAGGTGGATCAGTGGGTCACCCATCCAACCCCCGTCCAGGCCTTGCGGGAAACGTTGCTTAACTTCGTTGATCTGACGGGAATCGGTGTTTCAACGTGGCTAGGCCCTTTCCCAGTCTCCATATCGTTTCCCATTGATTTTTTGCAAATCTTAGTGAACTTTCTCTGTTACAATGAACTCAAATTTTCAACATATCTCTATAAAACTTTCTAAATATTTAGCCATGAGATGTTGTTGCATGGAACCGAATCGCAGATACCCGAAATACCCGATAATCGCAGATAACCGAATACACCCGAAAAACGTCCAGCAGAATGCAATTCCTTTACCGCACTAGTAGCACTTTGGAATTTGCACCAGAGATGGCCGCACTTTTTCCTCAAGGTGATATATCAATTTATGGCAGAGTGTCCGAGATTAGCGGGAGGAGTAAAAAACAGAGTTTTATCTTTTGATGCCGGTGATAAGCACTGCACAAGTGAAATTTCACACGGCACAAGTAGACTCTAAAAGACAAAACACAATATGTGCTAGTGACTCATTTTCACGATAAAAAATGCAGATATTAAGGCTATAAGGTTTAGATTTTCTATCAATAAAATCACCAATCCATTTAGATAGAATGATATGTCAGTCAGCAAAGAGAATAGTAAACTAAAGGGTGGCAAAGTATCACTTCCACAAATCACGCTCCCTTTTCCATGGAAAGACAAACAGTATAATCCATTTGGTGCGTGAGGGAAAAAGCGGGAGTGGATGGAAACATGATCATATTTTATCACCTGAAAAAAGGAGCGTAAAATATGAAACAATTTCATGTGTTTATCGCCTTTTAGTCTGTTGGATTTTCTCTTACTGTCATCATAAACTACCTCTATCCGGTAGATTACTCAAATTATGATGATCGCCTTTTATAAATATTTAGATTATCACAAAAATTTAGATCTTGGACGTAGTAACTGCATAGTGAGCGAACACGATACGTTCCTCTGTGTGATACATGTCCATTACAAAATTTTTCCCTCGTGTCTGATGTAAATGCCATCATCACAGGTAGGGCCACCAAGTAAACCCACGCCAGGCGTTTCAGTCCATTAAGTAGCTGTTGGAACAAGAACATGATGCGAATATTATAATGCCTAAAGGTAGGGCTCTACGGAACGAAAGTCTAGAAAAAGAGTGTGAGAGAGAGAAGGATGAAGCCGAGAGCTCTATTTACGTCCCTTCTTTCCCGCCCGGGGATTCCAAGGCTTTTAACGAAGGCATTAAAAAGAGCCGCTCTCCAAAGCTGACCCGTCGATTCACCTCCTCGTCTTGCTGCTTCGCCCTCTGCGCCCTTCAATGGGCCGCTCGCTAATGGAGAGGAGGAAGGAACAAAAACGAAGCGACCGCCGAAGAGAAAAACGGTTCGAAATGTTTCACGTGCAAACTCCCGAACAACGGGCCCTTGTGTGAGAGGGGGTGGGAGGGTGGAGAGGTTGAGAAGAGGGGCCGAAATAAGAGGAAGTCAGTTTGGCCGGGTGCGCTGACCCAAATGATCCATTCCTCAATGGCGTAACGAAGAAAACGAGCAAGATCTTTCTAATCTCCACTACGGACGGGGGAAAATCTACCATTTAAGAAACTTTTTTCTCCCGTCCTCTAAAGTGGCTACAATAGAAGATATCACGTGCCATATTTGATTCAGGCCCCGTCAGGAAACGTTTTCGGATTAATTTTCAAATGTAAAATTGATTTGGACGGAACATATGTTCCTCGTGGCAATCAATGCAATTATCTTGCTGATTAAGTTTTTGTTTCATTTAATAGAAAAAAAATTCACGAGTTATACTTCTCGGATGCTTCCTCCAACTTTTTTTCACTCCCTAACAACCATCTTTAAATATGTAAATATTATTTGTTTATTATTAGAACCGTGCTTGACAATGATGTAAATACATCTAAACCGGTCTTAATAAACCTACAATTAAAATAGAAATGTGGAATACTGTTAATTCATTTCATTTCTAATGCAACAATTCCACCACATCTGCCCAAAGACTACTTACCTTATTCGTTATTGATAAACCCTTGGTTCAAAATCTCCTTTTTTGAAACAGAAATCTTGACTTTTCCATAATGAAAGAACTGTTCATCGAAGATTAATGCAACAAAGTCGTTCTCAAATACAATGTTTATTAGATCTTAAAAGTATAAGATAACTATGATATGACTCGTCCAGATGAACCAAAGAGTTGAACAAGATGATAATAGCCTCAGCACAAGCCCGATGGAGATACACCCACGTAAAAGCTAATAGAGGCTGCCGACAAACTACCCTCGAGCGGATGAAAATCCATGATGAGAAATGCTGATAATCTTGAAAGAAAAACGAGGGTCTACAGGGGTGATAGATTGCTACAGGAATGACATATTAAACGGGAAAAGCATAACTGAAGTTTGAGATTCAATGAAACGAAAAAATCGGTACGAAACAGGCGAAAAAACGATTAAAAAGTAAAATAATATTTAGTTTTAATTACACGGGCCTGCATAAAATGCATTAAAACTGAAGCCAGCGGAACAAGCAGTATTGAAAGTTCAGCAAAAGAATCCAGGGAGCGAGAGCGGTGCATGGTGAACAATTCAGACGTGCAGGGGAAAACAAAGCGGTATGCAGCAGCGCATCACTTCGGGAGGCCGGAGAACAATGCGCTCGGCGAGGGACGTGCCGCGCGTTTTATTGCGTCATGGAGCTCCGCGTGAGAGCACTGGCATCCTTGTTAATGGAGCACAATGCCTGGCCCAAGTACGCATAACTACTAGCCTCTCGGACGACACAATGTTTTCAATTTAAGGGAACCGGCGGATGCATACACTAGATGCGTACAATAGTTAAAATCTACCCAACGTTTGAGCGATGTGAGAAATGTTATAACAGGTTCTTCATGGCAGTGGTTAACAGTTACCATATAACGTGGTAGAAGCTGAGATCCAGCCGAATTTCAGCGACTTAATTTCTTCATTGGATCTCTATGATGGATGGAAATCAGAAGACCATTTATAATAACACAGATCTACAAATACTTTAAAATCTATTATGGAAGCCCCTGAAACGTTGCAGATATACTCCCTTTTGAGTTTTCCCAGTTAAATCAATTTTAACGGCTTGAATTACATTTATGACCCTCATACGATCAGTAGCGCACATTTTGGAACAGGTACAGCTATTTAGCTTCTTAGGCAGAATTTAAACGAAAACGGGAGGAGTACAAATTATATTTGCAAGAGATTTTAGTTATAATAATAGAATTTCAGTACCGGGAGAGTTAGTAACCTTCAGTAAAGTCGTTATGAAAAGTTAAGTGAAGAGCCACAAATGAATCTTGGCGCTGTATGGCAGCAAAACATGTCACCGTATAGAAGGATGGAGAAAGTTCCTACGATGGACGAGAAAGGTGAGCAAAGAACTACGGCAGTAGTTAGATTGGGATAAGACATTTTCACACCACAAAATACTAGTTTTAATCCGAGTATATTTTCGGATTCCGTCTGATTCCCGGAATATTTTAAATTTCAATCGCATGAAGACAGGATAGGCCACATTTTGATTTATGCTGAAATTTGGCATGAATAACTAACACCCCAAACGCCAACTTTTCCACTAACAAGCGCATGAAAATTAAAAAAATTTACATTCAAACCATTCTATTGAAGATAGCGCATTGCTTAAACGAATTTTTGAATTTAGCTTTGGAAGAGTTAATTAATTTGTTCCTAGTGATCTAGCCAATTAAATGGGCGATGAATCACGATAAACTCCTCCTTACGTTGTAAATTCTACCATAAAAAGTGTATCCTAGGAGTGAAACAGTTTCCATCACTCCGCTGAATTAATTATCGAATACCTTTCAAACTTGTATTCGTCGTGAAACAACCGCCTGAAAATCGACTGCTTCAGCTTTGTAGCGAAACTATTGGAGCACTTAAAATGTTCGGTGACGGGCCTTCATCAAGAGCGCATCGAAGCACTGCAATTCACGGGACGGAAATACCCGGAGTGCACCAAATTACGATTGGTGCGTGAAACAGAATGCACCCTTGGTTACTCAGCAGGCAAGAGGGGAAGCTGTGGTAGACAGCGCCACCCGTCTCTGGTTCCTTTATCGCGCGAAGGAATGCAGCCGTATGCCTAGCAGCGCTCAATAAACGCGTGGGAGAAGGTTTCTCAAACGCTCCTCACGGTGGTGTGGGGTAAGGCAAACCTCATTTAAGGCTAACATTTTCCGCAGCTTACGTGGGTGAGGTTTGAGATAGTGGCCGGAAGATACAGTACCATCCCCTCTGCGGGAACTTCAGTGGTTGCGGAGACGCGAGGAACTTGCGCATATACACCGAGGTATGAGGGAAAAGATCTCCTATCTCCTTAGCGTATCTCCTTTCAATGTGCATAATATCCGCCCAGCTGATTAAAGAGAAACTTAAAATATTATTTATTCACACTCTTTTATTGACATGTGTAACTCACCCCAACCCCTCACCCCATTCATTGATGTATACCGTGTTTATGGTTTGAGTATTGTTCTGTTGGACTAATCGGCATCTGGTTTACTTGGTTGCGTCACCTTCAACCCCCCCCCTAGATGATATTTTGTGCCTTACTTAAAAATCCTACGCTTCCCGGCCATTCCCACTCTGTCTATTGTTTAAACCTCTCCCCCTGCCCACCTCCCTTACAAGAGACATATATACAGGTGCTTTGCTGTTTTTCGACACCTTTAAAATGACGGTTATCCGCTGATACCTGAGTCGGGTGTGTCAATAAAACAGGGTGGATAAATACTATTTGAAGTTTCTCCTTTCTTTAATTATGAAAGATTTACACAAATTCAAGCCTGAAACTATGACTTTAGTTACTTAAAGAGATCTCAAATCGGCAGTTTTTCTCCCCACGGCGTCAGTTTTCGGTGAGTAGGCCAAAAGCTTGATACTTAAACAACACGTTCAATGCATTCTTATGCTCATCAATTTCAACAAATGGAATAAACTTCAGTGGAATACTAACAGCTTCATAACAATTAGGTCTTGTAATAAACGTTTGATCAATCAATGCTGGCAATGAAATCTATAGGTGGGATACAAGCTTAAAGGATTCTTCAAAGCTTGGCAAGTTTAAGTCATGGAATGCAAATATATGTATGTACATAAGAGAAGCGATCAAGCTGTTAATCACTCAGAAGACGGCTCAAGAGAACCGGAGGGACGAGGTGACCATCTATCAACCTTTGCTATTTAAGTAGTAATGAGTCTGCAAGGCCGATTTTTGGGTTTCCCGGGCATGAAAGTGAACCAATAGTCACTCATCTCTCCGTGCACCTGGAAAACTGTCACTGTGTCTACTACAACGAACACAACCTACAAGATAGTTTACGAACCCCTAAAATGACCACGCATACTGTTTTTCTTCGGGCTTTGTGGTTTTATTATAAAAAATAAGTTTAATGTTTTTCACACCCGTTGAATTTCAACGGGTATCTTCCGCTCGTATAAAATATAAACGGTGAAGCTGGTATTGAATTGAATTGAAGAGACTCAATAAAACGACGAAAGATAAGAAATGCCTCGTCCATGTGCAGAAAGTTTTCCATTAAATCAATGAATTTCAGTAGTAGTAGCATGCTGTTGGTGAAAAAAGTATTTTTTCAAAGGGTGAAAAAGAAATTTCATGTGCTTGACTCACGCAGTTCCAGAAAACAGACTTAGAACTTCGACACTTCTCCAAAAGAAATTCCAAAAAATGACGCAAGCTCGCATCAGGTGCGCGGGCTCTTCCGAACGTGGCTCCATATTGGAAGCTTTAAGGGTGAATAGCTTCCTGACCATATACCAATTTCCACTTTTAACGCAAATACTGTCCATGTCTCTATTAGGCCTCCTCTACCGCTACACGGAAATAACTGATCCCCAAGCTTTGAAATCATATTTCACAGCTTTTGTCCTTCCAATCGCTGGATATTGCTCTCCAATATGGTCAGTCGCAGCTCCAACTAATCTCGCCTGTCTTAACAGTATCACTAGCTTCTTCGCCAGAATTGTAAAACACAGGGTTGCAGAATTCCGCAACATGCCTACTTGTTCAATCCTATATTCTCTCTCAATCCCTGATCTCTCCCATCAAAGAATTAAAACCGATTTAAAATTTATTTACAATATTGTAAACTCATTCATTGATTGTCCTGAATTGCTTTCCTCCATAAACTTCAGAGTCCCTTGTCGGTCCACACGTACGCATTCCATACTCCATATGCCTATCCCCAGACTATCCCTTGTCAAGCGCTCACTTCACCACCGTCTCTCCTCCCTACTGAATTCTCTGCTTAATAATATAGATCCATTTTTTCTCTCTTCGGACTCATTCATTAATCTCGCTATGTCCCATTTTCCCATGAATAAATAACACCTCTCCCATTTACCTCCCTTCCTACCTACGATTTATTTGTATTTTTTATTATTTTCACCGCATACCAATTGTTTTCATTGATTGTTGTTGTTTTTATTTAAAGTCTGTTACTGTGTCACTTTAAATTGGCAGAAATGCTGTATGTGAGCAATTTAAATAAATAAATAAATAAATAAATACGCATACAAATAGGCATCAAAATTATTTATTTCACACTAATATGGATAAAAAGTGACAGTGCTTGCATCAATGTTGGAGAAATATTTTAGCGATAGGAATGTTGAAATTCCCATCAATATTTCGCACATGAAATGTGTTGCGTTTAATGAATGGACCCGATGCCCATTTCAATCCCTAAACAATTGATTACAAATAATGGTAAAAATGTGGAATTCACGACAGAGAAATTGGAGTAGGTAATAAGTTCTGGAATTGAATATAAAACGCGCTTTAATATAAAAACGGGGAATCCAATATCACAAGCCGTAAAAAAATTCTGAGATCCCAAAATGAATATTTCAGAGCATATTTCGCATTTCTCGGCAATGCTAGTCATGTCGATCCTGATTACAAATTTGCGCTCAGAAATAATGTTAAATAAAATATAAACGTCCGTTGCGATACGATACGCGACCCATTGTTTAGGAAATGAAGAATGACAAGTGGAAAGGAATATATAGAAGGATTACACTAAAGTCATAAGCATCATTGAAAAATATGCTGGTCAAAAATTGGCCCGGCTGCTGGATGGAGGGTCAGAGGTTTATTAATATAGCATCAAAACTCAAACATCGACTTCCAAGCAGAATTACTTTTGTTGGTATTATAGTAGTTATACCAATAAACTGCCTATTTTACTTTATTTTTGTCACTACTCTCGACCTTCAGCTATAGACTACCTTTGCATTTAACTATAAAAATAACATTTAGTAAGGTATGTAATTTAGTAAGGCATCAGCATATTGCTCTCAGCCATCATTTAAGTAGGCGAATTATCAATAAAATACGAGGATTTCACCATCCAAAGTCACACTTAAAATACAGGATTAATACCTGCAAATTATTTTCCATACATGAATAATATAAAATAATTATGCAATAAATAGCATGTGGCTAGGATTATCAATTAAAATATTCATAGGATGACAAGAAAATTGAATTCCGAAAAACAATCTTTGATATGCATAGCAGAAATCTACTTTAATAAATTCATTCAATCACGTTAACCCATTCAATGCGGATGCCTTGAATTCAAGGCATCCCATGCAAGCCAGAGGCGCGGATGCCTTGAATTCAAGGCATCGGTCCCTTACTTTTCTCGGTTTTCCCTAGTTCCCAAGCATCGGTGCTGACACCTGAAACTTCCTTCAGCGTCTTAGGCTTGCTCTAGGCACACTTGGATGAGTTTCGTTCTTTGCTGGATGTGTTTTCGTTTTATATAAATTATAGAAAAAAACATTCAGTGTGGGAATAAATGTCATGTCAACAGGTCAGCATTGAATGGGTTAAGGTGGATTCACTTCAAGCTTGGCAGAGAAATAAGTAGACAATGTGTTAGTCATTGAGAGAAGCCAGAGGTAGCTACGTAAGGTAGGAGGTAAATAAACTTTAAAACACATTTCGAAAAAAACATTTGACAGCACTCAAGAGTGACGATTATTTCCTTTTGGAAAGGTTAAACTTCATAAAAGAAGATAAATCGGCATCTGAGACAAGATTGGAGCATGTAACGGAGGAATAGCAGACTTTATCTGTTAAACAAACAGTGATAATATTTAGAATATAAATAGTAAAAATAACAAAATTGTAACACATGGACCAGATGTTCTTAATTTATTTTGTGATAACACATTTTAAACGAAAGTGACACAATGCATTATTAAAAATTATTCCAATGATGTGAGGATATTTTACTTTAAAAATATGCTTCAAAATAGTAAACCGGCTCCCTGTAAACCATAATATACGCTATTTAACATAATGCGTTTTAATTTTACATCATGGTCAATAAGCAAAGTTTCCTCACCTTAATGTAATCAAAGAATATTAATTTGAGCACTGTAAAAAAATAGAAAATGGTGCGTTAAATCACCACATGGGAGTCCAAGGTTGCTCTGAAATGCTTATTATGGGATTACCCCTGGTTTATTTTTCTGCTTTGCCTGCTCATTCTGTAAATTTACAGCAATCAGTAAAAAGGTAGCTGATTTTGTAATCAATATAGGATCATACACATTTGATCCAGCAACTCTAACTCTTCTACATTCCGGTTTCCAGTACATTAAGTCCTGAATAAAAAAGGAACGTTCTCAAGATACCAAGAAGTGACTAGAACTGCCAAAAGCAACTTTAAACATCAAAATTTTAACTGGGAGAGATGAAAATGGTGAATATTACGGAATTAAATCCTTAAACGACGTACAGTTGTTGACACAGACGAGGGGTCATGTAGTAAAGGACCAGAGTAAGTTGACAGAAGCACCCTCGAGATACATTAAGATATTCAAGGCGTAGGTCAACCTTTAATGGAAAATGTGAAGGATCTCCGGAGTGGTGGTACCCTGATGAATACAAGGGCCCTTAAGAGTGTTGATTGAGACTCAAGTGGATTAAATTACCCCACAAGACCACTATTGTGATTGCGAAATGTTTGCATACCTTATCTGAGGTCGTTCAATATAAATGTTACTGTGGACTTCAAACATTACACAATTTTACCGAATGAATAAACATCAGAGAGCCGAAACCCAGGTTCATCCGATAATCACTCGATATCTTAAGGAGGAAATGTTGGATATGAATATAATTGCACATTAATAAGAATCATAAATAGCTAGAAACATGCAAGTCTTATTAAATAACCTCACCTCGGAAAATCCATTCGCTAAACACTAGATTTATTTAGCCGGGCCTCCTTTATACGAGTAGACAGTGGACTTCTCTAAAGCATGTCATATTGTCCATAAGATTTCCATGTAATTTTCCTGTCATTATTTTTTTAAATAATTCAATTAAAAAAATGATTTTTGTTTTCAAATTATCACTATTAAATATATTTTTCATGTTATAGGGTTTACTTTGGTTCAAACAGAAAATTTTGGGGTGTAATTTTGGGGGATAATATAAAACTTTCATAAAAGAAAAAAAACCATCCGAATTGACCAGGACTCAAAGCCGGATCTCTTGAGCGCGAGGCAAAAACGTCTCATTAGCTTAAATAGATGAAGTACTCAGCGTGTTACCGAGAGATCTGGATCCGTATCAGGTCAAAGTGGATGATTTTTCCTATTTAAAATTCTCGCACTTACGTGCAATTGCATGTGGCACCGGATAAGTTGGCAGTATCCTCAAAACCTCATTAAAAAGATTCAAACCTCAAGATACAAAATTTTAAGGCAGGTTGAGCGAAAAATCATTTCACCTAAAATTTGATTAAGTTGGACTTATTTTAAAGAGAAAACTCCCATATTTCCAATTATATCAAAATATTAACCCCTTGCCGAACTAATTTTCAAGCAATTTGCCTGAAAATACAAGTTGTTTTACATGAGATATATTACGGCTGTGCGTTCCAGAGGGAGAATATTGAAAAAATTAGGAATTTATAAGACCTAGATTTCGTCAAAAAACTAACTTTATGTAGTTTGTATGTATTCTCAACTATTTATAAAATTTAATCCATTACTCACCGCAGTAATGTTTACAGAATCGCTAAAACCGTCTGTTTTGAAGATTTTTTTAGCAGTACGACGTGAAAAAATGAGTCAAGTTAGATAGAGTCAAGTGAGATAGGTATTTAATTACTGAGAATTTTTCTCATATCTAACTATATTTTTGCACCATTAATGTTACAATAATTACTTATTACTTCTTATCCCATTTATGCCAAGTTTTCCATTTTTGGAACACCTGACACGACTACGTAATTTAATGACTACGACTCATAATTCGACAATATGTCGCGATTTTTCTTTCTATACCTCTTAGTATAGGTATATTGTATTACGTGGTGTGAAGAGTCAGTCAGTTTTGCAAACAAATCGCAGTCAGCGTGTTGAGAAATATCGGTCTTCTTCTTTCAAGGTGGTTTTTCTGGGACCATCTTAAGGATTGTAATAATAACATTTGGTCATTACGCTTAAATGCTGTAATTTTTTCCCTGCAAGTCCAGTAATAGTTAGTCATTAGTGCTATGAGAAGAGAATTTGGAAACAATTATTTTGTTT
The DNA here is from genome assembly GCA_963573305.1 of Pyrrhosoma nymphula. NCBI lineage: Eukaryota > Metazoa > Arthropoda > Insecta > Odonata > Coenagrionidae > Pyrrhosoma > Pyrrhosoma nymphula. The sequence continues at coordinate 135,970,698 of OY754330.1, forward strand.
TAGTAATTAGCTGTTATTTTACAGTGTTCCATTTTTGGAACACTAGGCAAATCCACTACCAACATGAGTGCATTCAACCGCATTGAGCTATTCACTTTGCTTTCAGATCAAGTAAGCACTGTGACGTCATGTGACTGAGAGAAACGACGCAACGTCTCGGCACCGATCAGTTGCCATATTAGTGAGGGAATAAATACATCGATAACCAACTGATCACTTGTGAGCAGAGAGAAGAAAACAAATGAAAGTCACGCTGCGCACTTTTGCATTTGAGGCTCTCCCACTGGGTCACATTAACGTCATGATCAACTTATCAATGAGCGAAGTGCGGCTGTATGCACTCAATGTCCTTCTCCTTTCCTTTTTAGCAGAATGTTTATGACAAGTGGTACGCTCTTGTCCTGCACAGAGTGGCGTGGAGAAAAATAGCCCCCCTAGGGTGGCCCAAAAAATATTTTTTTTTGAAAGTTTGTGGGGCGACTGCATTTTATGGTGCAATTTCATGTATAAACGACCCACAAAAAAATTCGGCTCGATTGCACAATATTTGACCCTGCCGATACGCGTTTAAACATTTTCGGCTCGGATGTAGGAAATTTTGCCTCCTTTACGGGGGCTATTTCCCGTTTTCTCCGGTATTCTACTGCAGAAATTGTTGTTAAAAAGAATAAATACAATCCTTGTTGATAAAAATTATTATTTCAAATGAGTTATTTTATTATTTATTTGTTAAAAATGGTTGACAAAAAATTTACATGTACCTAGACCTTTTCTAAGGCTAAGCCTTGTTTCGCTGAACCCTTTGCCCTCCGTCTCAACCAAAAGGGCTAGGGGCCTTCCGCCTTTTCTTTAAAGCATTGTAATCCTCGGCGCCACCGTCGGCCAAGAGTGCAGTGACCCCTGCTCTAGGTGCTCGGGTCATAGTGTGGGTGACGCCAGGGGTGCTTGGGGTTTTACAGTAGTAGTATGTCAACTACGATAGCGTGAAGTGGACGTGTGTCTTGCGTCGCGTCCGTTAAAAAGTGAAGTGTGATCGCGCCTTTAGCTCTATATTAGCTAAAAGGTATCAGGATGCTGAGATATCACACAGTGCATGAAATAACTGATCCATTAGAGACAGAAGATTCCATAGAAGTACGTGATATCATCATTGAACCCCCTAACAATGCAACAGAACCTGTCATTGACGAGAACTCCGGGGATGAAGATGGTGGAACAAAAAATTATCTTCCCGGTTCTTTGCTGCGCGCTCCTCATCTTATTCATGGTTCTTCTGACGGGGACTTTGAGCAATATGACCTTTTGTTGCTATCGGAAGGGGATACAGCTGAAAATTATGGTGCATCTGCTTCACCTCGACGTCTTCCTGCTCAAAGAAAAAAGGTAACCAAAATTGTGCGCAAATGGAAGAAGCAGATCTGAATGCCCAGCCGGTAGCATGTAGAGTTTCAGAAAACCAAATCACGAAAATGAAACTTCCTATAGAATATTTAGAACTCTTTCTGGATGTTAAGGTGATTGATATCATTTTCAAATAATCAAATTCATATGCTGCTAGTAACGGTGTAATCCTTGAACTGGGTGTTAGTGAATGTCGACGTTTTCTGGAAATAATTTCCTGAGTGGTTACGCCTCAGTTCCCAGACGGCGTATGGTTAAGAGCAAAAACCAGATTCGCATAATGATAAAGTTAGTGGTGCAATGAGACGTGACCGATTTGAAACAATATTTTCTAATTTAAATGTTGCTGACAATGCTACCTTGAACTACATGGACAAGTTTTCCAAGTTGCGTCCTCTAATATACCAACTAAATGACAGATGCATGAAATTTGTACCAAATGAAATTTACTTCAGCTTTGATGAAGCCATGATTCCCTATTTCGGTCGTCATGGGTACAAACCGTTCATTATGGGTAAGCCTAATCGGTTTGGACATAAATTCTGTTGTGGTGCAATGCGGCTTAGCTACATTTACTGGTTTCAGCGTTATTAAGGAAAAAACCCGAACACTCGGTGACGGTGTCAATCCTTTGCAACAGATCTGTCGTTTTTCTCACAAGCAGAAAAAGAAGACAAGCTACTCAGCCAAATGTAATCAAGGTCTACAATCAGTATATGGGAGGAGTGGACTAATGACAATATTGACAAATATCGAGCATCAATCCGCGGAAAGAAATGGTACTCAAGCCCACTGTTATTCTGCTTTGAACTGGCTCTACAAAATGATTGGTAATTACATAAACTAAACGATGTGAAGCTAATGGATCTTCTTGAATTTCGTCGCAGTGTGGCCTATCATTGTATAGAGACCTATGGTAATACTGCTGAGCCTAGTAGGAAAGGAAGACCATCTCCGAAGCGCAATCTTAATTCACGTCATGACAAAATGAATCATACGATCGTGAAGCAAGTTAGCAAACACACTGTGTCCAAAACCACAAAAATGCCACTTTTCAATGTAAAACATGTAATGTATCCTTGCATGTTAAGTGTTCACCTGAATATCACTCTCAATAGTGAGTTAATAATTGTCTGAATCCAAATATTGGCTTGTTATCATTGAATACGTTACGGTAGTGGATTTGCCTAATGTTCCATTTTTGGAACACCTCATAAGTAGTAATTGGGAAGAGATACATGGTTTTTTCTTTCAAATATGTTTTCATACGTATTTTTATCTATTATTTGTCAAATTCAGGGTGAATTTCGCATTTTTCCTACCTTCGGCATAAATGGGTTATACGTAGATGCTGAAATTAAAAAATGAAATTCGAATATGGACTCCATTCAACATGGTATAATACGAACAGAATCCTCGCCACGCGCGTGGACACAGAAGGTATTGGACCGCACCTAAAATTAGAAAACCGTGGGTCACGAAGGAGATGATAATGGAGATGCAGGAGAGATGGAAATGGAAGAGCGTAACCTGAGAGCTAGGTAAGAGAAAATGCCGAGAATTAAATAACAGGCTTAGAAGCGAAACAAAGACAGCAAGAGAGGTGTGGTGGAGAGAACCGATCGACTCGTTAGAGAAATAACAAAAAGAGGGAAGAGCAGATGCATTATATAGGAAAGTAAAGGAACTGACGGGTGGTAATTAGGGAAGGGGAATTACAACGATAACAGACAGGACGGGAAAGGTGATCGTAGAACCGAAAGAGATCCAGGAGAGATGGATGGTGTATGTTGAAGAGCTGTATGGTAAAGAAATAAGGCCCAATAGGTTAGATATAGAAAGGGAAGACGACATCGACAAAGATGGCATCGGACCAGGTATCCTAGATAGCGAATCGAAAGAGCTCTACGAGACATTAAAAGGAGTAAGGTGGTGGGAATAGATTACATACCTGCAGAGTTTTTAAAGAGCATGGGGGAGAACGGAAGAGGAATACGTTTTGCGCTTATTCGTAGGATTTATGACGATGGAGTGTGGCCGGAAGACTTCGCGAAGAATGTACTAATTCCTACACCAAAGAAGAGCAAGACAAAGGCGTGCGAAGATTATAGGACAATAAGCTTAATATCCCACGCGGCAAAAGTAGTGTTGAGAATTATAAACAGAAGGCTAGAGAAGAAGGAAAATGAATACCTGGGTGACGACCAGTTCGGGTTTTGGAGAGGGACGAGAACGCGAGACGCTATAGAGGTGATGAGGACGCTAGTAAAAAGAGACCAAGAGTATATGCAGAATATTTATGCATGCTTCGTAGATTTCGAGAAGGAGATTGATCGGGAGGACTGGACGAAATTAATGGGAGTGTTGAAGAAATTAGGGGTCGATTGGAGGGACAGGCGTCTGATTAGGAATTTGTATATGAACCAGATGGCGCAGGTTAGGGTAGCCAATGGAGTTACGAGATGGGCCAAGATAGGACGGGGGTGCGGCAGGGATGCCCACTATCGCCGTTGCTTTTCAACGTGTATTAAGAAGAAATGGTAAGGGAGGCATGGGGGGAGGAGAAGGTAGGAATAAAGGTAGGAGGGGAGCTGATAAAATCAGTAAGATTTGCAGATGATCAAGCATTGGTTAGTCAGTCTGCCAAGGGGTTACAATCAATGGTGAATGTGTTAAAGGTGCAGTGCGAAAAGTATGGGATTAAGATGAACTACAAAAAACGAAAGTTATGAGATTTGCTAGAAGTAAGGAGGGGCTGAATATAAGGGTGGGACAGCAGAAGATAGAGCAGGTCGAGCAGTTTACGTATCAGGGTAGTATTTTGGAGGAGAATGGGTTCAGTGGTAAGGACATCAGATGCAGAATTGCGCTCGCTAAAGAAGCATTTTCGAAGAGAAGGGAAATTATGAGGGGGGGGGGGGGTTGAGAAGAGACGTAAAGAAAAGAATGGTGAAAACTCTAGTATGGAGCGTGGCGCTTTATGGGTCGGAAACTTGGTCATTGCGAAAGGAGGATGTGCGTAGATTTGAGGCGTTTGAGATGTCGATTTGGAGAAGGATGGAGAGGGTGAGCTGGGTGGCGAAGAAGACGAACGAGGATATATTAGATATGGTTGGGGAGGAGAGGAAGCTTGTGGCGGAGGTACGGAGAAGACAGAAGAGATATATGGAGGAGGTTTTGAGAGGAGAGGGCATGTTGAAGAGAGTGATAGAAGGAAGAACACTGGGGAAGCGTAGAAGAGGAAGGAAGAGCATAGGAATTCTGGACGAAATTAGAGGAGGTAGAAAATATGAAGAATTGAAGAGGGGTCTAATGGCGGGACATCCTTAGGAGGGAAAGCGAGACAATGTCTATGAGGTTAGGATGCAGAATGGGGACTATCCAAGAACCTACCAATCAGCTGGTAGAATACTTGAATGAATGAATGCCTCCATTATGACTAGGGAACTATTTCTCTCAAACTACCTTAAGCGAATTATATCTTGAAGTTATTCTTTGTATGTGTTGGGTTTTGGTCAATAAAAATAACTATAATATCTAATTATAAGGCAAATTTGGCCATTATTCGGCGTAGAAGAATTTTTCAAACTAAATGAATAGTCATGCGTTTTCTATTCCTCCGGAAAAGGTGCACATTATTTTCAATTGCTTGCATCAACTGCTGGGGGCCTTTATTTTTGTATTTGATGGACCATCTCAAGGACAACTACACAATGTAGGATTGTGTTGCAACAACCCTACCCAGCACGAACTCTCTCCCTGAAACTACGTTTATTTTAGGCTCGTCATTCTTTCGCTTCCATAAATTCTGGCACAGTTAAAAAAAAACCTGGATTGATTTTTATAACATGAGGTCATTTCTCAAGCTCAAAATTCACCGCAACTAGTATTTACGGGGCTTAAGCATTTAATAATCAACCAAATCCCACTGAAATTGATTGAGTAAGAAAGGCAGTTATGTGTTGACTGGACTTTGGAGCTATGTCTGTTTTACCTTGATTGCTTTTGGGACAGCATTTTGGCTCGAAACAACATCTTGTATGCCTCACGCATAAATCATACACCAGTCCCGATATGGCGCCGGTTAAATTATGGATAATATTTCAAAAAGTTCATTTTTCAACGCTGCATGGTCCTGGTTATAGCCTGCACCTCGTTCAATGTCACCTGACCTCCGATAGGGAAGTTCCGCGGGTCCCTACAATCACTATAAATTGCATGAAAGGAGAATTCATCCATCGCAAAGCAAAACTTACACTCTTTTACCAGAACAGAAACCGGGTTTATTCAGGTTTTTTGAGGAAATTCAACGTAAACAACATCCGTTCTTGCTGGCGGTTGGTAATTTTTTAATTTAATTAGCGGTCCGCGAGATTCGTCACGCGTTCTTAGTGTAACGTCCTACGTTCGAACGTTTAGCCAACATAGGGATATTGAATGAAAATGGAAGAAATAGGAAGGCTAGAGAGAGCGGAGAATATTTGTAAAGCAGCTATTATTGCTGATTTTTTCTTTGTGACTGCACCATCACACTGAGTTTACGAACAAGTTTTCTTCTGAGTTGCCGAAGGGCTTCCGGTGTTCCACCACGTTGTTTGTCTTGTGATACATACATTTTCTTATCTTCAGGTGTAAGTGAAATTCAACCTGGGCTCTGAATTCAGGAACTAATCACGATACTAACAACATGGTGGAAAACCGGAAGCGATTCACCACCTCATCAAGAAACACCGCGGAAACCTACGTCAGAATTAAATTTTATTATCTCCGCCACTGGATATTCGTTAATGAGCCTCCTTCTAAGGTAAATAATATCTATAAGAAAAGGTAGGAAGGTACTGGTAAAATTACCAGGCTCATGAGCTCAATATATCTCGAATTAGCACTATTTTTACATCAGGGCAACAAGATTCAACGTATAACTTGGAGCAATGCTGATTATTGTCAGATGTTTCCAACATTGTTAATGTAAAATTGATGCCTTGAGTAGTTACGCGCACAGGTGCAAAGATATACACAATGGAGGGTGAAATTCGCCATGAAAAAATCATTTGACTTGACTGGGATTCGAACTCGGATCTCCCAATTGATGGTGGGCCAAAATGTAGACTGGGAACGAGAACTTACTCGTATAAATCCCAGCTAAAATTCACCTTGAATTAAGATGGATGGCTTGGTGGTGCAACTGGCTGACTAACTAACTTGCAATTGGGAGATCCGGTCTATTCAAATGACTTTTTCATGGGAAATTTCACGGTTTTTGGAGTAGAGTGATTCCTGTCGAGACAACCACTATGTCTGTTATCATTATCTAGCATCTTGAAGTCTCCAAAACGATTCACAGTGCGATAGTACTATGAAAGAAAATGAGGGAATTTTTCTTCAAGCTCTAACCCAATGCAACAAATCTGTATACAATTAATAGCTAATAATTCTTATTTAAAACTTATTCCCGAGTATGAGGTAAGGGTAGGTATAAAACATTCTTCTATGTTATTTATATTGCTGAACAAATTCTAGTTTTTCTTGCTGAGAAAAAGAGATGCTTGTATGACTCAGACTCAACTAAAAAAGTGATGTGGTTATTAATTTCCTAAAATTGAAAATATTCGACAGGGATACTTGCTTTTGATATTCCTTCAGTTCTCATTCTGTATTCGAGGCAACTACAAAACATTCATGCAATGCAATAGAATATTACCGTAGAAATATTAGTTTTACTAATAAGTAAGAAGCCTTTACACATAGTGTTCATTAAGTAATTACTGTAGCTCTTTGCACCGCTCAATATTCCGACAAATCGACCATGGTTGAGACAGATGCGGCAGAAATTGACGTCATGGAAAGTAAATTAGTTGTGCGGAAAATTACCAGCACTCGAATAGAAGCACGTTATTCGCAAAACTCCTCTTGCCACGTCCATAGAAATGGGCCATAAATCTGAACGAGACTCCGTATAAAGGGAAAATTTTGCATCAGAGAGAGAGAGAAAGAGAGACATGAGAAGGTGGTGAGGAGCACATTGACGACAAGAAACAGATCGAGAATTGAAAGCTGAAATTGATTTTTTCATCCTAACGCACGACATAGAAAAAAGTTTCTCTTTTATTTACGCGTCCATAAATGCACGTGCACGCATTGATGCGAAATGGCAATCCAATTTTAAATCTCCCAACAGTTCCCTCAATAAATCCCCTCCCCTCTGACAAGTGTAATAACCCCGCCCACCCAGCCACCACCCCAATTTAGGGATTTGAAAGCAAGTAAAAATTTTCAATATTGCTGTAGGCATGGATCAGAAGAACGCTGATACGATATCATGATGAAATAGCAAAATAATATTACCTTTCCCAATAACAGAAAACCTCTATATCTAATTTAATTTTGCAAAGAAAAATAGGTCTGCAGCCAAATTAAAATTCAGCTTCACGTGTATTTCTTATGTGAAAGTTACTTACATATATATACACATCGGTGATTATTATAGTAAATCACAGTTGGTTTTCCATCAAATCAATAATAGATATCCTCTATAATGTAGAAGCGTATGATATGTCGGACGTCAAATGATTATCGAATGGAAAATATCGATACCCTCACCCACAATACATATCGCTCATTCCTAATGCACCAACCTCCTGCTTCCGAAGCGACAACCATCCCTCTATCATGCGTGGAATTATTATTACCGGCAGCCGAGGAATTTAAAGTTTTCATCAAATCCGCTGGAAATTCAAGCGTCATTGCTCACCACACGGACATGCGACCAACTTCCCAGAGACGGATATTCATAAACAAAAAGTTTATTGCCAAATTTACGACGCCGACGTAAGGGGCGCGCGCTGTGTTTTCCGGAGTATAGAATAACAAGCGAATGATGGCGGGAGCGATCAACGACCCTCCTTTTATTGCACATTGCCCCCGTAATCATATATGAAAACGCATTAACATGTATATTGCATATATTCAATAAAATCTTCTTAAATGGTCCACTCCCCTACGTTCACGTCTTTAAAAATGCCGTCGTTTATCTTTTCTACTTGAAAATTTTTATGGGGATTTTATACGATTTGCTTCATTTTATCTAAGGCCATAGCCGACTTCTTATGTCAGTGGTGACCTCTTATCGCGAATTCCACTCTCGTGCCTCGTACCTTGGCGGGTTCACTTGGCAAATTTTCCCACCACTCTTGAAACTTTAGTAGTCGCTCCATTTCCCGAAGCATATCACTTCAAATGTCACGCATAACCATGAGTTCACTTCCCAGGAAAGGCACCCCATTTTTCTCTCCTTCAACTACATCCATCCTCCTAATTTTTCCAAGCCAGTGAAAGGATCATCCCACCGAAAAAAACTATACGGACTCCAATACTTGGAAAGTTCTACGCGATGATGACTTACTGTAACTTATGTGCTCCTGATTTAACATTCCTGGTTGTGATATCACCGAAATTCTTATTTTTTTAGTAGGGGAAAACACAAATGATTTTATCATGTGGTCAAGACTATATTCCTATTACCTTTGATATTTCATCTTCAATTTCGCCTTTCATTGTATAGAGCACCAGCCATTTTATTGTACTCCGTCGTAAATTGAACTAACCCTCCAAGCATTTAAATGGTACAAGGTTAATTTTAATTCAACCAACGGTGTCGTTTGAAACGCGAAAGGACTTGTAGACACTAGGATTAAACTAACACCAAAGAAGTATTTTTTGGTTCTTCGCCTGATCATAGTAGTTTGTTGCTGAAACCATTGCTTGAAATGTGTTTATTTTCAATCTATAAAATATCACTTCGATGTAGTGAAAAAAAGTTCAAAGCACCCTAAAGAAAAGGCTCAACGCTCACAATCAGAAAAGTGATGGACCGTTATCAACACAACATTTAAGTTTCATTCGGAAGAGCAATCAGATTGCTTCTTCCTAACCTACAACGCTTTACAAATAAGCCTTTTAAAGCTATTACTTTCCCACAAAAGTAACTCGTGAAATAAACGACTAATTATTACATTTTCTGTCCCTAAATCACTCCGCAAAAATTTAAGCGGCAAACCTTCATGTCAAGAACAGTTAAGTGAGAAATTAAGCAAGAAGCATTTTTTTTGTAAATGCCTAGGAGCATTGTCACATGACTTCTCCATCTGAGTTGCTTCAAAGTGAGTTAGAGCTAGAGAGTCAGCTACTTAAGCGAATGGACGACCATAGTTGAATGGCCTACGTTGATAATTGCCTACGCGACCGTTTAATGGAAGAGAAGCGGGCACTGAGATTCAGCGTTGGTCTTGCAGGCCCTGAGCAAACACTTCTAGAGAGTGCAAACCCATCTTCCACCCGGCATCGCCCACGCCAGACTCGGGGTCACCATTTGCCTCCATCCCCCCATGCCATACCCACTCCCCCTTCCAACAGTCCTCACGGACCGGCGGCGGTAAAGGGCGCTCCGAAGAGAGGTCGAGATGGATCACCTGATGTGAAAAAATTATACGGATTCCTAGGATTAAAAAAGAACGCATCCATTTCTGTGATGAGCTGAGTTAAATTGTGCTTTAAGGCAGTCGCTAAAACCGTGCACTGAGATGCAGTGCATAGCAAGAGATCAGATGCTTCCACTTCTTTTCTGTACATCCTTAACTCACGAGTGATTAAAAAATTGGGCAATGAAGATACTACTTCTTCCAAACAAGTAATTCAATAAGAATTTAAACTACTAGCCATGGGACCTTAGTAATTTTTATCCCCTAGAACTGCGGATATGCTCATCATTGTCTTTTGCTCTTATTAGTCATTGGATGGAGTTGCGTAGTTATATTTTCTGCATTCATAAGTAAATGCGATATTTTTATTGATACAGATACAAATTAGTGCCTAATATTTTTGTTTGGATGTATTCATTGGAAAAATTACTGGAAAAAATTAAGTATTCAAACACTTGGTCTATAAAATTGAGTTAAATGACAATTAAATTAAAATTAAAGTTTTAGTAAAATTTTGCCATGCTAGGTTTTTGTTTTTCACTGCCTTCAACCTCCACATTTGCGTTCATTTTTTGCCTCTAAGATCGATTCATTCGTGTTATTGATACAAAACACTTCGTGGTACGTGCCTGCTTTAAACGTGACGTCAGGAAGTTTGATTGGGAAAAGGACCATGTAAACATGTAAGGTCTCCGCGGAACAGCTTTGGTCATTCAGTCAGCTGAAAAACACTTGCTTTACCCTCCCTGGACTGAAAATTCTTGCCGACGATCAAATTCTGTGAAATTTATACTAGACGTATTGTTATAGAAATATTTTTTCATGACATTGAGAGAACATCAATTGAAGTAGAGACGATGAAGAACGAAAATGCAATATTTATTTTCTGAAACTTTGTAAAAAAAACTGGCTCTTAATTAAAACAAATATGATTTTGGTACAATTTAGATATGTTAGGTTCAAGAAAATTCAAATTATTTAATATTGCGACAGCCAATATTTGGTGAAAAGTCGTTAAATTTTAGCACTCTCTGAGTAAATTCAAAGTGAGAAGATTCAAAAATATTTTGAGGTCAGCCAAAAATACCCATCTGCAGTTCTAGTATGCATTAAGAAATATTAGTGAAATTAAACTGTTTTGAACTGCTTTCAGGATGGATGGAAATATACCCCAGTTATTGGATTGTAATTTCTTTTACCCAATATGCTTGTTAATTTCTAAAGATGCAAAAGTGACATCTCGAGATCCCGGGAAAATGTGACCTGCCAAAAGCCGTGACGAGAGAATGCTCCATTGCACAACAAAGAATAGATGCAGAAAACTATGCATGTATCCATCCAACTGTCCTACATAGTCATTTGATATCATGTACGGATCGAGTGATTGGGAAGTCAACGTTCTTGTATGGACTAAAATTGCACATGGAAGGAAATGGAATAACTTTATGAAATAATCCCAAAATAAAGAAAAATATAACTAAGAAATTCGACTCTCTGACCATTGGTACGTTAACGTAAAGCATATACTGCATGGCACAACGAGAGGATATAAATGCATGTCAACCTCTCTTGAATTGTGTAGAACTCAAAATCTTCCGAGCAAGGCCAAAATGACGATATAGCGGACGAGGGCAGAGCTGGGATAGGCAAGTCCATAGTCCGTAAATTGTGAGATATAACGCGTTCTACATACGGTTTCAAGTTTTTTTTTAGGCTGTGAAGATTATTCAGGCAAATAACGCTATTAGAATCACAAAAAGTATTTTTTTCACTGATATTCATCACAAGCATTACCCAAAATCTAAATGCACCTTTTTTTCTGAAGAGTCAAAATCAGTCGAAATTAAGCATTGCGTAGCCATCGAGCTACCAGAGAAATGAAACAAAGATCGCATTAATGACAAAACAATTATTTTTTCATCTCGTGTAAGTATTTTGATTCCTATCATACGCTAATCGTTCACTCTAGAACAGAAAATACATAATTTGCTAAATAAATCCATCAAAATAAAAATTGTTTGTCATTTATGCAATGGTAATTCAGCTATCGAGAGGAATTGGAGTAAAATTTGGAATGGACTAAATATCTAAGATATCATGAATCTGGTTGAATGATATAGACCATTATGATCTTATATTACCTTCAATAATCATCATTTTGCATCTCATTCTCCGAGGAATCTCGTATTGTTTTGCATCGTTGTGACAAAAAGCAGAGAGAATTATCTCTGTTGAACACAGACAATTAAAGATCATTCAAAGGTTGCAGCTGGGTCCCAGCGAATGCCTCGAATATTGCCTTCAAGACGAGAATATTGATTTGTGATCAATGTTACGGAATTAAGACCACATGAAGGATGGAAGAACAACGCTGATTTAAAAAAATGGTTTAGTGAGGCAAGAATTTAAAAGTTTGAGTGAGCGAAATTAAGCATGGATTGAGAGGAACACCTCGTAACTATTTCCTAAGGACCGTCGTAAAGAAAGATAATGGGAAGCGCACCACAGGATTTATACGCATTCGAACAAGATCTGATCATATTCCATCGTAGGTTTTCGCGGCGTTCAGATGAATTCTTCTGTCTTTTCGGGTTTCCACCACATAGGTCGCTTTTTTGGACAACAGTTTCGCTCGTGTTCCAACGGGCGTCTTCAGGTCGAAGTACCGGGGCATTACACCTCGTATTTATCACCGCGCCGAAGGCGCGAGTATTGGAACCGTACCGGAGAATTTAATCCCCACAACCGGTGTGGGAACGATGAATTTAAAAAAAAACGGGAGTCCATTGGATGTTTAGTGAATGTTTGTGAGAAAAAGAAACTTAATTATATTTTGAACACAAGAGTATTTACAATTTAAAGTATTTAACATTTGAAATAAAGGTCCTTTTCAACAATTTTTAACATTTGAACTAAACAATAATAATAAAAAAAAGGTTTTGTAATTTTTTTGTTGCCGTATTGGATTTATTGGATTTTATTATTTTTTCTTTTTGTTTTATATTTATATCAATTTTTTTGTATTGATTTTAGATATATTTTTTTATTTTTAACTCATCTTTTGCACGTGAAAATTAATTTGGAGTTTTGTTTATTTAAATACTTACATATTTTTTCATTTTTTAAGTATTTTATTATTTTTTTAAGGATTTCACGTGCACCAAACTGGCAGAGTAGCTTTGGGAAGAGTTATTTGATAGATATAGGAAAGACTCATAGGAGAGAACAGAAGGCAGTGTATTTTGTGTGTAAATGCGCGGGATAATAAGAGCTGCCCTAATCGGAATTAATTTTTGAATAATTTGGATAGTGTTCGGGCACGTATTAAGAGACGGGGAAGAAATAATTAAGGAGAACAGTGAATTAGAATTAGCTGTTCCAGGAGGAACGTCTTTTTCGAAGCAATGGTGGTTAGAGAATTTACTTTTGACATAATATTAAGGAACCACGAGTGTAAATCACTCGCGTTGTCGGAGTTATGAGTACCGGAAGGGTTTGGATGAGAATTTAAAGAGGATAAGGGGTCAGGGGCGTAAGAAGACGAGGCGATTGCGGAATAAGACTGGGTTTGAGGAGGAGGAGGAGGAGCCGGGTTCAGAGGAGTAGCTGATGGCGGACCGTGAATTTTAAGGAGAAGTTCGCTTTTTCTTCTCTTGTGGACGGGGCAGCCTCGGTAATTAGTCGGATGACTGCCACCGCAAAGGAAGCATTTAGGAGGAGCGGTGCGATTTTTAATGCATTCATTAGAAAAATGATTGCCTCCACAACGGACACAGTGAGGAGACCTATTACAGTACCCCTTCGTGTGCCCGAGGTCTTGGCAGCGGTGACATTGAGGAGCTTGAGTGGGTTTTTTGAACACTGACATTTCTACGGATAAGCCGGCTATTGAGTGAATGGATAAAGCGTGATTAATATCAGTATTAGGCTGACAGATAACGTGACATGTACGAGTAGCGTACTTGTTAACGGATTTTACATCACGTGCGCGTTGATCAGGGGAAGGGCGGGTGCTGAGAATACGGTTAACAGAGATAACTGGGAGGCCTTTTTCAGTAAGTTCGGACAAAATGTCTTCTTCAGTGACAGAGGGGAACGTGCCGCGAAGACAGAATTCTTTTCTACGCGAGTCAGAGGTGGAGAACGAATTAAATTCAGCGTTGATATCAGTGAGGGACGCAATACAGGCGTGATGGTCGGCAAGGGAAGAACATTTAATTATCGCGGACTTGGGACCGGTGGAGCGTGCAACTGGAAGAGTCTTGCAGACCCGCTGAAGGCGGGCCCAAGTGACCGACCAATTTTCAGTGTTTGCAAGAAGGATCGGCGGGATTTTACCTTTAGTTTCGGATGAGGGCAGCTCTGTGGAAGGAATGTTGGTAGAGGTAGACGGTGCGGAAGCCTGAATGGCTTCCGAGGATTGAGTAGATGAGCCCTCAGAGAAGAGGGAATAACGGTTAGAAGTTTGAATATTACTATTGTTGGACTCTATGACAGGACGTACTTTAATTACTCGCTTTTTACTGGGTTGGATGAATTCGTCGTCTGATGAATGGGTATGGACGATCTTCTGAGAACCGGAAGGGCGGGAACTTTGAATTGGTGGTGGTGGAGGCATGGCAGTAGAGATTGAAGGTTCAGGAGCAGACAATGATAGGGCAGGTAAAACAGTAGGTGTGACGTCATCGGTTGAGACTGTCTGCATCGGAAGGTCCGACGAAGTTCTATCTTGCTTCAACATATTTAATATAATAGATCTATCAGATGGTTTCACGATATTGAGTATCTCTGAAATGGTATGATCTGAGTAATCGACACGAATGGCGACAGCAGGCAGGGTTGGAGGCGATGCAGGAGCAGCATTGGTCGTCATAATGCTTGACGGATTAGTCCGAGGCAGTTCAGAGGCCGTCGGTGTGCACAGATTACATTTAGTTGTAGGGTGGGACAGTGGAGGAAGCCTATCACCCTAATAAGTGGACCCTGCCGGGTCCCCTGAGCGTGCAGTGGAGGTGCAAGCCCTCTGCTCAAGGTAACCGGCGAAGAAAACCTGGGGAGTGGAGAAGCAAGATCGGACGCTGCTCGCGGGTGACAAGGTGGAGCTTGTTAGCCACCCCCTTTGAGCACTCTAATTTGCTTATTACGTTGTATAGTTTGATTTAGCTTTTGTATTTTTAACAGAAGATTGCTGAAATGGTGAAAACCAAGTCAGGAGACGGAAAGCAGGCAGCAGGAACGGGATCAGGAAGACTTGGAGGCGGTTGAAGGTTCCATACAGAGGACGGAAAGGCAGGAAAACGGGATCTGGAAGACTCGAAGGCAGGAAGGGCTGTGATTGGTCAGTTTGGTTTGGCGGCAGGAATCCGAGGTTGCAGGACCAATAGGGAGGCTGAGGTTCCAGGAGAGGTATTCTGAGGTCGGCGATGTTGTTAATATCGTAGAATATTATTTATTTGACAATAATCATCCATTTATTAATAATTGATGAAGATATTATGAGAGCAGAGCGTTCTGATATGTCACTGTCTACTCAGTACCGGGGCATCATTTCGGCCGCGTTTATATAGGTCTTCTGTTTACCTCCATGCTCTGTGATTGGTTCGTTTCCTCCCACCGAATCCTCTTCCATGCACTGGATAGGTGGTAACCATCTTCTCTGTTGAAGTTGTCCTTTTGTGTTGTTTACTTCTATGGCTTCTCTTATCAGCCAAGGATAATATCTTGACTCTTTAGATATCTATTTGGCCTCGTCAAAATTAATTTTGTAGCCAGGCTCGCTCCAGGCATGCTCAGCAATCGCCAATAAACTGAATTGCTTGTTTCTGGTAGCTCTTTCATTCTCCTTCAAGCGTATCTTCATTGACCTGCAAGTCTCGCCAATGTAGGACCTTCCGCACGAGTATGGCACCTGGTAGACTCCCTCGTAGAGTTGCTGAGGAATTTTGTCCTTTGGCCGTGGAAGTAAATTAGATACTTTGGTCAGGCAGTTGTATCTAACGGCGATGTTATGTTTCCTCATTATGAGGTGGAAACCCGAAAATGCAGAAGAATTCAAGATTTGATCATATGTGAAAGTTTTCCTCTTCATAGATGGGGGGGATTTGAGCTGCCAGTCGGATAGGGCCCGATGAGTTTACTCAGCCACGTGAAACCCACGATTACTTAGGAAAGCAGCTGGTGGGAAAACAATTTACAAACACCCCTCTAGCATATCCCATACATCAACATCTAATCCTAATACTAATGCCTTTTAGAAGGTAAATATTGGAAGGTACCGAGCAGAGCAAAAGAATGAGAATAAATCAGAAATTTGACGGTTCTTTGGGACTAACACGTCCATCGGAAATACGGTTCTCAAAAACCAAATATAGCAAAGAAAACCCTAAGAAAAAAAGTTTGGGACAAAAAAAATGGTTCATAGATACACCTCGTAGTTCAAAGATGGGAGAAATAGTATTTCAATCACTTAAAAAATCGAAATAAAACGACTTGAAGAGGTACTAAGATATAATTAATTTCTGTATAAAAATGAAAACAATAATATATATGAAAATGAAATTTGCTTACACTGTAAAGTATACACTCATTTTAAATTTCACGTAAACTAGCAAAGCATAAAATGACTTTAAAAAAAAAAAAACAATATATAATTTTGAAATAACTGACAGAAGTTTTATTGGTGTTTGTGTATTGTCATCTCAAATAAGAAACAAAATTTGGCTCTCAATTAGGTACACACAATTGTTAAAAGGTACACAAGCAAGGGAACGTCCATTATTTAAAATTCTTGAAAGATTTTCCGCTCTTAAAATCGAAGGGTAGATGCTTTGCATTTGCAGACCGTTTAGAGTATTTTCCAAGAACAAACTTGTAGACAATGAACTAAACTCACTCAATTTTTCAGAATATATCTTAATACGTGCTGCAATCTTGTTAATGTAGTACCTAACGAAATTATACGCAATCTCAAAAGTAAAATTTAAATGATTATCCCGTGATTGAAAATTTATCATACGAATATTGAAGATAAGCGATTTGTAGACATGAGAAAGCGCCTCAAAATGTATTCTATATTTGTGTCAAAGGCCTATGAGAAATGAGGATTCTGTGGCTACATTTTCTTCCCAGTTCAACAACCCGTAACCGGTTACCATGCTGAAGCAGAAGTTATCAATTCGATTATGTGCAAAGGGGTAAAAGCCAGACAGGGAGGTGAGGTTCCCCGAGGGGAAAAATCGATGCAAGACTTATCGCACCGTTTTCGATCTTCAACAGCTTACCGAAGATCGTCGTCAGAGTCGACATCGCCCCGAGGTCTCGAAGCTTTCCCCCCTTCGCAAAAGACGGAAAACTTTAATCGGCTAACTCGTTTCGTCCCGCCGCCTTGTGGCTTAAAGGAATAAAAAAACACTACTGTAACTTAATGGCTCCCTGTCGCAAATGGAGAGAAAAAAGTGAAACATCGGGAAACCACTGTTCCGACCCATCCTTCTCCGTCGTGCAAACTTCCATCAAATCCACCGCGAGAAGAGTGGTTCGCCTTTTTTCATCTCACCTACGCCCAAACCACACCCGCTCAGGTTCTTTCTCTTTTACTTTTAACACCCTTTTCTCCTTGAAAATCATGCCAGACACATTTTTCACCAGTATTATGATTTCCATTTGATGCCGATAAATACAGGATGCAGGTAGAGAAGAAAAAAAATCCGAAGAAAATTGTAAATACAAAACTTTATCAAGAAATATACCCTGAAGATGAATGTAAGGAAAACCAAAATAATTGTAAGCGGGAGAAATTTAAAATGACAGATTAAAGTAGAGACCTAACTAAAGTTAATGTTGTCAATGTCTTATGGTCAATAGAGAGATAGATAGAGAGCAGGATAGTAAAAGCAGTAAGGTCAATCTACCAGAAGAGGATTCTAGCGACGGCTAGTAATACAACCCAGTGAGAATTTGCAGCACGCTCTTACATGAAAGTGAAGCCTAAACAATAAAAGATGCAGATAACCTCAATATAACCGACCAGATTACCTACCATATCCAAATTCTTCAACATTTAATAAAAAACATTGTTGTTATTTTGCCATTTATTCAATTTTTTCACAATTGAAAAGCAAGCACATCACCATGGCTAAATACAAGGTATTTTTAATGGCGTCCAATCTTTGGAGAAGTCTACTCTTATGCTTTGGCTTTATGATGGCTAATATAAACTAATATATACGTAACGTCTTTACGTCTGTAATAACTCACACTGATATCAAATCTGCGACAAAAAAGTAGTACTACAATTCATCTCTGTCGTGGGAAAAAATACTTCAAACTACTTACTCGAATTGGCATTACTCGAAACCGCAGCATTATTTCCTCTCAAACTTGACCTTCAGCGCTTCAAATGCTTTCCCCTCCATCGAGCCTACTTTATTCGAAGAATGTATCAATTCATCTTCTACGCAATTCTCCCGACAACTCATTTGATGAAAGTCAAAGTTTGTGCAAGGAAAGGTAGGTGGAATCCAGTAAGACAGAGGTAAATATGTTTCGCTATTAAACAATATATATACTATTCACATCATCCACTGAGGGAGAGTGTGGGGTGGATTTTGGTATACTATTTAAGTTAAAAATTTCTAAGATGCTTTTTCTACAAATTGCGGTCTGAAACGGCCACGAAAAGTTGAGCAGAGACAATGCTGACCACGCATTAGATATAAAAATATTTCCAAGCAGCAAAACAAATATCCGCGAATGGTATTCACAAACACCTTTGCTTCCATCATTCACTAGATCTTCATGACAAAAGACCACCATTAATCATTTTTCAGTTTCAGTCATTATTGATGATAATATTAATGGAGAAATTTAACAAAGGAGACCCTTTCCCACAGTAATTGCACGTGCATATAAACCTCTTGAACCGGTGCACACTGATGTCATGGGGAAATTCAGCCCAGCATCCAAGGGTGAAACTCAATATACAATCACATTCACAGATGATTTCTCCTAGTACACTATTGTGAAAACCACGAAAGAAAAGAACGAGGCACTCACAAAATTCAAGGAATATAAGACTATGATGGAACACATGACTGGTCAGAAGATCATGAAACTAAGATCAGATGGTGGGGGTGAATACTGCTCTAAGGTATTTGAAAGGTACCTAACGGAGACTGGGATAATTCACCAGAAAACCGTTCCAAACTCGCCACAGCTTGCAGCTTGCAGAATCGCCACAGCAAAGCACTTGAAGCACCTTGATAGCCTTAAGCTCACATATTGATAATGTAATCAAGGAGGGTCTGATGCTGCAAGCTTTGTTGCATTATCCTTTGAAGTTGTGATTGATTTGGTCGTTTGCTCAAATAACAATCGACTAGGGAAGTACTGGGTAATCGCAGTCTGTGATTAATATTCCATCTCTTGGCAATCACGCATTCGGGAAAAAATAACTGAGAGTATCGGCAAAGCAAACACTTGAAACTTAAGCTAATTTTCCAATAAATGAGAATCAAATTGTTAAACATAGGTGTCATATTTCGTCGAAACCTTTGAGATAGATGAAAATTCCGAGAGTTTTACCGTTCAATTTGGTCAATTTATCCCCCAAAAGAATAAAGGAAAGGAATATGAGGAGTCAGAGGGAATATTGAAATTCAATTGCGTGGTAGAACCGAATGGTATTGGCTGACCAAGTATAGCGGCAAAGAAAATGGAAAAACAGAAATGTTTCAATTGCCGGAATGCATAAATGAGGATTTTCTGACAAAGTCGCAAATGAACGGCTAAAAGGTTACGTAGTTTGTTAAAACGAAGAGAATGGAAGTCGAGAGTAGCAAAAAGTGACGGATTGGATCTCCTGACAGTCGAAATGGAGACTATTTCCATGCCTTATCACAAACCCATTCCTTTTGTTTCCCGTCTGCTGTTTTTTTCGCAGTCCTTTTTCTTCACGCCACCCGGGGAGAGAAAGAGTCCATCTCTCGCCTCAAAGGGGAGAGGGCGGGACCTGAGAACTTGCGCCACGGCGGCTTCTTTTCTTCATCTATTTCTTCTATTTTGCCCCTCCCGGAAAATAGGACCGTTGGGTGATGGCGGAGCGAATTTCTTAACCCACACTACCTTTACAGCGTTTGGAAAATGGAGTGCTTTCAAGGGATGACCGCAGATGAGAGCATAGGATGGAGAGAAGAGTTAAGAGGCAAAAAGTACGTTGAAAGAGCAACGGAGGAAAGTGAAAATGCAAAACGAATCGCAAGGGACTGATTAGCAAATTGATTTTTATGGTTGCTGGATTAAATTAGTGTTTAAAAGGAGAACAGGAAAATAATTACAGCACTCTTTTCATTCTTAGTTCCTTCTCTGAAGTTATGAAAGTAATTTCGAAATGTTTTCAATAATTAAAACAGAGGAATTAGTTCATGATTGAAACTTATTCCCCTCCAATTTGAATTCTCACCCATGTATATCTAATTTATCGCTGGAAATTAGTGGAACTAGACATTTATATTTAACTTTTGATATTTTCAAAACACACTTTGCATCCTTTCATTTGTGACTACGTCTACAATTCTTGGCAATATTCAAAATTTAAAGAAATACATATTGAATCTCCATCACTGGGACCTATTTATATTAATAAGCGCATTCTTTGTTATCACAGCTCCTCGTTTTAGCTACAGAAGAGAACAAATTAGGAAGCTAAGAATGAAAAGTGCCAAAGACAAGAAGGAATTTCTTCGAACAAAAATAAGTAAAAAGTTAAAAACATTTGACGGATTGTTCCGAACTCTGGAGGTAAAGAAGAAAGGCATAAGGAAATTAGCAAAATGTTAATCTTCTCAAACGCTGTAAAAATGGCTTCTGACGGTGACAGCAAGGGAGAAAAGGAGATTGGAAATTATGAAAATGCGGTTTTCAAGAAGGGCGATTAACACCAGACGGGCGGAAAAGAATAGTGTAGAATCTGTTGAGTTTCGAAAATTATTCACGTGAAGAAGCCGGCTCAAATAAGTTTCGAGGCAAGCAGGTGATGTGAACTCGGGGGAAATGATATAAGAAGATGAGTATTCAGGAAAATGGCAAAGTTCGAAATGTATGCACCAGCTGACTGCATTAGAATTTTAAGCTCAGCAAAGGCTGCATATGGCATCCGTGTTTCCGCCGCCTATGCTGGTGGAAACCCAAGAGACTTGTTGCCTTCACTGACTACATACGAGGGTGTCTACCCCTACAAAAAAGAAAAAGCTTGCTTGGAATTTCATCGAACGCATGCTGATGGCTGTTAAGCTTTTCGTGCCCTACTTTCTGGCGGATAAAATATTTTTTTGTTCAAAACTGGGAGCTATGAGACCTCGCAGAGGGGGGTTGTTATTCCCTCAATACAGTTTACACGAAGCCACCGGCAATTGTGTGATCGACCTCCTAGGAAACTCTTAGCACGTGTACTGAATTTCGCTCGACAATTCGAAAATTTCTGGGGATTTCTGCAGTTTCTGCATCATGCCACTCATCAACTTAAGAGTACGTTTTCACGTGATACGAAATTTGCTTAGGAGTAAATATTATGAATATTTTACGCCATCGATTTCTTTTCACTTTGGCACCTCATTATTTTATTTCTTTTTCTCGATAGATTCACCTCTATCGCATTTGGTATTAGCATTTTATGCATACAAAGATACCCATATTTTATTATCAGTTTCATCATCCATTTTAAAACCGATATTATATGCTCTCCACTCCATTTTACTTTCATATAATCACTTTATTGCCTAAAAATTATCACTGTAGCATCCCATAATATATATCTATTCCCTCTTTCCTTTTTTTCAAGAGGCTATCGTTTCAAAGAATGTCTCCAAAAGACTGCCTCTTGTAGATATTTTTTATTTCATTTCATTTTTCTTGTCGATACCTTTTCTCCCCAGTTCTTCGCTGGAGTTCATTGATGATCCTTTTTGTCAGCATGATTTCTAATATTCTTCCATAAAACTTTTCTTTTGTCACTAATTATCTCTATTTTGATGTTGCTGCTTTGAAGCTTCATTTAAATATCTGAGTACTCTCTTGAAATATGAACTAATAAATGGCCTCTTTACTTGAAAGCTTGAATTGCTAGAATATACAGAATACTTAAATCGCTTACCAGTACCAAGGTTGAAAAATCTGAATAAATTACAACAGAACATAATAATTTACATAACTCCTACTCATATTTAATCAAGTGATCACGTTCTCAACGCCACAAGGCAAAGAATTTAATGTGGATGCAAGGTGATGAGTAGGGATGAAAAACAATGGTGAAAAAACAAATGTTGAACGTTTGCTTTCCCCGAGGCGCCGGGCACGTTGACAATTTTACATAAGAAAGTGCACTCGCTTCTGGCCATATCTTTCAACTCAGACCGTCCGTCCAGGGAGATTCTTAAGGGAAAGGCAGAGTGTGGGAGAGAGGAGAACGTGGGTAAAAATAAAAAAAGAGGCGACATCACACACGGACGGTAAACAAATCGATGTGAACCATGCCGAGGTTTATACACTTCCCTCGCGCTCAAAAGCCGAGCACACAAACCCAAGGGCAAAGGGATAAAGTATGGGAGGGAATGGAGCACAGTACAAGGAACAAAGCTTGACATGCCTTCATCCTGGTGTCGATGCACGAAAGCCAAGCGCGGCTCAGAAAACACGTATGTGAACTTTGAAAGACAACTTTTTCATAGTGGAGCTACGTATACGACATTCATGAAATATCGCAGTGCTATATAGCTGTGCTTGAAAATAAGTAGGCTTCATATCGGAATTAGATCGCGTTCAGCGATAAGCAGCTTGGTTTGCAAAGAGATATTATGTCAATCAGTATGTTGAGATTATTACATGAATAAGGATGGGAATAGCCATCACACAGGAGGTTAAAGAATGGCCCTTACATTTTTTTAGTACATTTGAGGATCACTAAGACGTTAAGAATTAAAGGTTCCACACTACCACGGTTGGTTAAATCACATGCCAAAAATCAGAAATTTAAATTTTTGGATGAACAAGATCAAAATTTCAGTGTTTCCACGTACGATTAGATATAACAGTAGCTATGATCGAAGACAGCTATAATGTAAATGGTTTCGATATGTGGTGTTGTTTTTGATGTTGATAATGTTCGACACAACTTTCTACTCTAGCTAACCTGGTTGCAGCAAATATTGCGTCTTCATTATTGCTTTGACGCGATTTTGATCACTTGATAAAATTCCATAGTAATATATAGAATGGCTATGACGAGGATGCGGCATATTCACAAGAACAAACATTTCTATGCAGTGCCTAAAACCTTCAGGTACTCTTAATTATTTCTTAGGCACACTATGCAACGCCTTCTTTTCACACTGTCAATAACATATGAAACTTTCAAGTGGAATTAAAAGTGGATTTAATGAAAGAATGTTGGTTGAATGCTCCAGTACTGTACATAAACGAAAGGAGTGTGCTTCGATGGATTGGCAACGTTAAGAGAATGGAAGAGAGTCAAATTACGAAACAAATATATGATAGTAGTGTGAATGATGTGAGAGGATGTGCTAGACCATGGAAGTCATGGGTGAATGCGGTGGATGGGGCTATAAAGAGGAGGAATATTAGGAGTCTTAAGAATAGACGATCGTGAAGTGTAAGATAAGCGAAAGAGGTTCGCAACGATAGAGCATTATGGAGGAAATTATTATAATGTAGCCAGTTTTGAAGGGCTAACGGATAAAAAAAAATCATTTGACTCTGCATACCCCAAAATGGTTTGACGTATTGGGTATGAATTTATGATGTGACAAAAGAAAAAATGGCACACATCACTGAAAAAATTCACCCTTCCGAACCTTTTTTTGCGTTTTCATACCATAAATTTGACTTTGAATTTTTAAGTTAATACTGCGTTAATTTAACAACACTAAATAAAATTGTAGAGAAGCCTTCATCACAAATTATCATGTATGAATAAATATTTGTTTATCTTTGAAAAAAATGAGCTCTTCACAACATGATGCGAAGGAAAAATCAAGATTCTTCTCGAACTCACCTCTTTAGGAGAGTTGGGAAAAAATGGGACTTGAACCTGTTGAAGTCATATTATCACGTACAAATTACCATCGATCTGATCAATCCACTCTCAGAGAAAGTAAGAAATATTTTTCATTTAGTTCACAAAGAGTTCTCCATGATCATCTAGAAAGCTGCAGATAGGGGCAGATAGTTTCTTTAGTCTGACACATAATTACATTAAAACCTACGATTAATGAAGGAAAGATTAATTGGTCTCTCAGTCACGGTTGGGCCTATTTATGGTAGTCTTGGACTCAAATAGTATTTACGTATGAATAAATTCATGAATTTCGCCTTGGGCTACTCGTACCGAGGCAAATTCAATGGGTTCTGCCAAACTTTAGATTTGCAGGCAACCATTTTTCTGCTTTGACAATAAAAATTACAGACAAAAAGGTGCGGTTCTACGCCTGCCACTCATAACTTTTAAAATTGGGAAGGAAAGAGGAAGGGCCGGTGGTTTATTAACTGAACATTACAATTCGCAGAGGAAAAGCGCTTCATAACATGACGTAAATGAAACTAAATTTTTAAATTTCTTCTAAGCAAATTAGTATATTCACCGCCCGAGGCGTCTAAGAGGTACAAACAGTAGTTAAAAATGGAGTCGTATTTCAGCCGCGTACTGATTATATAGCATTGCATATTGAATGAGAAGCAGCAACTTTGTATATATAGCATTATATATAACAGTATATAGCATTGCGCGAGTATACATATGGAACACGAAGGCTAATAAGATTCCGTGGCAATGCGGTAACTCATTCCTGCATTCTGTAGATATCCTCACGGTGAAGTGTAAAATTTGTGGTGCAAGAAGCGTCTACAGAATTAATAACACATGAAGATCTAGCAATCTCATGGGAATTTTTCCGTATGCACCGAAATAAAATTAAAGAGCTGGGATAACAATCTAGCAAAAACTCGACTTCCCTCTTATCATAATATTTTTTCAGATCACGTTTTTATACAATATTAAATATACCAAGTACCTTATGAAACTTATGCATTTGTAGCAACACAAATTCACTAACATCCAAGTTGAGAAAGATTCACGCTAAATTAAAAATCTGCTTAATCATTTTTCAGAACTCACTGCTACTAGCTAAAACTGTCGTGGACTATTCCAAAACCAAGCACAAAACAGAAAATTTTAAAAATTATCCCAAGAAAATATAAGTTGAAAGAATGTTATACGTATTCATATATATTGTCACCTACGAACCCCGCGTTGGTAAGCCAATTTGTCAGCTTCGTCACTTGGTAGGCTCGGAGGTGAAACTAAGAAAGGGAGGGGGTAATGATGGGTGGAAAATTGGGGGGGGGGGATGTTCAGGGACGGGGAAATGGGGGGGGGAAGGGATAACTGCTGAGCTCGTCGGAGCACTTGGTGTGGGGTGGGTTCTTGGTAGGTGTGAGGCATTAACGATCAAAAACACGACGCGTTTCCACGGTCTCCTTTCTTTTGATTTTGGACGGGACGACGTGAGGAAAGGATGGCACGACTGACAAGAAAAGAAACTCTCTCGAAAATAAGATTAACAATATACAATTTATTTACTTCAGGCAAAATACGAGAGAACGAGCACATAAGAAAAATAGCCTTGTGATGAAAAAAAACAATTAAACTAATCATCCGTGAGCTCACGTATTATTAAAAAAAACAAATCAAAAGACACTTAATCAACATAGGATGATCCCAACAGCTCAAGACATAGTAATGGGCACCCTAATATTATTTTTAAGCACGGCAGTGCGTCTTATTAATGTGATCTAGTCATACACTAGTCTTCTCACAAAATTTACCCTAAAAAAAAACAATATTCAGCTCCTATGGTCTGTACTTCTTTCATGTAGGTTCGCTGAAGCACTTGAACATGCACACGGGGAAAAGGGAGGGGTGAGACAAAATGATACGAGTAATTAACTGTGCACTTTCTTCTTGAAGGGGAGGATTGGGACAACTGGGTTTGGTGGTCGCATGGGCGGCGAGATTTTGGACAGTACTTATCGTGGGCAGGAGGAAGCACGGTTAATGGGCAGACACCTTGCGAATGCGACCACTTCTGTATGGCCAGGCTGCGGGATGCGGAACCTCTTCAATATTCGGGCGGCGACTTCTTTCCTTCTAATTCTCCTTCGTCGCTACACCCTTCTCTTCCGTCGATCAAACCGCTCCAGCCTTCCTCTCCTCGCTCGCTTCCGTCTATCTGCCAAGGGTTTACGCAGATTGCTCTTTCCTCCACGCCGTATAACTTTCGCCACCTTCCTCCAACCAGTCCTCTCCCAAATCAGTCGTCAGAATTTCTCCTCTCGATAGCGCGTGGCTCACGACTTATATTCCTTGGCTGGGGGGAAAAGGGAGGTGAGGGGACGTAGCTTCGCCCAAAACAAAAATCACCCAGGGCGCACTTGACTCCGGTGGCGGCGCAGCTCACGCTGGTGACTTCGGGGCAAAAAGGGGAAGGGGGGGGACAAAAGCACTTAGCATCCGGCCGTCTCTAAACTTCGAGGTCGCTCGCCGGTTGTTGAAGGGGAGGAGGAAGGTGAAAAAACTGAGGAAAAAAGGGGGGGGAAAACTCACGTTCACTCACTCGGAAATACACGCCACAAACAAATTTAACAATGAAATAAAAAAAATATAGAACCATCCTTTTCACTCGGGATACCCACAACCTCGTAACTCGGTCCAAATGGGACCGGTTACAATATGGCTCTGCATTTGGAGAATAACAGGAACATTAATCGCCAAATAATTTTCCAAATTGCTATCTTTACGAAGAGGAAAAAAGCTGAGAGGCACAAGTTTACTCCAAGGAAATTGATTTTTGCGTTTTTATAAAGGAAAGTTCAATCCTCTAAAACCGGAATTGGCACCATCAGAATGATGAACCCGGGATTGGTACCATCAGGAAGGGGATACCTGGATTGGATTTGGACCACAGTAATAAGTTATACATAACACAAATATTTTAAATTTCTAATCGCAGGCTCTCAAGAATATAAGGGCGGGGAGTGAAGGGCGAAATTTTGTTTACAACGGAATTATCAATCTCGGGGTAGAATTGCAGTCGCTTCTCATTTGGCAGTGACATTTCCTACAACGTATCTCATGTATTCGGCAGTGCGTACATACCTCTACTTTCCAATTTCTGTTGTTTCTCCGCAATCACAAAAATGCAGTGAAAGAAGGTCATGTCAAATAAGGCTATTTACGTGCCTAGACATGGGAGATTGGAATCAAGTACGTGGACTAGTAAAAATAAGATTACGTGTGTGCCGTATTCTTTAATTAAAAATAAATTTTTTATCATGAAATCTGATTCGAAGTTCTGTTTGACTTTCATTGCTAACCAACCCGCGCAAATTCATTCCCCGTAATTATTTCTAGGTATACGTATAGAATTTGAAATTCATGCAGACATATTCAAAGCAGTTTCAAAAGCGACTTAGCCTAGTTTGCCATTCAGAAATTTATAAAATTTGGAAAACCAAAATTACATATTCATTACCTCACACGTGTCATACGTCAACTTGCAATAAACACCATGATGCTATGATAATAGGGAACAACTAACCTCAAATATAAAATCCAACGGTCATATGACCACTGACTGCTTATTGCAATGCATTCAGTTAAATATTTGAAAACAAACTCTTAAGGCAACATCAATCAGTTTAATTTCACATTCCCGGAATAGTATATAAGAACGAACCCAATTTATCAATTTGAATTTCTCTCCAGTGAATTTTCTATTTTTATTCAAGGCATTCTACATCTCAATTAAAACTATTACTCTAATCCCTTGGCTTACAGAGTCTTACTCCAGTAACTCTTAAGGATTTTGTAAGCTACGAGCAGCCTAAAGTAATTTTCACTCCAACTAAAATCGCCTACACACATATCACGCAGAAGGAAAGGGCCGAAAAGCATTTTCTTAAGAAAAACCTCCGTAAGATCTAAACAAATAGGTAAATTATTATAAAAACACAGGTTTTGCGAAAAAAACATTAAAAACTTGTTGTATCCTGTGAATATTTTGAGTGTGTGGCTTGTGAATGTCAAAATTTACCGACTGCTCTAGATGATGGAGAGGAATGAATGGGTCTGCGACTTTTTTATTTACAATATTATTTGTTTTTATTCAGAAAAGAAATGTAAGGTGGAAAAGTAAGGGGGTTAGGACCTGAGACCGTGTAATCATCGACATTGGAGAGACAATTCCCTCTCAAATCAACTTAGCTTAAGGGGAGAGAGTACTTTTCCAAAATTCAAATGGCAAGTAGCCAAAATACAAAGGAATTTAGCACCCGAGCTATGGAATTGAGGTGGTTGAAGTGAGGAAATTCGGGCGGACTGCGAGGCCCTGGATGGCAAGTGACGCTCCCTAGATGACACTCCACAGAGGAAGGAATATGACACCATCCTTGGTTTTCTCGATTACAAACATTATATGAAACATTCATTCTCGATAAATAACGAAATTCGAAAATGTAGGATCAAGGTATGACACATTGGTTTTAGTGCCACACCACACTACTGAATACGTCTAAATTGAAAATAGTACATATTTCGCGGTCGTTGACTTTTTTTCCAATTTCCAATATCCGTTCATCCGAGTAATCTACCAGTTAAAGGTAGCTTATGATGAAAGCCAGAGAAAATCCAATAGGATCTTACACGTGCAGTGCCCAATCTACCTCTAGTATTTTTTTATTCATCTCAGCATAAGCCCTTCCTTTCTTCATCCCGTCCTTAAAACCTTTTCTCTTTCTTCCCATTCCACGCATGCCCAACATCCTTCCCTCTTTCATGACCTTCAGCAAACCATCACCACTCATTACCGCTTCCAATTTAAAAAAAATAAATAAAAAAGTAAAGTTAACTTGTAAACATTTGTTTTTAATCAGAAAAGAAACGGAAGTGCCAGGCTTCAGCCATTTTCAGCGAATCTTGCGATTTTTTCTTTCCAATATAAGTAGTATGGATTTCATAAACAAACATCTCCATTGCTCCATCTTTGAAGAGCTGAGTGGTGATATCAGGATTATTTTACCTACTCGCATGTTGGTGAAAATCCCAGCAATATGAAAACGCCCATTCTGGCGTCATATCTACCCGTCCTTAAGATAACTACGTTTTGAGTCATTCATAGAGTAATATCTTGGAAATGGAAGGACAAAACCGTCTTGAGAGGCAGAAGCTTATGCATAATGGTCATTGCCGTGGGGAAGTGAGAGGAGAGACGTAGAAATGGGAGAAGGGAGCACTGTCGTATTATAAGCAACGCATGCGAATGAGAGTTCTGAGAGTTCTTAGTTAAATTTTCTCTCTTCAAGCTGATGCGGTTTCCATGATTCAATTCGAGAGAGAACCAAAACACTACTGGACTTGTCTCTGATGCAATGTTCGCACATAATATGAAATTTGGAGGTCTTTCTATTAATTTCAAGCATGTTATCTGTTACCCTCTGGCCCAGAAATATTTGTTTCCACTTGACCTCATTCGCAAGCTCTCTTGTGGTTTTTTATCACGCCCCCTTCTGAGCTTCTCTTTAGGAATATAGACATCTGCGCAGGGTCGTGTCAACACTTCCTATCTCACCACAAGTTTATTTATTAATCCATCTCACTCGTGCGTTTAGCAATTCATTTGCAAAGTTTATCAGGCGGAGGTCCGGACTTCACTCTTGTAACGGTATCACTAGTGACATCGACGGGTGCATTTTGACCGGTACAAGTTTTACTCAATTTACACAGGACTGCATGGAGAAATTTCAGCAAAATGAAATCTAAACTCCCCAATATTGTCCGAGTCATACCTAGTGCGCTAAATAGGCTTATTTATTTAGTACGCGCAAGCGTAAATATAGTTAATTTTCCCTCTGATAACACCATCAAACAGTATGTTACAGTTTTCTGGGAAAGAAGATGTTCTGCGGAAAATGCACAGTGCGTTTGGTTGCCAAGAGAGTCTGAAAAATATATGAAAAGAAACTAGAGGCAATTATTTCGAGTGAAAGTATGTACACACATTTCTTTATTGATGAAAGTTGTGAGTTTCATAATATAGAGTACTTCTTAGTCTCTAAATATCTTCACCGCATATTATCTCTTCTCCCAAAAGCGGAAACTTAACTAAGGAATGGTATATTTAACACAATTTAAATATTATAGAAACCAGTAAATATGACTGTTGCGGCATTTGTACTGGTATATGAGTCTTCAGCCGTTCTAGTGTTTAAGCTGTAGTTAAACTTAATACAAACAGAAAGCTTGCTTAACTTAATTGGCTGGAAGTTTAGTTTTGTCTTGACTCAAGAAAATTTTAACTAACAATAATTGTTTAAAATAATAATTTTTTCCGATGTGAATTTCACGTAGGTATTCTTGTTTAATCTCCTCATTAAGTGACGTCTACTAAAGTTAAGCTGCTTTCAATGAAGAAGGTTTGGTTTAAAAAAATGTTATTACGTTCTACTTAGATTCATACCTGTCCTCATTAGAAACGCTATAACTCCTTCAACTTCCATCATTTTTGTTTTTACATCGTCTTCCTAGGCTGATTAACGAATTTGACGATCGAAAGTAAAAAACTTTGTTGCAAATGTGCATTCGAATGGCAAAAACTACTTTTTTTTAGAAGGATAACAATGGCAAGGTTACCCAGGCAGAAAATGTTGTCATGTTATGTGCCAAGCGAGCGTTGGAAGTACTAACTCTTACCCTTGTTTTGAATTAAGATGATAGTAGAGTGAAATATAACTGCCAGGGACACAAACGACCGCTAACATGAAGTTGAAGAATTTTTACATGGTTAATTGCACCTTGGTCTTGGAATTACAACTTCACACCTTGGTCTTAAGTTAATATTAAAACTAAGCAAACCTTTACTCAAATAATACCCTGCACCCTAGCTATTTAAGGTGAGTCATACCATTTTGTATTTTATGCAATGAATGAGGCTGACTCTGCTTGCCCAGTTGATGTGGGAAGAGTGAATCCAGGAAACCTTTACCTTATATTTGCCCTCAGTAACTCATCTATCATAGTTGAGCCCTTCCTTTTGGAATTTCTATCGAAGTTAGAACTGTAACTGATGCCGTTTTGGCAAAGAAGAGCAAACGTGCTTCCGATCATCCCAGAGTTCCCTCTGGGGAAATGTGACGGCCAAACCCTTTTTAAAAATAGATAAAAGGAAAAACCAGCTCCACAACCCTGACCACTCGAGTATAAAAAAATACCTCCAGAAAAATCTGCGACATTCTTCAAACTAGACTTCGGGCTTCCTCCGCTGCTCCGCGTCGCCGTAAAGTTTACGACCTCCGTAAATTCCGCGCCTTCGGGTCCATTAAGGACTGGGATCATTGGGACGCTTGCGGGAGTGGTGACGGGAGGGAAGGAATGAGCCGTGGGTTTTGATAGTGGAGCGGCTAGATGCCGTAAAAGAAGCCGAGAGAACCTCACTGGCGAAAAGGTGCGATGTTACACCTGCGACCATTTACCCATCATTTAATCCAGCGAATTTTAATTCACAGAAAAGGACAATTTCAACTGGCTTCAGTGTGCTGCTAGCTTTGCAACAAAACAGTAAAACTAAGTTAAAATTATGGAATTGTCTCTAATTTTCCTTTTTTAATCGCTATCATTGATCGTTCAAAAGCGAAATGTATCCCAATGTTATTAAAATAAATTTACCTGATATTCAGTATTAGTTCAAACTGGGGCAGGGAATGGTTCAATGAGTTCACTTAAGTCAACAGTTCAGATGGAATAGATTTTTCGCAAACTATCCATCTCTTGTGACAAGGGGTGCTAGGTTCCCGGCTAAACAGGGCACAGGGAAGGTATGACTAAAAGTGATTTGTTTTGATTTGATTAGTAGGAGCTTTCCACTCGAAATATAGCGCTGCCCACCACGCGACAAAACAGCGCAATCGCTTTCCATTTGTTTCAGATCCTGCACACTAGGCACTCACAACAAAACGGAAGCAGAATATTTGCTCCCTGGAATGAGTTAGAGAAGAAAAGAATTTAGACGTTCGCATCTGTCATTGTTTTTGTTGTGTTTTGTTCTCATGAAAGGCGTTGAACATGGATAATGCATAGTTTTTAATACTCGGAGTCCCAGTGGGAGTCAAACTGAGTCCTTGAGGTTTTAACAATTGTGTATCTTCGATAAATTGATAAATTCGAATATTTCCTTTTGTGACTATTGTTCATTTTGTGATTAGTGTTGGCTGTCTGATATACCAAGAAATTCATTCATAAACTATTGAATAATTTCATGATTTACCTCGAAGTCCCAATGGAGTCATGGTGACTCCTTACACCTTGGAAAGAGTTAGCGCAGTGTAATTGCGTTTTGCAAGTTGATTCCTTGTATCACAGTTTTAGCTTGATTCTCAAAAATGTCATTCGAATGTCGTGAATATTTTCTAGCTCTTTCTAGCTTTTCCTTTTCTATATATACATGTACTCTCTTGAGACACGGCGCGTCATTATCTTACATTTCTATATAAACTGGGGAACGTAGTAGCTTTCAGCAGTCATGGCTTAGTCGGTAGGTCTAACTGCTTGAGTGGAAGGGTAAAGCTGTCATGTTTGAGAAGTACAAACCAACACGAAAAATGTCCGAAAGAAGGGTAATTCCACCAGAAGAAATAATTGCTACTCTGAACGACCTACCTAAAAATATGTCTGAAGGGGAGGATGGGGAGGAGGAACCCGAGTCGAATGATTTCATCCCTGACAGCAACTCATCAAGCGACTCAGAACCTACTATGAATGAATGAATGAATGAATATTTATTATGCTCTAGGTAAAACCTATTTGAGCAAAAAAGAAAATACAGGAAATATTCTACTCTTAATAAATGACATTTTGACAAAAAATATGGCATTATGGAGATTATTGCTAGGCTAACAAGTAGTACATATTTAGATAAAAATGTAAAATATTCAATATTAATAACACAAAAATATAAGTTTTGACACATATCATAATAAGCAAACACATACATATATGTATATTTATGTAGAAAGTTTTAATAACATCACAAGTTTAAGATGATAACTTCAATAAGTTGGGGAGACTAACTTAAGCCCTAGACTTCAAATAGGAGTGCAGCCTTCCTTTAAACGACTGGAGTGATTGTGACGTCTTTATATTTGGCGGTAGAGAGTTCCAGAATCTAGATGCTGTTAAATGAAAAGATTTGAAATATATATTGGTGCGGGCTTGAGGAATTTGAAAGTCAGAAACACGGCGGGTGGAAATTCTAGTAACTTTTTTGTGGGGGATGAATAATTCGTACAGGTATGCAGGAGTCTGGTTTTGGAATAAGGAGAACAGAAAAGATCCCAAGATATAATTCCTTCGGCAATGAAGAGGTAAACAATTCAGATCAGTGTAGAATTTGGACAAATGTTCATCTCTACGCAATTCAAAGATAAATCTAACACAGGAGTTAATTAGCCGTTGCAGACACATTTCAAATACACTAGGTAAGTCATTATAGACTAGTATACAGTAATCAATAATGGGGAACATAACACATGAGACAAGCATAATTCTCGTGGAAACAGGAAGATTTTTCTTTTGTAGTTTCAATAAATAAAGAGCCTTATTCCCTTTATTACATACTTCAAGCACATGCTGATCCCATGATAGGTTGCAGGTGAGCGTGAGTCCAAGATATCTTACAGTCTTGGTAATCGGCACAGTAGTGGAAGAGACAATTAAATTTGGGAGGCTGTCGTAAGCAATTGTGTTTAGAAGTCTTCTATTACCAAAAATTATAGCTTGAGTTTTGTTGGGGTTTAACTGAAGGCAGTTCTATTCAGCTCAGTTGCATATTGAGCGAATCTCTGAGTTAATCATGTCGATTTTGTATGGAAGCTCTTCTACGGTAGAATGAACATATATTTGTATAGCATAAAGCGTAAAGCATATATTTACAGTAATTGATGCTCTTAGTTAGATCGAGAGTATACAGAGTGAACAAGAGAGGTCCGAGGACGGAGCCTTGAGGGACACCGCATGAGACCGGGAGCCAAGAAGATAGCTCACTACCCTGACCCTTGGCTGCTTGAGTTCTGCCCGTCAAGTAGGAATGGAACCAGTTCAGGGTGGAACTAGAGAAACTGAGGGATTTTAGTTTACGTAAGAGCAGAAAGTGGTTCACTCGATCGAAAGCCTTGCTGAAATCAAATAAAACCATGAGTGTGATCAGTTTGTTGTCGGTGGCGAGGCGAATGTCGTGCATGACTTTGAGCAAGGCAGTCTGGGTACTAAAGCCTTTACGGAAGCCCGACTGATAAGGATCAAGTTTATCGTGCAATTTGAGATATTCAAAAACTTGAGTATGAACAATTTTCTCCAGTGTTTTAGATAAGCCGCAGAGAATTGAGATAGGTCGAAAATCAGAGGGATTTTCGGGTTTACTGACCTTGCGTATAGGTGTAATGAGGCCCTTTTTCCACACAGTTGGAAACTGAGAATAAGTTAAAGAATGGTTGAAAATTTCGAGAATATATGGCAGTAGAACATGTATGGCCTTGTGAACGAACATCATTGAAATTTGGTCGTACCCTAGGGAGTTCGATTTGGTAAGCTTCAGGTGCTTCAAAGCACATTCAGGGGTGATGTATTGGAAGAAGAAATTATTAGCATTGAATGGGACAGAAAAATCGACAGAATTTAAGGCAGATATTGGCTTGGTGCTTCCACTGGTGGGCAAGGAATTGAAAAATTGGTTTATTTGATCTATAGAAATATGGTTAGGCAGTACATTTGAACGCTTTCGTACCAGCCCCAGATTCCTTAGTTCACGCCATGCTGTCTGTTGATTTCTGACTTGCGAAAATTTTGAGCTAAAATGCTGGCGTTTAGCTTCCGAAATGCGAGCTTTAAGCAAGTTCCGTGTAACCTTGTATTCTTGAAAATCTGTAAGCGTTCTTGAGCGAGTATATGTAAGGTGGAGGCGATTGCGTTCTTGAATTTGTTGACGAATTTCTTCATTGCACCAAGGAGCATGGGTACGTTTGGGATAGCACGATACCAAAGGAGCAGTGAGATTAATACACTTTAACATATGAGAGTTTAAATAATTTACTTTAAGATCAATACAGTTTGAATCCAAAACAACACTCCAGTCCAAGGTCGCCAATTTATTCTGAAAGTTGAGTACATCGAAGTTTTTAAGCCTACGAAATTTGAAAGGCTCAGGTGGATTAGAGTGATATTTAAAGCGATAAGTGATTTGTATGAGATCATGGGCTGACAAGAAAGGAACAGCCATTTGACAATAGGCTACTACCTTTTCAGGGTCATCGACAATACATAAATCAAGTAAAGTGTGGCTGGACGAAGTGTGATGTGTTACAGTGAAAGGGATAATGTGCAGATTATTACTAAAGGTAAATTTGTGAATATATTGGCAATCATGATTATCTTTAAGTAAATCTGAATTGAAGTCACCTACTATGACTATATTTTTAAAGGTGGGGAAGAAGCGGAGAAAGTCGTTCTCAAATACAGACATAAATCCAACTTTTGGGGGGCGATAGATTACACTTAGCATTAGTTTTTGCGAACCTAGTCCAGTGATTTCGACAATCAGGTATTCAGGTTGAGAACAATACACTGCAGGAGAGGAGGCTAAAACTAAAACATGAAAATCGTGACGAATAAATATACCAACGCCTCACCCTATTTTACCAAGGCGATCATGCCTCAACAGATGGTAATTTGGAAGAGACACAAATTCCTCAGGGATTTTCGGATTGAGCCATGTTTCAGTGAGACATATAATATCATAAGAAGTATTTGAAAAATGGATACGAAATTCGTCAATATGACCAAATAAAGATTGACAGTTAACACAGCAAATTTTAACATAGTTAGCAATGTTTACTTCGCGCCCACGGTGGCTACCAATGGGACGGCGAATTAATTCTCATTTCAGCTGGTCGATATCGTTCTCGTACTATGAGAAGATTACAGGATAAAATTATTCGAATTTTGGTGAGATATATTTATTTATTTTCGATTGAAGCTAGCATTGCGTATCTGCAATAATTTTGTCAAAAATATTTGTTTGGCTCAAATATTTTCAACTTACGATTTTGCCAGGCCAAGTGCATTCGGGCTCGAGGAGGGGAAGCCATAACTGGTACAAGACCCCAGCAGCGGCAACTGCGCGTGAACATTGCAGCACACGAAACTCGGACAATCTATCGCAGCGCGTGATGACTCAGCATCATCATTGTTCAATAAAGCATCGTTCTAGTGATTATTTCATTTATCATGAATCGGAGAGCCTAGCCGAGGCAGATTCGGAGTATCCTAAGGTTCTGAGTGGAAATGTTATGGCTCCAGATGGGACCATGTGGACTGAGCCAAATGTTGGGGTTCAAAATACTGGTAGAAGAGTGCGCTAAAGCGTCTTGATGGAAATGCCTGGACCCCAAAGGTATGCTAGGAGAACTGTGGTCCCTGGTAATGTGGTGAATGCGTGGTATCCGCTTTTTGATGATGCTATGCTAAAGCAAATAAAGGATTGCACGGATAGTGAGGCCACAGACAACTAAAAAATAACGATTGAAGCCTTAATAGTGAGGAATTTGAAGCTTTTATTGGTTTGATGTAAGCTCGCGGGGTTATGGGTAAGATGGATTTATCTCTACGTTCTTTGTGGGGTGATTCCTGGGGTGTCTACTTATGTAAGAAAGCAATATCCCGAATTTGCTTTTTAGATATTCTGAAATATTTACGTTTTGATGAAAAATCAACTCGTTCAGAAAGGCTAAAAATGGAAAAGTTTGCTCTATTTTCGGTAATTTGGAATACTTTATTGACAACTGCATTTATTTTTACTGTCCTGGGCTAAGAGTTGATGAGCAACTATTCCCAAGCATAGCCCGTGGCCGATTTACTCAATTTATGGCTAAGAAACCAGATAAGTATGGCCAAAAAATACTGGCTAGCACTGGATAAAAAAGCAAATACGTCATAAATGGCTTTCCTTATTTTGGGATGAACGACAGTAGTCCAAGAGATGAGCGTGTATCTACGTTGTCATGAAACTAATGGAACCATACTTAGGAAAAGGAAAGAATGTGACTACGGACAATTACCTCTCTGTAACTTGCAAACAAACTGAGGGATAAAAATACGAGCATTGTTGAGACCATGAATATGGTAAGGAGGGAGGTTCCTACATCTGTGAAGATGATTTGTACACAACTAAAGTCCATAAGTACGAAGAAATCACTTTGATCATTTACCAAGGAAAGTTAAATAAAAACTTTGCCCCTTGGAGCTCTCTACATCACCGTGTGGATGTCGCAAATAATGTAAAGAAAACTCCGGAAACTGTAAAAGTACATAAAAAATCCTAAATTTCACTCAACAATGAAGTAAATGATTCAAAATCATCAAACGTGATCTCGTATCACCATAAACAGGCAGCACCAAACATGTATTTAATTATCTTAGAGAAGACCCAACATTTCTGCCAATTCACAATGATTTTTCACTATATACCTTAATCACAGTACATTGTTTTGATACCAAATGTAACAATCATGCTTTCTAGTAATTTTGAAGAACTCAGTAGTTCCAATTTTGAATCAGGATCCATGTGTTCACCATTTATTCAAGGGTATACGACTTTTCGATTATATTAGAAAAGTATAGAGACCTATTCATTTTCCTCTTTTTGCAATTGTAGTCTCTGAAGAGGAAAACACAAAAGAAGCACGCATATGCATTCATCCCGACGCGCTCGGAGCGTCTGTTTTTATAAAGGGACCACCATAAGGGTTTTTTGAGGGGAAACCTTGGAATGTGCTTCCCCAAAAATTTTCCGGGAGCCAACATTCATTTCAGCATAAATAAATTCTGGCAGCTCACATGCCAAACGGGAAAGGACGCAACCTCCCCCCCCCCATCCCACTCCACCAACGCACGCAATGTGAGAAGGAAAACGATGCGGGGGTCGGAGGTTAAACCGGGAGATGGCACCGAATCGCTGAAAAGGGTCAACTTCCTCCCTTTCCCTCTCTTGCCCTCGCCACAGCGTATTAAGTTTCCGTTCGAGTACTTTTTCCAGGGGTGTGGTCGGAGGTCAAAAGCAGGGAGGTGGAACGGTTGAGAGGATGGAGAGGGAATATGTGGGTGGGACATAGGGGGGGAGAAGGGAGGTTTGGCGGACGAGGGCAGGGGATGAGGAGGGCGGAAAAGAGCCTCGAGGTGGGCGCACGCAGTTGGGTATATTTGTTTACGGAAAAAAGTTCCGGTTGGGAGCGCGGTGACGAATACAAAACACACAAGTGAGCGTCCATGCGGGAGTCACCACAATATTCACCATTCCGGCATTTTCTGCGGTTTCAGCGCTTGAGCATATCATATGGCAAACGGTTCTTGCAAATATATGCTCGTTTGTCAATTTTAATATGAAAACGAGCCTCCTGAACCTATCCATTTCCTTTTACACACAGATTTATTCCTATATAATTCTAACCCCTAACCTTTTAATCGAAATTTGTCTACCTTGATTGTACGTTGGAAGAAAACGGGTATTAGTAGCAGATATATTACAAGGAGAATTGCGCTAGCGAAATATGAGTTAAACAATGATGGAGTGGATTACATGGACCTTGGGTAAGAAAAGGCTTAGAAACACTTAATTATGAAGAGTAGCGTTGTACGCTTCAGGAACATGGACTTTTGACAAGAACACGAGAATAGGCCAATATGGGTGTGGAGTAGGATGGTGAAAGTGTGGTGGCTGGAAGAGTTTGGTGTGGTGGGTGAGGAAAGGAAAGTTACTTCAGGAGGAGATTAGAAGATGGCATAGTATGTGGTTGGAACTAGAGGTGGGTCTGTCATGAACGAACGAATCTAATCGAACGAATATTTGAGGTGAATGACGAACTGAATCGTTCATGGTAATGAACCGTCGTTCCTACGACTCATAAAAGAGTCCTCTACATGGCCACCACGACAACTATCAAGGGGGCCGATTCCATAACTTGGCTGACGTTCGAACGTTAGGGATCCGTTCACCTACGGTCGAGCTCAATTTATTCGAGTGATGACCGATTCTATACGGCCCATCGTTCAGCAGAACATCGAACGTTACGGTGTTGTCAGATTTACAGCATAGGTCGCACTTGTTTCTCTTCTACGCATGCGCAATATGCTGACTTTGGAATGACTGCACTTGTTTTGAATCATTTTGAAAAATATTTATTTAAATAAACATTGAAATGCCTGAAAATTGAACTTTACTTCCTCACGAGTGCTATAAAAGCTATATACTGACCTAAATGCGTTCTCATTGGATTAATTATTTCCTAATTACTTGTCATTCTATGACTTTTACGGATTCAACTGCAATGTCGTCTGCTTAGATTGTCATAGATGTCTGGTTGAATTGCCTCTTATATTTTTATTACACTCCAATCGTCTTTGCTGGATTCTGAAACAATATATATTTCAGACGGGTGATCAAAATTTCCAAGCTTATCATCAGCAAAATTCTAAAAAATAATGCATTTCAATGACATCGGTCTCCTTTCGTTCGAAACATTTTGTAATCCACTCCAAATACAACGCTTTTCCTCATAAATGAACCTTGTCACGGATGAAAAGATAAATAGCAGTTATCTAAATAATGAAGACAGAAATTGACATTTTCCACTGGCAGACCAGTGCATTTTTATTAGTGGAAAATTTCAATTTCTGCCTTTATTATGTTGAAATTCCACGACATCACGCCTGATACTTCTCGTCATTTAATTAAATTAATGCTCTATGGTTCACTTCTAAGATAATGTTCCAAAACTACACTCAGACGTATATATGACACCTTGGCATATAACTTCTGACATGAATTGATTAGGATATTCATTGATACTTAAATACTATCCTCTAGCTAGTTCCCATCATAAACGTACTACTCAACCTTCAATACAATTTAAACACAACCTTCTTCCCACCAAATCGAATAGAAATACAATATAACTCACTTTTACAAGACCGTTCACCGCCTGTCAAGAGTTTTCATGCAGCATATATGATTACCTACCTAGAGATATACAAGGCAGCTTTTAATCATTTCCACTATTTCTCCAGGCACACACAGCAGCACTCAAATAAAGGAACAATACTTGCTAATGACATCACGTCGAGTAAATGAAAAAATAACTTTTGAGATGGCAAAATTTACTGAATTCTGCTTCGAAGCATAATGAAACAAGATACATTGCATAAATAGACAAAACAATCATCACCCTTTCACTTGGACGTCAACAACCACACTCGCAATTTAAGATATTCTAAAATAACACAGTAATCCCTGCCCAGGACAAATCAAAATGCCTATTGCTAATTAGTCATTACCTGCCTTAAACGCAAATGGATTCATTATTTCAACAAAATCACATTGAACACAACAATGCAATGAAATAAAAAGATGACACTTGGGGTGCCACAATGTCCTGAATGAAGAATAATTAAACACTACACTGTTTATCCTTTCACTTAGACGTAAACAACCACATTTACAAGTCAAGAGCAATCCACGAGTCACAAACTTCAATTCACATAGATTACACGTCTTAATTTAGTCAATATGTGAAAACAACGAAATGATTGCTGTTACGTCTTCTCCAACACTTACTACGTATTTGTTACATTTTTAATACCATTTCTACCATAATTATTACCTACCATAATTATTACCTACCATAATTACCTACCATAATTTCCTACCATAATTATTATCTACCATAATTTCTATCATTCCATTAATACCATACACACGCAATCCAGTGCAGAACATAATTAACACTTGTCATCACTGGCATGTCTCAATGTACACAGTCTAAACACTCGATAAACCTTCGTTTAAAAGTTATCACAAAAAATGACACGGTTGTTTCTTGTAAATCTAAACCTAGTGTTGCAAACTTTATTTAAAACTTTAAATTAAATACTCCACTGGGATAATTTTCTTTAAATCGCCACAGCTTAAAACACAACACAAGACGTCCGTTAGAAACTATCTTCCAATATAACGATACACAGCATTCTAGACCACAATTCACATTTGAAGCCCAAGAATAGTATGTTTGAAATGATTTGCAGTTCACAAAATATATCACACTGAGATACTTCTTCAAATATCATTCAAATTAAAAACCAAAATAAACTGTTCTTCGATCTATAATGGCCGCTTCGGCATGTATATTGGCGTCGAAGCCGAGGAGTCGTGCGTGAGGCAAAAAACGTTCGAACGTGAGTTATAGAATCGCGATCGGAAATTGTAATCTATAGAATCCCCATAATCCAGCGGGAATGACTCTTTTACGCTCGAACATAAAGTTATGGAATCGGCAAAGATGGGAATCAACAGACGCCACGAACGAACGAGGAACGAACGACCCTTCAACTTTGAAGTTTGAGAGAGGGGGGACCTGGGGGGTTATTCGGGAATGTCGTCGGTCATAATGTCGTTACTCATTCATTGAGGCATTCAATGAACGGCAAAAAGACCCAATCAAACGACATTTTGAACGAATCTATGAGCTGATGTCAGAGCCGTTGGCTTAGTTTTGTGTTCCGTTTTTAGCGCACCGCTACAAGTTTCGCATTTGTTTTATTGCAATTTGGCGGCATATTAAATGAACGAAAATGGAACCCACAAAGGCTGTGAGTTTTTAACCTAGGATTATGAATTATGTGTAAGTTAGCATTTATGTTTGTGTGTTACATAGAAGAGTTAAACAATATTTTATGTCATGAATACATGGATTTAACTAATTAACGGCGGTTGAGGTTGTTAATAACGTTATCATTATTATCCAGTTCCGTAGTAATATTTATTTTTGCACGTCCGTTTTACTAGTTTGAAGCAGACACATTTAGTTCTAATTAATCATAGGCAACCGTTACGTGACATTACGTCAACGCGAAGTCCTGTTGGACTATATGGAGAGGCATAGGTCGCTTGCTGTCGGCCTGTGTAAAGGCCCGGAAGGGGCTACCACGAAAAGACAGATGTGGGAGCACCTCTCTGCGTCCCTTAATGCCGTCGAAGGGGGCGCAGTGAAGACGGCGGACAAGTGGGAGAGAGTAAGTTTAAATAAAAATTGCTATGAAGTGTCAAAATATTCGTGATCATTAATTGTCAACTCCTTAACTATCAAAACATTGCCACTTCTATGTCTGCAAATCAATTTTTCCAATTATGAGATGTACATACGTACGGATCTTTCTCATTTGCAAAGGCAGACTTCCTATGTATTTGTTTGACAAGTACAGGTAATTTATACAGAACTGGTTTTTCAGTCATGGCGGGACTGGCGGTGTGACGCCAAAAAGAGGACAATATCTCTTAATTGTCTCAACTTATTTCTCCTCATGGCATTTTCTCTCAGTCTTTCTTCCTCCTCATTCCTAGAGACTCGGGAGCTGCGCGCTATGTCTTAGATAGCTTGAACAATTTAGAATAGATATCTTTAAGAGCGACACGGAGAGCATCATATTAGAACCCCACTACATTTACAGGTCCGACAGAAACGATAAATTAAGAGAGATATTTTGCCGAACGGATAGGTATGGGAATTCGTTTTTCCCCCGAACAATAAGGAACTTTAATAAATGCTAGGCGTAATTTCATTAGAACGTTTCCTTTTTATATGTAAACGGCTGGTGTCCTAACACCCCCCGCCACACGCCTATTGAGGCGGCTTGCGGGGTAGTATGTAGATGTAGATTCCTATGGCGCGGCGTAGACGGCGCGCCGCCTCGCTATTCCCGCTTCTAAAGCCCAGTCATCCTTGTCTCTAAAATATTAACGGATGGAAGGTTATCCATGAAAAATAATTCGTACGAAACTTTTAATATATGCGTCCAACATGTGTGCAAGTCGAAAGTCACTCCGAATCACATGACCGTCAACGGCATGCTGAGATATCTTTGAAACTCAACAGGGAAAGGAATTCCTTTTCAGTAACTCAAACCCAAGGCATCCAAATACTATTTACAAATGAAATCACTGTTGAATGAGTGAGATTGCGTAGATCATACCCATTAGCATGGAAATAATAATTATTTCTACGAAGAATATTGATTTTCCACTAGGTATACAACTATAAAAGCATGAAATAGATTAAATACGAGGATTTCTATAAGTATAAACGCCGGGATTGTCATTAATCAACCTCGAATTATGAAAATATGTTAGAAGTAAATAAGCATTACTAACTTTACTCTCAAATACCGCCAAAACAATAAACAAAACGCTAACGGAAAGCGCTTGAAAAGCTCGGCTGCGGGGGCGGGGCGGGGGGGATTTCCCATGATACTCTC
Organism: Pyrrhosoma nymphula; assembly: GCA_963573305.1. NCBI lineage: Eukaryota > Metazoa > Arthropoda > Insecta > Odonata > Coenagrionidae > Pyrrhosoma > Pyrrhosoma nymphula. Next base: position 136,014,048 of record OY754330.1, read on the forward strand.
CGTCGCGATGATGATTTCCGTCGTGACGCTTGCGCCGTCCACCGAAAAATTACGGTTGACACGGAAGCTTCGGTTTTGAGTAGGTCCGTGAACGAAGAACTGCCAAATGAGCCGTGGGCGCCATCTTTGAGGGAGTTGATGACGTATTTCTCAAAATGAGGGAAGTAATGACGAAATGTCACCGTTATCGACATTCCCGGAAAACCCCCCTGTGTACTCATATATCACGAGGAGTGGAAGGATGAGTCGAGGATGCATATGAGTCGAGGAATCACATGAGTCAAGAACTCATGAATCAGTAAATCGTTGGGGAATCGGTGATTCTTCACAGAGTAGCAGACCCAAGGATCAATTAATGCTCAAGGAATCGGTTATCCCAGAGGAATCAAGAATTCCTGACTCATTTTCAATGAATCTTGATTCGCACAAGGATATGCGATTTTTCGCGAACTTTCAAACGCTATTGAAGAATCTTCCTCCGTATATCCTTTGCAGTTCTCGCCTATTTCAATAGAGGTCGTAGCCCAGTGGGTTAAGGCGCTGAGGCGGTTATGGTCGGCAATAGGGTGGCTGGAGTTCGATCCCAGGCTGCGGCATTTTCTTTCTTTCAAATATTTTACAGAAAAACTGTAAATTGCCCACTCCCATAGATTTACGGCAGTAGCAACAATTTTTTTGAAATTGGTTTCCTATTTGCTGGATTTTCAATCAATCTCCTTGGGAGGATTTCGAAGCTAATTTCGGGATTCTATTTCAGCCAAAAAGAGGTTACACATGCTGACAGACCTAATATTTTTAGATTTTCAAAATACAAGGATACTTCCGTAAAGGATTTTTACGGAGGAAGATTCTTTAAGAGCGTTTTTCTCTCAAACCCGGACCTATGTGGAAGAAAGCCGTGACATTTTTCCCGCATTCTTTCTATAATTTCAGAAAATAATTGCCTCGTTTGGATACCGAACATAAGTCACGCGATGTCTCCATGTAAGAGGGAAATATCGCTAGCGAATGAAGCGTTTAGTAATGGAAGGGAGCTTATAACAGGGACCTTGGGTACGGATATAAAGAAGTGGCTGGTGAATAGCATGACTTGGAATGTAGCGTTGTATGTGGTAGAAACATGGACTTTGAGAAAGGAGGACGAGAATAGGCTGCAGGCGTTCGAGATGTCGGTGTGGAGGGGGAGGTGGAGAAGGTGCGTTGGACGGAAAGGAAGAAAAGTGAGGAACTACTTGACATGGTTGTTGAGGAGAGAAAACTTCTGGATGAAGGCAAAGTAAGTGGTTGGAATAGATAATGAGAGGCGAAGGTTTACATGGATAATGAGGTGCTTAGGACCGTGACAGAGGGATGATGATTAAGCGGTGAAGGACAAGTGAATTTTTTTTAAAGATGAGATGAGGAAGGGGAGAACATATGCATAGATGAAGAAATAAATAATAGTTGTAGATAAGGTAGGAGTTAATGGCAATTAAATGGCCTTTGAATGCGGCAAACGCAGTTGAGAGAACAATCACAAGGCGAGCAAACGACAAATAAGTATATAATTTAATACGGTTTTGAGTTTTGGCATGGAATGGGTGTGTAAGCCACCATAATATCAATACGTGCATACTCAAAATGGAACAAGCAATAACATATTATATAATTCGTAGATATCGAGCATAGAAAATTCATTGTCTCGGGCTTAACGGCATGGGCATTTTTCATAGTCGGAATAAAAGGTGAAATACAATCACTGCATTTTGCACACCTAATTTTATCGGTATCATTGTATTTCCCTATCGGACCAGACGATATTACTTTGCAACAAAACCATCGAAGAGATTGATAAAATGTTTTGGAAATTGTAGTGATAGTGAAGAAGGCTTTCAATCGAGAAAGAGGTCTTAGCACTAAAACCTGAGTAAAATAATTGAAAGCATTGTAAGTTGAAGGTACCAACTTGAACGAAAATCAGAAATCAGGCTCTCCTTATAGAGTGGATGAGAAATAAATACCTACTGAGAAAGAACGGAAAAAAAGTTGGGAGATAATCTCCGCTGTAGTGATAACTATCACCTTAGTCTTTTGTACAACAAATATTATAAATGATAATGAAATAGTAATGAATATAATATTAGGAGATTAGAGACCACAAAAATTTGACTAAAAAGGAAGAGTATTAATAAACGCATTGATTAACATATCTTAAATAGAAATGCTTTTAAATAAATTTAGAGTGCTTGTTAGTGTGTTTGTGTTCATAACCCAGGCGTCCTTAGTGGGGTCCCATTATCCCTAGCTAAGGATCCCTATTTGTAGGATTTAAGTCTTTCCCGGCGAATGCTTAGGATGAATAGTTCTCGGGTTTCCAGCCGGGTAATGGTGTTAAACTGCACCGACGTTTCAATGGCGTAGTCTGCCATCGTCTTCAGGAAACATACTCTGAGAATGCTAAAAGAAAGGCGGGAAAAAACTGACGAATCAGGAAAAACCTAATGAAAATGTGACACTATAAATATATGACAACTCTGGCAAAAATCACTAACCCTGAAGACGATGGCAGACTACGCCATTGAACGCGTCGGTGCAGTTTAACACCATTACCCGGCTGGAAACCCGAGAACTATTCATCCGATCCCTATTTGGGTTGAGTGTGTGTGTCTGTGGTTGTCACTGGCGAGGAAGTAAAATTCCCGTAAACCACTACAGTGGTTTTCTGTTCGAGAGGTTGTGGTTGGTCACTGGCGTGGAATTGCCCTTTTTTCCGCAAACCAACACAGCAATTGTGGAGTAATTTTTACGAGTGGTGCCAATTTATTACGGCCATTGGAGATTTTTATAACTTGTCACAAGTAACTAACTTTAAAATATCGCTAATAACTCGATTCCTCGGTGTTTTCATCATTAAAACCAAATCTTAGACATATCAATCAAGGAAGAGAGTTTATAACTGAGAGGGAGTGGATAATTTTCAAAAGTGCAAATAAAAATTAGCCAAGATTCAAAAGATTTCACAAAGGAGCATAGGAGTTGGTGGAGATGGAGGCTTGTCGGGAGAGCTGCGGAACCTTGGCGAGAAAACAGTGCTGCCTCTGCTCGGCAGGCCAAAGAGGAAGGCATATAGCATCCTTCGTGGTTAACGCAAGTAGGTATAGAGATTATATGAAACCTACAAAACATTTTGCGACTTTTCCATACCAATATTATTCATTTTAACTGTATAAAGAAACTCTAGATTCAGTGTTTCACGTTTTAAGCGCCGAAAGCTCAAAATATATTTTTTAAATCTCCTAGCGTGCAACTGTAGCAATGTAAACCCCCGCGGTCTGAATATGCCTTTCCTTGCATAGTGTTCCCCCCCTTAAGCCTCGACTCCATCTTACAGCAGTTACATCCCCTCTTCAGCTCCGGTGGGTGAGTAAAAAAATCATAGCGGGAAGGAGACGGGAGGTAAGAAAAGACAAAAAAGTGAAGAACTCTTGAATGCGGAGGATAATGATTCGTGCGATTTCCCCGAGGGGAAGTCAGCGGCGCGCAATTAACTTGCTCTCTAGTCTTATGCATTCTTTTTTTTTTCTTTTCCTTCTCAGTCTTGGGGAAAAAAGTGAGAAAAGAAAATCTCGAAGTCTTGAAAAGTTTTTCGTAGGAAGGGGGTCACTTATCTCCCGGGATTAGTCTTTCAGCGAAGCGAAGGGATGAAAGAGGAAGAAGAAGGAAACGGCGTTAACCGTTCTTCAAAGAAAACTCGGAAAGAGTGTATGAGACAGCAGGTAGAGGGGGGAGAGAATTTTTTCATCGTCTTCAACCCCTTGGAGACTTGAAAGAGACTTACACGCTCACCAACACACCACGCTTTCCATCCTTGACGTTTCTACTATGGCCCTTAACACCATGTCCTCCTCCAACTCAAACTTATTTTGAAAGAAAGTCAGACCGGCAAGGTTTGCAACGGCTACACAACACGCCACCGCTCTCGTGGGGAGTAACTCATCCTAAAGGAGTGAGTAGGCTAGTCTCAAAACTATTAAAGATACCTTAGACGTGTTTTTCTTTCCCCCATGGAGGGTGATGACCGTATTTTAAGCGGTTTTCAAAAGATTCATTCCGTTTCCCTGTTTAATATAACCATTATTCAATAAGTCTTACTTTGTAACACACATTCACTCGGAGAAATTCTTGAAAAAATAAAAAAGTATTAGAATTAGACACTTAGCTTCATTACTTTAATTGCTGTACCAGTAGCAAAATGACACACTCCTGAATGTTTTATGGATTTAACAATAGATTAAAATATTACGGAGCTTTGCCGATCGTTAATGATGTTAAATAAACTGACGTTAAAAATTAAATGAAGATGTTGAGCGATAACAGAGTTAGGGTCTTGATTAATGGACAATCAATACATCTAGCAAATCCTCTAAATAACAACCAACTAATTTTGTGGTCATAAATTACGATAGTAAAACCGTTAAAGCCTATTTAAGTATCTCATAAATCAGGATTTTAATGAAAATTTTAGGTATTATTCCTGTTTGCTGTTTATAACCATATGCGTATACCGAAACAGAGGTAACTGCAATATATTTTGAAGAACTTCTCCTTGTCACCCCAAAGTGATAAAGGTTCTCTGGTCACTAAAAGTTAAATTGAACGGAACTTCAATAAACATTTATGGTAATAGAGAGCTATTTCCAAAAGTAAAGAGTCAAATAGGACTAAATGAAATATGCCAACTGCACATATAAAAACATTATAGAGATACTGAGGAAGAGTTTATCATTCTGTTACCTTAAGAGACATCTAAAATTTTCTCATCGCTTACCTTAAATTAAAAATACAAACACATTCCAGTAAATGTTTAATCCCTAGAGTTCTTTGTAACTATGCATTTTTTTCAATATTTTCAGGGGTTCTGATTTTGCACTTGCATTTACCATATACTTCCTTAAGTTCCTTCATTGTACACGCGAAGTGATAAATAGCACATACATTACCGGGATAGGTTACGAGAATATATTTCTTTCATCTGTATATAGCGGCATATTGAAAAATATGCGACAATGTAAAAAGTTTAATAGTTCAAATAGATGCGAATAGCCTACCTACAATACGCACTACAATCTCTAATACAATATAACAATCCTCTACGCTATATCCATTAAGGAGGTTCCACAGTAATATCAATTAAATTTCATTTAATTCATATTCTGACTAGTTGTAGAAACGCTTGCCCTCTATCTGTTATGAACAACAAAATGTTACCTTTCTACACAATTTAATTCTCAAATTAAATTTGAAATTACATGGTTTTCGATGGGAGAATGAGAGAAACACGGGGAAAATAGTATTCTTCCGTAAGTTGTAAATTCCATTTTCGCGGAAAACTGCTTATAAGAAGAAAATAATCCAGAAAATTGAATAAAAATAAAATATAGGCATATCACCACCTTATTTCTCTAGTTATTGGGAAATATTAATGTCGTAATTGAAGTTAAGATGTGGTAATTCGTTAGAAATGGCGCTGCAGTCGGCTCTTATGGCTATAAAAAGTGCTCCTGTAAAATATATTCGTGGAATAATCTACATATGTTGTACCTTACTTTTGGTTTCCTGTAGGTTCCGTATTTCATCAGGGAAATCACGATTTTTTGTACAAAATATAAAAAATGTGGAGAGTTTATTATTATGGAGAATTATTAGTATTAGTATTCGTTTTTACTCACTCGGTCGCGGTGGAACATTCTTAATTCGGAGGCAGCGAAAAATCACTTCTTCTCATAACCCTAACATTTCACCATCGAAGTATCAGAGACGTAGTATGTATGCGTCTCATTTCGTCTTGTTCCTCACGAGCCAACGATTCCCCTAGGAATAAATATCACGATAATCCAGAGGAGAAAAAAGTAAGAATGCCCTACTTCACTGCAGTCTCTTCCCAACTTCTCACGGTTCCCTTGTACCCACCCCTTCCTCCCCCAACCCGAAAGACCACGGCCTGATAGGGAGTAACAGAACAAAGTCGCATCATCCATTGGCTACGTCCCAAAAGAAGTAATCCAATTCCACATTCCTCCCACTCGAGGGATCTTCGGCTGAGGAAGGAACGCGAAGGCTAGGGGTGGGTCTTGAATGAAATCCTATTTTGGGGAGGGGGTGTGTTGCGGTTGTTAGATGATAACTGTTAAGCAGGAGAAAAAGATAAAGAAAACGTCACAAGGTGAGAAACGTACATAAAAGTAACGTAGTCTCATTGAACGCTACTTAATATTTTTTTAGATAAGATAATTTAAATCAATAAATATTTCAGGTATGAAACTATTGCCATACTGAGAGAATGGATGAGAGTTGAATGAAAAAACATATAAATGATAGCAGAGCGAATTAATTTACAGAAAGAGGTAGACAGTGAAAGCCAAGGGTATATATATGATGGAAGAGAGACTAATGAAGAAGAATATTAGGAGTCTTAAGATAAAGAAAGCGTGTATGATGAAATGCATGAGTGTGAGAGAAGCGAAAGAGTTATGCAATGATGGGACATAACGGAGGAAATTAGAAGAGCAAGTCCAACAGCAATTACTAATTTCTTTGACTTTACCTACCCCGAAAGAGAATGGCGTGATGGGTATCTAAATAATGTATACATGCATTTCTTAACAGTGTGAGTACCAAGTGAGTAAGGCTCTAGAAAAAGATTCTGCCAACCGTGTCAAGAAAGAAATTATTGAATTTACGACGTGTATCCAAATAACAGAGTGTTATTCGAACCCCACGGATGACTTTTATTTTTGTAATTAGTTCATACATTTATTTAAAGCTATGAATTTATCATTCTCTCCCTAATCTTAAGAATATCATTGAACTTCCGAGCATGAGGAATGCAGTGGGAATTTAAAATATAACATATGCTTTTTAAGCAAAAAAATGGCACCAATTGGCCACAAAGTACCCTACGGGGTGAGGAAGGGCCTGGTTTTCATTTAGAGGTAATGATAATTAAAAAGACTGGTCAAAATACTAAGATATCCAGAGATTCCTTTGAATACTCCGAATAATATTGAGGTAACTGAGCATGCCGATAATTACAATTTTGGACCACGTCTAAGTATGGTGTCGTGTCATCCTAATTTGGTCGATGTATAACAGGGCATATGTCCTTCGAAAATGGTTTTAAACTTTTATTAATTCATTTGGTGGTATTATCCTCAAAACCTCAGTTAATATCTATCCATACCCGATGAAAAACAGGAACATTTAAAGGATGCTGCAGGAAGTATCAACTCCAGGCAAATTTGGAGCGCTACAAAATTTGACAGTATCTGTATTTGGAACCACTCACCATTGTTATACACCGGGTACAATCCCACCAAAATAATAGGATTGCATGTTATCATCGATGGAGTAGTTCTAATCCTACACTTACAGGTGGGCAGAGATGTGAGGAGATATTAGAGAACCGAACAGTTGAACCAGCATTCTACGAGGAATTTTACACGCTCGCGCAATTTGCATTTTCCAAGTGTAAAAGATAAGGTGTAGGCAACCAACTCCTTGGGACCAAACGACTGTTAAAAAGAGAGGCGTGACTTATGGAAGACTACAAATACGAGAGGAAGAATGAATCGTAAGTGGATGACATTAAAGAGCTTGAAAGAATTGAACCATCATACAAAAGTACTTTACAAAAGCTAAATTACCTCATTAAAACTAGTAAGAAGTTTACAAAAGAAAACTCATAGGTCGAAAGATTAAACTGACTCATAAGCTGTTTAATTGAGAATATTTGGCGTTTCGAGTGTAATAACTAGGAAGCGAGTTCTAGGGTTGCGTCACGAGGTAACTATGAATAGCAGAAGCTTGTAACCGGGTACAACCATTGGCGATATTAACAACTTACAAGTTTTTAAAAACTTTTTCTTTGAAAGTTCATTATAAGTTACCTTTCATCGGCAGAGCTCTATTTAAAGCAACCTTCCAGCACACTCCTTTAAAGCTATAAATACGCCATAAGCCCCAAATAGAAAGGACCCATTTGTTAATAATTGCAAGGGTAAAATAAAACTGGTTCCTACCAGATTAGCTTGCAAGGAAAAGGAATACGGCAAGTTAGTTTTTGCAGTTAACGGAGAACATTTTGGAAAAAAATCGACGAGATGCGATCGATGTTTAATTACTTCGCCGTAGCAATACAAAGGTGGAATTTCTATCCCAAGAATAACGAAAATAAAAATCGAATGACTTCATTTTACAACGTAAAGGAAATAAGAGACTAAATAAATTTTGAGTATTTATTATGATTTGAATAAAATTTTAGATTGTTTTTGCGAAAATATTACCAATAATCATCATCATTAGTACTCATTAAGGCCAGAATCTTATAACTCCTATACCTCCTATGCTGAGGCTCTGTTTTGCGTATGTTTCTCACCGTTCACTCGCTAGGAGTTTCGTATCTGAATGTTATGTCTGTCACGTACGCTTCCCATATAAGTAGATAAATAGACGTACGTCGAACGGATTTCACTTTATTTGGATTATAAAATTGGTCTGGCAGGTATGAAATTAATATGTTTGTGCAGATAATAATTATCAAGTCAGATCCTGCAATATAAAGTATGCGAAATAAGATTTAAAATTGAACACAAGTAATTTTGAAAAGTCACGTACGATTTCTTTTCGAAGCTGCTTACTTTAAAAAATCATAGTAGCCTAATACTCTACAGTGATGGTAAAATAAAGCATATTTTTCCAAAATTAAATTATCTAAAATGCGAATCTCATAAAAAACCTTCTTGTACAAACTCCTAAGATTTAATAGGTACAAGTTGAAATATAAATTATCGTAAAAAATATAGAGGTTTGTTTCCGTTTTAAATTCATCATTTAAACTTTAGGCATGTTTAATATTAATTTTTTTGGCACTTGCACATGATGGTACTACAATTGACAATAATCAAATACCTATCCCTTACGGATCCATTAATCATGGTTAGAATTTAACAAATATTTTATTTTATTGATAATTGCAAGCTATTTTTAAAATTTAAAATGTATTTAAAACTGCACAGAGGTAGATATTCAAGCTGCATTTGGTTTATCTGGGGCGTAAAATGTCATATTTCCGCACTGATTTTCTACACAAGTATTAAAACATTCCAGTATCCGCGGCATTCACAGAATTACCTCACTGTAGTTACATGGTATCGCGCTTGATTGCCAAAAAGCCGCAAGCAGGGAAGCACAAGAGAAATGGAGCTGCTAAAGGAGTAAGCCATCATTTATATCTGAGGATATATACCGTCTTATGAGGGGCTCCAACGTGGAAGCCGGCGTCCCTCGTTCTCGGGACGGTAAGGACGGAAGTGCGATGAGCTAGGAGCCCCAAAATGGAAGAGATCTCTCGCTGGGCGTATCTCCGCATTAACGGCTCTTCATGGAAGCAACACGGAGGAGGCGGCTTCATTAGTGCGATATCCGCCCGACAGTGTCATCGGCGTCTGGCTTTTGTCACCAATGTGACACTCACGCTGCCAGAGCGGCATCGTCACCAGCCTCCACCCGGTCTCCAAAGGTTTCCCTCGCGTCCAAAGACCTCTCTCTCTCTCTTTCCTTCCCTCATGCTATCGTCATCCGTCGTCGTCATCGTATACACCCCTCCTATTCAGTTGCCTAGGATATCATCTCCATTGGCTAGGGTATCATCTCCGTATTCCAATAGTATCGTCTTCATCATCTACACCAATTTTTACATGTACTATGATCAATGCATACTTAGATCCGGTTTTACGTCTGGTTAACATTAGCCATTACGTACGTAGTTTTTCCGTTGATGTGAGGTTTATTGAGCATTTTGGTGTCATACAATACCTCCAGACTAACGGTTAGTTGACGGGATCGTTATCGATGGGAAAGCGTATCGACATGCGATATATATATCCGAGGAAATGTTTAACCAGACATTATAAAACCGGGTGTTTAATTTCAGAACTATGAAAAGTTATTTCTTTACCCGTTAAGTAGGTAAATTGAAAGGTGCTCCTTAAAATTTTTTTATTAACAGCCCTTGAACGGATATCAATCGGCCAAGTTGGTAATATACTAAGACTATGAATATTCGAATAATCGTGCTACATAAAACGTATTTTATCTATTCTGAAGTTACGCAACGAAATTAGAGCCCCCTCCGGCACCACCCAGCACCACTACTCCAACGGAGGTCCACCTTTAGGCTGATAAGATAAGTCCGTTTGCTTTGCCTTCTCCCCTTGCCAAAGTTTTGCCAAATTCGCAACTATGGAACTACAGTAAATTGCACTGTATTATTTGATGATACGTGCTCGCGAATTCGACAGTAGAGAGTAGTTAGAAAATAAAATGTTTTAATCTGGTCGTTTAAAAAACATGGCTTTTCATGGCCACATATATTTGGAGTGATTTCAATTAACAGTCAGCGTATACGAATGCATCTTTAATTCTCTCTGTGACGCATTTCGTTGGCAATAATTGAAAACAAAATTCACTGATGCCTCTAAAACTGAAACCTGTTGTTTCCTTACTTGCTGGTAATTTACTTTATGCGAAGTGACCCACCCTTTATTGATTGTTCTCAGAAATGACGTGCTGAAGCAAAGTAAAAAGTTTGTTGACGGAACTTAGTAAATTCAATGAATAATTTATTTAAAATTTTTATAAAAACAATTGACTAAAAATAATTATAAATAATTTGAATTAAGATAAATGAATGCAAACTTCTTTACCCTTAAAGGACGAAAAATCTCAAGGTTTAATTTTGAAAAGAAGTAATGCAGAACCTTTCACCTGTGTAAAAATTAATGAGTGGTAGGTATGCCAAAAATATTTCCTACAAACAAAACAAAAACATGAAAAAAATAACCCCAAAAATCTCAAATTTGGGAATGAAAATGATAAATTATCATTTATCGGTTGTTGGGCCCTGTTTCTGTAAGGTAGTAATCACATTTTCCGTAAGCGTTATGTAGTCATATAATCTCCTTAATGTTGGTGTCAGAAAATTAATAGGGTATCCAGTATCTCAGTACAAACCTCAACCTTTCCATAGAGTGCTAATACTTTTATTTTACGTATTTTTTTACAATTATCTGTTTACCGTGTACTCAATCGTGAGGTGGAAGGAAAGTCGTCTTTAGCTTTAAAAGTGTTGAGAAACAAAAGAGAACAAAGAAACTCCATTACCAACTACCTCATCATCATTTTTATGCCACAGCTATAAATCCAGTCATCGGTTGTATTTGTGAGGTTATGGTTCAAGTTCCTCCTACGCACAAGTGCAAATGAAATCCATGTGTAAGAATAGTGGAGGCAAAATCTTTCCCTGCTAATGGACTAAGAAAATCAACTTAGTTTGGCGTCTCCTTGTCGACGAATATATTTTCTATTCTACGAATAAACCTTGTAGTCTAACAGCTTCCTTGAAAATTCTGTTACAATCTGCCGAATATGATTCATAATTAAATAAATTAGATTCGTGGAATATTACAGACTGCTTTTTATTCATATGCATGGCGAAAGTGATAAATTTTCACGAGTCAAGCCTGAATCTGTAATGGTTATCGATAAAGCTTTGGTTCAGCATGACGTTTTTGGGTAATTTGAACTCGGAACCTCCGGTGATGCGTCCAAAGGTAAGACCACCATGCGCACTTGTCACCGGAGTACCACTCGTGGAATTATCTATATAAAATACCACGCGTACGTACGTACGTACGATTCAGTTGCTAGGCGTAGTGATTCACATATGCGCCAATAGATGGCGAGCGAGCTCTCACATACGTTCTCCACAAACTTACGCATGGCGCGGGCGTATGCATTTTTCAATATACAGTCCTTGCGAAAGCTTACGGCGTTGCGCAGTACACGATTTGAGGACTGGATGGGTCTATTTTCTAAAAACCGGTTGCAGCGGGTGGAAGGGTAGCACCGGCGGGCTAATGTTTGCGATTTTCGTTACCAACTTTGAAATTTGTCATATGCCGTAAATGCATTTGAATGCCCCCAGCTATTCGCTGCAGTGGGTTATGGAGTGGGCGTCGTCCCTTAGTAGTCAACACAGCGCGCGCCAGAGGCCACGGCCTGGGGATCTCAGGCTGATGACTCAGAAGTGTACGTAAAGTACTGACTTTTCTCTAAAATATAATACAAAACAATTATCACATTCGTGTTTCTTGCGATTTTCTTTTTTTAATAAATTACGGAAATTATCCAATTTATTTCTGCATAAAATGTTTATGTTCTCTCTGTCTCTCGAGAATATATCGTATATTCTTATATTTCCACTTTTTTTATTATCATTGTTCCATTTATTTATCGAATATACATGTACATAGTGCCAATTTATGAAATTAACTCTTCAAGTATTTTTTTCTTATTTCAGTGACTGAAATTTTAGCTAGTGGTATTCAAAGTCCGATTCCATTCATTGCAGTAGCTAAGTAAAAGAAGAATATAGAATGCACAGTTATTTCGTAATTGGATTACCGAATTTCACGCGGCTGAACCTTTTGCAACGTTACTGAAAATTGACGGAATTGCGCGAAGTTTGGTGTCTACTTATTCACCTTTTCAGCGGAATCACGACTATTTTTGTTATTTTTTATTTATTTTGAAAAAAATTTATATGCATTTTAACTTATTAAAATTCCCAGCTGCGAATCATCGCGTAAAACCCACCATTCCACAGTCCCGGCCGCGGAACGGAGGTACGGCGGGGAAGGGTCGGCTACCTGCTCCATGCTCAACGACGAGTCGAATTGTCCAATACGGCTCGGAATTACATTTTTACGCTGAGACACTCCGTTGGCCATTCTGCCTGCTACGCGCTCACTTTCCCCTCCGTTCCTTTCCCTTACCCCTCCCATACATTTCACCCCCCCTGTTCTGCGAATCTGAAGGCCGTAAAGGCTCGTTCACAACAACTTAACTTGGCGTAACTTGACTTATTCTCTCTTCGAAGGTAAACCAGTGCGCGAAATTTCTAACCAATCACAGCGCACAACTGCCAAAGTTGACCTTACAATCGATTGATGAGGCCTATCGATAACGTGAGTTTCAAGGATTGTAGACAGCTCCCCCGAAACAGCTCAGTTGAGGTCAAGTATCAGTTGTAAATAGTGAGTTGAACTCCAGGCTACGCCAAGTCGAGTTACGCCGCTTTAAGTCGTTGTGAATTGGTGTATGCTTTTCTCAAGGAATCATTCCTGGCGTTGCGCCGAGTCAAGCCAAGTTACGCCGAGTTAAGTTGTTGTGAATGAGGCTAAAGCTTCCGCGAGAACTGTACACACAAGAGAACATGCTTAGGTGACAGCTTCACCTGCTTCACCAAAAATGTTGTATACAATGAAATCTCTGATATTTAGACATTACATATTGTTTACCTTAGTTAAATATATATTCTTTTCAAAATAAAAAACCGCACATTAATTTCTATTTAACTATTCACTTTCTTCATTACGTTTTGGATATTTTACCAATATCTTAGCCTGTTTCAGCAGAGTTTTCAACTAGTCTTACATTATCTTCATGAATAGTTAGGATAAGGTTAGGGAAATCAGCTGCTTATCCCTCGTTAGACCCCACTTGGAATATGCTGCCAGTATTTGGAATCCTTATGAGATAGGCTTGAAAACTTAGTTAGAACGCGTGCAGCGAAGATCGACAAGATACGTTAAAGGCAGTTATGATAATCTCGTTAGTGTTACTGACCCTTTGCAGCAACTGGGATGGGAAACGCTTTCAGACCGTCGATTAAAATTTCGACTCAATCTATAATGTATGTTCCAAACCGGTATATTCTCTGACGACGTTGATAATATTTTACGAAATCCGACATACTACGGTAGATCACATCATGAGAACAAAATTAGGGCACTAGACTGCAGAACGGACAGATTTAAAATGTCATTTTTCCCACGAACGATAAGGGACCATAACAGCTGCCAATGAGGCTTTTATCTAGGTTTGTCGTTAGGTAGTGTAGCTCTTAGTAGTAGTAGTACTCCCTAATACTTGAATACTTATCTGTTACCTAGTACTAACAGCATGCCGTGCATGTTTTCTACATAAGTGAGTCTTTGTCCACTTCTGTAGTTGCAAAATACATATATATTAATGGTCCCTCTCCATTATGATAATATCTGTAGTGTAGTAGTGCATGTTTGTGAGGTTTCGCCTCGTGACAAGCATTAGCGATTTATGCTAATGCATAATTAGTTGTAGTTACACTAACTTTAGGGTATAGTGTAATGCATGTTGGTGAATACTCATCCCCTGCCACACACCCCCGAGGTGGCTTTCAGGGTATTTTGTAGATGTATATGTAGACTAGTATCACGAAATGGAGATAAAAATATATTGCAGAGAAAATAATATTACCAAGTTTTCGGATTCCTACACATTAAAGAACTATGCTTAAATGCGTCAACATATCTTTTCCTAACCCTCAAAGTGTGTGTGACGATTCTTCCATCACCTACGGAACGGTGCACTGTTTTTACCTCGTAAATGTTTTCAAGCAAGTCGTGCAAACAGCGGGAGTGCGACAGTTCCAAGTCAAACATGCAAACGAGGGGGTTGACAGATGGGTTCACGGCGACACCGAAAGAACATTAAACGCGCGACTTCCTCGCAAGTGGAAAAGGAACATGGAATTGCTGTCTCACCGGGACCGAAATTCTCAACTGGCTCTCGGCGACGTGAATGCGTCACTTTAATCAGTCCCGGAAACACTCGGGCCGCCGCAAGGCATCGTGCATCCCGCCCGGGAATGTTTGCTGACTCACTAGGATTAAGGCACGCGAGAGGAGGAGGCAAGTCACTTCTCCCGGTGGCATTTGAAGGTTGAATGCAAAATAAAGCCAAATAAACCAGACACGAAACTTTCCCGAGAATGAGGCTAAGAGAAAAATACCATAAACAAGTTAAGTTAAAGAGGATTAGGGCATGAGAGAGAGAGGGGTTATTACTCGAAATTAGTACGCTTTAAATATTTGCAATCCCTAATTAGTCGTTAGGAAAAACCCTCAGAGGGAGATATTAAAAGAAAATAAAAACAAAAGGTACACGACAAAACTTGCACTCCCTTTCCTATAAAAAGCACTGGAGGAAGCAGGAACAAAAGTGACAGCATGGGGTTACTATCTCCATTTTACTTTTCCATGTTCATTATTCGGTTTACACTAGTGCGAGCGATTTTTAAAAACTATTATTTTTTATCCTCAAAGCTTCAAAGCCAGCACGCAACGGGAGCGCCCGTCGAGGAAGACGCCAGGGTTTGAGAGAGAAGCAGCGGGGTTGGGCGGAGTTGGGAATCAAAGAATTTCTCATAATGGGCCATTATACTCTCCTTTTCCATCCTAGGGCACACACCCCTACCCCTTTTATTTGGTCCCTTAAAAAAAACAGCAGGGTTTTCACAGCGTGATAGAGCCTCGTGAGGGTTCTCCTACAGTGAGCCAGGATATGTGGGGTAGTAGGAAGGGTAGCAGAAGGGGATGTTGGAGGGAGTGGCCGTAGTCAGTAAGCAAGCCTTGGGTGCTTTTGTAGCGTTTTGCGTGATTTATGAAGGTACTTGCCGAGCTAAGAATACAAAAATGCACTCTTGAATGAAAAAAATGGCGATGAACGCCCCCGGGACTCGACGTCTTTCGTCGCTAAACCACTCTCGTGCCTCTCATCTTCATAGCCTCGGCGGGTAATCCCTTAGCGATATGACTGTTCTTTTGGGACCCAATGTTCATTCCACCGTAAATTTCATGCATCCGTAAAAAAATCATCTCAGAGTCTGTGTAGCGCAGTCAACTTTTCCGCAAAACACATCCATTTATTCCATCCGTGCTCCGCTCCCACCATGCGATCTTAGTTTATGCGCCGCTAAAAATTGAGTTTCCCCTCAACTAACTTGACACGTGACTAGGAGAGAACGCTTTACTGCATTGCCTGCGAAATGAAGGGTTCAATGAATAAAATTGGTTAATATTACCTTGAGCATTGAGTTACATCTGATATGTGGCAAAAGATCTGAACTAAAACAATATAGACGATTTCATTAAAGCCCTTCCGTGAATATTGAAAAAATAGCTAGACATAGCTTCTGAGAATCATACTGAAGTTAATAATTTTCTGTGTAATGGCTGCAACTACGTAAGCAGCTACTCATGGCTGCAACTACGTAAGCAGCAAAGAATCTTGTCATCGTTTTTACGTTCAAAGTTCATCGTTCAAAGTAATTACTGTAGAAAATGTGAACATAATCACTTTTACTTGGAATTTGATATATTATTTCAATTTAAGAAACATTAAGCATTTTCCATCACATTTCCTAAACAATACTGTTAACATTTTTTAGTGTTAATTATTGTAAAACTTATGGCGATTAAAAATGACGTGGAGCAATCGTCAAAAGTTATCATTAGAAGCGTCGGCAGTAATGAGTTGGAGAAATTTGAATTTAAGTAATTATTTATGCAATAATACCCATTATTTTCGAGATATATTTATTAGTATAACTCTCATGTTTTAGCATGATCTTTCCCACCACTTTCTGATACGACTACGTCTGTAAAAATAATACGTGGGTTTACGTGGATAGGTACTTAACGTGTAAGGATGGCTGTGATAAATTTACCCAGTAACCTAGTTTCTAGTCGACTGATCTTAGAAGGCTCCATCAATACTCGATAAGTAGTCGCAGGATACAGATATTTACACCAACCAATTTTTTCTCGAATTGGCGAACCAGACTAGGAGTACAGGTATTAAGAAACAAGTGGAAGCAGGAGTAGATTGGAGAAAAGAAGCCCGTCGCCGGGTGTAAACGTCTGCTAGCGAAATACGCAAAGACTAAGGGAATATGGTGTAGTGTCCGATACCACGTACGTATTGCCCTACTTACTAAAACTACTACCCCAATGGAACCCGTGGCATTAGATTATAAGGTGAAAATATTCGCCACCGCTGGTAACCCAATTCCAACTCTCCTTTTGGGAAGCCAGTGAGTCACTGTATTGTCCGTGCACTAATCTCACATAAAAATTCTGAGAGTTCATTTAACACGCTTATTTTAATACATAAAATCTTAAAGCGAAAGTTCTGAGGGAAAACGTTTTTGAGTGGAGTTGGTAGTTAAATGGAGAGCAAGTTTTTCAGGGTTCCCATTTCGGGGCGCCTGCGTTCCAGCGGGTCACGTTCCCGGACCAGGGAGAGAAACTTAACCACGCGTTTTAGTTGGGGAGAGCTCTTCGGAATACAGAGCAATCAAATATTTGAGTTTGAATGCAATTAATATTTATGAAGTCCACACCCATCCCATTCCCTTCCGCTGAGTGGACTTATTCCCAGCGTATTCTTTGCATGTTGCGTCAGGCTAATGTGTTCAGGAGTGGGGGGAGGAGTAGAACGTGGGAAAAATCCTTAATGCGCCCACTTCCTAACTCATACAAATAAACGTGTATTTTGCACGATTCACTGAACCTCTTCCAACTCGCTCGCTCTCCGCTCTACATGACTTTGCTGCACACCACGATAGCCAGCAGGGTAACGACCTGCTCAGGCAACCCTTACTCCAGCATCACACGATATTTGACCCAGTACACGTTTGCTAATGATTGCTAGTATGACAGTTTTACAGCATCGTGATAGTGAATCAGCTTGCTAGGCTAATAAGCTTTATTGCTATCATACATGCTGAGCTACTTGGTCACGTAATTGCAGCACCAGTTTGTTGCTTGCTTCCAGGAGCATTTAATTGTTGTAGATAAATCACGTTAGATTTTACTTGTTGAAACCAGTGCCTAGCCTCTTTCTCCATGAGGGAAATAATAATTTTATGGTCGTGAAATCAACTTTTTAATTAAATTAATTAGATTAAAATATTCCAAAAGTTGTTTTTATTGCTTATAATGTAACTTTTCTACGGTTGTTTTGACGGTCAGCTGTCATAGATTGCATAGTTTAAAATAAAAGACAACGCTACGATATGTATAATAATACCGCCTCCTAATGAGTAACTTGTCGTTATCTTTGGATAAATATCTAATCAAAACACTTCTGTCCGGCCTTAAAAGTTAAAGGAAAAAATTCCAAGTGTACTTTTGCCACTTTTGATTTGTGATGTGAAATGATATTGCTCCTTTTCCGAGTTCTGTGGCGTACACGCAATGTAAACCTATATCCAGTTTATGTAAATACATTATTGGTGATATTTTATGGCACACTCTAAAATTCTCGACGGTATGAAGCAAGAACTATTTTGGAATGGGTTTGTGGAAGTTTGAGTCAGTATCAATTCCACGATCTCTTTATATTCATGGCGTTTACTAAATGACCTCTTGCATGCTCAAAAATGTTCCACAGAATATATGTAATATCCAGATTGAACTGGACAAGAAAGAAAATAGCCGTCAGAAAATCACGAAATAATATGGGACGAAGAGTTGCCGTCAAGCAATATAAGGAAGGAGTGCCTTATGCTGATGATGATATACACCACAAACTAGATCACATACACGTTTCCATGGACAGATAGATAACATATATCCACAAATTGCTGTAACCATTCCCGGGACTTAAGACACTTACACATTAAACGTCTTGACTAACGAAAATATTTACATAAAACCCCTGATTTACCATTGAATAAAATTTCATTATCATCTCACGAACTTTCATGATTTTTTGCAGGTAGAAAAAATATTAGCAGAGGATTTATTTATTTTTGCGGAAAATTTAATTTTGACTGAAGTTTCAGAAAGCGTTATGGAATTATGTTATTATTATGAAGCGTACAGGATAGATAGGTTTTAACCCGGGATTTTATAATTCCTGCAATTGAAATTTTCGGGTTCGAATCATATGAAATTGACACTTAAAACCCATCTATAGCTCGTTGACACAATTTTCAAAGCTTGTATTTACTTTTACCCCTCCCGCCCCCATAAAATTTGAGCCCACACGGTAAAATCAAAGGGTACTTCAAGCAAAATGGGCAAAACAGGTCCAAATAATAATAATATCTACCTAGCGGCTTGCTTGTATCACGATTTGCAACATGGTTTAGCGTACCGCTAGCGCTATAAGCTTAACAGAAAGGAAAAAGGATTAGCCTACTGCATCTATTTTTCACGAATCTACGCCGATTCCAGGGTTATTTCAAATAATTCTAGGGGTTTTGACGGGGTACTAAAATTTCAGGGATTTTGAATTTGACAGGGGATTAAAATACCTATTTCTAACATTATCGGAGGTAGGTTTGAAGCCAAACAAAAACATTGCCACGAGTGTAGGTACATTTTTAGCCGTCAAATCCAAGTTCCAGGGACATTCCAGGAATTCCAGGATATTTCGGTTATCCCACCTGGGAACGAGTGGGTATTTCTTTCACGACACCTCCAGTGGTGTATGAACATACTGATCAAGAAATTTTTTAGTAATTATAATATTCCGGGATTTGGTGAAAATAATTCTATCCATCCTGCACTAAATGTAATCGATGTATTTATTTGTTAGCGATCCTCACCAAGGTGCCTATCACAAGGAAAAATGACAAACTTATCGATGCAGCCAGCAGAGTATAAGGGATTTTCTTCGTCCTCATGCCTTCTTCTAGTCCTAGGCTTTTAGTATCTTCCTTCACTATAATCTTGCTTACTCCACGACGTGAAATAAAGTTGTTTCTAATCGGCTTTAAGGCAAATACGAAAAGACTCCGAGAACACATGTGGAAAATTAGTTACATTAGCCAATTCCAAATCCCAAAAGATTAGAGAGACAGATTTACTGGAATTAAGGCACTCATTCTAAAAAGGGTAAATGAGACCAAAATGTAAGTTCACCTCAAACACGTACGGAAAGCTACGGCAAAGCAAATTGTATGTGAGCACAAGCGTTATTCTTAGTTTCCTCGGGCACCTTTCGGAATTTCATACGGAATTCATATTTTTTACATTTTGAAGGATGTGACGTGGTCCTCCGGCAGTGTTTTCGAAAAATTTGCTCGTGGAAAAGATCTGACGAGTAGGATGTTAATCACAAAGTCTAACGAACCAAACCAAAGGCTTCTCTCAACGTACCACAAATGATTTTAATTGGTTACTGAAAGAGAAGTACGTGCGTGAGGATATAATAAAATACGGAAACAGTGGGGCTCATTGAAGCTTATATCTCAGTTATGATCTAAAACGCAGCGCTAATACACTCTTACTGAACTACTAAATATACCCTATTCTTTGAAGAAATCCGATATTTTTCCGCTAAATGTAAACAAGCCGCCTTAATAATATACGAGACAACGATTTTCGTAAAAAGATATTTCCTGTGCTAAAACTACATATTTTTCGTGCAAGTGTTTCTAGATATATATGAACATTTCCTTGATTGCAGTTTATAGGAAAAATATGCACTCCGCGGAAAATTGGGAAACTAAGTACTTTTTGCTCAAGCATTTTTCATCATTAATAATGAGCTGATATGAAGTACAGTATGATTAAGAGGAAAAATTCTTATTTCCTACCAATTTGGATGGTATATCAAGTCAAAAAACTGAAAAATACCGCAAGTTTGTAGTATTTTCTTCATGAAGACATTAAAAAGGCTTTTATATGACTGTAAAATAATATCAAAGTTTGATACATCAGGTCATATCCTAAGAAGAAAATGAAGTCCAAAAACGCATATGCGATAATATTTAAACGAATCAGTGACACAGGGTATCCGAAGAATGATTCAATGAGGCTATGAATCATACATTTAAAAAAATAAAGCATGCAAATTAATTTTTCGACTTTGTATGGAGGCTAGTTAGGAGAAAATATTCCTTTGTGATACATAAAAGTTAGTACATTGTCGCCAAACGCTTATAATAAACAGTATATTTAAAGATAGTTCCCCTCCTTCCTCGGAAAAATGTCTCCCCAGGGAATAACTGAATGCATGGTACAACTAATTGAATTTATATTTTATAGGAAAATTCCACTGACAATAGTTGGAAATCATTGACATCAAATTTGCGGCATAGCTAGTAATAATCTACAAGTTATAAATACGGATTTATGTACAAATAAAAATTGACCGTGTTTCTTCTATTTTGTCGGTATTACACTCCTAAAAGAGTTTTTGTATGGTGAGTCAATTTTTTTTAAGATGCCATACTCATCACAAAAAAATCACCGTAGCCTATTCGAGATTCAATTTACATCGAGACACAATTTTTTTCATCAAAGACGTTCTTGCGAAATAGCAGGCCGTATGTTTGACTCACTCCCCTTAAGATTTCCTCTGAAGCATATCCTCACAAGTAATTTGATCCTCTGAGGTAATTCGCGATTTCTCTTGAAGTTACCCTGCTCATCATGTGCTCCCAGTGAAGAAGAGTCGAAAATTACCTCAGTCTCAAAGGAATTGGCAGCTTCAATAATTTGGCTTTCTCGGAAAAGAAACCGCGAGATGTACTCACCACCGCTTTTGATGTCTCGAAACGCCAAAAAAAATTATCTACGTGAGTTCCTGAAATCTGCCGTGCTTCACTATTATTTTGTTTCTGAACGGTACATCCGCGATCAAATGCAAAGTTTACCGCCTCCTCCTTCGAGGCTTGATGAGCGAAGCGCCGGATGATGATATGCACGGAAATACGTTTTCACCTTGTTTTTTCGGGTCGTCGAAAACTGCAGGCATGCACACGAGAGAAAATTTTCGCAGTCTCTCTAGCCGTGATCCTCCATCTAAAGCAGTGGCTTTTCACCTTTTCTACTAAATTCATCCCTTTCTCCGTAGCTCTGAATATCATTCCCCCTTCCCAAGATAGAATAAATCGAAAGATCCATTAGAAAAAATGTGCATTTATTGCTGAAAATATTTTATTTTGTCTGAGTTCGTATGACATTATATTGATATTTTTACAGTACAGTATAAAAATTTTAATAGCAATAAAAATTTTCACAGGTTGGAAAAATTGACTATTATTGGGCTTTGTGTATTCAACCTAACTAACACTTCCGTTTTACAGTTTCAATGAATTACAATGTAGTTCGCTTTAATTGATTGTTTTATTTGCAAATTTTACGCTTTGATTTGTTTGAATTAGCAACAGAGTTGATAAGTCTGGCATAAAGAGTAATGTTGACATAAAAAGAGGTCATGTATGAATGACTTCTTCGGCCAATTAGGAGTATTAGTTGCAGATCCAGAGCCAAAACTCCGTGGTTAACTTCTTATTTAAAAATATCTTATGCTCTCGAAACTAATATTTTTGGTCCAATAATTTATCTCGACAATCATCAGGAATTTGATCACCGTTCAATTTGTTATATATATATATATATATATATATAATAAATATTTCGTTCAGACAGGTGGTGAAAGAAAGAGGATAGGAAACATATAAAATTTGACAACACAATGGTGATGTGAAGATGGAATGATGGCCGTATGTATATGCATTAAAAAAACAGTAATACACTAAACAAACACAGAAACACGTAAAAAGGACACTCACAAAATAAAACTTGGACGTTTCGGCGGTCAGGCCGCCATCCTCGGCGGTAGAAGAATATAGGCGGCCGAGGATGAATAATAGAAGGCGGTCGAGGATAGCGGCCTGACCGCCGAAACGTCCAAGTTTTATTTTGTGAGTGTCCTTTTTGCGTGTTTCTGTGTTTGTTTAGTGTGTTACTGTTTTTTTTTATGCATGTGCATCGTCGCCGAGAGCGATTTTCGACCAAGACATTATATATATATATACATAGATTAAATCATACAACAATTTTGGAGATTTTACATAATTTACAGAACACCAAATCTTTTCTACATGGTGGCTCCGATTCCCTCATAAGCCACCTAAATTTCCCTCAGAGACAAAATTCCACACGCAGTGAAAACTGCTGATCTAGAAGGATGAATTCGAGAAAGCAGGTACCTTGCGATTTGCGCATCACTTTTCCCCTGAGACGTTCATTTTCGAAACATTAACTTCCAATTCGTGCTGTTTTTCCGGGTAGAAATACGCATGAGCAAATCTTTCCACTTCCTCGGGCTCGTTTCATCCACGTTATCCCAAGCCGTTTGCTTACGATAGTCCCATCATTATGTCCGCTAGCTATTTTGATATTCCGACACCGTTCAATTTTCGTTCTCTTCTTATTTTGATATTCCCCGCTTCTCAAGTGGGGTTCACCTCCCATGTCCCCGACGCTCCCTTTACACTTTGGTGTCATTTTGTTTCAATCGTGAATCTTCTTCTACGAAACCGTTCTTCTCACCGACCGCTCCAAATTACCTATCATATAACATTTGAATTAATCATTTTACTCTTAATAATAGAAATTTAAGTCAACAATTATGTTAGAGGAGAAAATACCACAGGAAAAAAGTCAAATAGTCTGTGATTCAATTCCTTGACCAGGAATTGAATCACATGCATCCCGACTGGTTGGCCAGTTATTCGGTGCAGCGATCGACAGTCGAGTTAATTTGTTGCTTGGGTATTCGTGATCCGGTTGGCAAGTAAAGAATTATTTGGAGGAAAGCTGGAGAGAAACCCGTCAGAATGGAATACTAGAGCTTATTCACCAGCACGATCCCCCGAACGTTTTCCGTTTTTCACGATCCCCTAAATCAATGTGCAAAAACACTGACAAGAAAACTAAATTCCAAGAGAGAGCTTGGAAGAATATATAGTAACTAGCTCTAATATACCATTAGATTCCTTGAGGGTAGCACTTGCTAGGGGAAAACATGGTTCAAAGTAGCCACCGTTATAAACATTTGGCAAAACTGCAAGCCAAATTAAAACTAACAAATATTAACACTGGCAAATACAGCAGGAAAAAAAAAGAAAATAACGTTAAAATATGCAATGATGGTAGCATGGAGTTGCTTTAAAAATGTGACGCAGTTGCATTTTTATAAATAGAAATATATGTACATGTTTGCGTGTCGAATTAAAAATTAATAACTACACATTTTAAATATTCGACAGCTAACAAATAGTTTATAAATATTCACTTGAGCACACGCCGAGGAAGAAAGTTTGGGATTTAAAAAGCTTTCAGGAGCCTCTCACTCATTTTGTATTGCATTAAGAGAGATCTAATTTTATTTAATTCTGCTCCTTGCATACTCATCGACGAAAGTTTTCATTAGATTGCTTTATTAGATTCTGATTAATACTCTCTGAAATGTTAAAATGCTTCAAATTTCACCCAGCAGGACGAAATAAAATTATTGCCGTAATGCTGGTCACGCATGCAGAACTTCCGCCAGGCATAAGGGGGAGCTAGGCAGGCCTCCGAGATTCGCGCCATTCCTTCAAAAATCTTCTGAGTTTCTATCGGCAGGCACCATGTTCTAATTAAAAGGGTAGATTCGATTTCCTTACACGTGTAACACTTCTTACGGATAGGGGTAATCTCGCGGAAGCCTAGCATGACGCGACACCGATTCACGGACGGAGTTTCCGTGTAGAACATTTTTCTTTCATTCATTAAAATATTTTATAATAAAGCTAGTAGCTTGACACTTTGGTTCAAAATGAGACCAAAGCATTATAAACTTTAACTTTTCCAATCGTATTCTCTCTCTTGATCTATCAACTGATATTTTTTTACTTAACGCCAATTATTTATGCAAATTTAGAGCTTTTTCACTTTAGTTGCATAGGAATATTTTCATTGTTATCGAGGCTTGCCATACGCTGTGCAACATATAAAAGCTACATTAAAGAGAATTTTACATTTCTTTCATAACATAACACCTTCTCATTTCATGACTAACGAAGTATTATGATATTTTATGTGCTATTAAGTAGGCATAGGTATATTTATAAGGTGTGACTAACTCGGGACGGCCGATAGAAGTGTAACTGGAAGAGAGTTTGGATATGAAGGTCTTGTACATACTTGTACGTAAACACATCTTTTTTATATTCGTAATCGATAGTTCTTGTGGAAAGAGTAATACCTACTGATGATAACAAATAGTATTATTAAAACGCCAAGTAAATTGTGATATAAATATAGGATTCTTTCCTCAGGAGAGGTAAAACTTATTAGCGAATCGCGTCGAAGCGAATGTCGAAACGTCGGCGGAGATGTAGTAACTGACCCCTAGTACGATCCGTGAAGAATTTATCTTCAAAATTCGACGGACAAGAGTTAGTTCGTTCATAGGTTCTATAATGCATAAGAGGGTTATATTTTGACGTCGCGCATAAAAAGTCACGCCACCATGTTTGCTTTGATTTTGATGTCACTGGACAGTGAAAACCGTACGAATTCGCTTAAAATTCAAATTAAACATCTACATATTGTACATGCGTACGGACTGCATCAAATCTTATACATAAAAAAGAATGTTTATTTTGTTCATTCTTTGTGCCCACCAATACCATTCATCCGATTGCGATGAAACTTTTAAGTTTAAGACCAAGTCTCCGGCTTCACCTAGTGGAAATTCCTTATGTCATACATAATAAAATACTTCGTTCTTTTCCACACTTTTTATTACGATACGACTTAGTTTAGACAAACTTGTGTCATCTTCAGGATGACACAAGTTTGATCCTGAAGATGACACAAGTTTGTCGAAACCATGGTCGTATCGTAATAAAAAGTGTGGAAAAGAACTAAGTATTTTATTATGTTTGGTGAGTTGTTGTGCGTGTGCACATAAAGTTTTATGAATTATAAAAATGCCAATTTTTGGGGTTGTTTTTACCCCAATATTGTTAACATTTACTCCCATAAGAAAAACAATGAATTCGGTGCAAGTTTCTCTTTAATTTATTTTGTAAATTACTTGCACTCAAGATATTGGATGGAAATTTGTATAATAGAACGCATAAAAGAATGAAGTATTTAATTCTTTCATTCAAGTTTCATACACACTTCGTTTTTGTCCAAGAATTGCGTTTTAATCTCGAAATTCATCATGTTTTCTTCCTTTTCAACAATACAAAATTACCTTGGCAACCAGGCGTGAATTAAATAGCGATTTCATTGCTGCAGAAGTGAATGACTATTCACTCTTGCAGCATTTAAAGGCCAGGTTCAGTGACTAATGTGATAGTCGTAGTCAAACGACTCGTGTTTCCCGTTCGCCTTGCCTTCTCAATGACCATCAACAAGGCACAAGGTCAATCGCTTCAAGTGTGTGGATTAAATGTGTAAAATCCATGCTTTTCACACGGCCAATTATATTTTGCATGCTCATGTGTGGGACAGCCGAAAATTTTATTTATATTTGCAGAGGGCGGTAGGACCAAAAATATTGTACATCTGAAAGCACTCGAATAAAATTTTCAACTCTATTTTAATACACATAATACAATTTTTTTTCATTAATTTTGAACGTGCAAATGTGTCTGCTTTGTATATGTGTGCACACTACTTAGAAAGAAAAAGAGGCATTGCAACATATGCCAGGCACAGCTAGTTTAAAATAATTATAGGTTTGCCATAATACCTCTTATCTCGGCTACCTTCGATCTTTCGTCTCGTAGAGGGAACTATGTCATCAAGTATACAATTTTGGAATGAGATGAAATATAGAGTAGATAGATTTTCTAGTAGTAGTAGTTACAGTATTAGTATAGTGGGAGATCTGAGACACATTGTAGACTATGACCCTGGAGATATAACCCGGGGATTTAAGCTTTTGAATGTACCTAATTTATACTGAAATCTTTGATTTATATCCCTAATTCCATAATTCCATATGCTGGTATTTTTAATATGAGAACCAATTATTCCCGGCGAACCCTGTAAGTAAAATGTTCTCGGGTTACACACAGGGCTAATATTTCCATTTTATCCTATTTTTGACAAGCATAGCCCCCCCCCATCGCATAGCCCTGTTAATAATGATGGAGACGCTCGTCGACACGTAGAGAAATTTTGAAATATTAACTTGGTTTTCAACCCGACAAATATACTTACGATTTTAATACACTTTTTCGTTCAAAATAAGACTACACGAAAACTTTCATTATTTTCCTGTGTAAAACGGTAATTTTAAATATAACCCTAACAAATCCACATAAAAATGAAAGTCTAGTTTTTATCCTGTTTAAACTTTCTCTTTCATTCCCACGAATTTTCCACAGCATTAATTACAACATTATCTTTTGGGCCGGAAATAAAAGCCTAAAATTTCAATTTCTCCTGAGAACGATTATTTATTTATCTTTTTACTCAGGAAAATTGCATTTGGTGTTGCAGGGTGGGAGATAACAAGTCGATTCAACACTTGTTTATTTTGACCTCCCTCAAACGATCTCTTTTATCCCCGTAACCTGTCGCACACAGACCTCCGAGGTCACTTCTGTACTTTCCGACCACTTGTCGTTTCTTACTCGTCCATCATCCCGTGTGACGTGCGGCCGCACACTAAAGGAGGACCTCCGAAAAATCTATACGGAGAACTTTCTGCCCGACGCGATTGTCTCCTAACATCTCCACCCGCCTCTGTCCTGCGCAAGACGAATACAACAAATCATCCCCAGTCAACCACTCATAGAGGTAGCCAAACGTGGTGGCAGCCGTGCTGAAGGCCTTTTTCGAGGGAAATAGTACATTTCCCATGAACTTGCTCCGCACTGGGGAGTATATTAGTTTCCGCGTTAGACTACTATGGTCCATGAGGTAGCTTACCGTCACTTCAATAACCGTTAATTTTTAAATGTTCAATCGTTCATTCACATTTTTATGATGAGCTTCTGCGATGGGTTGAGAAAAATATTAGCGTATTTTGATCCAGCTATGTTTTCGTCGTAAACCTTGTCATTAAAAGCTCTGAAACTTTCTCATCTTCTCTAGTTCAATGCGGTTATGCTCGAAGCGTTGCCTATATGTCCAACATACTACGAACCACGAAATCCGACATACTACGGTAGATCAGATCATGAGAATACAATTAGGGCACTAGACTGCAGAACGGACAGATTGAAAATGTCATTTTTCCCACAAACGATAAGGGGCCATGACAGCTGCCAATGAGACTTTTATCTAGGTTTGTCGTTAGGTAGTGTAGCTCTTAGTCGTAGTAGTACTACGTAATACTTGAAACATTGTATGTTACGTAGTACTAACAGAATGCTGTGCATGTTTTCTGCATAAGGCTTGAGCCTCTGTCCATTTGTGTAGTTGCAAAATACATATATATTAACGGTCCCTTTCCATTGTGATAATATCTGTAGTGTAGTAGTGCATGCTTGTGAGGCTTCGCCTCGTGACAAGCATTAGCGATTTATGCTAATGCATAATTAGTCGTAGTTACACTAACTTTAGGGTATAGTGTAATGCATGTTGGTGAATACTCACCCCCTGCCACACACCCCTGTGGTGGCTTGCAGGGTATTTTGTAGATGTAGATATGTATTTGGGCAGTCCTCTTCCCTCCGCTCCTTAGCCGACGCCTTCTACACGAGCTTTCCCCTACAGTCTTCGTCAAGCTTCGCGCAGACGTATGCCACCATGTTCCGCTACCATTATTTTGACTATTGTGCATACTGCTGACTCAACCATTCTCTCACTTTCTTACTACTACTCCTCTTTGTCTTCACCTCCTGAGAAATCACCATTACAACTTTGGATTAATTCTTTGATCATTTCACACTATAAGAAAAAGAACGTACGCCAAGAGGAAAACACGACCCTGCCGCGCCGGTTTGGGAACAATTGGGTATAGAAGTTCCAGAGTGTTGGCAGGAGGCAGTGCGGGAAATTGTAACGGTAGCGTTTGTAAGGAAGAAGGAAAAAGGCTTGACAGGCAAACACAGAGAGAAGGTGGCGCCGGGAATGAGCGCGTGTACCCAGTCACACGTCGCGACAAACTGGGTCGCGCACGTCGTTTCACTTTTGTTTTTCAAAACGCACTCCTTTCTTTTGTTTTTGTCACCTCGGCACTCATTTATGGTGAGTTGCGCGGGTAGAAAAATATGCTCGTGCAAAAACCTCATTTCTTCCCACTCGTCCGCTAAGAGGAAAGAAATCCCTCTTTATGATAAAGCCGCCTACTTATGTCGCCCGTCAGCCATTTTCAAACAGCAACCAAAAGAGATTACATAAGTTGACGGCCTTGGCAACGTAAAGATTTAAGCCTGATGTTATTCAATCATTACGAAGTTGTTGCATTTACATACTTTACATTCCGTTTAGTAAGCATTGTTTCCAAGAAAAATGTTATTTATAAAGGAGTCTGGACCGTAAAGGCGAAAGAAAAGTGAAAAATGCAGTTTTTCTCAATGTCGGTACTCGTAAAGAAAGTATTTTCCATCTAATTATGCAAAATTCTCTTACCGGTGAGTATTGAAAATTAAATTAGTTCACTGCAAGAATGGAATTGAGGTGGTAAATAGCTACTTTTCTGTTGTTTCTGTCATATAATTATTTAAACCTAATTGGCAGTTTTTCCGCGTGTACCTATATTTTTGCCATAAATGCACTGCACCAATGTA
The DNA here is from genome assembly GCA_963573305.1 of Pyrrhosoma nymphula. Lineage (NCBI taxonomy): Eukaryota > Metazoa > Arthropoda > Insecta > Odonata > Coenagrionidae > Pyrrhosoma > Pyrrhosoma nymphula. The sequence goes on from OY754330.1 coordinate 136,043,515, forward strand.
CTAGGAGGAAACCCAGTGAAGTTGAAATGAGAACATATTATCGATAGAAGGGTTTCCAGGGGATATAACGAGTCTACGTGGATCCTGAAATGACTTTGGTAATCTGTCTTATGGGTTTTGGCGTCAATGAAAAAATTATGTGACTCATTCTTTCCTCCTATAGTTCAATCATGTAAAAATAATAGAATTATTTCGTTAATTTTACTGCTTTTAAGTATTAGCTAAAACGTAACAATGTAAAAACATGTTATTTTCAATGTTCTCAAAGATGAAATCATTTCAATTTAAATGATTATGTGTCTAATAAAAAACTATAAAAGTCATATGCTTTTCTTACAAGTAGTTGATTGCAACAAATAACATCTCTAAATAAGTTTCTTCTGGAGACTATTGATCCTGACCGGATATCATATCATAATCTGAAGATTCGCCCTGTGATGGACGCGAAACATCGCCATCAAAAAGATGAACCAACGCAGAGGAACCCGGAATGTTTTTAAACCCGAAACATAGCTAAGTAATTATTTGAATTTGTAGCTAATACTTTCTCAGCTGACAAATTAATTTGTTGTATAAATCTGTAATCTTTGCTCGTAGGCATGTTAACTCGAGGTTACAGGATTTTTTGCGAAACTTTCGCAGAATAAACACTCCACTTGTAGGTGAAATAGAAAAAAACCCACTTTCCGTAGAAAGGGATCTGTGGTCGATAGTTTTCCAATTACTGCCTCAATGAACCCCTGCTCTAATAGAAGTCCGTGGTCATAAGCTTCCGTGAGTATACACATCGAAAAGCTACTTGCAAGTGAACTGTGCCGATGGCTACGGTCACAGAAGTAACTTCCATGTGTAAAGCCGCCTCAAAAGCAGTAATGCCAATACACGGAACTTAGAACTCTACCCGGGTATCTTGTCTACTTGCAAGAGTTAAACCCCGGTAAATCTCTAAATTTTTGCCTTTTTCCATACCAAGCATTCCATTAACTTTTTTAAGTAACCTCAACCTCAGACAGAGCATAAACTTTTCGTAATCTTATTCTATTTCTTCCTTAATTCTTATGTAACATGAAGCTAAAATAATATGTGACATAAATTTCCTTAAAGTTGCGACTTTTAATTTTCTCTACGCACTATTGCTCAGTAAAATCTATTTTCTAAACCGATTAGTTTTATACCCAAACGTTTATTTCCAAATTCCTTATTGTTTTACTATCAATATATTATTTTGTGATTATATCCACACTGATAACACAAACACCGATCGGGAGTAAAATCAAAACAAAATACAAATCAATGCCTAGCCATTTCATGATGAAAATTAATCATCCGTCAAATAATATAGTGCCTGGGAAGAGTAAAAAAACCAAGTACTCAGGTAAAGATAGAAATCACGGATAAATGGGCAGGAAACTCATATCCGAATTTCAAAATCCCATGTCGTTCTTGTTTAATGGACGCTAGGTATTCCAAATTTGTAGCCACAGATTAATCATCATAGTGATGCTAGTAGATATAACGTCATAAGTTGTCAGGGAAAAATAACTCGAATATCCTCAGCAAGATGACTCTTTATGGTGTCTTTCCCACCGGACAAATAAAGGGACACAAGCAGACGCGAGTAGGAGCGATGCCGCTTGCACTAAAAGGCCCTTTCCTCCGTTTGCCTCGCGCACGGACTGACTCACTCAGGCACTCGGCATTCAAAGACGATACGTGGCAGAGGACGGAAGGAGGACCCTAGGTGAGGGGCGTGCTCTCAAGCGTCTCCGTCCCCTCCTCACCATGGGAATGACAAGGGGAGCCCCCCTCATCCGCACACTCACGTAAGGAATGGCAAAGAAATCCAAACGGGGTGGGGGATAGGGTATACCGCCGAAAAAATGACTATGCTAATTCGCGAACTTTGCACACATACACACACTTTTACCTTCCCCGAAGCAACAGAGCAGCTGTATCCTTCCCACTCTCCCCAGCCTCTCCACCTTCCATTGCCGAGCCCTTCCTTTCACTGCTTTCGGCAAAAATACGAAGTAACACTTGCATTCCCTTCGGTAAGCTTTTGAGTGTCACTCGGCGAAAGGCACATCTAGTCACTAGACCGTAAGCAAAAACCGAGACAGACATCTATGCATGGAGAAAAAGAATGCGGCATACTTTTATCTATATTCGGTTGAGAGAATGACCTCTAGCGACCGAATTATTTAAACGTACATCTACATACTATTCTACGGCCCACCGCATTGGCATGTGGAGGTATTGGGAAGGGAGTATGGAATAAGAATTAGAAGAGGGGCAGGTTCAAAATAAAAATGTAACCTGACGAATTAGTTTACCCCTCTGTTCTTTTCGTCGTATAGCCATAAATGATGCGAGGAAAAAAAATGTTTACCTAATTTCTTATTTTGTCGCTTCCGTCAATGCTAGAGAAGCACTTGAAATATAAATAATGCCCTGTAACTTGCGTGATCTGAATAATCAAAGTAATTGAAGAATAGCGTGTAACGTCCGAGTCTCTGGATTATGCCAACCTGGTCGTTTCATTAGCTGCTCTGCCACTGTCTCTCCCTCCCAGCATTTTTGACGAACTTATTATGGACTTATTTTTATTGAAAAAAATTATTTATGGGTAAAAACAAAGAAAAAATCCAAAATGTAATCCATCGTCCTCGAGATACTGCAAAACAAGTTTGAAATGGTATCTCTCTTTTACTTTTTCGTTCGATGGTCCTCCTGCAATTTGTTTGATAAAACCCATAAAATAACAACCCACAGGTATGTTGAGGAAGCCCGTCCGAATACGGATGTAAACAGCTCGAGAACGCGCAGTTTGCAGAGGCATGGTGCGGTCGCTAGCACGCGTCGTGACTCGTGTCTGAGATGTCCGTTGGCCGGGGAGAGACGAGAGGTAATTGAGGCGTCGGGCGGAGTGCCGGAGATCAATCAGTGTGGCTGCTTCCACGGTCGTCTGGGTACAAACATGACATCGACAACCTTCAGACATGCAATTACTCGCGCGGTTCATTTAAGTTTTGGATGAATCTTAGCACGCACTTTGTGCGGGAACAAGTTTGAAAAAAATTGTATTCAGCATCAATACATGTAAGCACGTTTTCTTGTCTTTTTATGCCATTTCAGACACCTAAAATCACTATCAACGTTCACACGTAATCAATATGCATACATTACTAATTGGTTGTTTGCGTAAACCTCAATTGATTTCAAGGACAAGTGCACTCACCTCAAACTTCCTAAGTAATCCACGAGTTTACTTTCTGGTACACTTATTGATAATCCTCTTTCACTGTACAAAATACACTGTTAAGATATTAAATCATTCATGTCCACTTAATAAACGTTCCTTCGCAAAATCAACAGTCAACAGAAGCTCAAATATTAAAAAACATATCTGAATGACGAGTATTCAGTGATCTAAAGGAACTTTTAGTCAACCTTAGCGATAAGATAGGAATTTATGCTACCAAGTATCCGTTTTCGAATGTCAACCATCAATAGCATGATTTGATGCAACTAAGGCTAATATGAAAAAAAATGAAAAGCAATTTGTCGGTGACCTAGTATTCATTCAAAAATGTTTCTAAGTCAGGCAATATTATGATGAGGGAAGTGATGAGCTGCAAATTTTTTGTTTCACAGAAAATATTTCAAACATATTCACAATATTTATTTTTTTGGGTAAGTCAATACAACTTAAAAAAAAACAAGAAGTGGATATACCTTTTCGTGAAAGAACTACAGTGAAAAGAATAAGAGACACGATGGGTTTTCATAATTTTCATGGTAACTGTACAGTCCGAGATATGATCAAAAGTCCACGCAACTTTACATATCTTTTCTCACGCATTATCGAGGATCGCAGGTTTTCGCTGCGACTAGACAGTGCTGGGAAGGTTGTCTGTTAAGAAATGAGGCTCAGTGCTTCCCTAAATTTTTTGAAGCAAATTCAGGAGTAATTAAAAAGCTCTTGTCTGTATTTCCGGGAAAAATCTACACCAACATATCATTGTACAAGCCGCCGCAAGGTTTGGCGGCAGGGGGTGCTAGAAGACCAGCCACGAAAAGGGAGACAGGGGGGAGGAAAGAGTGAAAAAGAAGAGGCTGGAAGAGGAGTTTATGTTGACGGAGTGCCTTTTTCCCGGTTTTATAGTCCCTGTTTAAATATTTTCTCAGCATAAATAACAAAGTTAGCGCGTTCTCCTATTGATAATGCTCATGTTAACGAACCAATTGAATGTTGAAATGTACCAAACCCTGAGCTCTCATCAGATATCGAGTTAAAGAAGAGGCCTCATCTTTGTCTAGACATCTTAAAACCTGCCCTTAATGTCTCAATCTATTATTTTTTACTATAAAAGTATGGTTTGTGGAAATTAAGACTTTATTACCGTTCAGATCGGCTCTGTATGTCAATCAATTGTGTCGATAATTTCCTAAAAATGTCGAGTAAACCAATAAAATTTCGTAAACGGAGAAGTAGCACATTAAATAATCTTAAATAAATAGGGGAATTTCTCCGTACTGATCATTCACCAGGAGAAATATTTTATTCCTTCGGAATTAGGTACGTTAAAGGAAAATGGGTAGAGTAGTCAAGATATTGTGAGGAAATTGCATCAATAAACGAAACATTCAGCAATAGAAGGGATATGACGATGGAGACAGTGTAAAGGAATGTAAAGAAAAGTTTGCCAAAGAGTTTGGGTAACAAGAAGTGTAGCACTTAAGAGGCAGAAACGTTGATTCTGAGGAACGAGGACAAGGGCAGATAGGCTGAAGGCACTCGAGACGTGGGTGTGGAGGATAATGGAGATAGTGAGATGAACGGGTAGAAAGACGAAGACGAAGTGCTCGGCATGGTGGGTGAGGGAATATAATTTCTGGAGGAGATTAGGAAAAGGCAGAGTGGGTGTTGGGAACAGGTAATGATGGGCGAGGGGATGCTGAAAGCCGTGATATAGGGTAGGATGTTGGGTAAGAGAGGGAGAAGAGGAAACAGATTAGGCTTTATGAATGGAATGAAGAGAGGTAGGGCTAATGCCAAAGTGAAAAAATGAAATTGTATGAAGACGAGGACGTCCAGCTGTAAAAGTTTTGCATATGTACCCACTGCTTTTTCAATATAGACCAAACTTTACCCGTAAATTAACACTAGTATTAATAGCAAAAAAACTCTAGGCAAAGAATTATTCCAAATTACACTCTCATCTTAGGCTTTTACAAATGGCCTAGCTTCTAAGATAGTATACCTATGCACATGACGATTATGCTGAGAAAACTTTTAAGTTTTGTAAATTTATGACTCCTCTAAATAGCTGTTTGATTGCATCTCGTAAACCAAAGGAACCAATGCATGGAGAAAAGTTGTTACATTCTCCAAGGACCACAAGCTTTAAAGGTGATCCTACATCCATGTAAACCTAAATATTCCGGTAGATCACCCCAAAAAACAGTAATAATGATTCACTATTGAGAATTCGGAAAATAGAGGATAAATATCGCATGAGGGCGATGTAAAAGAAGTATGGCATGAGTTACTCACCCTGCAGCACTCTGGTGCAGTCCGTGTGGTTGGGATAGTTGTTGGGGTAGTTGGGCGAAAAGAACTCCCCGGCCTCCGGGTTGCCAACGCTGAAGTTGAAGCACGCGGGGACGTTCTCCGATGGCGACGTCACGAGGTCCAGGTTGCGGGGTTGGCGGGGCCTCCGGGACCACCAAGAGGGTCCCGGTGGGAGCCCGCCCCTCATCACGCCCGTCGTCCCCTGCAACGGTGACGGCTAGTCGGAGGAAGAAAGGAGAAGACGCGGATATAAAAAAGAATGCCATTGAAAAGGCAGGCAAGCATCAATCGTTTGCATTCATAAAATAAGGAGAGAGATCGCAGGACCCGCTCACAATCAGAGACGAGAAGTTTGGAGGCATCAATTATGCTAGAGGTAAGGATTGGTAGCTTTATTATTTTCAATTTGCAATATCTGCATCGAATACTTATTCATATTTCGTGTCTGTAAATTTGTAAAACTTATTGAAAGTCACCATGACTGTCGAGGTATGGATAGTGCATGCTGTTTGACAGACTAGATTTTGTACTTCTGTTCTATAACTTAACACTAACGCCCCATCTCCCTTGCAATGTCTCACACACTTTTATTTTATGCCTGGATTAGTATCCCTTAGTATTTATGAATTCATTGTATTAGTATTACTAATCATTAGTGGTATGATCTCCCGTGAACTGCAAGTTATCATTTATGTCAACGTAGCTGACTGCATACTAGTTTTCGTCTTGGGGCCGGGAGACGTGCGAGACTCGAATTTCAACTGGGACGAATATTGCATGCATGCCCTAGTAAATGGGAGTCCACCGGATTTTCGGCGAAGGTTGAAGTGCCTAGCACTCGGTCGGGGACTGTTAAGTCAGGCGCTCTCCATCTGCCAACCTCTGCCTTGATGTGGCAATAGGGTTTGACCACGGAAGGAGTACCGGTGACTTGTTGCTCTCGGGTAGGGAGAGCACCTGGATCGGGTCACCACCTTCCGCCGAGTAAAGAGGCTCTGGTTTCCAGCTCTAAGGCGTCAGAAAGACTCGAATTAAATGCGTTTGTCTGACCACGCCTTGAGTAAGCAAATCCCAGATTTTGTGACTGGATCCGGTAATCTTAAATGATACTCGGGTGCATTGCGGCCCTCCCTACCTTTCCCGTTTCCTTTTTCCCACCTATCCCCCTAGCTGGGAAATCGAGTTAAAATTTACTAGGAACCGGCCAGCTGGGTTTACCAGACGTAGTAGAGTCTTTCATCGTTGCATGCAAGGTGTGCAATCACCCTGTGCCACACGCCCTGGAGGTGACTTGCTCAGTAAATCGTATACGTGGATACTGAAAAACCATATAATGTCACTATTCAATCCTGTATAAAATAGGGAATCGGTATATACGCGCTATCCGTGCAGTGTAATATTGAAGAGTAGCGGTTCCCAATCTGGATTAACGCACTAGGTGCTTTAGGAGTTTGCGAAAAAAGCTAAATAATGGCGGAGAAATGGGATAACAAGGTGTTCACAAGTCGGAAAAATGTTCCAAACTAGTGCAATAGGGCCTAAAAATGCCGACCTAAGGAAAAGGCCAAAACACTTGTAAAAAAATAAAATAGATAGAGAGAAAAGTCTTTACTAGGGCGAGATTGAGACTTTAGAAGACTCTTCTTCCATCTAATCACTAACGATAAGGGAATAAAGTAGTGAAGTAGAAATTTTGCGAGTCCATAACGAATGAAATATGCAAAATAAATGAAGAATATATACTATGTACATATGTTGTCCGCCATTTATGCTTGATACAGATTTAAAAAGTGGAATATCTGGGACTTACTGAACCCTACCGAAATGAGGACCATGTTCAAATGGAAGCTGTAATGACGTCGTATTCAGGATTCAGCTAGATACATTAAGGAAAAAAGAGTGAAGGAGACTTTAATAAATAAGAATGAACGACAATGAAGAAGAAATAATAATGGAGGATAAATAAAGGATGAATAAAAACAGCGAAATGATATCTAGTAATTATATTACCAAAAGCCAGGTGAATTATATTGGTCTATACCCAGCATTAAAATAACAATTATTGAGCAATTTACAATAACATGGATGAATTGAGTCGACCAATAATTTTAAACATCTAGTAATTGATTCTGGATAAATTCCAATCACGCCTTGTAAAACGACCAATATAAAATAAAAAATGGAAATTTAATATTCCATTCGATTGAATACCACCAAGATCCCACACTTTCAATCCATACTCTATTCTCTAAAATGAAGGAAATGATTGAACTGATAATAAAACTAACGATATTACTGTTTTTGATACTTGCCATCAAAAAATGGTCAATTACGAGGAAGATAGCGAAATAATTGAAAATTTAATGCACTTCTCTGCTAATTACCGATTAAATATTGCCTTTGCATTTACAGCGAGGAGCTTATATGATAATGGATCGTAAAATGCTGAGTCCCAAAATTGGCACCGTAAGGATATCAGAATAATTTGGTGTAATTTATTCTCACTATCTTTTGAGCTCAGATGAGTATTCATATGGCTAATTTCCACATTTAATGACGATTTTTGAAATGCGCATAATCGCTCACTATCGCGCAAATTTTCCCCTTCAAATGATGATAACAGAGCCGAGGACATAAATTCAAATCCCCATAGGGAAGATGCAGCTGATGAAATATTTATCACATGTCCCATCACGATCAGTGCATTTTGGAACAAATCGTAGACTGATTGTTGGTAATACTGGCGCAAGATCTCCAATCCTCTTAAAAAATGGACAATATTACGTATTGGATTGGAATTTACTGCTGCAAATAGTTAAATGGGTTTTCTATTTAATTACACCAATTGCGATCATAGAAAAGTACCATATGAGCCGCGAAATAACTCTTTTTAATTGGAACATAATCTAAGTCAAAAAATACGAATTAATGATAATTTGTTACTTATTTTCATCGACAAAAATTCTGTAAAAACAAGGAATAGAAAAGTATTTAATTTTGTTGATGATAAATACTGGTAGAGGATAATGTCGATACAACACTTAAATTTCATAATTGAATTCCGCAAGAGATTTATTGAATATGCAAAGCCTACACATAATTGAGAAAGAATTGTCATGTTTAGGTATTTTTTTCCTTTCAATATTTATCTGATTAATAAATGTCCTTGCAGCGTAAAGTGACTAAATAGTAGGATAATAGCCAGAGATGAAAAGATAATTCGCGAGTTATTTGAAAATGATACGGTCACAAATTGAGAAAACACCATCGGTTTCAGATCGAGAGCTTAAACAATGTCACGGTCACGGTGTAAGTACAAAACAATTATTTTGTCATGCCAGATGCAGCTTATTAAAATATTTCATTTCAGGTGTAGCTTATTGAATACGCCTACCTAGTCAAGGATTTTTATATTACCATTTTTTCAGTCAGGAATGTGAATGGTAACGGGAAAAGACAAAGTTAGCTGACGAAGTCGCATAGGTAAACTCCCAATAATCAAATGGCCATTTTTAACAATAGAATAAAAATTAAATATTATTCTAAATTGTGAATAACGGCTATACCACTGATTTAATAAACAAGATGATCATGAACAAAAGGCATATGATGTATAACTCACAGAGAAAAAAAATCCACTGGAAAAAAGAAACTAAAAAGAAATGAAGCTCTTCCTTAGTTCCCAAGATTAACAAAAGGCATGCAAAAAAATTTAAACCGGTTGACGTGAACGATAATTTCACTAACCATAAATCTCACTAACATAACACTCTTCGTTACTTACTCGGAAATCCGAAAGACAAGGCTCCACCAATAGAGACGTCAGAACTTAATCAGATAAAATGTAGCACATATGAACACTCGAACATTGGAAAAACTAAGCGTAATCTCACTGTCAGGTCCAAATATCTACATTCTGCTTCTAATTATATAACACTATAAAATGGTGACTTTGATTAGTCAGGAGTTGCGAAAGACATATTTGAAACAGCACACCAAATCTCTGCAGAAACCTCACACTGATTACATCTACTTTAAACCATAAATTAGACGCATTAAATAACATATTTATAAAGTTAATCAGAATTATATCATGAACAATGAGTTGCGTGCAGGTAACTGCAAACATTTCAAAACAGTAGCGAAGTACGAACATTAAAAATCCGGAACACGCGACCAGAGACTTCGAGAGGGGTGGATAAAATACGGCCCCACGGAGCATGATGACTAATTCTCCGAGCCACCCCATTAGAATAAAATGACCTTAACACACCAACAACGATAAACTCCCCACCCCACATGCTTGGACTTTTAACCTCGGGCAACACACACTTCCTCGCCAGATTAGATACCTCTCCCTCTGAATCGGCACCTGGATGACCGAAATACATGCATGGGAATCCATTTCCTCTGCTTCCATTGACAATTTAGATTACTCTTACAATAATTAACCTGCAGATTTGTAAACTCTTAAACTCAATACACAAACTCTCGCGGTAGACATACGCATCATAAAACGTTGAAAAAAACGTACTTTATAAACGAGCTTTACCTACGTTTAAGCTCGAAAAAATCAATCAAATCGCAACTAAAGACATAGAAGTAGCTGAAATGCTTAGGGAAACATAGAAATCAAACTAAAATACGCTTATGTTGCCCACAACGAAGGAATTACTTAAAACCTGCAGCTAATAATCACAAACATACACATAAAATTCTGCTTTCAGAAAGTACTTCGAAAGATAAATGAACATAGATGCTTAGAATGACCCGAGATAAAGGAAAAACAAGAGACATCAAACCAAAACTAGGTGCGTTGGCTATATGTAAAGTAATTCAACCACATATAACAGTTAAATAAAGAAAACTGATAAAGCAATGCTTGTATAAATAAGATGATCGCGATCAAAAGACAGATGATTGATATCACACAAACTTGAATTCCATTAGAAAATGACACTAAAATAAATACACAGCCCTTCCTCTCTGATCAACTATAGCAAAATGCGTGCAGAAGTATTTTAACTGATTGATGTGAACATCACTTTCACTAACTATAACACTCTTAGTTACTTACTCGGAAATCCAAAAGACAAGGTTCCATCATTAGAGAGGTCGGGAACTCATCAGATAAACTGTAGCACATGTGAAAACTCGTATATGGGAAAAAACTAAACGTAATCTCACATTCAGGCTCAATGAACACATAGAACACTATAAAAATGGCCACTTTGATATATCGGCAGACACGAAACACACTTGAAACATGATATCAAATCTCTGTAGAAAACCTCACACTGTTAACATTCACTTTAAACCATGAAGAAGACGCAAGTGAGAACTAATTAATACACTTAGATCAGAATTGTATCATGAAAATTCAGTCGCGTATAGTTAAAAGTGAACTCTTCCAAGAACTAGCGAAGTACGAGCACTGAAATTCCAGAACAAGCGACGAGAGACTTCGAGAGGGGTGGATAAAATACGACCCCGCGGAGCATGATGACTAATTCTCCGAGCCAACCCATTAGAATAAAATGACCTCACCACACCAACAACGATAAACTCCCCTCCCCACATGCTTGGACTTTTAGCCTCGGGCAACAAACACTTCATCGCCAGATTAGAAACCTCTCCCTCTGAATCGGCACCTGGATGACCGGAATACATGCATGGGAATCCATTTCCTCTGCTTCCATCGACAATTTAGATTACTCTTACAATAATTAACCTGCAGATTTGTAAACTAATAAACTCAAGAAACAAACTCTCGAGATAGACATACGCTTCCTAAAACGTTGAAGAAAACGTACATTATATACGAGCTTTATCTACGTTTAAACTCGAAAAACTTAATCAAATCGTAACTAAAGCCATAAAAGTAGCTGAAATGTTTTGGGTAAACTTAGAAATCATACAAACATACACATATGATTCTGCTTTCAGAAAGTTACCCGAAAGTTATTGAACATATACGCTTAGAACGAACCGATATAAAAAAAAGAAAAATTAGAAACACCAAACAAAAAAACTAGGTGCGTTGGCTTTATGTAAAGTAATTCAACCGCATATAACAATTAGATAAAGAAAATGGATAAAACAATGTTTGTATAAATAAGATGATCGCGATCAAAAGACGGACGATTGATATACACACACTTTAATTCCACTAGAAAATGAGACTAAAATAAATACACAGCCCTTCCTCTCTGATCAACTATAACAAAATGCGTGCAGAAGTATTTTAAATAGTTGACGTTAACTTAACTTTCACTAACTATAAAACTCTTAGTTACTTACTCGGAAATCCAAAAGACAAGGCTCCACCATTAGAGAGGTCAGGAACTCATTACATAAACCGTAGTACATGTGGAAACTCGTATATCGGAAAACACTAAACGTAATCTCACAGTCAGGTTCAAAGAACGCATAGAACACTATAAAAATGGCCACCTTGATAAATCAGCAGTCACGAAACACACTAGAAACCGGATATCAAATCTCTGTAGAAAACCTCATGCGGTTAACATTCACTTTAAACCATGAGTAAGACGCAAGTGAGAACTAATTCGTACACTTAGATCAGAATTGTATCATGAAAATTGAGTTGCGTATAGTTAAAAGTGAACTCTTCCAAGAACTAGCGAAGTACGAACACTGAAATTCCAGAACACGTGACCAGAGACTTCGAGAGGGGTAGATAATATTTGACCTCGCGGAGCACGATGACTCATTATCCGAGCCACCCCCATTAGAAAATTAATGAACCCACCACACCAACAACGGTCAACCCCCCACCCCACACACTGGGTCTTTTAGCCTCGGGCAACACTCACGTTTTCACGAGATAAGAAACCTCACCGACCGAATCGGCACCTGGATGACCGAAATATGCACCCATGGGGAAGTAATTCCTCTGCTTCCATTGACAATTTGGATTGCTCCTGTCAATTACTCAGTTCTTTAAGTTAACATATGACGACTGCTATTTTTTCGGGCCATGCCAAATAACACATGTTCTGTACTAATGCGTAGTTGGCATTAGTAGAGTTTATTGGACGTAAAAGAATTATGTTTACTCACAAATGCTAAGCTTGTAAAACAGGATCAAGATGAAAGATCAGGTAATGCATAATATGTTCCACGACGAGTTTTGACAAATTAGAATGATGCATATTACGGCACAGGAATACCATGTAAAAAACAATAAACTGCTTCAAATGATTTTTTCCGACAAAAAGACTGTTCTTGTAAGAAAACTGAATTCACTCAACTGGCTGCAAGGCACGATGTAGATATATCTACATCTATAAATTACCCTGCAAGCGAAATCAAAGGTGTGTGACAGGGGGTAAGCAGTCACCAGTATGTATTTCAGTAAACACTAGATTCGATAAGCAAGCGCGAACCAAGGACCTCGGGGCAGTACATTAGTAATGCGATGCGTGGAAGCTAGAGTTATACTCGAAAAAAAATGTGTTGTCATGAATTTTGTAAACGGAAAAACTCTCCTTATAACAGCTATTTCATACAAAAATGCAAATTATAGACCATATAATCGGTAAAATACCTCGGAGTAAAACTGACTAATGATCTTTCGTGGAGTAAACATATTTGGGAAATTACCGTACAAGGTAATCGTAATTGGGAATTTTTTAAAAGAGTATTTGGAAAGTGCGACGCTCAAGTTAGGGAAATCAGCAATTGCTCCCTTGTAAGACCCCACTTGGAATTTTCTGCCAGTATTTGGGATCCTTATGAGGCAGGCTTAAAAACCGGGTTAGACCGCATGTAGAGAAGATTGGTAAAATACGTTAATGGCCGTTATGGGAACTAGTTGGTGCTACTGACCTTTTGCAGCTACTGGTATTAGTAATCGCTTTCACACTGCCAATAAAAAGTTAGAATTAATCTATTATGTATGTTCCAAACCGATTAATTATCTGACGACGTTAATAAGATTTTACGAAATATGACGTATCTACTACGGTAGATCAGATCACGAGAATAAAATTGGGGAACTAGACTGCGGAACGGACGGATTTAAAATGTCATTTTTCCCGCGAAGGATAATAGACCATAACAGCTGCCAATAGTAGTTCTCCCGCATAATTGTATCCTCATATGCTACCTTACAAAATTACTAACGGTCCCTCTAACATTGGTAGCATATCTATAGTGTAGTGCATGCTGGTAAGGCTTCGCCACCTGACAAGCAAGCAATTAGCGTAAATCGCTAATGCATCAATAGTCGTAACAACAACATAAATAAACATATTTATCAGACCATTCCAACAACACGGTATCTGCCACAAGAGCTGTTTCAAGTTATAGGCTCTGTTATACAACGGAATGCTTACTTTTCCCATCCCGAAAGTTTTTCTTTAGAAGATGGTCATTAATGATAGAAACCACATTCGAGAGCTTGGGTACAGACGAATCTTGATGGCAAAGCAAGTAGCTTCTGAAGATGATCATATTACACCTTTTATGCCACCAAGCCTAAACTTTAAAGCTACAGACTACGCCAATTTTATACAATGGGACACTTGTAATCTGACCAAACCTCCTTTGTTACGAGCACTGACTAATGAAAAAGTAAAATAATATGTAAACAGAGACTTTAAGACTTTTATGGATTTAGAAAAATTTCCATGTCATACGCAAGCTGTCGAAAGGTGCGTTAAGCTTGTGACAGAAGCTTCCAGTGAAGTCTTTGGGTACAGTGATAGAGATGGTTTCGTCTGAGTTAGATTATTCTCAAGATCAGCCATGTCTACATTTCCGCACAAATCTGAATATAAATTCGTAGTGATGGACAAAAATGAGTAACGTTTAAAACCATGAAGAAAAAATACAGAGAAAACAATGTAAATTTGAATGTTTAAAACATGCAAATATTGTAAATAACACACCCTAATCATTGAATGGTAGGTATGTAAGGGCATGGGTGGAACTCGAAATGCAGCCACCTCCCCGTGATGAGTTCTGGGTCGTTTTGTATAGAAAAATGAGCGAAAAACTGCGCACACAAGGTTATTTGAAAAATACCGCCAAATTTATGATTGGTACTCCATTTCATTCATCTGCGCGGACAATAAGAATTAAAACAACAGTGTTACTGAAGCAGGCTTATGCTCGTATTCAAATATAACACTTTTATCTTATTTTAAAATCATATAGAAAGTTCGCGCGAAAGAACGCGACCATAAGTAAGGCAAATACAGCATTAGTCACTTTTTAATGCGGCTGCACGACTAGTTAGTATTAAAATATGAGGATTATTTTACTGTACTTTTTTTCTAAGCACCTCTAGATAAAGGAATATAACTATAATGTTTCAATTAGATTTGTTATAAAATCGTTAAAAAAAGTAAAAATTTGAAAATTTACTAAAATCGAAAATTTATCACATATTCCATAGCGATGGATAACCAAAATATATGATATAAATATAATTTATATAATTTTAAGTCATTTTTTAATACTTGTAAAATTGTTTACGCGATATAGTACTGTAGTCATACCACCCTTACATACTTACAAAAAATTTTGAAAGTTTATGGTTTTTAACGATTTTTATCGAACTTTAACGGCAATGCGCGACCGAAAGATATGTAAATATAATTTTTTAATATTATTTTTTCTTGTCTATACCAATGGCAACTTTTGCGCGCTATAGTTTTCCGAAATAAAATATATTATTTTTTTCGAACCACCCTAGTACATACATCTCTGAAACTAGGAAAAATGTTTCAAAGTCATCATTAGTATCAATCCGAAGATTGGTTTGCGGCAGCTCTCCACTCCAATGTTCTCACTACCAATCGTTTCATTTCTACATTATTCTTCGCTTTGATGTAATTTCTAATTAGCCTCATGTATTCCATTCTTGGTCTTCCTCTGAATTCCTTCTCTTTTTTTATATTTCATTCATTAATAAGGTTGAAAAATTATTTCAAATTATTAAAATACAGTTGATTACAAAATATTACAAAAACGCCGGCCCAGGTGGCGACGGGGTAAAGTCCTCGTCTGCCGAACGGTCGCGGATTCGAATCCCGCCTGGGTAGACACTTTACACCTCCCAGGGCATGGTTGTGTGTGGTTGTCCAAATTATATCAAATTGGCAGTAATTGGCTTTGGCTGTTGCCAATAGAGAAATTATTATTATTAAATTATTATTATTATTATTATTCAAAATTATTTTCATTATATATTTTGTCGTGATTTCGTCACAAAAATTTGTCCCTTTTTCTTCTTAGGAACTTCTTTCTCCTCGGCTCATCGTAGGACTTTTTTGTTTGGTAATTCTCTCTGTCAATTTGATCTATATCATTCTTTGATAAAGTAAAATTTTAATTTTTTCCAGTTTCTTTTGATTTACATCTGTTATGGCTCAGGCTTCACTGCCATATATGAGCATGCTTCATATATATATATGTGATTACAAAGATCTTCCTTACTTTCAGACGTGTGTAACTTGCTGTCAATAGACTCCTCTTTTGGTAGAATAATTTCTTAGGTTGGGCTATTCTGCTCACAATATTTTTCATATTTTTGTTCATGCCGTTTAGTATTCTGGTCAGATCTTTTTTCTTTGTCAGGAAAGATATGTCATCAGCAAAGCGTAACATGATGATTTTTTTCTCAATGCAATTGTATTCCTGTTTTTAATGTTTCCTTGAATTAATAGATAAGTTGCTTTATCAATGACGATACCGAATATCATAGGATAAAAAGTACATCGCTGTCGTACACCTTAGCTCTTCTCTGCATCCTCCACACCACTGCCACATTTAATCACTGCCAGCCTGTTCCTGCCTGCCTGCCAGGAATTAATAGTGTCTGCATACTGCTCTTACATTCGTAAGCTCTTCATTGTATTCAGCACTCTGCTCTAATCCAGGCAGTCAAAGCTTTCCATAGGTTGATGAAGCAAGTGCATGTCGTCTGGTAATTCTGAATCCTCTTCTCTTCTATATAATAAGTCTCAGGGCAAACATAGCATTTCTCGTTACCCTACTTTTCCTGAAGCCCCATTGGTCTCCATCCAGTAGTCCATCCAGCAATAGGAGCTTTTAAACAATTAAGCTATCTATGAGTTCTCTTCCCATTCCCAAACTCATTGAAGGCGAAATGTTTTTAGTATAAATGTTACACATTCGCGCTAAAATTAATTTAAAATCACATTAATTTCGTTAAATTCTTTCAAGAGTGTTCCATAGAAGGTTTCTCCCGGTCTTGTTTAACTGTTTGGCAAAAAAATATTTCCGTAAATTTATATGGACTGTGAAACAATTTATAAGGGCTTCATCACATTTTTCAATGTAAGATGAGATTCCTAGGACAAAATCAGTAAATTATGTTGCACGGAGATAATGATATACCAGAAGAAAAAGTGGACTTACCGCTTGTTTCTATGCTAGGATCGAAACATTTCAAATTACCCTCATAGTAGAGTAGTGGCTCCCTACCTATAGTAAACGTACCTGCTTGGTAGTTAATGGGCAAGTATAAAACATTGTGGAATAATTGCGCAATTGAGGTTGGAATAGTGGGTTAAAATACGCATAAAAAACGTTTTCCAAAGATATGGGGTAAAATGTTTGGAAATTAGTGTTTACATCTACAGAATACCCTGCAAGCCACCTCAAGGCTTAGCTAGGTTTGTCGATTGGTAGTGTAGTTGTAGTGTAGTGTAGATAGCTCTAAGTAGTAGTAGTTCTCCCTAATACTTGTATCCTTATCTGCTACCTGCTCTGCTCTGCTCACAGTATGCTGTGTATGTTTTCTCTATAACTCTTGAATCTCTGTCCGTATTTATAGTTGCAATATGCATAAATACTAACGGTCCCTCTAGCATTGGTAGTATATCTGTGGCGTAGTGCATGCTTGTGAGTCTTCGCCTCGTGACAGACATTAGCGATGAATGCTAGTGCATCAATAATCGTAGATACACTAACTTTAGGGTATACTGTAATGAATGTAGGTGACTACTCACCCCCTGCCATACACCCTTGAGGTGGCTTGCAGGGTATTTTTTAGATGTAGATGTAGAAGGGTGTGTGCCAGGGGGTGGGGCTTCAAGGGGTACGCAAAACAAAATTGTTATGAAGATGTGGTTTTAGACACTCACCGTTGGCCACCGGGCGGGTGTGGCACTGGACGAGTAATTCCTCTGGATGATGATGTGAGATGGGGGCGGTGGGCTCATGGTGCTACTCAGCTGACCCACGTGACCTCCTGTTGCACTCAGCGCCACAGCCGAAGACGTCGGTAGAGGGAAACTGGGACCTTTAGTGGCGGTATCCTCGGAGCGCACACCTGTTAAACGCCAATGAGAAGAGAGATTAATATTGCGTCATAAGCGGAGTGAGGCGACATTACACCGTCAGAGTTTCTTTAATCAAGAATGTAGTCACGCAAAAGATAGCATGTCAGTAGTATTTAAAAAACCGTAATGCGAATATATACAGTTCACAGATGCAACTAACCTAGGTAATTTGAGTTGGAAGTAATAGATGAGTAAGTTTGAGATTGAGATTATAAAACCAATTCTTTCACCGAATGCCAAATCATATAATAGTGGAATGAAGCACGGTCACTATGTTCGATAAAATGTGAAGACAGAAATAAGGAGATTAACGGGTTAGCAAAATTGAAAATTTAATCTAGGAGATAAACCTAACCATTTGAAATATTAAATACTTTGGACATGCATGAGAAGAAATCAGTAGTTAATATATGTAAGTGCCGCCATATTAATGCACTAATTACCCCATAAATAAAATACTATATGGAGAAAAAATGTAAGAGAGATAAAGATTTTTCGGGAAAAAAGAAGTACCCAGAGCAGGCAAACTAAGGTAAAGCTCCAAAGACCAACATAAACAGTAAAAAATGTATTTCAAATTCATTAAGTGATCCGTAATTTACCCAAGGAGAGCTCAGAGCAGTTCTTGTTTTATAATTTATAAAACACTAACTCAATAGTGATAAATTGGAAAGCTTCGATACTATAAAAATTAAATAGCAATTTTTACGATAAATAAAATAACATTTACTAGACGCGTTTTCACTCACTTAGCCATCATAAGGTGACTATGGTGTGTGATGGCTAAATAAGCCGAATTAAATTTTTTTAAGGATAAATTCTATTTCATTTTTGTAAAATACTTTGCTTTTTATCTCAAATCGCAACTTTCCCAGAAGTCTTACTTTAAAAAAAAAATAGTGTAGAAACAAAGAATGTTCCCGCAGAAAATTGGAAGACACTTTCTTCTCGCAAGTGCGAATACATGAAGAACGTGACAAAAATGTACATTAATGAACCTACTTCTTAAGCCTACCTATTAAGAAGTAATAATCCTTTGAATATATAAATCCCTTTATTTTTATTTAGTTCCATTTAATTTACTATTTACAACGTGAGGATAAAAGTAAAAGTTTGTATATTATAGGTGAGAAAGCTTCATTTCAAGAAACAAGTTACTCCAATTTAGGGAAAACATTAGTTAATGGACTGAGAATTACCTCCAAAGATTAACGTCTGAAATGCTTGAACTAAATATTTGTCCTTTTAATCCTCTAAAAAAACTCCAAAATAATGAAAACTATTTCATTTTTGCATGAAAATGTAAACTTTTTAATAAAAAAATAAGATGTAGACAACGTATCTTGCGATACCCACGCACATAATTAACGAAATCAGTAACTATCATGTTGAAATATGCCCACAGGGATGTGAATTAGTCTGAGAATGTCGCAAATATTGATAAAATATATTTAAATATTTACTGACGGTTTAGTGACCCATTGAACTCATCAGAGGCCCAGTTGTTTGGAACATTTTAATTTATGTTTGGCGGATCATTTTTCTCAGTCTAGTTCCGAATTTGGAAAGAGTAATCCTGCTTGCGCCACTCAATTAATTTCAAGGTTTAAATCTTTTGAAGAAGCTCTGGTCGTACTTAAGTATTTTAAATTAACTGGGGGATACGTGAACCAAAACACAAGGGCCATAATGACCTCCAGGAGTGGAGAGAGGGCCATTCAACTTCAGAATTCAATTAAGAAGGAGGAAATATTAAAACTTTATCCTTACCAAGATTGCGGAAACGAGCACACGTGGAATTGGAGCTTTGAGCTGCAGCGAGCTGCGAGATTATCTTTAAGATAAATGATATGAGATAATGCTCCTCCTTAAAGTCTATCTCAGGGTTTTAATAATCTTGAAAGGTAATATTTTTTTCTTCTTTAAAGTCTAGCTTAAGACGCCCTTGAATCAGGTATTATTTTGGAGCACACAGTTTATTAAGGATTACCTTAATGAAGTGAAATCAAATCTTTCGACGGAAAATCTACATTTTAACTAAAAAGACTTTTAATAAGCATGGGGTTCTGAGAGGTTCGCGAGAGGATTTATAGAATGGGCTTTTCCTAAAGCTATATGCACCTTTGAATCATCCTCCTTTTTAATCTCCAATCAATTGCATGTAAGTGAAAAACAAGGAGGTAAGTTTTCAGAGTGATTCCGTTTACGGAATGGGGCTGGTTTCACTTTTACCATTTTCATTTTGGATTTTTTACATAGGTAATAACGATAACAGTGTTATAGGAGACAGATATTCATTCTGACGTTTTAGAAAAATTCACTTAACTAGAAAGTTTCCTTTCTGACATAATTTGATTTTGTTGTTTCCGTCTGTTGATTTTCTTCCATTTTTTTATTTGATATGATTCGTATTAAAACCACAACCCTCTCCAGGGCTTCCTCTGAATCACACGACCAAGCACTCCAGCCGATGATTCGACTGAGTGGAACCTTGGTAGGAGTTTTTTTTTCCTAATATTTCCAATATCGGAGAGTTCCATCAAAATCGCCAAGTGAAGGAATTGCTCGCGCGTAGGTACTGCGGACGATACTGTAACTAGGTAACGGCGCGCTCAACTGGCTTCCTCTTTCAGGGATATTTCTGCCTCCTAGGAGCACGTTTTCCCTGCTAATGACATGGCAAGCGAGGAAATGCTTTTGAAGTGGGGGTTATTCTTTATTTTCTCGGAATATCCGAGCCTCGAAAGTGACGAAATTGTGACGTCACAGCCTCTAAAAATACAAATAGGGCCATTCAAAAGTTGAGATTTGTCGGGGAAAGTGACGTCTCATTCACGGATTTTCCGAGGTTCGACCATGTCGAGTTCTTACTGATTAAGGCCCCAGAACACTTATCTCCCATCCCCCGCGTGGAAGCGTGCCCATTTCGTAGCGCCATGTTGACATCAATGTCAAGGGGGTTGCATAGCTTCCGGACCCCACTGGTCTCAGCCATCCTACGTTATGCCGGAGAAATAGCTGCGAAAATATGCATCAACTAGCCAGCTGTGAGGCGCCGAAGGGGCCCGTTGAATGATGATGAATATAACAAACACTTTGATATGTGGCTCCATCTTACTTGCTCTGCTCCACGGAATTGATAACTGTTTCACTTTAGAGAGTAAGAAATTGCGTGAAAATATTTTAATGGAAGTTACTACGAAGAAATCACAATATCAAAAAAGGCTAGGAAAAAAGTATGAAAAAAAAAATATTTCCAAAACATCGAACCTTCCACTCCACGATCCACTCCCTTACCACCGGTCTACTGCTTCCATGAAGGAAAATGCAATTCACATGGCTTAAATACGTTTTCGTGACTGTGGCTTCATCTTATAGCGTTACAGAGTCAGTCAGTCAGTGATGATCGTAAGTATATAATAGTATCATTGTTTCTTTTACCTTTTACCAATGGGTTCAAGTATTATGTAACACGATTTATGCCAATTTTGAACCCTACATAAGACAATGTAAGATTTTCCCAACCCCCCCCCCCCTCCCATCCTCATCACTCTTACATAAGACGTTAGATATTTGTATCTACTCCTCGTTAAATGCTCGCTTTCTGCAGTTTCATCTTTCCATAGAAGCCATCGTACAGTTTTGAGCGCTGGATATCATATAATTATGCAGTGTTGGAGTACCACATTCAGTGAGCATGGAGGTAAAGTAGCTAGCCAGTCAGGCGATAGAATAGGAGCATTGATGTAGCGGTGACCTTACGGAAAATACGCCATTAACGAGCTGATGCTCCATGCCAATGCTAAATTTTATCCTGAAACGATACAATGTTTCAAGACGGATTAAAATTTTACGTAAATTGGTTTCAGACCCCTATCTATCCCTTCTAGATAATACAATGTAAGATGTTCCCAACCTCTCACCCCCAAAAACGTCTTACGTACAACTGGTATCACCCCCAAGGCATGGGAAGAGAGAATAGGAAAGCCACTTCGTGGAATGGTACTTGAAGGCAAATTATTCAAGACCAAGACCATAAGTACTGTAATAATTACAAGCACATTTTTCTCCATCATAAAAACATTTTTCTTTTTTTCAAACGTCTTTTTTCCCACGTTACAAGTGGAATGGTTCATTTTGCTGCGGCGAGTAGTCGCTGGTATACGATCGGCGCACCGACTCGACTGCCTTGCCCTTGCACTTGTAAAAGACGCAACCCGCACAACTTTGATGAAAATATGGCGTTACGGAATGGGCACGCCTTGAGCGCGAGATGAGATCTCTGTGCTCTCGTTGCTTTTGATATGCTCACGCAAGAGAAGATTAGTGTTAATGATGACCACAAATGTTTCCTACCATACTTTCTTACGAAAGAGTAAAAGAAATGGTAAGGGTGGAAAATAAACAAGAAAATAACCCTGAGGGCGCCAAGGAAAAAAATCATAGATTATCCACGATCTACACTGATGCAGGATGGATAGAGACAGGAATCCTACACGCTTAAAATCCAGCCGTCTTTTCCGACGTGTATTTGCTCATCCATCTTTCTTACAGGAGATATTTTTTTTCGATTTCGCTTAACCTCGATCAACTTCCCAACTCAGCTCATTCGCCAGAATCGACATTTTTTCTCTCCACTACCCTTTCGGGCTCAATCCCTCTCCTCTCCGCTTTCTGCCTTCCCCCAATATTTTCGCTGAATTCCAAACCGGGTCATCGATAACACATCAGACGAATCCTTAAGCCCTCCATTTAAAAACCAGGCCAAATCAACTGCGGAGGAAATCGGAGACGAAGAGGAACATCGAATCTAACAGGCTGGATTCATAAAGATAAATCGCATCTATGGCAGTAATATTAAATTAGAAGGTGACTATCTCATGCGTCACGGTCCTCCACAAGCGATGCAACGCTTCCGGCCATTTTGAAATCTAGAACGGCATAGAACGTACAAAAGTGAAGTCTGTTTTATTGGGAATAGTGATCCACCAAACTTTGCTATCGTGCGCAACTTTTCCATAAACGTTTAATGAATAATAATGTGATTACCCTCTATTTTGCGCGTATTAAATGCACAACAGTCCCTTTCAATATGGCCGATTTCGCATTTTAATGGCTTCAATATCCAATTGCACCTTATTTCCATCCATTATACTCTTAAATTGATGAAGCAGTCTAATCTCAAGAGTACTCATTGCGGGATAAAAATACGGGATCCTTGCCTAAGAATTTCCCCTAACCCCCAATCTCTAGCTAATCTTGGCCAAATTCTCCATCAAATTTTTCATAGTTAATAATTATAAATAGGAACTAGACTTTCAGGTTATCATTGGCCAATCTTTTTTGATTAATGATACTTTTTGGTCCTTGCTGGCAGCTGTTTCGAGAAGTATAATAATTATATCCCGCTGTCTACTTAATTATAAACTCTTACAATTTATTCAAATTTTCAAGGTGGTAACTCAAAGTTTTCCAAATTTTCTTCTCTGAATATTATTGTTATGAAAATATTTCAGGGATACGAAAAATTGAGTGCGATAAAAATTACCAGCTTAATTTTTATTTAATGCTTGCAACTTATTTTCCTCTCTTAGCAATCAAGGGAGATGTGGTATCATAAGTGCTACCATTGCATGAGATTTTCCATTTATTTACCGAGAAAGACGATTAATTTCGTATTTTTTACTATGGATACTCGAGTTTAAACTTTAATTACAAACACACCAATATGCCCAATGCAAAGTGAGGTAAACCAATATTTTTTTGGTTATTTACACTCAGCTATGCAAGACAATTATTTTGAAGTTCAATATTTATTTTCTGTGGTTTTATAAAAAATGTTCTTCTCTAGGAGCAGCTCAATTTAAAAATTAATAGTTGGAATACTATTCATTTGATTGTAACGATATTTTTATTCTTGATATAAATATATATTGGTAGTGTTTTACTAAAGTTATAAATTTTTTCAATCACCCAAAGAAGACTTCTTACAATTTTTCTAAAGTAAACTTATCTCATCCAAGGATAAATGTGCAATTGGAAATTGGGGTTTATTTTGAAGCTCTCAGTCGTGATAATCGGAAACCAGATGTGGATATTCGGTTATCGGTTATTGGAGTACTTTGTTTTGTGATACAAAATTGGTTCGCTTTTAATTAAAGCCTAAACTGGAGAATTCATCGTAAAAAATCTTAATAATAATCCTAACACCTACCTGAAGAATACCTACGTGTTTCCTTTTGAATTATTCGAACCGAACGATCAAGAAACGCTTGTACTCACAACCCTCCTTACTTTCAGTAGGACCATTGCACAACACGCTTCCATGACATAATACGATAAAGGATTGACCTTTGAACAAAGAAACTGGAAAGGGAACATCACAAATTTCGCTTGGAGGCCTGACCTTCATTTAAATAAAAATGTTTATCAACGTTTATGAAACTCTGGGAGTTGGAAGAGAGAGTGTAAAAAATGCCATCTGACTGAATTCCCATGCAAAAAAAATCGTAATTCCGTTTGGGGGTATGTAATAAACGTGTACCACTTCTGTCCGTAATAAGGCATTTCCGTGAAATTCAAATTCGACTAAATGATATTATCCCCTTCTCCAATTTTCCGTTTGTATCAACAGTATCTTCTTTCATCTCAAATGGCAGCGTAAACAATCATCAATGCGATGACAAACAGAATCGCATTAATTAATAAACGATGAGGTATAAGAGGTAATTAGTCTGGCATAACGAATCGTGTATCCATCGAAATCTGTTTTCTTGCTTGCTGAGTCTTGTTTCAACGATAAAATCCAAACTTGACGGCTTACATTAACTCCATAATATCCCCATCAAGGAATTTTGGAGGAACTAATTAAGCCACGTCTGTAAATTACGTTGATTTTGCTGTGTTTTTTTAACAGTCTAATTAAAACTAAAAAAAATAAGGGCTTTGGTTGGTTGGTTCTTTTAGGGAGACGACCGTCAACTGAAGAAATTTACACCATCGAGGATAGTAGGGTATATTAGTAAGAAAGGATTGCTAGGGAATTTAAAAAAAGCGTAGAGAGACCTGGCGTCGGAATTAGTCTGCTCTTATCGAAAGGCGCCAAGGTGCCCACAGTCCAACGTCACATCCGAGGGACAGAGAACTATACTTCAAATGATCTCTACATAGTATCCAATTAGGGGTCAAGATTGTACTGGAAAATCTCCCCCATATCCGGGATTCAAACTCAGACTCTAGGTATTGGAATCCAGTACTCTTGAAACCAATACCAAAAGCAAATCCTTTGAGGGCTTCGGGTAAGGCGTTCCAAAAATGCGTATACATCTTGATGTTCTCCTTGAGATTAGTTTATGTTTGATGCTACCTCAGGGAAAGTGTACTTAAATAATGCCCACGTGTATAATGATAGATAAAGACGAAGGTACTAGAAGATGCAACGCAACACTAGAAGATGAGTGTAGATTTACGGAGTAAAATGGAAATCTTCTACCAATTTGAAATAATAGCGAGCTGGTAGTCGTTGGAATCGCAACAGTACCCAAGCAATCTCCCGGAGTGAGTTCTATTCACAGATAGTTAATCTCAACGTAAAGAACCGTTTCAAATTTTGAGGATACCGGGACTAGCCACGGTAGTTACCTTTTACGGATTCGCCCGCAAGTGCACATAAGTGCGATATTCCACAGAGGAAAAATCATTCGCCTTGACCGGGATCCCGGTCAAGGTGAATGATTTTTCATCTGTGGAATATCGAACCGTTTCAAATTTTACTAGCTACTCCCGTACGAAAATGAAAACATTATTTTCACCGTAAACTAAATTTTGGAAAAAGTAGTGGAAAAATTACTTGACGAAGCGGCGATTTCCAAACATTAACCATATCTTGAATAACATTTTATGGCTACTATCACTTGGCTACCTAAATGCTTCTGCTATTAATTCGTTTCTCAAAATTTATCTTGCCCAGTTAATAAGATTCCTTCAAAGTGAACCAAACATAAATCAGAACTTTTTAATTATTTTTACAGTCATGTTTTATGAAAACGTGAAAATCATAATTTATTTTGCAATGCCTACATTAGCTCAATATCACACTTTCCATTATGAAATCACAGAATTGACACTACTACTTTCTTCCCAGCGAGTTTATACACCTTAGGACCGTCTGTAGCATCCTATTCTCCAAGCTATTCGTGTTGTCCTACCTGCCACTTTTCATCGCCAAGACAACTTGTTTCATACACTCTTTCGGTGTTTACCCTATTTTTTCCTTACAATATGATTTCCATTCCACGACTATTTTTGGGTCATCGGTGATTTTTGTTTCTCTTTACGTGCTTATACTATTTAAATATTATTAACTCTATTTATGCCTTTGCTTTTTCCCTGATTCCATCCCTCTTCTTATGTTTCCGTTTGGAACTCCTGGATATTCTTTAGGTTCTTCTCAAATAGACCATATCTGTAGCCTCCAATCTCTACCATTCCTCTTGGGTCATTTTGTAAGTTTGCGGACAATATTGAAGAATGCTCTGAATTCCTCTAAATGATTCTCATGTAGGCAAAATTCGACATCCGACCACAATGTGCTGTTCAGTTATTTAAGACGCATGCTCTTCGCTTCTCTTTCTCACTCCTTCTTTGTGGATCGCCACTCCTAATTGTATATACTCTTTGCATACTTCAATAACTTCTCCTTTGATGGGAAGGAACAAACTTCACGAATTTCACCTGAAGTTTTTTTATTCACTACCCGAGTTTCAACAGTTTATGTCATCTTCAAGTGACATAAAAAACTTACTGTTAAATTCGCCAAGTTAGTTCCGTCCCACTATGGAGAAATTTTACATAGTAACCCCTGACAATTTTCCCTACCTTTTTCCCGAATCGTTTTTCCCGACGACCTTTTTCCCGAATTCCCTTTTCCGGAATTACCTGTTTCCCGAACTAATTCTTTACCGATCAGCTTTTTTTCCGGATTGGTTTTTGTTTGTTCCGAATGCGATGGCATGAGACTATACTTTGTTTAGTATGATTAAAATGGCCAAGGCTCCGATAACTATGTGGCAAAGAGCCAAAAGCTGATATGTCCAAAATCACAACTTTACAGGTGAACATTTTAAGTTTTGGTTGAAGTAACGTATCATGAAATGTCATGTTTCTTCAAAGTGAATTAGAAAGACTAAGTGAGTGGCATTATTTATGGTAGCATTTCATATTTGACCATTAAAAAATATAATATTAAACATATATATCAATAAAAACCTACAAAATTCATATTTTTGACGTATCAAGTTTTGGCTCTTTGTCACAGAATTATTGGCGAAACAAAGATGACATTCGACGGATTTGTATATCAACTATCGAAGGTAAAAGGAGTGCAAAGGGAACAAGCAGATAAAGATGTCGCGCTGATAGAACTGTTTGTGGGAAAACCAGTCAAGGCGGAGCCCAAAAAGAAGTATGGTGAACACCAGAATAGGATCAGAAATATTGTCACCGAATACGTAGAATATAAAAGCGAGAGAAACGTACTTGAGTTTCTCCGTGCTCTAGCGCACAATATTGTTTTTTAAATAAATTTTTATTTTTTAAATGTATATTATTTTGCATGGAAATATAAATAAAAATTGGTTCGGAAAAGAGTGATTCGGGGACAAGGTCTTCGGGAAAGAGTAATTCGGGAAAAAGGTCATCGGGAAAAATGATTCGGGAAAACGGTCGGGTACCTCTGACAATGTAAGAACTTCTCTTTTAATAATACATATCTGTTGCATATTTACTAGTTGTTACATGCTTTGTTTTAGAAAAGCTCACATTTAGACTAGCCTTTGATACAGATTTAGAAACACATCATAGTTATCTCCGGCTGCTATATTTCAACCATTTTCCGATTTCCTCCTAATTCCCATTAGTTACCTACTTTTCTCTGTCCGTTCATGAAGTCCCTTTCTCCTCAAGCCGTTGACATTAGCAGGGGCAACATTGGCGACAAACAAGCCCACAAGCCCTCTCCATCTGCGCACCCTTTTTATTTATATATCAGCGGAGAATCCCTCCAGATGTGCAAACAAAGCCGAAAGGTCACTCTCTCCCGCCTATTTCCTAACCTATCCATCTCTTGCTGCCCCTGAACATCTAGCGGCTGGGATGAAAGTTCCCCTTACTACTGGATACCAACCTATTAGTTACCAATCTATTTTTCTGAGGAGGATTAAATTTGGTGAGGTTTGCGGATTATGCTTTTTGGGGATACGGTGGAATGTATTTTCTCCATCTGGATCTTTTCTCTAATGGTCTATCGTTCTCCGCCTTGAATTGGCTCAACACACTGTTAGGCCTGAAGCACTTATCCTCTCCACCACATGGTCGCTTAGTCCCTCAGGGTCGGCCAATTCTCCACTTACAGCGTCTACTACACCCCCACACTTGCAGGGGTTCCATCTTCAGTCTCTCAGGGAGGAGTGCGAGACAAAGATAAAACACAGCCGACTGGCCGCTCTCACCCCTCCCCAATGCCCCAACAATGGAGCGTCTAGACGGGAAATCGGAATCTGACGGATTACCCAGGTAATCAGGCTGCTGGTAGCAATCAATTCGCTGGCTCAAGGACGTAAGTGCTACGTAAGAATGAGTACCTTGGTTGCGTCCGAAAAATGCCTGTTCATTCACCTTAATCGATATTTTATCCCTCGCCGGGCGCCACTCCGTCAATTCCAAAAGAAATGAGGTGAGTGGATTAGTTTACAGTGGACCACGCTTTTGCTCAAGAGCTCACTTCAGCAGCATCTATGGTATGTTGAAAAAATAAACACACTCCATTTCCGACAAACATTTATTTGATTATTAGTTCAACTCAACGGCAATTGTGAAAATGATCAAACTGATTAAAGATTCATTATTTTTTCACAGTGAACATTTTACACTATCAAAAATCTAATATCAAAATTCAAATCCTTCTATGAAACTACCAAGACTAAAATACGAGTTAATGTCAAATAGATCAACGTTTATACAAAATAGCAGATGGCAGATAATTAACTTTAAAACGTCTCAAAATTGTTTATTTCGTACCTTAATGGTCATATTTTAGGGGTAAATCATAAAAAAACAATGCGTCTATGAGCATAAATAGTAGAAAAGTAATGAAGTCCGATACATCCGTTCATATAATTACGTGTATAAACACCGTGGTCACTTCAAATCTCACCGCAAATTTCAATTTCTCGGTGGATTTGTTTTTATGCCTCACGTTGGGTTGGTATCGGGCATATGAACGCAGATGAGACAAAAGCACGAATCGGAATCAATATGCAAATATTTTGCATACTGATTAAGGGGCACTAAATGGTCAACGAGCCATGCGAATAAAATTAAAATGATGTGGGTGAGCATTTAAACTTCAGTAGCTTTCAGGTGCCTGGAAATGTCCAAAGCTCCCTTCAGGTTAATACTAATTAAGTAAACAACAGCTGAGATAGAATTTTACAGAGGACTTCATATTACTGGACTCATACCAAAGCCTATGAATGACTACTAAGGTGTGCTAATATTTTAGTCACGAGAACAGAATGCAAACGATTGCTTTCTAAATATGTCATCAGGAGATCAGACTACTGCCAAATAATTAACAATAGCTTGATGGAAGGAATTCTGCTGGCGCTATGTTCCTCAGAACTCAATGATTGAGTGAGTTATGCATTTAGTGTAGGTGGCCAATTATAAAAATTCATCAAACATAAGATAGGCTTGCCGTAGATCTTTTTTAAATTTTCTTTAATTGTACAATTTTATGTTATTGTAATAACTGTGCTTAGTTCTCCCAAAATGTCTTCTTTTAACATCCATCATAATTTGCTTTATACATTAAATTCGGATCTTCCTCACTTAATTTTCCCATCCTTCGCTCTATTCATTATTATTTTTAGCAGGCTGACGTGTCTCAGATTGATTTCTTTATGTTCTCCTGAATTACTTTCCAGAGCGTTCGTTAAGTATTTTTCCTTCCCAACTCTTCGGAGGATTTTTTCATTGGTGATTCACTCCGTCCATTTAACCTTTAACAATCTTCGGTATTACATTTTCATTGTTTCCGATTTTCAAAAGTGGAAGACTTTTGCTATCTTGAAAGTAGCGTCACCGATAATGGGAGATCCAAGAAGGATGCAGTGAGCAGAGTTTCCTTAGCATAGAAGAAATTCCTTCAGAGGGAGTCTGCTGACTTTTAAAAACACCAGCTTGAAGGGAAAGGTGTACTTTAAGTAGATGTGCAAATGGTGTTTGCATACGGCAGTGAAGGGTGGACAAAAACAGCAATAGGTGAAATATATTCAATAAAAATAATGCATTTTTGAGAGAAGATTTCCACAGCGTGGCCTAGTATCTGGTTCTATCTTCCAGTTCAGTTGCATAGGCAAGCGTTTCGTTGACAACGTTTCTACAAAGTTACAAAAGACGTCTCATGGTTAAATTGGCGCTTATATAATTTCCGCCTGTATTTACAGGTGATACCGGTGTGGCTTGTGTGCTTGTTGTAGCCAGCGGATAACCATTACGTCGACGACTATTTTTTGAAGTTTGCGAGACATAGGAATTCGTACACTTAAAATCTGTGAAGTATTTTGTTGATGAGAAAACTCATATCCAGTCTTAAATCTGAGCGACCTGCCATAGCCGTGTACAAGGGATTAATGCTCAGATAGTTTAAGATGCGCTGTTTTCAGGGGTTAAACGACCATTTTTTACGAGAGAGTGAAAGACAACTTTTACAAATACCACTTAAATTTACTGAAACTCGCCCCGGGTTTCAATAAATTTAAGTGGTATTTGTAAAAGTTGTCTTTTTCTCCCTCTTATGATGGAATACCACCAAGTAAACCTTTAGAAAGTAATTACAATTTTTTACGTCAATACCCGTCCTAGCTGTTGAAATTTCAGTGTCCTTCATACTCATGCAATCGCCACTTCGGCCTAAAGATACTTCCAGTAATGGAGGAGAAAAGTTAATCCAGAGCAGCTGAGCCGGAAGATCCCTAGAGAAAAAGCCACAGATTTTGCCACAAAAAATACCACAGCTATTCTGTGGAGGTCCCCACGAATTGTATGAAGTGAGAGCCACAGTACAGCTGTAGTACCACAGACATTTTCTGGCAGACATAAAATATGTGTGGCAACCATAGAATGTCTGTAGACTATTGGTTCATTTTGTATGGCAAAATCGTGTGGTCTGTGGGGGCTTTTGTGGTCTGTGGCAGGGCCCTGTGGCTGTGGCAGATGTGTCACCTCTGTGGCGGGCCTATTATTGTCTGTGGCAGGTGGCTGCTTAAGTAACATTTTTCGTTGGCCTTACGTTGGTAGATGGTGGGGTGCAACGGTTGGCCATCAGTATGGATTGGCCACCTTCATCATTTTCCTATCAAACAATTCCCCAACGATGGGCCAACAAAAAATGATAACTTTTAATTAAATACTATGAATCAACTATTACGCGATACCATGCTTTAATATTTAATTATTCTTCCTAACACCTACCTAACGAAATTGTGCATACTCAACTTTTCATCTACCCTACGATTCTACGCACATTTTCTCGCATCCGAAATCAAAATACCCGTGACAAGAAAGCGGTATATATCTGACCAATTTCGTGCGTTAAAGTGACTTCCAGAACTATTTATTAAATTAAAATTCCGTGATGGTTTGAGGAAATACCATTAAATCACGGTAACAGTTTTCTGGCATTAATTATTTGAAACAAATATTGCCACATAGTAGGAATATAAATGAAATATTACTGAGAATAAACAAGATTTATAGTAACTAATACTAACAATCCCTGGAGAAAAAGCCACAGGTTTTGCCACAAAAAAATACCACAGCTGTTCTGTGGTGATACCCACAAATTGTTTGTGGCGAGAGCCACAAAGAGAGAGACTTTGATCTTAGCCATAAGTCCGACCTACAACTTACTTACAATTAGTAAAAAATCAACCTGCGACTTGGGAAGAATTGCTTGCTGCTGCCACAGCCATCGGCTGCTCCAAGGGAGGGAGGGCAGTAGGGGCAATTGAACCCCACCCCCCAAACCCCGCGTATTTTATTTATTTTTCATATACCTAAAACTAAAATCCGCAATTATTTTGTGCTTTGAAGTACGATAGTAGGCATATGTCATAAGCTAAATAAGAGTATCTTCTTCATTTTACACATAGTTTGTTACGATTTTCCGGGACGAGAGCCCTGGACTCCCCTTTTCCTGGGAAGTATTCCATAACTCCAAAGCCAGTGATTGTCCACCCCGAACCTCTGGTCTGGAGCCGCCCCTGGCCACAGCACGCCACACTTAATGCTCGTTGCCACAAAACCACAGCGACAACACCGCCACAAGTACCTTATGTGGCATGCCACACGAGTTTTACGTTTACCACATACTCTTATAGCTTACCACAGCCTCCTTGTCGCATTAAATACACCAAACACATATTCCCTGTGGACACCACACAATTCCTGTAGGATATCCTGTGGCGGTTTTGTGGTTCACCTCTCGTCTTTTCTCTAGGGATGGTACATCATTGAAATCGTTTGTGACACATAAAAGTTGAGTAACATGGCATGAGTGTTAGCGTCTATCAGTCACTACACTTTTTATTTCGGAAGCCAATGTAGTTAGACAAAGGCGGAAAGCAGATATATGCAAGTTCATCTTCGCGTAAACACTAAAGTCTATCTTTCGTGCGGGAGGAGAGGACGCTTGACGAGAACATGCTGTGAGGAGACATGTCGGCAAAGGCCATCGATAAAAATGGCAGACAAGGGGTCTGATTGGCAAAGGCTGAGACGGAGAAGATGGATGGTCGAGCCACGAAGTGGACAAGGGTGGACAAAGGGAGGAAGGAGAAGAACAAATTGAATTCCACTCTTTCGCTCGGCCGTGGGAACGAACGCCGCAGATGTGACGTGCCTTTATTGACCAGCGGTGAGTCCTTGAGGCCTTTTTTTAGGGGTCGAGTAGACGGAAACTAATATCCAGTTATAGAGCATTGTAACTCTCGAGTAAATTTCCTCATTTCTCCCTTGATACGCCAGCACCTTGTACTCGTGCATTACAAGGTTTTGTTAATGAAACATTTTCGGGCAAAAAAGATGTTCGTTCATTGACTCTGTATTAGCATGCATTAGGTTTTCAGATTTTCTTTTGAAGCCTTGTGGGCTTTAATAGTTCCATAATTTAGCCTTTTTGAACTACTAGTAACACCTTCACGAAGTTGAACCAGTGTCATGATTACCAAAGTCTCTAGATGGCATATTTGGCGCTCAACTGTAATTCAGAGATTTTGTCTGGTTATTTAACTCTGGTTATTTCACATGAGAAACATAGAAAGCCCTACGGTCAAGGGTATTGATAAAATACCATTGATCCATAAACCTTAGTAATTAAACGCTTACATTGTCATCAGTTAGATTTTAAAGAGTGTATTTATAAGGGTATATATTAAGTATAGCTTAAAGAACCAGTTCGTTTTCCCGACTTATGATTACAGTAAATTCTTCAAAGGTTTGTGACATATATGATGACGATGGAAGGGTGAGCTATCGAAACGTCGGCAGCACATCATTACCTGATATGGGGGAAAACCCGTTAAGACTTCCCTCACAGCTACTCATTCCTGGAGCATTTGAGTTTTTGAATGAATGCTGGCGTAGGTGCAAGGTAGACAACATCCTATCGACTTTTCTTTTTTTTCTGTAAGGGACCGACAACTGAGGTAATTTTTGACATTAGGAGTGGGTGGGTTGGCTGATTAGTTTGGGAAATTGAGGAAGGTAAGAGAGAAACACACCGTTTGGCATTAGGCTGCTCTAAACGAAATGCGTTAAGGGATCCACGGGATTCCCATCCAACGGAAGGAGTACTGCACTTTAAATGCTCTCCACACAGCACTCAATCCCTAAGTGGTAGTTAAGTATGTAATGGAGTTGAGAACCATCCTCTGCCACACTCCTTGAAATGACCTACAGGCCAGTATTTAAGTCGACGTGCTTTCAGACACGACTACCCATCGACTTAGCTCCTTCCGTCGACCCTTCCTAAATCCTTGCTCCTCTCTCGAAGACGTTTCTCAGGCGTTTCCGTCCCACTTTCTCTACCACCTCTCCCCCAAACTCCCCGGTCCAAAAGATATGGGAAGAACGGGCCACTGGGAAAGGGGAAGGGCTGATGGCGGCAAAGGGGCAAATATGGGAGGAAGGCAGGCCCTTTTCCAGCCCATTCGGACGCCCCCAGAAGGTATGCGAGGGAAATTATGAACCCGCCCCGAGGGAGTTCACTCAAGGAGGTTCGTTCGCAGTCCTCGTAATCGGAGCACATGAAGCGCACCCGTCCGGAAACTCGGCCCGTCCGTCGA
Source organism: Pyrrhosoma nymphula (assembly GCA_963573305.1). Lineage (NCBI taxonomy): Eukaryota > Metazoa > Arthropoda > Insecta > Odonata > Coenagrionidae > Pyrrhosoma > Pyrrhosoma nymphula. Next base: position 136,077,834 of record OY754330.1, read on the forward strand.
TGAAGTCGGAATGCGAACTCCGGCTCTCTGGATATTGCCTCCGGAAAATTATTTCAGTAATTAAACATATGCTACTATGGCCTAATACAATACTCCTAATATTATGGGAGTATACACAAAATATTTGAGGTATAAACAACGAGAATGGGAGTTCTTAAGAACTCCCATTCTCATTGTATTATACATATACATCCCATATGTATCTGTATGTATCCCATATCCATTATGTATCCCATAAAATTGTATTATTTCTATCGACCTTTCTATTTTTTGTATTTTATATATTTAATTTAACATCATCTTTCGACTCAATTATTATGTTTTTTTAATAAATGCATGGACAAAACTTGAAAGTTTAGAGTTTTGAGAACTACTTGTGGAGAAAGGAATTGCACACACAAAAGAAAAAGCGTGTTGCTTCTAACATGGTGGTCCATTTATTGATGTGGAAACAACCAACAATCTCCGTTGGTTGTGACGAGGCTTCTTATGATTTACTCCCATCTTTTCGCCATTATACATTTTAAATTAATTGAAAGACAATCATCAATTTGCAAAGAAAGTAAATTAAGAAAACAATTAATATTAAAAATACAAAGATAAGTTAAACAAAAAATAAACAAAAAAAGATGTGTCGCATCATACTTATCAGAGTTTATGTTTATATTCATGCTGCCAGACGTCCCAAAAATATTCACACCCTGCAGGAGGCATCCGGACGAGAATGAGTCGCAGGGAAATGCACGATGTCACCTCAGCGTAAATTGCTATTGTAGCTCTAAACATACATGTACTAGAATGCATATAAATCAAGGATTGGGCGTATATTTAAGTACAAATACATTTGTTGTGCATCTCTACCTCAGTCGTTCAACAAAAATAGTTATTGAGCACATGTCGAAAATCAAATTAGTTATTCCCTGCCGACGTTACTTCCATTTTCAGGGATACAGAGATTCAGCAGCAACATATCAACCACCAATACCCATATAATTACAGTATATGTGAGCATTTAGCATTACTTCAGAATTAATAAAGAAACATTAAGCTTTAATTGGTGCATGTTTTCGTTCAAATGTATGGAAAGCCATTAATTCCGAAACGTTGGCAAGGAATAACTAGTTTGATTTTCGATCTACACCGATAAACTATGATTGATAAAATATTTGTAATAAAGGCAACGCCTTGAAAACTTTATAAAAGTTGGTGGGTGCATGTGAGAGGAATACCAAACCACCTTATAATTCAATACTTCATTAGCTTCAAGACTTATAAAGATCAAGTGCGTAGAGATCAATATTATATAATTTCAATCGTTCTGATCTCCTTCTATTTATCTATAAATCATAACCGGGGATTAGGTACATTTTGAAGGTTATGAGGTATTGCTGAAACTTTGAAACCTCACGTACTCCTGTGAAAATATAAACATAATGAAATATATAGATGCATGAATTTTTAATACTTACTTTACGTGAAGTAGTCAATAAAAATTTATTAAGATAAAGTACTCACATGCCCTAATTCCACCTCCATCAAACACATATGAGAGTAAAATATTATCTACAAACACTACACCATCCTGTATCGTTCGTATCCACCGCACAAATACTACACCAATGCATCGTTCTTACTTTTGATCATGCAAATTTAATTCCCACGCCAGCTTTCCGAGACGATACAAATTTATTTCTAGCTCCTCAATCTCTCCCTCCATTGTCCCTCCTAACCCCGTGGTTTCCTCGTAAAGTTTTCTTAATAGTGTTTTTAGACTTGACGTGCGGAATAATTATCCTTCGTGGTTCCGTCAATCTAACCGAAATGAAGGCTCAGTGAGAAGGAACTGCAAAAGAACTTTCATCAATATTCGTGAGAAGAAAAAATACCATGTTGTGACCTCCTAGAAATAGGGAGCCGTTATTTGGACGTCTATAGTATGCCTCTTTCCACGGATTAAGCCGTATTCGAAAGAGAAATGGACACGTTTGACTTTGAGCAGGGTGAGTTGCAATTCTGATCGCAATACCATGACAGGAGATTAATTAAATTTCGTTAATTTATTTCTAGTCAAACATACGTAAAGGGCATGGAATGTTTAATGATGAAGACCCAAATCGTGGAGCTACCATTCCTGTTTTTAATAGCTTTGATAAAAGAAGAAAGAATGAAGTAAAATATTTCATTTTCACAGAAAGTTTTCGACCATAATTACATGATAAGAAAAACTCACGAATCTGCATGCGACTTGTTCTTTTCTTATACATAAATGGTGAAACGATCATATCTCCATTTTGTATCGAAGAATTCCATTACTCGTAAATCAGTGAAACAGATTACCCATGCCTTCAAAGGCACGCTAAGTTTTTAATTAACAAAAATTGTGCAATAACGTCCAAAAGAAAGAATTCATTAAACTATCGGGTAATATTACTAAGCATGGTGATATTACACGTAATCTTATTGATAATCAATTATTTTTATGCAAAATTACAAAACATGAAATGAAATAATGAAAATGGTTACTAAACGAAGGGGAGCTGTGTTACATAATATGGAAAATCAATCCAAACACTTTAATTTTAAACAAGACTACTTCCTCAGGGAATTTTATATTCCTTTATTGATAACTTTTAATCCGCAAATTCATAGGGTACATGACACTTTTATGTATTATAGTTCAACAGTGAATTTTTAACTTTAAAGTTACAATTAACGGTAAGCTCACCTTTACCCAATTAACTTTCACTCCTGTACATTATTCTCATGTCAATTAATTTAGCTGAAGAATCCACTCATATTGGTGTTTAACTTTATTCACTGGTGAAATACAACTTGATATACTTGTGAACAACCATGGTCAAACAGACAGGAGAATATTTAAAGAGTACGCTCATGATAAAAATTGTATCTAGAAACGTTTTTGAATAACGGAATAGTAAACATGATATTCGAAAATTTTGTAGAGGAAGTAATACGATTAGGGAGATTTGAATATTCTGCCCACCATTAAAATTAATTATAGTTTCCGAGGTAATCCGACGGTAAAACTAAATTTTGTTTACCGTAAATTAACTATTTTCGTACATGCTCAATAATAAAAAAGATTGAAATTGAATGTTCATACCGTGCGGCAGTCGAGACATAAAAAAAACTTCACGCCAATCATTTAGAGATATGGCTCAGTCAAAAAACTCAACTCGGTGAATTTAAGCAATTTTATAAAATCTCAGGATAAGAAATGAACTGTACTTGTAAAATCCTCAAAGTTCGTTCAATTAACAGTGAAAATCTGAATTTAATTCGGTGTGATGAGAAAATTATTTTACAATCACCAAGCGGTTCCATAATGCCTAACTCTTGCACAAGCACTCAATTTCAGTGACATTTATAGGTTGTTCGAAACACAAGAGTAATTCCAAAGAATCTTGTCATTCCTTCCTTAATGAGTCTTTTATACCAACGTGATGAAATACTATTCCTTTTTCTCCGCCCAAATTGACCTTCCCTTCAGATTTTTGGTTAGTTGACTCGCTCCGTTTCCTTAGCAACCTGAATCAACGAAGCACACTAATTTTATACGTGTCTTAATAGCCAGGCAGTCTTCAATCCATTCATTGACATGTACAGTATTCTTAAGCAAGTCACCTAATATGCATTCCTATTCAGTAATCACAACATTATTCTTACGTTTATAATATTTTGAGGCTTTTAAAAACTTAACCTTCAACAGGCATGAAAAATAAAAATAAGTAAATTGTTAATTTCATAAACCTGTTTCCATAAACCGAGTAAAAGAGCAAAGCACTCGTTTCTGCTCCTGCTACGCAAATTACCTGTGTAGTCAGTGACAAAATATTTATGCAGCTTTCAACTTTCAGAACACCTTCAAAAACAACCTCTTTGTTACAAAGGAAGCCATTAGGCATTTGATGTGAGTACTAGGAAAGGTCCAGCCCTCGGCTTTAACTGGCACCAACGATGAAAACTTCCAAATTCCTCCTTGAAAGAAAAGGACGATTAAATGGCCTCCATCCCGGCCCAGCTTGCGGGCACTAGCGAAGACAAAGGTGCTTCACTTTGTCACGGATCAACGTTTAGGAGTCGACTACACTCTGTCAACGCAAGCCAAATGTCGTTGTTCCTCTTTTATCGAGTCGACCAATTTGTCTTAGTGATCAAGACTTGGACGTTTTAATTTTTAAACAAAAGCTCTCTCCTTATTAAATGTGAACTGAGGGAGTACTACATAATATACCACGTTTACACTTATCAGGTTAATGATGGCGGCGTTGGATAAGAAGATTAGAACGGAGACTTAGTACACAGCAGGTATATTACAGGTATAAAGCATTAATTATAGGTCGGAAGATTGTATTATATTTACGATTTCACAACAATATTGGGCTGTTTTTAAGTTTTTCCAACAGATTGTCCTTATCTCTTTTCTCTCCTTAACTCACTCAATGATTCAACCCGAAGGTTGGTTTGGACAGTTGAGGGTAGAGCGTACCCTTAAGATCTAATAATTACAGGTAGTCGTTACTTTGAAATTTAGTTTCTCTTTCAGGGTAGACATTGCCGAAAGTGTTCAATTCTCGGCGTTAGACCTTGGAAACTGGGCTCAACTTATATAATTCCCTCCAAACTATTAAATTCTTGCCGACTGCCTCTGCTACCCCACATAAATACATTATTTTACGCACGCTCTCTTGTCCCTAACACTCCTAATATTCCATCTCTTAAGAGACTCTTCCACCACATTCACCCACGACGTCCTTGATCTTCCCATTTGTCTCACATCATACACTCCACTATTAAATAACTGCATAGTTTTTCAACTCTCAATTAAGTTGAATGAAACGTCCGTATTGGTAAGTGGTCAATAAAATCATTAATAATAATGGAATGATTAAATACCATTTTCTTGGACAGTATTAGCCATAGCTTCCCAAACAAGTGGTTTTCCAAACGGTTCCTTCACAAAATAAGTAATTACATACTACGCTTTTCCAATATTTAAATTTTCCATGAATCTTTGCCTCCTTTTTTACAACCCGAAATTCTCTTATTATCTTTTATTTTTATCACTTAACACAACATTCTCATCTTCTTTTATCCTCTGCAACAATTCACCTCATTTTAGTACGTTCTCCGTCCAAATTTGATGACTTAGTCGCATTTATCCGATTTGCCTTCTTTTATAAAAAAGTCTCCTCGGTGAGGAATGAAAATGATTAGTTACATAAACATGGCACATTGGGTTTTAAAATTTTTTTTAACATGAAACCATATTCTCTCTTCTATGATACTGTGCATTTCTACTAGCCGAAATTTGTGTTAAGAAAATAATTCAACCAAAAAAGTTATGACATTACTAAGATGAAGTATGGGCTCCAAACTGACTCATTCCTCACAGATATGGACTTCTCTTATATTTTGCAATCACATTTTCCTCTCAAGTGCTACCATTTATTAAAAAATAATACGGTTTATAATACTTTAGGACCTCTATGCAACGATGGCAACATAATACTCCAGCTATTTCCATTAGGGATACATTTCCATTATGTGTGTTATTTACTTCCTTAGGCAAACCTCACAATGACCGCAAAACCAAAGGGTTAGGTTAAAAGGCATGGAGTCATCAACAAGTCACTTCCAGAATTCTTAATTTAAAAAAACTCATTTATTTAAAATGGGGAACCAGTTCAAATATTGTAGTTTGAATCTCCGAGAAACTCATTTCCTTAACAAAAGTCCCACGGAATATTGTTGCCCTCTTTCGATGGCTTTGTAACTCATTTTCCTTTTACATTTTCACATCTAACATTGAAAGAGATACGTCTACATTCGGCCTCCGTGATAAATTTTAGGAGAATACTATTTCAAAAAGTTAGCAATATTTATAAATTATGTGGAGGAAAATGGAGAGAGGGCGAAGGATAGAAAATGGGGCATAAGAGGACAGGCTTCTTCTACATCGACAAAATACCATACGAGCATGTGGCAGGGAGTGTTAGGGCACCAGCCATGGATGTTAAAGTTGAATTAAATATTAAGGGTGTGTTATATGCTTGTGTCATTTATTCCCTTGAGTCATCCAAATTTGCGACAAGAATTTGGAACCCTCGGTGGGGTGGTGGTCTACGGATTAGCCCGACAGGCCGAAGGACCATAGTTCGATTTCTGGTCCAGGTTTTTTTTTCTCGTAGAAATACCTAAGCTTTTGGTTGCTACATTTTCGGTAGGGATGATAATCATCATCATCATTATATATATACGCCATCAGTGTAGCAACTCACATGTAAATCCAAGTTAGGAAAATGATTAGATACCTAAATAGCCTTGGAACAACGTGTTCGGTCTCTTTGCGAAAGTTACCATGGTACGAAGGGTGAGATATAAGGATCGCAAAAAGAAGAAGAGACGGTTCAGTCCTCCTTAAAAATCTTCAAACAGGACTGATGGCGGCTGAGAGAGGCGGTTGTGCTTGAGATGCATTTTTAAGAGGGCGATGGTATTCGGATTAAGAGGTGCCCTCACTCATCCGCGATGAGTGAGCGTATTAGAGTGAATTAGGTCAAGACTGGCTCCTTGATGGAGAGGAGGAGGAAGGGCCCGGCCGGAGATGGGGGATGAAATATGCTTGCACCCGCGTTAATTTCAAAATGAGGACTCGCTCAACGCGAGTGGATGGGATTTTCATTATTTTCCTCCATTGTTTTTTAAATGAACATAAAAAAAGCGGAACAATGGTAAATAACTCTCCCTTGACATGTTACCCACCCATTTCACAATCAGTACCCATCCAGACTTCACCCATTTTTTCTGATAGGCTCCGTAAAATACATAAATGGAAAGAGCATAGTGTACCCCCCCTTTATTCTCCATTCAAAGAGGCAGGCCTTCAACATATTCATACATTTGTGTACGTAGCTAACCCTTCGAGACCCTTTTTACGTAAAGAAAAGCTTTTACATCCCACATTGATTTTTTAAATGATTTTCCTCTGATTTATGACGCTTCAAACGTAATTGATAGAGATTGCTATTTTTTCTAACCCAGAGAAATCACTTTCTAAAGTTGATTCATGAAAGTGATATAAGCTATTATTTAACAAATGAAGATATACGGAACAGCTACCAAACCATTGCCGTAATTAGAGAAGCTAAGTTTGAATTCAACACTGGCCATTTATTTACGAACGGTTATATGAAATTGACGAATTATATGCAATACTTTAGTGGAAGCTAAATACCCATTGGAGTTCTCCCTGCTCTGAATATTAAGTTTGAGTACGAGCTGAGTTTTTTTATTAGAGTAGCACAATGAATCATGCTAAATATCAACACTTCATTATATTAGAACAGGTTTAAAAAAATTGACTGCTCAGTGGGGAAAAAATAGGGTAGTGACCATTAGATGGAACTAAAGCCAGTCGAAAGAGGGCATAAGAGGAGTATAAGTTAGTTGAACTTTAACCCAACTTTTACATGGTTAACATACTAAAATAGAATAGCCAATAGACACAAAAACATCAAGCAATTAGCCTAGCTGTACATGCTTCAAAATTACGACCATAACTATCTACAGGGATATAGACTTTTTCTGGATGAAGGCCTATTTGACTTTAGGAAAAGTAAGAGGAACATGAGAAGCTATTTATCTTTCAGAATTATGAATGAAAATAAAACCAAATGACTAGTCCACATACTTCATAGTATAGTCATATACCGAGAAAAATTTTGTCAAAGAAAAAAATACTACAAAAAAGAAAATTGGAGTGTCACTTAATGACCGAGGAGTGGTATGCACGCTTGAAGAACAGGTGGCAGTGAAAAAAGTGACGGTAATACGGTGACAGCAATAGGGAAAAAAATCTTGGAAAACCTGGTGCACAACGTCACACATGACCTTTAATATTTACATTGAAATAGCTCAAAATAAAATGAAAAAAGCAGGAGCACGCGTAATTGAAGAAAAAGAGAGTGTACTACTCTTTGATGACTGAACAATCAAAGCAGAGAAGAGAGAATATCATAGGAGAAATCTGAACCGCATGGAAAAAATACAACTTGAGCATTCATTCTTAGAAAGTAAAAATAAATTGTGTAGAAAATTAAGATCTCAGACAAACTCGCCGTCAAAGTAGGAGAGTAAAATCTTGCACAAATGGAAGCATTTAGCTCTATGTGAGATAGGATCACCAGTGATAGAAGAAGCATGAAATTTGTAACGAGCAGAATGGCTCAAGCAAAGAAGGCATTCAATCATAAGAAAAACAAAGTAATATCCAGCAACACAGAAATAAAAGTAAGGATGCGCTTCTCCAAAACATATGTTTGACTCAAACTCTTATAAGGTAGTTAAGCATGGACAATAACAACTGCAAGGTGAAGTAGATTAGAAGCAATAGATTTGCGTTGACATCGAAAAATGATAAACAACAAATGCCCTGAGAGAATAACGAATAAGAAGTTAATACAAAGAGCTGGAGAGGAAATAAATGTAATGAAAATGTACAAAGTAAATGAAGCAAACTAACTGAACATATATTACGATAAAACAGCCCTTTGAATACAGAAATGCACGGGAAGAATTTTTGAAGAAGACCATGTATGGATCACACGAAAGTTATCGAAGATGTGAGGTGGCTAGCTGCGCGGAGAATCGAATGAGGAGATGCAGAAAACCAATATTCGGATTCATGACTGCTTATGATGAGTGTTCTGATGGCTACGGATGCTTATCGGGACGTGGGCATTTTTCCTCTCCTTACATGAGGATGCATGCAAGGAATTTAGGTCATAAATCAAGGAAAATATGGAAGATAAAGGAAACATTTTTCCAGATGAGAAAATTGAATTTGAAGTAGCTCATAAGCGATATCCGCACTGCACATTAAATCCTCAACGAGGAGAAGAAACTATGGGGCGGGGAACCTCGCCTCAAGGAAGAGGCTAAAGGCCTGAGCATCATTGATCAGAAATGCCATTCCTAACCTCAAGATGCCAACTGTATTTATTTTCCTGACAACGTCCTTATTTTTTTACAGGGATTCTTGACCGCAAGGGCAAAATTCATATTTGACCAACATTTTGACCCTTCAAAATTAGAAAACAACCTATTATCCCTAGTTCAATTGGAAAGCCACGACCGCGGAAGAAATGCGGTTAATTTGGCAACTTTCTGGCCTGTCAACCCAATTTAGCGGATTTGAAACCTGCTTAGGGCAAGGGTGTTACTTCGTCTTACAATAAGGGCTTAAGGGTAAACGGTTTGACACAAACATAGGAGTTGAGTATCGAAAAAAGCGACCCCAAATTCTGCAGGGATCGATAAAAAAATCTGATATAGTAGTTTGAAGAAGAATTTAATGTTTACACATAAGATGAAAGTAAAAAAGTTAAGGATAATGCGTACACAAAAATCATGAATTTTCGACCCTATTGTCCTCATTTCCAGATTAATAGAGTAGGCAACCCAACGTAAGTGCCAAGAAAGCATTCATATGACTTTTGATAGTGCCCTGCGTAATAAACAGATGGTTGTTGAGATGCAGTATTAACATTTTGGGGCTGTACGATTATCCGATCTATCCTCATGCGGCGAAAGAGGCAAGATTATTTCAGCCATAACATCGCGTTAATCTCTCTCCCCATGGCTACTTCTTCATGAAAAGCATACCCTTGTAATCCTCTCTTAAAAATAACAATTTCTTCTTTAATTTCACCTACCAGTTATGCGCCATTGAATATGACTGGACTGATGTAAGATAGATACATGTAAAGCTAATGTTTAAAAATGACTAATGGCACCTTTTCAATATTAAAACGAAATATTTGAGGTTCCACTTTGTAGAATTTACATAAAGTGATTAAAATAGCAATAACTATGTAAATAACCAGGCCTTAGGTAACGTTTCACACAAGGCAAACAAATTCACTAGACCGGCGAAAATTGTAGTATGGAGAGTAGCAATTAACAGTACAGAAAAGTGGACTATGAGGAGAGAATGAGAATAGGATGCAGACATTTTAGGTGTTGACTTGGAGAAATAGAGAAGGTAGAGTGGATGGAGAGGAAGACAAATGAATAACTACTTGGTGTGGTGCATAAGGAGGATAAATATGATAGAGGTGAGAAGAAGGATACAAGTGTGGATGCTGAAGGCCAAAAGATAAAGGATGTTTGGCGATCCGGGAAGGAAAAGAAAGAGAATATGCATTATGGACGGGATGAAGCGAGGTGGACGTATGGTTGAAACAAAGGGAGAATCATGTGTGATCATCACATCATGTGAGTAGATAGTGGGATGCGCCGATAAAAGTCTAGTGGATATTTATTCTATTTCATTAAAACCTACCATAGCCAGAAGATCACCCAAAATTCATAGGAAATTGAAATTATTTAGATATGGTGGCATTATTTGCGAGTTAAATAAGATTAGTTGCTGGATTTGATAAATGTTACGCAGTAATAATGGGACAGCAAACTATGTGTAACATATGGGAAGAAATTCAGGTTTTCTCTATGCTGGGTACCAATAAATATAGGAGAGGACATTGGGTTTAGTGAAAAAGGAGAAGAGGGAATCTGCTATAAAAGATCATTGTATGTACCCCCTTTCCAATTTAAAGCTACTGCAACCGGTAGAATAGCTCTAATAATAATAATAATTCCTTTATGGCAACAGCGTGAGAAGCCGGAGTGGCATCGCATTACCATGTAAATATTGAAGATTGTTCAATAAGAATTTACTAAGAGACATTATTAGAATACGGAGTAGGATAATCTAGTGGAAAAAGATGAAGTAGAAGGCTTCATTCACCTCTATATCTGCAGCATTGTTTTGATCCTAGTAAATAGTTTTGGCCAAGATATAGGGAACAAAAACATTGCAAAGGCTGAATAGATTTACTGCATAAGTGAAAAACAATTCAATCTCTTGCTACGGAAAAAAATTAGTTTCTTTTGAATGTAAAATAATTTTTATAGCAACAAAAATTTAATGTTATGGTAATAATAAGAATTTTTACTTAAAAACGCGTCAAAGGTTTTCAGTATATCATTTTGCCCCTCTCATGCCTAATGTCTTGAAGGGGATAGGACAATGAATACACGTGATGAAGTGGAATAACCAAGACAGGATCTCAATGGCCTTCTTTTCATGGAGAAGTAGCCACGGGGAGGAAAGATTGACGAGATGTTGTTATAGCTGAAGGAATCCTGCCTCTTTCGCCACATGACGAGAGAAAGGGAGTGAATATTACAGAAGATTGAGAGGGCGTAGAAATTTGAGGATACGATCCGCCGAAATTTTCATACCATTCCGGCTTTTCTTATCCTTTCTTCCACTTGTACAAACTACCCAAAGAGCTGCATTTAGATCGAGGTGCATACGTGGTAAGGTTTTTTGGGCACAAACCGTGAAAAAGTGAGAGAATATGGAGAAGAAATTGAAGAAGGTAATGAATGAGCATTGAGATGTTTTATCTGACTTGCCTCACGTTCGTTATCTCCTTTATGATAACTTATGCCAAGTGGAAAGTAGATTTTCTGTAAATATCTGTTTGACAATGAATCTCTCTATTTTTGGAGATGCAGTGAGGTGATCAAATATTATCCTCCGTGTCACATTCAAACTCGTGTTATTTGCAATTCCTGATATTAATCCTTCGTCTTCTCGCCGCATTCTAAAAATTCACAATTTTAGAATAAGTAGACAGGGTTTTACTCGTAAAAACAACTTCTTCACGATCATTTAAGCCATCGAGGATATCGGCATACGTAATCCAAGAAGGTTGACTGACAGTTAAGGGAACTAATGCTTCATTTCCTCTGGTCGATTTGTTCAGTACTTGAGCCAGGAGATGGTTTAAAAGAGCTTTGATTAAAGCCATACCAACTTTGAGGTTTCTCAATAAAGTCTCTCTTGGCTGAATCAATTGCTATCCATTGTAAAATCTGACTAAAAAACGGAGCAGGGAAACCTGGAGCATGTGGAAAAAATGTCCTATAAGGGAGAGATCATCATCATTGATGAAAGATGCAAGAAATATATATTGAGAAGCGTTCTATCAGCAAAGAGGGTAACCTTGCAACAGTAGACTCACCTAGAATCCAGAAAAAGAATTGATAGCAGGTAAGCACTTCAATGAAACATCCATATAGAGCAAGGTTATTTTAAACCATGAAGCTGGATCGATAATAGCTGCAAAAGGGCGATTAGCAGCAAAGGAAATGATCTTTTTACGAGAATGATAAAGATCAAAATTGACGGAGATAATTACAAATGAAGAAGCCCTACGAGCATTTGGATAGGTGAAATATTGATGTAAGAACTAAGGAGTCGAAAAGACACACTTATAGGGCACATTTGGTGACAGAGCACCCTCAAGAAAACAATTATGTGAATAAAAGTAAATCGGAGGAATATGTAATGGGAATAAATACGAAGTAAGGATTATATGCATCAGAAATATCATGCGGGAAGGTAAAATGAGGGTTTATGAAGAAAAATAACGGTTAGAGAAAAGGAGAGTGAAGTCTAGAAATCCGGTTTATCCCGCATATGGCCCGGCCTCGTGGCACCGCTGGCACCTATTATTACGAATTAGGCACCGCTGCTAAAAGGTCGGAAAAATGTAACCACAACCATGGAGGTCGTACGACCCGCGGAGCACTCGAATCCGGAAAGAAAGCAAAAAAAAAGAGAAGACATGGACCACTCCTTTACACGATCAAATGGCAAACCCTAAGGCGAGAGCAAAAAGCGTGGGAGAACATGCACTGCTTCGGGGCAAACTCGGGGCGCTGAAACGATTGAAAGGTCCAATTTGAATACAAGCACCGAACAGAAACGATCCCCAAATGGCTCCATGGCCGCGTTTCGAAATCGTTTCGTGGAATACGTGGCTGCATCGCAATATGTGGCCGAGATAAAAGGAAAGAGGAAAAGAGGCAGTCGGTTTGGAACCGATACGCTGGAGGAAAAAAGATACGACAGTAATACCCTATTATTTTCGTTTCACTAGCAGAAATATCCTCCAAGTTTTACGTTTGTTCTTTTAGGAGGCATAAGGAAGTGGTAATGCGAAAACGATTACATACTTAAAGCTGATCATAGTTGAAGTGCATTGAACAAGAAATGTAGATTATGGTGCTGGTTAACTTGGAGTTAGCCCAGAGTTAGCCCAGTCATTCATTTTGAATCACAAATATTTCCCATTTTCTCAACGCTACCATCGTTTTAATTTTAATTCAATGTCTATCAATGATAATGACTGGTAAATTACTGACTACTACTGAGTACAGACAGAGCATTGATCTCATCACCAAGGTATTTCTATCCTGTTCTTCGAAAATTGACATTTCAGAAGGCATTGGCGTAAGGGGGAAGAGAGGAGAAAGGCAGTGCGGTATTGTGTCCCATCTGAAGGACGGAGTACAGTGTCTAAGTGTTTTTCTCAAATAACCCTAGATTGAATCGCCATTACAACATTTCCGCCTCCAACGAAAAATTAAATATGGACAGGCACACCGCGTAGAATGTATAATTATAGTGACAATAATTGTTACCATTATAATCACTTAGGGTATAAGGCATACCAATAGGAAGCATAATGTAAATATTGCACGCAGAGTTGAATAAGAATTTTGGGAACGCATTATGAAGAAAAATTTGTGTGATCGATGGTGGAGAGAGACAATGAAGAAATATGACCAGGAATCCATAGGATAGCGGCAGAGCAATAGCATGCTGATTATTTTAGGGGTAATGGGGGCACGGCATCCGTTAGGCAAAAGGTCATATATCGGTCATACATCAAAAAAAGCTAGAAAAATATCATTATAATTGCCAAATGAAAGAAAACAGATAACATATTTGAAAGTGTCTATTCCACGGATGTGGAAATAAGCATTTCGACTTAAAAACCAATAAAAGAGGTTATTAATGAAATATTAGACAATACTTATCGAATTGAATGTCAATTGTAAGTAAAAGCACTTTTAGATCATACCTAGACTTTGATTTTTAAAAATAGATAAAAACTGTGACTTAAGTACTTAATTAGATGTCTCATGACAGATAATTAGTACTTAATTAGATGACCAGTCTCTCTGTCATGATATAAAATTATTTTCTTTCATTTAATTCCATAGTGGGTGCATGTTAAGTTAATGTGAAATAACTCCTGTTAAATTTCAAACCTGAGAAAATAAGGAACATGAAATTATATAGTAAACCGTTTACCTATCCATGATGGGAACAAGAACTTGGGGTAGAGATTGTAAAAGCTCTCAGCCTACACCGTTCCGAACATAGAAAGGAACGAAGGAAAGGAACATCTTTTGCAGCATGTTCCGAATTTTGAAGTTTTTTTTCCACTTTTGGAAGCACTTTCATTCTGAGTTTAACGTGATAATCGCTGTCAACCACATCGCTTATCCCGGTAGCGGCTTTCAACGCTGACTAAGCGGAGGAATGGTTATCGTGCGGTGTTGTTTACACCGAAACTTTATACGGAGTATAGGTTTCATTGGGATGCTTTTGAGACCTCGATGACAAATGCGACGCACATGTTTTTGTACCGGGGGGGAGAAAAAAGGAATGTGATAGAGTGAGAGAGAGAAGAACGTTTTGAAAGGCGAGTGTGGACAGGGAAGGGAAAAGAGCGAAAGGGGTTCAGAAATAAAAATTCGCCCGAGTTTCCGGATTTCTGCGGAGAGGGCGATAAAAAGTCGCGAAGATTTACGTCTCTATGGTTAGCGGGCGATCCCTGTTGAACTCATTACAGCGATCTGTGGCCATAATTTATTCGCGCTTCCCGCCACTGACTCAAAAATAAATTCCGCCAGCACCGCTGGAATCCCCTGGCAGAGAGCCACAACGGAGCGGGGGGAAGGAATTTGTTTATATTTCAAAAACATATATTCCACGGGATGAAAACAGAAAAATGAAATGTGAAAGCTTGATTCGGAGTCCATGCATGAGCAATGCTTTTGGGCTGTGAGGGCATGAGTTAAAGCTCGTCATCAAAGGAATGGTGAACGTAAGGGTTACCAACGCTATTTGCAGGCGATTGACCCGCGAAAAAGTATCCCGAGGAGCATTTCATGCGAAAATGTGGACGAAATTCGTGTAAGCTGGACTTAAGTCTTTTTCATGATCGTTTCAGCGGATAAAAATTATTGCTGCGTGAAAGTCCCCGGGCTGCTTACACCGATGCATAATTTATGCGTGGCATTACTTCATGGAGAGTCAATCTTAACGTTATTTATACTTACTCTTAGATTGTACCGTCTAAGCACATAAATTTG
This sequence comes from Pyrrhosoma nymphula, assembly GCA_963573305.1. Lineage (NCBI taxonomy): Eukaryota > Metazoa > Arthropoda > Insecta > Odonata > Coenagrionidae > Pyrrhosoma > Pyrrhosoma nymphula. The sequence goes on from OY754330.1 coordinate 136,093,158, forward strand.
TCCAGAGAAATAAAAATAATAGGTGATCAAGGAATGTTTGGAAACAGGCTTAATGAGTAAAACGAAAGCGTACAACGAGCTACTTGTTTTTGAATAGATGTAAAGCTGAGAAGAACAAACGTCAGCATACTAAATGACTGAATAACGTGGCATTAATGATGAAAGAGTAGAAAAAGCATTTAAACCAAAATAATAATAATTATTTCCGCGGGAATTTCAAACTTCAATGTAACCAGATGAGTTTTGAAAAATTAATGCGATAAAAATATTGAAGAAGTTATCATCATGAAAACCTGGAATACCTAGTATAATGGTTAGGGAAAATTCCTGAGTGACCATTTTAATTTACGGCAAAGTGATCTACAAGTTTAAAAAATCCCGACTTTGATTGATATTTATTCCTCAATATTCCATGGGAAGATTAAAAAATATTTTTTTCCACTTAAACAGTTTTGCATGTTCTTTTCGGAAATTATGAATTTCGGAAAAAATACGCTTTAAGTGGTTTGCGCAAGGTCAAGTATGAATGGGTTGCAAATATTTGTTTTCCCTTGTACAGGAACAATAACACCATTTTCTTTAATGCGTAAGCAGTAATAAAGTAGGAAGTGAAAATAGTAGTTAATAAATATTTTATAATAATACTAAGATTTATATTCTAATTAATATGGAGAAAAGTTTTTCTCCAAAATAATATTTTAAAGAAACATTCGTGACGGTAGAGCATAGTCAATTAATTGAATGAAATGGTTGATAGGTAGCTATTTCTAAATTGAAATATTGCCCACGGCTGAGAAAATAAACTTATTGAACATTGATTATGAAAATAAATTACTTGAGTAATGTAGAACTGGGATTAATTCACCACAGTAAAATCTTCTTCCACTTTCAGCTGAAATATATATTATTCAAACAACAGTAATATCCAGTACAAACGAGCCGGGCCACTTATGACGAAAAATATTGACTCATTCCGTGAAATAATTACCTACTCTGCAAATAGGATTTGTCTTGTCGCGGTGGGAATGGCTTAATTCTCATTTCGTCCTAGGCTACACCTTGAAGTAGTATTACGTAATTTTCCGGGAACTGGTCCCCACAAGTGACTCGACCAAGGCCTTTAGAAATTCCAAGTCAACAACCCGTTAGTCGAGACGTGACCCGCAGAAATCCCGAAAGGCAGGAGAGTCCTGCAAACCTCTCCCACAGGAAGACTGCCAAGAGCAGCACGACTTTGTGAGATAAATTTCAAACTCGAATTGAGTGGGCGCTTTCAGCTAAATCTTCGACGGGGCTAAAGCTACAGAGCGTCCGGCGACTTTTCTGACCTGATGACCAACCACGACTCGCGCCTATAATCCGTAGGGCGGAGGTCCGTGCCGGGGTGGAGGGTAGAGGTCATCCTAGTGACCCTCGCTCAGGTCCTCATCTTTATTCCACGCCCTTGAATAAATTAATCCACGAGACGAGGTGGCCGTCGCCAATTTGCACGAGGGGAGTCCTGAAGGAACTGTGGCGCTTTATGATTTATAAGCTGTTGATGGTGGGAGGTTCTGTATTAAAGTTCCTCTGTTGAATGAAAATTAAGATCACAAAATTGATATGGTAGCGGGTAGAATGCAGCGATAACGACCTCTCTCCAATTCTGACCCACTGCTTACTTCCATTTTGATCTAAATGGGGCATTTAAGCCAAAGTCGGGTCTGATATTAATACATTAGACTTGAGATTGATGTCCTCTTTCGTCCTTTAATTTTTCTTGATTCCATCAGTTCTCATTACTCACTCATATAGCTGGCGACGGAACATATATGGAAGATAAAATATATAGAGTAGGTTTTACATCTAATTACTACGAAGTACGTCCAAGCATTAAGTCCGACGAGCAGCATCTACATCTAGTTAATACTCAGCTAACCACCCCGCTAACCACCCCGCTAATATGTGTGGAATGAGTTGTTACGATGCCATTAATAGAAAGTCTGTAAAAATATAGGAATTGGGAAGGAAAACGACAAAAGGTGATGCGTGGTTTTGCGAAATCGATCTGCAATTAATGATACGCGGGAAAGTATAATTTGGAACCTAACTGTATGACAGTTGTGTTGGTAGGACCTAAGCAAAGTTGGTTCAAGAGCAGTAACTCCCATTACATAGATGGTGACAGAACATACACTGCAACTAGGATTTTCAATGTCTTTCTGGTAAATATGCAGGTGTGTAAATGGTAAAAAGACTGCATATAGAACTTCGCAAAAATATCCACAGGTCTTCACCTAATTTTACGAGCATAGCTTCACGGTGGGTAGTGATTTCCCATGAACCATCGAACGACAGTGCATGGGTTACATCAACACTATTCACGTCGGCAGGCAACCATTTTAGTCATTTTCCCAGTTTTTGGAAAGTGTCAACAGTCAAGGTCAATCGCCACACACAATCAAGAGCCTAGATGAGATTCGCCATAAACGTAAATTTCTGGGGCATCACCACATCCATTTTATAAAGATTGAATTATGATTTACATGGTTGAAGCTAACAAACATAACGACTACCAAAGGAGAAGTAAAGTGGAAATCATATTTAAAATACATATTGACTTCAGGTATATAAACGATTTAATTCCTCTTTTTCCTCCATACATATTCGTACCACTATAAAAGTAATGAATGTTTATTGTATTTGAACCTCCGATGTTTTGAAATATTTTCGAGTTATTTTTCTGATTAGCGTTTCTGTTTAAGCTCATCGTATATTGAGCTTGTTGCTATACCACCGACAAAATATCTCAAAATAATCATCATGTCATGTATGAAAGAAGTAGAAAATTTAATACAGGCAATAATTAATTTCCATCCACCCGGAGTATAGTAAAGTACAGAATGATGGTATTGGTGCATCTCGACACTTCGTAACAGCCTTTAAAGCATTATTATATTATCTAGAAGAGACCTAAACCGCCAAGCGGACGGCCTCAAAACGAACATAGGAGATCGCTTATATATCAGATTAATCAAGAGGACTAATAAATAAGGGCACAGGGAAACTGTTCCATAATCCTGAAAGCCCAGTTCCAAGGACCCCAGGGTAAGTAGGCTAATTCCTTGCGAGCACAAATTTGAAGTCTAAAGCCAACAGAGAATCCTGCTGGAATTTTTAGGAAAATGTGTATCATAATAGTATATATACCTACATATTATTGTTACTCATGTCGCAAAGACATTTAGATTTTAAAGCAATATTAATATTTATACTAAGGCATGCTGAGGGAAATAAAATGAAGTTTTCTTTACTTAGAGATAATAGAGTAAAGAATTGGTTAAAATTTATGGTAATCAAAGGTAATCCATGTTAAAAGTTGTATTGAGTGAAAGTGGAGAAAAACCATTTATGATAATATCATTCAGGATCAGGGTTTCTTATATCTTACTAAGTTTGACTCAAGCATTATCTTTTACTTTGCTTATTTACCTATTGTATGATAATAATCATCATCCTCTCCCACCAGTTTTATCTCAAGGCTTATTATTTGCATATTTGACTAACGTTCAGCGAACTCTATTAATTAACAGCGATTCTACTAATATGATATCCTAATTACTTAGACACTGCGTCTTACTAAGTTTTTCCTCTTTCATTCACAGATGATACATTGAATGTTTCTCTCTCCAACTCAGTGGTGAAGATCACAAGCAGAATTATTTGTTACGGTTCCCACCAAAGGTTTTTGTATTTTTTTTCCAAAAATTACCAGATATTTTTCATTCCTCTGATCATCTAACAATACATAAAAGTGAGTTACCTCCTTAAAACTGTATGATACCAGAGTATAAACATATTACCATGTAATTTAAAAGCACCGGACCTAATTTTCCTATTTATTGCATCACAAATGGGAATTGGTTTAGTAAAGTGGCTATAGCTCTGGCCTCCAACCCCCAGGGCCCCAGTTTGAGCCACGGCAGTGGCATAGATTTAGTAGTGGAATCCCGAGGGAATAATTTCAACCGTGATTCACCTTCAACCGTCATTTCAACCTTTTGATGGGTTTAATTCAAGTTTTCACAGAATTTTACTCTACAATGGAAGGAAGTTTCCTACTAAACATTTTTATTTGCTTTCCCTTGGTACACTGTTTTACTACATGCTTTGAAGTTTCGGGCATCTTGGTGTTAATAGATGTGATAATTTATACGCAAAATGTAATTTGATACAAATTTTTTATAAATAAAAACAGTATAAAAAGCTTGTGATAAATTTGTGAATATGGTCCCACTTGTGAGTTTTTAGAGGTTTTTTTAACTCGCACTCCCATTTCTAATACATTTTTATCACATATTCAGTTAGATAGGCTAGTTTCCATATTTTCCTAACAAATACACCCGGTCATTTTCCACGAAATGTCACCTTCATTTATCCATGAACTACGAATATCCTTGGTCTTACAAATAAGATCATTATTAGACTTTTTTTATATTCAAGTTATAGAGACTAAAATTTTCACTGCAATGCATGTGACATATTTTACAGTATTCAGCGTCACAAGGTCGTTATCCAAATTTGATCAATCAAATGCAGGCATCTGGTATTATTATATTTAATCTAATACGAAGTATAAATTAAGCCTAGTAAAAAAATTGCTTACTGGAAATATGCGAGTGAAAAACCTCCTAAAATACGATAATCGGATTATAAATTACATTTAATCTAGCTCATTTTACACCAAAATAGGGTAAATGTTGCAAAAAAGAGTTAAAAGTATTAGTTTAACTTCTACTAGCTGGAAATTATTAACTACTATTAAAATTAATAACTTCTACTAGCTGCAAATAATTCAGCTAGCAATAACCGTACAGAAAACAATCCTTAGTTTTTGGCACCAAAATGGATAGCGGGAGTTCAACTCGCTGGTATCAATAGCCCAGAGAAACTCTGCCACACGACAAAATATTTCTCCAAACACATAGCCAGGAGATCGAAGGAAAACACCAAGAGCGTCCTCAGGGCACTGATATTAACAAGAGAAGAAAGAGGTCCAGTCGCTCGCCCACGATTTAGTTAGGGGATTACATAAATACCTCTGATCGTCAGCCTGTTGGGGCTGAAGGCTGGTCCTCCGGGGGGTTAAAAGCTGGTTAAATGAAAAACATGGCGAGCCGACGAGCTCCGTCCCCGATGGGTCGAATCTTTATATTTCGTTTATCATCTTCCTTTCCCCCCTCAAAAAAATGACTAACCGCTCTCGGCGGTTTTGGACCCCCGCTGCGGATTCAAACATTTCGCCGTCCCCCTCCGCACCACCTGCTCATCTTATCCTCTGTCCTCCCCTCTCGGGGATGGCAAATGAAAGGGAAAACAAGTCACACCGAACGCCTCTCAAAAACAAACAAGCGAAAACGCCGAAAGGGAAAGGAATAAAGTGATCAGGAAGACAAGTCCATTTGGTTCCGGTATTACGATTCGGTTCCGGCAGGAAGCGGGACAGTACCTCGTGCAGAAATTGCGCAGTAAATTAATGGGCATGAAATTTCACAAGAGAACAAGGAGTTTGATGTACACTAGAGGCGGTGGCTAAGAGATTTACTTGTTTTCAGATTCCGCCACCTCCGTTTGCCAAATTTTATCACGTGGATGTCCAATCCGAGGACAACATTATAAACGTGACTTAGTATTCTGTAACTGCAGTTTAATCATATTCCAGCGTTAAATTTGAAAAATTCTGTCATGTAAGTTAGATACTACGCTGAAAACCTATTTAAAAGCTCCGTTAAAGTCAGCCGTTTTTGCCAATGTTTTGCAACAAAATACAGCATCAGGCTGTGTTTTCATCATTATGTTGCAACAATAAAAACATATTTATATTTTCAAAGTACAACCACCGGTTTTGGTAATATTTAACCCGGGATCAAGTAGTCGAGGTTATTTTAATATCCATTGCGATTTCATTGTTATGGCTAAAGTAGGCTTGGTCTGACTTTCCAAATCAGCCTCTTCCTTCACGGCTCGCTTCCATCCCATAAATGGGGACCGGAAGCGCCCACTCCAGAGTATATTATATGCATCTTCTTGCTGATGGATAGAGTTGCATTCCCTTTCGAATCTGGTAGAGCTATTTATGTATAATTAAACATGAAAAACTCGGCTATGGCATGACCTTGTTCCACTACGCTTCCAATATTCTCTATGCTGTCAATGAGGCTGGACCTGTTACCGTGGGTCACTGAGCATACATTCTAATAATTTTTCAAGTAAGTTGAAAAATATACTAGGGCCAAATTTCATTTAAAATCATCTGTTTATGAGTTGGAACACACCATGCCAGCCTGCCTTGAGTTTTAGGCGTGGTATTCAAAATTTAGGCGATCATTATTTTTAAATAAGCTTTTACCGTGTCTTTGACACGGCGTGACACAATGATGTTTGTCAGAAACCATTAAAATGAAATTATATGTATTATTTCACGTTTATAAGAACATCTGTGTATATGTAATAGGCGTATTATGGCATATACCTCATATGCCATGAGGCTACGTGTCATAATAGCATTAATTTTCCAAAACAAAAAAATTGATAAAGTACAATTTTTTCTATTTTATCTGTAGATTTCACTGATAAAACACGTTTGCATAGTCTCATGCAATTCTGTACAGATGCAAAAGTCACTCAAGCCACCTCAATAAAACTTCTACCTGACCACTATCGTTACCTCGTCGGGTACTATAGCGGGTCATAGCGAAACGTTGTAGAAGTTACCTGCGCGAAGTGTGATGCCAAGGACAGGAAGGCGCGAGCGGATGGGGTTGGAAAGGAAACGGAGGGGCAGGAGAGTAAACAGTAGGCAAAGTTACCAACATAATGGCACTTAATCTGAGAAGACGGCGGTCAGCAGTGCTTTAAACGAAAATGTTTGCGATTCAAACAAAGCTGCATCTAAATACGATCATAATGTTCGCATTTCATCGGATAAGCTCGTCTAGATAACTGAATTGACTATTGTGGAGAGTATATAATTTGAAGGGAATGACGAATAGAACGTTTTGACGTTGGCATTGTAGGTTTGCGACCTTGCGAACCCTGGTAGTCAAATGCGGAGACTGCCTTACTCCCCCGTGTGGAGCCAGTGTTGTAGTAAATGAACCATTCCACTGAATAGGGTCCTCTGTGAAACTGCCCCCATGTTTTGCTACCACTGATCTCAGAACAAAAATGGAACACAATTAGAGTTTGAGAAATCCAGCCATTAAATATTAAGCTCCCTTTAAACACTCTGTATTAGTTGCTGCAAATGCACTGGAAGAAACGCACTCTACAATTACTATAGTTTCTCTGAAAACATTGAATGCATTGGCATTTGCTAGTACATGTGTATTTGGCAATAATAGAGTGCTATGCACAGCAGTTTAAATAACTGTAGTAAGTTAAATAAAAGCTGAAATAACCGAATGTTTTTTAGCTTGATGCCAGAATGAAAGAGGACTGAGGTTGGTACTGTATATATGTGAGCATATTTATTTTTAAAACTTTGGACTTCGTTTGAAGCACAAACAGTTATTTTCAAATACATTTACGGGCTTCGCAACCTTACACTTCCATTTTAAATGCATCTGGAAGATGCAGAGGTTATTTTAGGTAATTGAGACCACAGTTGTGAGAATTCAGGAAGCTGTAATAAAGCTGGTTCATTTTAAAAAAGTAAATATTATTTGTAAGCATTACATTGAACGATTAATAATGCCAACCATTAATAATAAATTAAAACGCAAGATCATGATTGCAACTTGCAGCGGAAACAAATACTTGCGTTTTGCATAGAAAGCTCTGATGGATAATTTTCCGAGGCGAATTTCAAAAGGAAGCACAAAATAGCTCGCTTTCGAGAAAAATGTATCCGAAAAAAGCCAATTAAAAATATTCTCCTCGTCTCTTAATTTTACTTCCTGCAGCCGATTCAGTGACGTCAGTATCCCGAACCAAGGAGGTCAGAGCAGTCAATCGGATGAAAAAAGGTCTCCTAGATATTACGTATAGCTGCAAACACTCGAAACGATGCTTACTATGGAACCCGTATCCCAATATCAACAGTATTTTCCGATTCAATCGGTCTTTTATTAGAATATCTGCTAGCGAATCCGTGGCCTTGTGCCGTCGATTCCGCCTGAGACCCCTGATGGATAATATTGAGAGGAAGGAGAAGATTTTATCCCCGAGGGAGCCAGAGATGACGGGCCGTGGGGATATGGGGTTCTCCTTCCTTCCGAAAAATTCCGTTGTCTCATCCCCCAAGGCAATATTTAAGGGGATCTCACTCCCATGCCCCATCACAGAGATCTCTCCGCCGACCTCTCCAACCTTTTGAGACTCCCACTTAAAGCACACCTTCCAAGGAACAATTTAAAGTGGGTAGACAAAACGATTTTCGTAGACAATTTGGTAAGAGAAGTAGAACAACTTCTTTTGAACGAGCTGGGACAGCAAATGTAATTTCACTCTGTTTTACACCACAGACAGGTACAGAAGTGCTCGGAACGGCTTAAACTGTTCACCTTTTCTATAATAGTGAGTATTGTGACACATGAATTGTGTAAATTCTCGAACAACTTTGCCTGTGAGTCCGATTTTTCAACTACATTAGTTGACTATATCTTTTCTTAAATGTTATTGTGCGTACAAACTCCGGAATGAGGAAGGAGACATAGTGTGCGAAGAAATTAAAACTGTGAATATAGAACTACATCATTTTCATCTTTTCCAGAGATTTTCATAGTGACTCACATCGTTTTCGAGTATTAAAAAAGAATAATTAAAGCTGCAGCCATTATTTTGGTCATCAAAAAATACCATTTGGAAGGTCATTAAGATTTTATCCCGGAATTTCTCTTATCGCGGAAACGCCCGACAAGAGACATCGTGTGAAAACTTGGGTGCGACATACTGTCGCAGACTGCGCATTTAATTAAAAGTTGTAATCAGCCTACTACTTGTTAGCCTATCTTGGCTTTGCCAGAGCCCCGTTTGTTGACATACGAGTGTTTTCAGGATTTCTGACGAGCCTTCACAGCTACCTTAGTGGTCCAGGAGATCAAGTCCCACTATATTTTATCCCAACAGGCAGTTACCTATTTGGCGCCGTTGCCATCCTCCCACGACTGGTCATATGAAGAAAACGTTTGCAATAGTTTGAACATTTAATGAGAAGTTTCAAGAAGTGGACAGAGAAGTTTCAGTGTATTTTACTTAAACCCATTAGAATTTTTCCTCTCTATTTGATATGTATTGGTATGTTTCATGCTAAAAAAAGCCTCCTATTACGCTTTAAAAATTATTTTTATCCCTCAAAAGAAAATTTATAATTTTCTGTCCCAGGTGGGGCTGAATATTAGGTAGGAAGGAATATGAAATGAGGCAGGAGGAAGGATTTACGTACCAGGGAAGTACGTTGTAGGAAACTGACAAAAGTGGAAAAAAACATCATCTTATAGAAAGTTGCCCTAGACATGAAAATATTTTCGAAATAAAAATAGAATTAAATTAGATTGGTCTGAGGAAGAGAAATAAATAAAAGATCAGTGGAAACTGTAAAATGAAGCGTTGTGCTGCATGAACCGGAAACGTGGTCACTGTAGAGAGAGAGAGAAATTACGAAGGCTTGATGCATTTGAGGTGTGGAATTGAAGAAGAATGTAAAGGATGAGCTGGGTACCAAGGTGTAAGAAAGAGGAAGTGTTGGATTTGGTTGGAGGGGAAAGGAATTTTGTTGCGAAGATTTGGAGACGACAAGAAAGATGGATGGAGATTATGTTGGGAGGGGAAGGCATTTTGTGAAAATGGTGAGAGAGGGGAGAGCGCTGGGGAAGCAAGAAAGAAGGAAGAGAAGGATTAGGATGGGAATTTTGGACGACATAAGGAGAGGTAGAGGGCATGAGGAACGTTATAGCGACACCTGATGGTATCCAAGGGAAAATACGCGGTAGAAATGGGAAGGGAAGGTCAGGACTGTCTAAAAACCTACCAGTCAGCTGGTAGGATATTCATTGACGACATAAAAGTGCTCCTGTATTTACTTTCAGCTTCACTTCAGGGCAGTAAGCATGTGGCGTCAAACGGGTTGATCAAACCATCATTGAAGATACTGAGAGCCGTTAGTTGAGCGCTGACCCATTGACCAAAAAAATAGTACCCAAAATCCAGTGCTGATCAAGTTTTTAATCGGATTACTCTACCACACTTTGTTGATAACTAGGTCATGAGTATTTCTAATTCCATCATATCCGCACTCCAGATAATCCCCGTCTCCACACTCGTTAAGGGCAGGTGGTCATTTTCTCTCGGCTCCCCAAACACTCCTTGACCAGGGGATTACAGTTTCTGCTCCGAGGAACATTTCCATCCAATCTCATTTCTTCATAAGCTGCTATTCCCATTTGGAAAGTGCGCCTGCGCAAATTCTCATGCAGAGGTTATCTCAATTATCCCACAATTCGGGACGATAAAAACTGGAATGGAACATCAGTATCCTGTTGAGATGAAGAAGAAATATCCCTTTTTGGTGTATTTATATGCTAAACATCAGCAAATATAAATACACCAAAGTCTTAAAGTATCGAGGAACTCAATTCAATATGGCTTACTCTAATCACGAGAAAACGGATGTTTAAGAGCTTTCCCGAGCTCTCTCCATCAGATAATTGGTATTTTCCGAATTCCAAGAAGTAAAGCAAGAGTCTCTCACTATGTGGACACGCGTGAATGCGTGAAACTCACAGTAAAAAACATCTTGGACAAGGATTAGAACCCAGCTTTAGTATATTAGGGATCCGGGCTCGAATACTAATAAAAGCGTAAACATTTTCCACTGTTAGCTTCTTACTTTTCATGTTCTTCCTGAATCTTAACATTTTCATACAAAAGAAGGCGCATAGTGTCACAAGGACGTGTGCCAGAAAGCATTTGGACCGGCCAATAAGGAATGGATAAAAGGGATTGGGAAGGAAGACGATAAATGATGAAGCGTGTTTCCGCTAAATCAGTGCCTCGACCTGCTATCGTTGAAGTCGTGAATCATGGGCGGGAAGGGAGAGTTAATAAACAATTCAGTTTGACAGTGGACTGGATAGGACCTACTTATCAAAGTTAGATAAAGTACGTTATTGTAAATTTAGATTTTTAATAAGGCTCTCAATCGATGAGTTGTAAATTACCAAAAAACCACCAGGGGGAATCATTAATCTCCTTAAGCATGTGTGTGTTGAATTTATAGAGTCAGTGCTCGTCACAAAGGCAACACTTTCCCTCACACTTGATGACCGAGGAAATGACATCAGGGCAACCTTAGAATGCGCCGAGCGCTGAACGCTTCGGACGGGTTGGTGAATGAAAGTTTACCGAGGCAGATGGGGAGAAATGATGTACGAAAGAAACTGGGGCAGGACGTGGAGGTCAGCGCAGAGACGTAGGCTGCAGGTGTGTGTGGTTCTGGGAATGTGTATGGTGCTGTGAGCTTCTGCGGCGTGGGACGCTAGGTGCAGGAGCGGATTATAGGGGAGGACGATGGTTTACGTGAAAACAAATGAAATGCGTTCGCCGTAGAAATAGCAAGACATTTCAGTGTGAGACCGCGCTAAAAAGAACTAAAATTACCCAGGAGGATAACGCATTTCAAATTCAAGAATCCCAAGTAGACTACGTGCTTATGCATAAAAAAGATTTTTTACCAAACCACTTACATGAATTACTAAAGGAATGACGACACATGCCCTTAATCCCTAATTTATCTCTCATAGCACGGTGTCGTGAGGAGAACTTGTGCACTTATGACACTCCACAAAACAAATGTTTAACGCAAATCTCTTCACCAGAGTTACTTTACAGTTAATAGAAAGAGCACATAGGCTCTGAAACAGCAAAAACGCGATTCAATTATAAATTATTACGCGCTTTTTAATTAAACAAACTCATGATTAAAATTTATATTCTACTCCGCGATGACAGATCCAGTACTTGAATTATTTATGTTGGCTTTACATCAAAATGTGTTCACTAAATATGAAAGAAAGTTTGCTTTCAGAAACCTAAAATATCTTATGCATTATTGAATTGATACACTCCCTAAGCTTACAAAACCACGTCCATTTCCATTGTCATGGGCCCTGCCGGGCTATTTTCCCTCATAATTTTAAGGCAACCAATTATGCTCATCTCGATTAAAAACTTATTTTTGGTTAATATTAGACTATTAGGAAAATATTGAGCAATCTTTCAACTATGAGTCTCGAAGTCTAAGCAAAATATTGGGTTTATAATCCATTTAAAAGGTCTGTATTTAAATCTTTTACACTGATCCGGAATTGACCAAAGTTTCACTAATTATTAAGGAAAATTCAGGCTACAATTAAGAAGTTTTATAATACATAAATGTGTTTATTTCATAGAATTCTCTCTTATTTTAGTGTAATATAAATTATATCCTATCAGGTTGACCCTTACATGCAATACTTTTAAAGGAGGCATCCTTCAAGCAGTGAAATTCCCTGACGTGTCCTGCCCTCATAAAGCTTTCCTTTTCTTGTTGTTCTCGGAAGATGGCCTCCTGAAAATTCGAAGTCGAAATATCCCCGCGGCCTTTGATACCTTGGATTTGATGAGGCTGACAAGCGAGGAGACTTGATCAGCTTCGATTTCTTCCTGCCAGAAGAAAAAGCAGCGGTGACGAGGATAGAGATTTATTGAAAATTAACAGTACTGGAATAAATACTGCATCAATACTTGTTCGCCAATCTTCCCAAAATTTCCGCCCCACCTCAGTTTTCAGTGCATTCAAGTCCTGTTCTGCGTCATTGCTGCCCCATCCTTCGTCCGGAAGCGGGCTCCTTCCAAGTACTACGGTTTAGGAGGATTTCGTTCGCGAAGGATTCTCGCCGATTTCGCGAAAATTACAAATGAACTCCATTTCTTTGAGATAAGTAGATTTTGGAGAAGACTAAGCTGGAATATATTTAATGCTAAGTCCACACTTTCCCATATCGTGAAGGAAACCCATCCAATGCATTTCCCTGAGTGCACTCGCACCCCAGCAATATGCACGACTTTGCATCCAATTTGCTTCGAATCCGTCAAAGAGAACTTTTCATGCAGAGCACCCATGTGTCATTTTTTCTTGAACGTCAGCCTTTTCATACTCACCCTTTGAGACTTCTCCCTCTCTCTCTCTTCCTCTGAGTTCAATCTCAAACTCAAGGAGTCTTGGCGCCATGCAACGGAGATGAAAGGATGCGTTTAGGCGTTCAAAACATAATCGGATCCTTTCTCAGTATTTTGCGATGAAGTAACTTGAACCTACTCAGAACCGAATCCTAATGCATAAACTTTATGGGAACTGTGAAATAAACTGTGGGCGTGAGAGGATGCAGTATTTAATATACATATTTTCATTGCAAATTAATCATCGTTGTCACGACATCAAGCCAAACAATCGGTTTCCGCAGCTATAAAGGAGGATATTGTATTCAAGATTTCACTAGTAACGTATAGATCCAAAAATATGATTACTTACTTACTTATTTAAATAATTTTCAAGAGATGGAGGGAAAAGCAAATGTAATAAGTATGCTAAGTAGAAAACATTTATGGTGACCAAATGCCAGGTTAGCAGCCATTATCTATTTTAAGGGCCATTTATTCAATTACTTGAAAACATTTACTTTCGCGGAGAGGATTTTAGGCAGTAGAAAAATTAAAGGAATAAGATTTAAAATCATTTCATATATGTTATTATCATCATTAGTAGCCATAAATTCAAAATACGTTTTGCTTAAGCTCTTAAAATCCACTTACACGGTTACAGAAACTTTAATATTAAATAAAATAAATAAATAAAACGTTTATTGTCGTAGACCCTTATCGGTCTTTTTTATCGGTCTAATATTAAGGGGTGTTATGTCATTTACATAGCTACAAAGGATATTTGTAGCTTTTAAAAGGCATGTGGAACGCTGATATTCATAAATTGTTAACGAATATTTTTAATTAAAGTGTAAGTATAATTTTTATTCTGAATATATTGGGCAAAGATTTTATTATTCCTTGCTTTAGCTGCTAGGTTAGCTTATTTCCGACCAGCTGCCTTCCCTAGAAATGCAATTCGTATGAGAAATTATGTTGTTTCTCAAATCCGCCGTTAACAATTTGTGCACATCGTATTTATTCCGTGTTTTGAAACTATATGCTGTCTTCGAGAATGTAGCGATAGAATTACATGTTTTCAAAGTCACTCTAAAACAAAATTTTCCTTAGTGTTTTTAAAGAGTTAAAAGCATTCGTTACTTCTCGTTCCGTGCTTTTCTAGTCGCTTATCTTGCGACTGCTTGCGCTTGCAAATTGTTGTTCATGTTAAGACCCATCGCTGTTTCTCCTTACTTGCATCACGCGCTCTATCCCGCCTTTGACCTTGGAAGTCTATGACGCCTTTTACATCTCGGCCGTATGGGGAGAAATACGGCGAAAAAACAGCGACTTTGACTTTTACGTTCCTAAAGAGGACCTTTCCAGCGTGAAAAAAGTGTTTTGAAATGCTTCGTGTACTATAAACTTCTTCATTTTCGAAATAAAATGCGTATTTTTATTTATATGGCCTATTTGGTATCTTTCCTCCAAACATATTCCTCCCGGACATAGGCATAGCCGACTCGATATTTTCAGGCAAGGTTGAAGTTAATAGAAGAAATAAATGGATAAGGGGTATGAAGATGCATTGTCTTGCGCCCTAAATAAGTAATAAAGCAGGACATAATCGGAAGAATAGGAAAATAAGGCTGAAGATCTAACAACAATGTAAGATATTATTCAAGTCAATCATTTCTCCGCTTTCCCTTTCGTTCTTAGAGCGAAGAATAGCATCTGTTTGTGTTTTTTTGACTCCTTTACGCTCTAGTCGTTATTCATCTTTTAAACCAACTTAAAACCATATAGAAATTTAATGGAAACGTCAGGGAACTTAATATAAATACCCATGACATCACTAAATCTTATGGAAACTTTACGGGATCTCTTAGAAACTTTTATTTAATTACACTCACATCCATGAATCCATAATCATCTTCTTCTAATAAATATTACGTGTATATTTTCTACTTTCCATAATGCACTTAAAAATATAAAGTCAAAAAATAATATATCATTATTTTTCAAAGAAAACATTTATTTAGTTGCCCAACAAAGAAGAAAATTGCGAAAACATAGAACGATTATCTGAATTAATATGCAATAAGCACTCAAGTTTGCTATTAATTGGTACACACAAAAATCCCTTCAAGAGCTACTTTTATCACTTTCGGGATTTTGATTAAGATATTTATCCCCAAATAATTTAGAAAATTGTTTTATTATTTAAATAATTCTTGCCAACAATGTTTATATCTATATCTTTCAATTTTCTTGGATTTTAACCTCGGCCTCCATGCCACATGCCATTGCAAATGCTCAGAGAATTAACATAAATGTAGAAAAATCCACCTGAGCTCCTAATTTAGTTTACTGCCTGGAAATTTGGCGGCCTTACTTGAGATTCCTCCTGCGAAAAAAAAAAGAAGTTAATTCGACAGAAGAATTTTTAAGGGAACGATTGGAAAATTTGAGTTATTATCATGGAACGGTGATGACTCCTCAACCCAAATTCCGGAGGTGACTCCTCACAGATAGGTGAATTACGGCAACTGCTTTTCCACAGTAGTCTTACGAAATCCTCGGTCCTTGTGGTCTTATGAAGCACATTCACCCCTGTTGTATCTCTATTCTATTATTTTTAGTTATGGACTCCGAATGCTCGCTTCCGTGAAACAACTGTTTCCAACAAACCCGATGGGTTTTTAAAATGTGATCAACGTCAGAATTTCGCTTTTTTCATCGATTCAAAGCCCCTGAAATTGCTTCGGAACACACCTGCTGTAGTTTTACTCTAGCGTCGAAAAATGGTCGTTGTATCTAGAGAAATGAAGTGATTTAACCTTAAAAATTAGGAAGTTTACCCGTGTATTAATTATAATTAGGGTTTTTTCCTACATTATGATACCTTCAGTGTATATTACCTTCAAATGTATTGATAATTGAAAAACAAATAATCAACGTTTCTTATCTCAACATCTTATGTTTCTTGTTCTTTTTCTCATTTTACTACAGCGTCGTAAATGAACATTACCCCATAGTCTGGAGTTTTATTGGGACGTACTTGGTATTGGGTATTGGTGTTCGCGGCGTGTGTGCAAGAACATCGAAGTTTTGTATGATGTACTTAAATTTTCCACTGATAAAATTTAGTGATTTAGAATATAGCCAAAATGATGAATATGCACCATAGTGAAATATTCCAGTGAAATTTTCTTTTTCATCAAATTTTCAGCAGCATTCAAAGCATTGTAGTGTAGGAGAGATTGGCTAGCACAGAAATGCTGGCCGTTTTCCTAATACAGGGACAACTAATATTATTTTTATTGCCATAATATAGTTTTTTCATAAGGATACAGGTGCAAACCACTAAACACTATCGCTAGAATTTTCCGTTGGACAAAAATACTTGTTAATCACGTTATACGTGTTAAAATGAAGAATCATTAAGACACTAAGGTTTTACCTAACAGTCAGCAACATTTTGGCTAAATACCGTTAGTGCCGCATTAACCATTAACAAAATTGCTAAAATTCCAAATATGTTATCCCATTTTAAGTACAATTAATTCATCATATAAACGTAAGCTATGTATAACAACTAACATAAAGAGTTTAACGTGGTTTTGCGTTTATTCTGCATCTAGAAAATGCTTAATAAGCTGAAAAAAGAAAAACGTGAGGGCATTTTAAATGGAAAGTTAAACAGCTTGGACGACCCAGAACATGCGTTCTCTCAGTGAACATCAATTTAACGAAACGACTACGTCACCTTGCGGCTAATCAGATTGTAAAATCCAGTTTGATAGTTAGAATCTATGTGCTATGTAATTCTCCTCCGTCAAATAACCAGTCTACATGGGAGCATCAGGAACACTTGCCATACATCTCCTGCCACACGCCGAAGCGCTCTTTCATCTCTTCCTATTCCCCCCTACTCACCCTTTCTCCTCTCCCCAAAAGATCATGGGATGGGGCGGAATAAAAACCCTTCCCAGTCTCCATTACACGGTTCCCTTGTACGAAATTTCTAACGTCCCTCCGACCTCCCACTCCCCGTAGCAACTCCATCCTTTTTCCAATGGCCCGAAACCCCGAACTCCCATCCCTTTTTCAGATCCTTTCCACCCAGAAAACCCTCTCCCGAACGCGAAGGGTGTATATAGAGAGAATACATAGAGCGGCGAGTGGGGGGCATGGAGAGGAAGAGAACACACAAAACTTTTGATAACGAGGTCGAGAACCCCATCTACATACATCTACGCTCGCACGCACCCGAATATATATTCCTCGGCGTAGATGGCGGCTGCTGGTGGGTTGCGCAGGGCAAGTGGTCGGGGAAGCTTTGTCGGCAAGGAGTCAAAAGCATTATTCCATGGGATTTGGGAAAAGATTATGAGTCAGGGTGATAGGGAGTGTAGAGAGGGGGAGGTTTGGGAGGATGGATTGGGAAATTGGGACGGGGTAGCAGGAGTGAGGGGGGAGGAAGGGGAGGAAGGGGAGGATGCCCCGGTGGATTACTAAAGATGTCGGGGAGGAGGGGAAAAGATGGACGATTGGGATGGGAAGGCTTTGAATTGGAAGAAAGAAGAGAGCAAGAAATGTAGCGAGGGGAGCACAAGAACAAAAAAGTGTAAAAGGTGGTAAAAGATGGCCAAAAAATCACTTAGTACAATTCTACATAATATATTGGTGGACCGACTGATTTCAACTCTAAAGCGTCATTATTATAGGTCAAATTATTTCACTTACCATATATATTTTCCTCAAAGTTCAACAAAAAGAGTAGACGTGATACATGGTCAATGCTGATTAAGTGGTATAGGAGACAATAAGATGATAATAAGACAATAGCGTAAGATAACTAGGTGGGGAGGGGTAGTTAAAAAAATGAAAAAAGGGATGTATGACTTACGAAAGGAGATACGGAGAATCAGGGAAGAAATTGTTCGGTAAATGTACATCTTGGGAAAGTATTGCAACACTTTTTAAGGTAGTGGTAATTTTCCGTTCAACATCTCTTAATGCTACCTTACAGAAGTATCCCAGATCATTAAACATTGATTATACAATGATAAAATTGTTGAGGAATCATTAAACGTAAACGGGGTCAATTACTACTACTTCCTAACTTAAGAGAACAAAAGTGCAATAGGGAGGACTATTGTGGTAACCGTGTTAATTATTGGCCATACTTTGGGAATTATTCGTAAAAAACATTCTTCATATAATGTTGCCTTCCCTTTTATCCCAGGTTAAAGTTTAGCATTTGTATGTTTACAATGGGGAGTAAAACAATGAAAGCTCTAATCCTTATCATTCCAGCTTGTTAACTACGGTAACACCTCGGCGGTAAAAACTGATGTACAAATACTAAACTTCTTTAATTGCATCCTGAAAAATATCACTTAACGTGGAAGAGGCGAATTATGGGGAGTACTGGATGAATAAAGGATGCAGAGAAAGGGTCTGAAACAGATGAAATTTCAGCAGGAGAAAAAACTAAGTCATCATCAATAAAGAAAATCCAATCTTCGAGTTAGCGCATTATGTCGGCGCAACCTTCCCTATCATAAGCACATATTTTCTCGGCTAGTAACTCAAGTCATAATCTGATGACCCCGCGCTTTCACTTTCCCCATTACCCTGGGGCACTTTCGAAGATTGAAAATCCTCCCCCATGAGGGAGTTGTCAGCGCTCGTGGCGTACACCAATAGATCTTCCTTTCCTCCTCCATATTTTCTTCTCTCTAAACGACGTCAATCCCACCAGAGAGCAGTCCGGTCGCGGAAGAATGTTGACGGTTTTATGCGACAATTTCTCAGAAAAAAAAAACAGATT
This sequence comes from Pyrrhosoma nymphula, assembly GCA_963573305.1. Classification (NCBI taxonomy): domain Eukaryota; kingdom Metazoa; phylum Arthropoda; class Insecta; order Odonata; family Coenagrionidae; genus Pyrrhosoma; species Pyrrhosoma nymphula. Next base: position 136,112,155 of record OY754330.1, read on the forward strand.
ATTAAGCACAACGTGAATTTCATTCACAACAATTTTGGGTGATAGGAAAAATTTCTTGAATTTTGGGAATTGGAATAGGGGCGGAAAGTATTCCATCTTATAAAATGAAAGAATAAAATAAATTTCGTTCCAACCACTCATAGGCAGCACGTATAACCCCATAGTAACTATCAGGTACAGTTTTATGACGCTGATATTTCCATCTGATGGCCCTGTGAGCATTGAAAAATCTTAAATAGGTTTTATGCAATATGAAATCATTTCATATTTTTGTCTTAGCCCTATTCCAAGGGTAGACATGTTTTCTATCAGAGTCCAAAATACGCCAGAAGGTGAAATAGCCAATCTAGCAACAACATGCTCTGATTCGAATCAGGAAGTCATAATATTAGCATTAAAATCATGAAGCATAAAGAAAAGTGCATCATATTTAATTTGAAGTTAAATTACTATACAATTAAATGCTCATAAGCACTTAAAACAGCTTATCTTCCCGCTCGTTACCTATGTACGTGAAATATTTCTTTCCCATTCAGAAATCGATTGCTTAAATTTAGCGACAGCAACATATAAATGTATCGCAACAGTAAGAGCCAAGTATTGCCTGGTAACTTATTGCTTTAAAATGATTCACATTGTTTAAAAGAGGTTTTATCGTATAATGCAGAGGTTCAATTATAGATTTTATTAAATGGATATAAGAGGAAAATAAAATATGGTCATGGTTGACTGGCCATGTTTTAGCGTTTGGCCAGCATAAGCATGCCATCCATATCTTATGACAATGCCTTAATTTCCTCACAGTCAGCATTTGTAAAAATTATCTCAAAAGAAAGGGTTTCCGAATTCTAGAATTCCCATAGCTTGTATATGCATGTTACCTTCTGAAATAATGTTTTCCCTGGCGGCTATCAGTATTTTCTAATTACGTAATGCATAACTGGCAGGCAATTATTAAGGAATTTTATTCTGATTCCATACCGGTAATGCTGCTTTGAAACGCCGTATTACCTTAAGGATCGGTGAAATAACGATGCTAGCCATATGACAATAAAAGTTAAACAAAATTTATTTTTCTTGTGCTTTTTACTGAGATTTTCAGACATTAAGTTTTTAAGGCACGAGTTCTTTTTATTCATTGTTATTACAACATCCATTTAATGCTTCATAAAACCGCATACAAAAGAGATTGGAAGCAATGGATATGTAGTGTTTCCGAATAATGATGAAAATAAAATGGATGGAGAGAATCAATAACGAGGAAGTCATACGATGAGTTGGAGATGAAAGACGTATAACGAAAACTATGCGACGAAAGAGAGATAAGCTTATTGGACTCATTTTACAATACACGAGTCTGATGAATATTATAGGTTGGATAAATAAATGGGAAGAATAGCAGAAAAGATTTTAAACCTAAAATTTGACATGCAATTAAAAAGAGCCATAAACTTGATCTTATGGATAATTTTGAAATAGTGCCATATTCTAAGTCTTTCGGTCAACACTGGTTAAATGAGATTGTACTCACTCACATGACACCCCTTTTCAATGATGAATTCCAGCTATGTTAGACTCAGTCTCTATATACTAAGTTAAATAAATTAATTGGCCGGTGTTGTGGCCTGATATGGATGGTTTTAGATTTCATAAAGGCTGTTTTTGAGCCAGCGCAAACATGGGGAAGACCTAGAATGGAATTCATCAGGAAAAGCATGAAGAACATCTGAGTCATTTTATAGGAATGAAGTGGTCGGTGATGAGGATGGAGAAGTGGAAAACTGCAGCAAACCAATCTTCGGATTGATGAATGCTGATGATGATGATTAAAACTTCTTGAATTTTAATAATAAGTTCCTATTCGGTTTCTAACTTTACTACAGAAAACCTATTGCTTTTCTCAATTATATAAAATCCTCATGTAAATCATGATGTATTACTCTGTTGCTTTAAGGTGATTTGTAGCCAAAGCACTGAAATAAACCTATTATTTCTCTTCCAGAGAAAACCTCGTAGCTAACTTAACAGTCCCTCTGAGGAACTTCCAGTTCGAAAGACGTTCTAGGGTTCGGGGGAGAGGCTCACACGAGGATAAAGGACGCTGATCCCTTTCAAACGAGCAAACTGACGATAGAGAACCGACTTTTCTGTTGTGCGAGAACAATGTACGGAGTGAAGCCAAGAAACAAGCTGAAGGATCGAATTTCGGAGAGGGCCTCGACGAAGGCTGAGAATGGGGAGGAAAGAATGGTTATGAGAAGAAACTGTGCGTAGGAAGGGGGAGGGTGGAGTGAGAAGGGAATTTACAAGCGTATGAGAGAAGACCAAAGGCATATGAATTTGAGCGAGGGATGGAACACAGTTCAAATACGGGGTTGTTGGCACCGATTAGAATGAGGAACGCACTGTAGAACGGGATCAAAAGCAAATTAGATTATGATGAGTATATCGTCTCGTTCTACCAGGAAGAGTTCCACGGATAACATCAATAGTACGTCTTACTGTAGTATAAAGTTACTCTTAAGGGCATTACGTTCAGTTAATCTTAAATTTCGCCAATGATTTCTAGTTTTCAAATCTTGAGCAACAGCAGTTCCGGAAGCCATGCTCTGGAGGGGAGGAAAAACGGAAATGAATGATACTGATGAGTTCTTCTCGGGTTACCCACTGGGTTAGTCTGTCCATGATCGTCGACGTTTCGGTAAAAGACTTTACTGAATTATCAAGGCTCTGGGATGCCTTGAAAATGGCAGAAAATTCTTCTGCCGAAACGTCAGCAATCATGGAGACAGTAACTCGGTGGGAAATCCGAGGAGGACTCATCGGTAACATTCGCCGAGAAAGCATGAAATCAGGAATGCATGATCTCTCCAACAGCTAGTGATGGGTCGGTCGTGAGAGATCGAATTCCGAGAGCAAGTTCTCTTAAAAGAAAGATCGATGAACGACTTCTCTCCAATGACCGAGGCGTTCATCTTCACCGATCGCGACAGGAATGATTGCATGACATCAAATATCGATCACGAGACTTGAGACCGACCAAAAAAATCTTGAGTGAGTTTTATAACGAGAGATTCCAGAGTTACTCGCTCTTTCGTGAGATGTAGGCAGTTATTCGATGCTCCGCTCGGTTGCGCTAACAAAGACGCAGCGTAATAACAGTCAACAAATTACATCACAACATAAATATCTTGCATCGAGAGAGTTTTACCAGTTTTGCTGGCTCGCTTTTTAGTAGAATAATAACATCATTAAAAATGAAGAACGAATCCGTTACACTGTCGGCAAAGAGACAGCTGGGTTAAGATTCAAAAGGAATGCAATGGAAATTAAACATGATCCAGGTACTTATCCGTTTGTTAATTCGCCAAGCAATGCATTATTTGTTACTGCGTTGGCTATGTAGTGCCGTTATTTATTACGTGCAATAGGTTAATCGTCACTTGTAAGTAGTATAGTACAATACTATATCCCTATGAATTGTTTTCCTTTGCCGCGACGAGTCGTAAATTGTGTGATAATTAAATATCTGAGTCTATGACGTGATCGCTTAGAAATCAAACCTGATACCCATGCCGCTGTATTATATATATACCGGCCGTTTATATAAACAACTGTGATTCATATTGCCAATGCATTTTAAAAATTCAACTCCGCTCCTCTCTCTTCAATCACTTTTTCTAGACTTTGATGGTGTTGCTGTCAATCAAGAATGTTTCCAGTGCTTCATTGGATGTCCGTTGGCTTTCCCTTCGTCTGAATTTTCTTCCCATATGTCTTCCGAAGTACCGGCGTGTTAAAATCACCGGTGAATTCATCCAGAATTGTTTGTTTTTGGAATGCAGTTTGCTTTTGGTGTTATTTTAAATATTTTTAACTGCAATCTCATCAGCGAATCCTTTTTTCGGAGAATAAAATTTCGTATGTGCCAATAACTCTCCTTTTCATTTAGAGGAATGGTATTTGAAGAACTTGATTCAGGGAATAATAGCGTGATTCCAGTTAATATAGGTTAGATCCAAACACCGTTCGAGACATGATAACTGCAAATTATGATTACCCACAGGTAATTTGATTCATATACTTTCATCATTATACTTTTGTAGTGAATAGTAAGTTAAAAAAATGTACATAGGCTTGATCAGTAAATATCAATATGAGTTTCCGCAATTTCATTTGCATTTGCACTGAGTGTAGCTTCAATAAACGGTACAATGTAAATATCGTAATACTGTAATTGGTTGTAAGCAAAAATGAATTACATGAGTGGGCCATTACATCAGCCTTAGGCATCCCATTGAAATGGGCAAGGAGTTATTTCAATCAAAATGTACTAACATGTTTAGTAAGGCAATATATGACTTCATACCACCGATACTGTGTCACTTTAAAATGGCAGAAATGCTGTATGTGAGCAATTAAATAAATAAAGACTGTATTTCTGCGTGCAATAGAGCATCATATACTGTAAAATAGTGCTGGAAATTTGTAATCATCGTATCATCCATCAAAGTGTGTATTCGAACATGGCTTGTACACAGGAGCTTAGACCATATTCATTTAAAATTTAATTCCTTGGAAAGGACAAATTAAAATTTCTGATAGTACTAATTACTCATTGTACATCCAAAATCCCTGGTAAATATTTAGCAGGAAAATTTAGAAGGAACCTGCAGGAAGTTAGCAGAACATTCATGAGGATAATCAGAAACCTATAGTGGCAAAGAAAATCTTATTTTAGTTTAAAAACTGATGCCTATCTTAAACATTGGTGGAGTAATGCAATTATAGCATTGGACTGTTATCAACGTCTATTCATTCCACATGCAGTTATCATTCCACATTCACTTTAATTCTTATATTTGCCTGACCATGACATTTTACCACCATTATAATGGTATACAGATAGCTTAACAGACATATATATTTCAGTGGTCAGTTACCACTCGACCCTTCCTGCTTCAAAAATTTCTTTCCTTAAAATGTTTCATTTAGTTCTGCGCATCACATCCATTCATTTCAATTGCCTATATTTTTCCTACCTCTCCCAACGAAGCAAACCTTTCCCTTCAAAAGTGCCTTTAAGGACCTCATTTCCTCACTATCTGACATTAAGTGGACTCCTAAATTTCCTTCACTGTTATATGTAACTTCAATGCCTAGTCAAGTATCTCTTAACTTCTCTTCTATCTTACTTTCATTATCCTTCTCGAGAGCCACTCCTCATATAACTTTAGTCTAATCTCACCCTCTCAACATTAGCCAATGGTTTAGATCCACCGAAGTCCACAACCCTTTATAAAACCTTCCAAACCATCCTTTTGTTTGAATCCTATATCAGGACTTGAGGCATTACATATCCCCCATAATTCTTGAATATTGCTGATATTTAATATCTTGAGTAGGACACCTCGTTCCACTAAAATTCTGCCCCAGTTACAACTTCATTCCACTATTTGTTTTTTGCTATTTGTCTTAAGCCTCTAATGGTTTCTACTCAATGACCATTCTCAATCTATACTCTGGAGTGAGCTGGCAAGCCACTTACCATGAGGAAAAATATCCACAGATGCTGAGTGGACTATGTTCCCTTCGTTCCTGCTCTTCGTCCAATCTGGCATGTGTGAGCCTAACAGCTATAATTACCCTTGTTAATTTCTACTACAGGTAAACAATACATCATAGCATGTCCTTTGATAACAGTTGATTAATATTCATAAATTTACCAAAGATCATGACAATAGGAGTCGACTTAAGACTTAATCATATTGGGGTTTCAAGGAACATATTCAAAATAAGCCAAGTAGTAATTGTAAAAAACCTACACCAACATTTATTTCACTTATTGATTAAAAAAATAAATGGATCTATGAATGGTTGCACAACCCTTAGTTTTCATCACCCCTGATGACAATGACTGAGTCAGACATCGAAACGTCAGCCTACATGGAGACCATCACCCTGTTGGAAACCCGAGAAAGCTTCTTAGGTTCCTCATATCAGTGAAATAAATAATATTAATAATATGTAACAGCATTCATTAAGCATGAAGCATTATAGACCAAATCCATTTTACACTAAAATTTTGTTATAAGTGAAAAATCATTGATTACCTACCATTGCTTTATTATCCATCCATGACCCTCTTCTCCATTAACTTCTTCAATTTATAAAAGGGTGTTACCAAAACTATGAGTGCATACTTGACTTAAATTATGACAGACATTTAATTTAAATGAGGGCATAAAAAATAATTTTATTCTGATCAAGTTGACTTTAAGTCACACAGGAACGACATCTGTACACTTAAGTTGACTGCTAAGTAATTGAGTACCTGGATAACTTGAGGCACACAACTTATCACATGATATTGTTTGCTCTCTGCTGTTAGTGATGTCTGTTTGGATTTGGAAACTGGCTCTGTTCTAATAATTTACTCCATAATACCCTATATTGGCATATATCCTTTGCCTCTATTGCATTCATACATTACTTCATTCACACTCTCTCCTATTCTTAAGACTCCTAATCTTCCTCCTTTAATGTCTCTTCCACCACATCATGAACCCACAATTTTTTCCATCTTCCTCTTACGCTATTCACTCCTCAATCACAATCCTGTTCCAATACTCAACTCTAATCTATTATTTAAACATTGCCAAACCCACAGAGAATAATCCTTTCATAAAGTCCATTACGGTAGCATGAAGGAAGAGATATTTTCAAAATGTCAAAAGAAAATTAATAAAATGATATTAGCTTTAGTTCCCATAAGTATCCAGTAAGTATATCAAGCAAAAATCAACATGAAATACACTCAGAATCTTTACTCTTAATAATCCAAGATGGTATGTATATTGTTCTAGCAAATTCAATGATTGCATGGGGGAAATAAACATTTGTCACAGTATGCACAGCTGATTTTTCTTCTTTGAATCAAAACTAGGTATGACATACAACTGTTATCACTCATATGATATGTAAACACTACTGTTTTCTGATTACAGTTCTATTATATAGAGAGAACTGGCAGAGTGGATATTGGTCTGAAGTTATTGATGGCTATAACCATTGATAAGCACTAAAGCATTGTGTAAATTAATAATTGATCAGAGGCTATTCCTTGCAAAGATAATAAACATATATATTGAGGTCAGATATTTAGTAAACATTCTTATAACCTGATTGTTCCATGCATTTCATAAAATCTACAGAGTAAACTAGTTATAATTTTGCCTAGATATAGTATTCCCTACCTGTTACATGATATAGTCTAGTAAATGGCAACTAGAGTAGCAATCAGATAGCAGAGAAACTCACTGACGCTTACATATTTTATTGCATTGCATTGGTGCTTCTTAATGATAGCAGCATTATCATCTAGAGGAAGAACGAATATAGTGGGTTTAAAATTAGCACTGTCAGTGCCAAACAATTTAAGAAGATTCATCACATCCTGCAATCAGTTTTTAAATCCCTACTCATACACATCATAATAACAAATATTTTGTGTGTATTAGGCATTTCTTATAGGTAGCTTAGAAGCAATATATGTTAACACTTACTGATAAGAATTTGATATGTATAACTGTTGAATACCCTGTAAGACATAACTATAATAATCAAATCGTTTTCGTAACCAATTAACATCTCTAATGTACGGGCAAAAGCATTTTGTGAGGGGGAATTAATATAGCACTAAAGATTCAATACTATAACAAAGTGCATTTTTACTGAATATACATTTTATTGAAAGGTACGCAGGTACATATACAAACCATCATTTAATAATATGCTTTTTAAACATTTAGAATCTATGTGGCATTGCGAAAAACATATTTACTGAACATCAATATAATTGACTAGTTTGATTAGTTATCTAAGTGACGAAGTACATGGTGAAACCCCAACGATTTTAATCGATGGCAACAAACGAAGCATGTTTTGTAAGGAGCGTTTTACATTAGATATAAATCACTCAAGTGGCTGAAAAAATTCATATATTTCAACAAATATTGAGAATAGTAAACGTGAAGTCCTATTCAGTTCACTTTGGCACAAGAAGTGCTTCACGAGAAGAAAACAACATCACGACAGAAGCAACTTCACAAAAAGTATTCATCGTAGGACTGATTGTTATTATTAGAATCACAGATATATATATATATATATATATATATATATATATATATATATATATATATATATACACAGCGAATGCCTTGGACTCCTGTATTTGCACTAATACTCTGAATTTATGCTTTATATTTACGATGTAAACAATAAACGACGAATATTACGTTAACCTATGAACAAATCTTCGATTTTGGCATTTATTAATATTGTAAGCACTCGACGATCACGAGACAGTATTTCAGAAGCACAGTAACTAAATTATAGATATATAGTACGATGTAAACAAACCTTTACCAAAGTTGAACGTTCGCTTTTTTACATGCAATTCACTCTTAGACAAACACAGCAGCAAACTATGAGATTATTTCAGGGGGTACTGTAACTTAAAAATCTACGACGTAAACAAAAACCCACCATTAACTTCACTATATAGGATATTTTTGAAGCACTAACTCTTGGTAAATTTACGACATAAACTATAACTTTACCGTAAGTTGAACATACACTTTCTTCGTGTAACTCACGTCCAGAAACACAACGCAATATTATGCCATTTCAGAAGCACAGAAACTTTTATAACCTCCATGGTGTATTTCCTGTCATAACACATCCATTAGGAGCGTAAGTCTACCTAACACAAATAACCTTTAAATATCAAAATATCACCACAAGAACACACGCAATACATCACAGCACATTTGTAATCACTGAATTTCCATAATTGCATTGTCACTTAAATACACGATAAACCATCGTTTCAATATTCTCGACAAATATTACGTCTCGTGAACAAGTGAAACAGACTGTAATTGAAAATTGAATTTTAGTGCTTAAGTCGGATAATTTGCTTTAAATTCTTACAGCCAAAAGAAAACGTTCATCGTTTCGAACTACATACCAAAATAAAATTTCGCTACTAAATTAGTATTAATCATTGGTTTCTATAATGAGTTGTTAATAATTTGTGGTCGATAAAATGTCACTCTTCAATAGTTTTGTAATCAAGTGGGATATTCCTAATATTCTTCGTATAACTATACTTAAAATCACAAACCAAGAGCATTGTGTAAAAACAAAACAAACCTTCGCACGATTGCACAATTGTGCCTTCAATTGTTTTCAAAGAATTACCCACAACTCCACGGAAACCGGCACTGAACGAGGTAGCTGCACTGAAACTCTGTGCCTGCTCTGTGCCATCAAGAGCAAAGCTGTACACCTCGGTCATTCTTACAGTATGAAACTCACGAACGACCAGATTTTTTATCTATCACGATTTTCCTGAGAGATCATTGATCGTAGGCAACTTGGACTGCTCACTAGCTGGAAAATCGGTCTCTCTGATCGACGATCGAAGATCGAATCACAAGCGGGAGTGACCGACGCGACCGAAATCTCTCAAAAGACCGACTTTGCCCATCACTACCAACAGCAAGTAGGTACAATATGAACACCGATTACCGTTTGTGTCATTGGATAATGCATGTATTGCGCACAGGACAAGTAATTTAATATTCACTAAAAAGAATGAGGGCAACTTAGGATGAAAACGACATGCTTAAAATGGTAAAAGGTTATGGAAAAGTGCATTAAAATTGTTCAAATCAAGGCTAAATCGAATAAGGAAAAGAAAGATTTAAACTATTTTTTACTAGCTGCATATATGAAAATAATAGCAATTTGTAAAATTCCACATAATTTCATTTATTCCAACCATGGGTTCGACTTCAGACTGTTATTTTTAATGTCCTTGACCTTAAATATGACTGTCTGAAGGTCCTTGTCCTTTCGTAGGTATGAGTCAGGGACATGGCCGTAGGTTTGATGTTTACACGTCTGTTTTTTCAAATAATGAAAAGTGGCAGTTAAGGCGTTTACGCCACCGTCTTCTACCCGTGCCGCGTTGACTTTTAAACGTCCCCGAAGCCATCTAACCTGTTCCACCATGGTCACAGTGGGACTGATCAATGAGTAACTAAACCCCCTTACCGATGACTTGCATTTTGTTCTAATTTCACTGGGCATTTCGGTGAGTAAACTATTATGGCTTAGTTTTTTAAAGTATTTCCATTTTAACCGTAATCAATAGTAATATTGATTATTTTTGATTTATCACCAAAAAAGTATGTATTAAGTCCATTGATTACTTAAAGAGATGAGACGAGACGAGTATCAATTTAACTTAGGTCAAACCATAACGCTATAATTCCAAAAACCAAACAATGAAGCATTTAAAGTGGTTCCTCCGTATAATGAATTCAATCTCACTTCATTCCTATTCTGGATATTTACAGTAAAACATGTCCTTTAACTGATACGTACAACAAAATGCTACATGCTATTTTTCTCGCAAATTGAACTTACAGAGATACATGGCGTTAAATGTGACAGCAGGATAAACACGGGTCAAAATATATTTTTTCTGTCTAAAATAAATGCTATTTTCGCGGAAAACTGCCGGAAAATTGATTAAAAAATGAAATAGATGCATCTTACTATCTTAGTTTTGAGTTATCAGCTGAAAACTGCGTTAATTGAAATTGAAATTTCGTAATTTCATAGAAATGGCGTCAGCAGTCAGCTTCTACAGCTAAAAAAAGTGTCAATTAAAAATTCATTCGTGGAATAATTGGCAAATTTGTTGTCTTATTATTCATTTTTCCCAATAGGAAACGCATGTCATCAGCGAAAGAAGTAGTTTTCAAACCAATAAACAAAAAGTCGAAATTTAGTATTAGTTATGGTTCACATATTCGCAGAGGAACCTCTTTAAGGTATATTACGTATGCTGTAACATCCCTTAATTGATCACCGAAGAAGATATTCTTTGGTGGATGTCTCTGGTAAAAATTCGTATCTCCTACCGGCTTAAGCTCCGATGAGGGGTCATCACTCCATTTGAGTGTCAAATAGGTGTCCCACTTGGTGATGTTCTAGTATTCTTCAACGAAACATGTATACGCGCGCACACAGTATCTCACACATATAATCGATATTCACTCATAGAGGAATTCTCTGCCGCGTGAGGAATTCTCTGGCGATTTCTTCTCCTACGCAACTAAAAATTCACTTTCCAAAATCATTAGGAACAAAAGAAGATAACGATTTACTTGGTGAGCATAGTCCTCGGGTATCTTTCTTTCGTGACTGGCTCATTTCTCACCTTTCATCCTGGTGCAAGTCCGTCAAGTGGGATATATAAGGAGTTCTGGTGTCTAATGAATACCCTCTCCGGGCATATTCGTCAGAATACATTGCAACAAAGCAAATCCGTTTCCTTCTAGTTGACCTGGAAAACATGAGTCCTACCGTTCATTTACTGAGGACAAAAAATGGATCTTCTACATATAAAAAGTTGAATATTTCATTAAGTTACCATCGCAATTCATTCCTATTATCTAATTCCTATTTGTGTGTAAAAATAATGTAAATCCATGATTAAAGGATTATTGGTGACATGTAATGGCCGTGAAAATGAATAAAATTAACTAAATATGAACTTACAAGGCATGCATTCCAACGTTCACACAGGCATCAGTTTTCTCTTTGTGCATTTGAGAAATAGGGTATTTCCAAAATAGTCTCTTCTGGGATGCCTGTAATCCAACGGGTCTGTAAATTTCCTTGATCTCATCGTTATTTTTGTTGGAATGGAATAAAGATGCATATATTATTTCAGTAATTTGTTTGGAATGAAAAAAGATTTTTGTCTTTGTTTGGAATGAAGAGATGTAATAACATTTTGTTTGGCACCAGAATCAACGCAGAGACAAAGCAAAGAGCGTGAGATGAACTGCGTGGAAATTCTCACCCACGACCAAAAGCGCTCGCATTCGCTTGGGGCTTCGACCCACCCCTCGCGCATGCACAGGACCAAATCAAAATCGCGCTCGGATTGCAGTCGCATGCTCGATCGAACGTGACCACATTCATTTCGACGGCGCTATTAGTGGCGAAGTCATTACGTCGAAATGGATAACCTTGCAAACTCGCCGTACCCCATTACCGTTCTAATTTGAAAGACGCATTGAAGTCAATACTAAATTCGTGCCGTAATATGGCGATGGAAGCTATGGTATATTGCGGACACAGGAGCACAAACAGCTACAAAGGTGGATGAAATTGACGACAAGGCGTCGGATGAGGAGTCTCCAGTGAAAAGCAGGGGGTTAACCATATTCCTTAATTATTGGCTCCCTTCAAGCGAGTGATTTCTAAACTAATGGCATACATAAACGTAAACACATGGACAGAGGAAAAACTACCATTATAATCCATCGAGGGAAATCTGATGCTGATTAGGTCATGGTGGTAGCTACGCAGTGACAATATTTCTGAAGAAGTTTACACGGAACCAATGGGTTTTATTTGGCAAAAAATAGCTAAGAGTATCATCTGAGGCAATTCAGACAAGCTTTTCTTATAAATACTGAGAAAAAAATGTTCTTTAGGAAGGTCAAATTTCTCAAAAGCAAACGCGTGCAAAGGATGGAAATAATGAGTTGTATTCATTTAATAATAAATGGATGTTTTTATAATCTTAAAGTATCAAGGAAACAGAATTTCTATTCCCGGGAGCACTAAATTAAATTACCTCAAACGAACACCAAAAGTGTACTACGGAGCACACCAATCACGATTTTTTTACGTTCTACAAAGCAAATTCTTTCTATGTACACACTCAAATTCACACGAGGTCGATAGAAAGTCTACTACTAACATGTAGAACATGTCTGCTCAAAAATAAACAGTGCATATTCATTAATTCATTCATCATTCATTACTTTAAAATACAAAGTTGGTGGAGCTGTAAGATCTACATATACAAGATATTACTGCTGATAAATCTATATCTGCAAGCCACCGGTTAGGAAACCAGCCATGAAATATGGAGGGAATATGGATAAGGAATGGGAAGAGGGAAAGAACGAGTGCGCATGGTAGTTTTCCGTTTCCAGGTCCGGGGAAAGAAAATAAATCAATGTTTTTCTAATATCTTCCAAAACTCACGTATTTATCCTACGTGACCCTTTTCCGATTAAATGCTTGTATTAAGTGTACTCTCCATAGTCCTTTCTTCTGCGTACTCTCTCACTGGACACCCCCATTGACAGATATTCGCTCAAACTTTCACTCCACAAAGAATTTACGCAGCTGCTTCGCTCAAGACTCGCATACCTATTTATACAACGCAAAACCTTCCCAAAAATTCTAAATCTCTCTATCGTATAATCTAAATGCCCCGTGATTCTGCACTAGCACCATATTCCCCTCTCTCCTAAATTCCATAGTATTCCGGACGTCGCGCCGTAGAAGGTCGCCCGCCCCCACGTAACAGTACGTATGCCAAAGGTGTTTGGAGTGTTGTTTGCTTATGTACAGGTATTCGTGAAACTTAGCATACGTGTTCCTATTATCGATGATAATATATCAAATTTAAAGAAAATTGCAACCTATCGATTTGGTTTTTTGGCAATTCAGAGCTTTTTAAACTGAAAGCCTTATGGACAAATGAAAAAACGTAGTGAACTCCACAGTTAATTCTATGTGGCTTTCGTCAAACGTTGACTGAATTTTCGTTTTCTTGCAAACTCACCTGCTGAATACTGCCCCCGGCCAGAATTCGTATCAATGGAAGTTTTTGGTGCTAATCTCTCGAAAATGTTATTATGCATTGTGTTTCCGCCATCAAAAATGGGATAGAGTTATTCTCTGCCAACCATATAATATACGAAGGTAGATATTTTCAATGACCGTATTATCCAGGCCATCGATAACCATGCCCCTACATGGATTTGTTTTCCAAAATGTCCCATTACCACATACTTGGCTGTATAAAAACACAAATGATAAATAATAGAAATAAACTTCGTCGTACTTTCACTCGCGGTAGTAACCGAAGCATATTGGGGGAGTATAAAAATTAAGAAATGAAGTGAAGTTACTTATCACTAATACCGAGAGGCAATAATATTCTTTTGAGCTGTCGTCGATTTGCGGAAGGGATTAAGAATGGCGGCAGCTTAGGGAATTAGGTTTAGTTCGAAGACCAGTCTGTTCAATTGCCCAAAGCATATCAATCGACATGCTGAATTACTATTTTGTTTCCCCTACAACTCATATAGGTGACGAACATGTGTATTCCTCCCTTTTTTCTCCTCTTAATCCCAAAATACCATACAGAAACGATAGTTTCTATTTTAAACATATAACCCCAGAAATGCTAAGTCACTGCCATTTTCCAAATCTTGCCCTCATGGATTTGATGAAATACGCATTACTCTCCTCAAAAAAGCCCCATCTACCTTGCTTCCTATCGTACATGAAATATTTAATAACTTCCTACAACACTGCGTTTCCCACAGTATGGAATATAATCAGACCGATAAATAAAATTAAAAATTCATCTTCCCCTTCTGATCACCTTCCAATTTCTTAAAGGCATTAGAGCGTATAGTTTTCCAACAGGTCACTGATTACAAAATTATTTTGACTCCTTTCAATCAGGTTTCCGTAAGGAATACAATACCCAAATAGCCCTATGAGATGAAAGCCAGACAAGAAAGGTTCGGTCGTATTTGGAAGGAAGGAAGGTGATCAAGGACTCCGACGGAAATATTTCTCACTGGGTGACAGTTTCTTCTGGTGTACCACAACGGTCCGTCGTTGGCCACTCTTGTTCTCTTAATGCATACTCGATTTTCCAAAAATAATAAAAATTCCAAATAAATTCTTTATGTCGATGGCCTGCAAATATACATACTGTCACTGCCCAGCTGATGAAATTAATGAGATGATAACAAAAGTAAATGCTGATGTTAAAGCTATTGTCTCATGGTCTATCCATGACCTCTTTGAGTTAAATCCAGCGAAAATAAATGCTGTTATAATTGGTAACTCTAGGATAACAAAAAATTAGACAAAATCCATTCCAAAAACAAAAACTCGGAATATTCCAGCAAATTATTCAAGCACTGCCTGACATCTTAGAATGGCAATTAGTCAGAATTAATCATGGCATCCTCATTTCAATGATATTTTTAACAAAATATACAAAACACTTTACCAGTTCAAAGTCCACGAAAATCTAGTCCACTGTGCATAGCAATATTTGCTTTTTGCTATATCTTTTTTCATTGATATAATGCCAATGCCCCGCGGTTAATGCCAATTATTGTATTAATGTATTTTGTCGATATATATTTGTATCAATATAAAAAGATTTAAAACTTTTTTTGAAATTGTACATTTGTCCCATGGGATTTTCCCTAGGACAAAATAAAATGTTCTTTTATTCTATTATATCTTAGAATTTTCTTCAACTTACTTTTTAAAAAATATTATAAATCGCACTAAAAGACCCACGATTACCGCTTCATCCACCTTAAGGGGTTTATTGCTATATCAGTAAAGAAAAATCTCTACACTTTGATGAAAGCATTCAATCTTGATTCACTTCCATTGTGCGTTTAATTGTACAGCAAAAAATAATCGCAAATAATGCTACAATAATCCAGTTTTCCAAGCATACTACCACTCTTATAAATCGAGAGCACTCGATTGGCTCCAAGACCCGCAATTTTCATCGACTGAAGACGAGCGATACATTCATTCAGGATAGTGTGCGACAGACATAAACTAACCGCTGAGGCCCTAGAAAAATTTATATTCCCATTTATTACCCCAGTTCCTTTCTTTTCAACGTAATGGATCAATGGCCATTAATCTTCCACTTGCGAAATTTACCGCTTCCCAACCATATATCTACTCTGGCCTCACTATTACATATCCTTGAGTCCATTCGTTTACTTTCTACGAATGTGACTGGACCTAGGACCTTTTTTCACCCGAACTTTTCCTGGAGAGGATTCTCATGGAAAACGGATCAAAATGGCTTTAATCCAGAATCAATGGCTTCTTATCATGGAATATAAGTTCGAACAGTTTATCAAAGATGATACATTGGCCCATGAGGCTAAATCGAAAAATTAGACAGGAGTCGTTGATATTTTGCCAAAGATTTTTAAATGCACTGAGAGTAGTGAATCCATCCATTTTTCCATAAAAAATCAAAATGTCAAACTTTTATATTATAATAAATGTAAAATATAATCTGCTTTCTTCGAACCCAGCTGGAAAGAGAGTGTGCATAACGAAGATAAACATACCCACGGATGATAGCAGTAACAGTCGATAATGCTGTGCTGAGTTTTACGAATAAAAATCCATGAGGAAGATAAGATTATTTTAGGTAGAAAAAATTGCTCTTCGGCCGATATTCAACAATATATATCAAAACTACCGGATGAACAAAAAGAGAACGGAATATACGAAGAGAAAGAATAGATTCTTGTTGCCGATGATTTGAATGCGAGAATTTCTTTAGCATGAAGTACAGAAACTACATTTCTAAATTCATATTTATTTGACTCCAAAAATACTTAATGCGTACCTAGGGTTTTTAAAAAGCCTATTAATGGAGTCAAAGTAGCAAAAACAATTTATCTGGAGGTTTTATTTCTCAAATCAATAAATTTAACCAGCAGAAACGGGAAAACAAGCACCAAATAATTAAGAGCTTACATTGGCAAGAGGTAGACGGCACAATAATCTAGTACGTTTTAGGCACAAAAATTTCAGAGAAAGTATTGTATTTAGTGAGGAAAAAAGGAAAACCACGAGTATTTTCAAGAAGGTCAAATAAAATATAATAGGATGCATGTTTTTAACGAATACCGCGTTGAAATACTTTAAAACTAGGCGCAAAGACGTCAAAGGACCAGCGGGGAATGGCCGATTAAGGTATGTGATCGATACAGGATGCAGGTCTCATTAAAAGTTGAAGAAAAATAATCCAAACGGCTCTGCTCACCTCTTTTCATCCAATCTTAATCCCTAAACCTAAAAAAGTGCAAATGAAAGGCCTTATGCAAATCTTTTCCGTTCTTCCGCTGACTCATGCATGATAATTCTAAAGTTTGGATAAAGAATTCCACAGAAATCCACGAAATTTTGCGAAATCCACAGATTTTTGCGAAAATAAACAATGGAAGCTCGCACGTTGAACCTAATTAACGTACGTATGGTATCATTTTACCAAATTTAATAATGATAAAACGAAGAAAAATCACTCTAGTTATCCAAAGGGAATCATTTCTATTTTTTTTGTCAATATCTCAAAAATTAGTGTGTTAAGTGTCCCATATTTTCAAATATTGAGAACTTGTTTTTTATAATGAGGTCAAATTCATGGAGTGATATCTAGTGATACCTCGTCCATCTATCTTAAGTTGTATATTCTTATGTTCAACGGCCTTAAGAGAGCGTAAAGCTACGCAAATATCCTCCGCACGATGACGTACACCAAGGAAAAATTAAATTCATTGTTTCCTGAGGCGAACGAGATCACCCAGAACGTTTGGAGAATGCAGCATACTTCCTTCCCAGGGAACAATCGGGCGATAAGACAGTCGGACCATCGGCCAACGGGGATAGCCCGCACGGATAAGCTCCGATATCCACCCGGATACAGGGAGAGCAGTGACGTTTAGCGACAGCGACGCAGAAGTAAGGAGCCACCCCTTACTCCCGTGTGTCCACTCGAACCAACCCTTACCGGGGCCCCCTACTTTGAATTCAAATACACTCCCCTGCAAGCAAACCCAGTGAGCGACGGCCGACTTCGTGGCCAGAATTATAAGGTCCTTCGGTATGCACCCTGCCCAATTCGTTGGTAATCGATGGAAGAGAAAGGTTACTGTCTTACTTGCATCTAGACCGCATTGAAAGGAAAGGTGGAAAATTATTAGCCATTGGAATTTTAAAGCCTAATAAATAGTCAAGGCCGTGTCCATAAAATACTTCTATTCACCCTTGAAGGGCGCTTCGGAGATGTCGGCCATCACACGAAGAGTGTCCACAACCTTAGCGGTTGAGTCAAATACCTTCTGCGAAGGGCGCAAGCGACACAAACTTCCGATTCCTTTTTGTTGCGCTTATAGCCATCTTGAGGTGGAATATTATGGGACTGAGATTTGTAGAATTCCTTCTGTGCAGAAACTCGTGGCATGGAAGCTTGAGTCACGTTATACGCTTCCTGTAATGTTTTTTTCTGAAAAAATTGATTGATGAAAAATTCAAAACATTCAAAAAATATTAGTGTGGTATGCACAAATTTCATTTCATTCACAGACTTATATGGGCCCAAGATTCGTTAAAATATAACAATAGAGAAAATACATTGGTGTATCTTAACTTAATTAATGTTTGTACTTGAAACCGTTAAAATTTTAATAGTATTCTTAACTACTTTGTAGGTACGCAAATATCTGTAGAAGTTATTTTAAAAAACCTAAGGGAAGGAAATCTGGCAGAGGATAGAAAAGTTGGAACTATTTCTCGTTGATATATAAAAGAAACGAACAGAATATGGCTCCAACTAAAATCACAGTAAAGAATGGCTTATATAAATCCATGTATTTCTATACAAACCATACGAAAAGTAAATAATAAATACAATTAATTATCAACTTTGAAAAGTAATCAATTTTTTTTGACAAAATATTACAAAAACGCCCAAAATGAAGCAAGTAGAATACCTAACTTAAAATAAAAGCTATTTTAAATTAGACTCAATGTGAGTAGCATAAAGTATAACCTTAAACTACTATATTAATATTACGTTTTCACTAGCATTAAATTGAATATAGACACCTAATAGCCACAAGTAACTTGCTACTGCAAATATCAACCACTTCGCAAAATATGAAAATCATGCTTCAATTGTTGCCAGTATATATTTTCGCCAATGATATAGTGTTGAGAAGGATCTAAAAGAAGCCCCCTTCCGAATAGAGCACAATGGCGTAGTAGTCTCCTGAATATTTCTACCTATTGTTTTCGGTATGACTTAAATGTCGTGACGCGTGAAGTTAATCCAACCAAATATAGACTGTGTGAAAGTTCTACCTAATAACGGGGTAAGTTTTATTTTTATGATTTTTATTTTTTTCCGCGAAAACTGCATAAGGCGTGAACATTTAAACGGACATTGCACAGCACAAAGGAACTTGAAAACCAAACGCGAACTAAAAATGGCCGCCATTATGGATACAAAGATTCGTTTATTTCAAGATAAACTTTCACTGCCTTCCTTCGTCGCCGCATATAATCTTAAAATTGCCAAGGACTTAGAAATATTCATTGCTTCATAGAAGGACATTGTCCCGTAGAGGTAGAGATTTTACGACTTATCAATGACATTTCGAAATGAAAAAAGAGGGAGAATTCTTAGTCGTCTTTTTCACCACAAAGACAAAAGTAAAATCTTTGCCTTCGGATGCTTACGGAACAAGATGGGGTGTTTCACAGGAAATGGTTTAAATGGAATTCGAACTAGGAAGCCTAAGACCAAAGGTGAGTAAAGGAGAAGGATGGAAGGATTTGAAGAGGCTACGCGCAAGATAGATGGCCCAGATAAGAAATCTTCGGCACGGCCCCCTTGAGCACTGAGCGCAGAGCAAGACGTGTGAGCTGACCCGACAAAAATACAAAAGGGAGATTCCGCAGCATTAGCGTTTTTTTCCTTAAACGCAACCGGTATACGGGATGGATAGAAAAAATAGGCAAAATAAATGAAAGCGGAAAAAAAACAGTTAAAAGAGACCTTTCTCAATGTGCACTCTTTTGCACAAATGGAATTCGTGGCAAAGGGGAGCGGGACGTAACGTATGATCCTTGTTTGAGATAGAGGTGAACGCCACCACAGTCGGTACTGGTTCGCGCACCACCGATTTCTTCCTAGGTGAGAAATTGGCGTTTGCAGTCCATTTATGAGACCCAGTGAGTTTTCCACTCGTCTTTATAGGGCAGTGGATACATTGCAAATATGTAATTGGCAAATTGCAGGTATACGAAGTAATTTCGCAAAAGAGCTATGGAAGAGGGGAGGTAATCCCGCGGGGCTCTTGTGGAAAGACGATGCTGCCTGCACGGCCGACTGCCGAGGAAGGTGTATGACATACTCCTCAGTTATAGCAATTACAAATATTCTGTGAAACCTACCATCCTCGAGTAATGGCTCAACTCAAAAGTGAAAGATCATTGCACGACACCGACGTTTGTTTCTATACGTATGATCCAACACTACCGAGAGTTGATCCGTTGAAACCAGTACATTTATTGCAAATTTTTCTATTTTTTATTTCCAATTAAATCACTATTAGCTCGAATATTCTTTTCCATATCATTAACTTAGGTTACAAAACCGTTTGCGTCATTTCTACATTTGTTAGCGATCACTGGTGGAATCAGGATTTTTTTATTCTACTAGCATCAGACCATGGGGATGAGACCCTTAGCTTCCTTAAAATGATTTTTTTAGCAACGTATTAATTCCCTTTAAGTGGCATGCTGTCATTGAATTAACTGAAGGAAGGGGCTCACAATAGGCTTGAAATTGAAAAACATAGGCCAAAATAACAACAACAAAAATTTAATCCCAAAGTTTCAAATTTGGGTAAGTACCTACTCTGTATGAATAGGAGCAAGCAATATGCCATTACAATAATTCTCATTCACTAGCAATTAGCAACGTCCAAAAGTTGAACAAATTTCACAAAACACGCACGCCTTCGATTTTCTGTGTAAACCTGATTCAAGCTGTTGCAGAAACACTTACGTAAAGACAATATATTTAGTTTAAAATAAGATTATAATTCATGAAAATTAATGGATTTTCTTGAAATTTATGTTATAATTACGTTTGCTAAATAAAAAATGGCAAACAGTTAAAGAATAATTTTATTGTGTAAACGAAAAGTTATGCAAGATTTTCATATCCCGATACTTTTGATACGATAAAATATTCAGAGTATGGGAAAGAAGAAATTTTGCGTCCGTTTGCAGCGCCGAAAATTAAATCGAACTTTCGATCGTGTGGTCAGCCGGCAGTTGGGCACATTGACGCGATTTGTGCGTTGACACGCTACTGACAAATGATAACCACATTAGTGGTCTGACACAATTTCCATCCAAGAGGAACTCCAGAGATGTAATAGCTAAGACTTTATGGAGTCATTGATGTCTACTCACGCAAATGGAAATATGAGGCTTGGTGGCTCTAATACTAATAATCTATAAATTATTATCAATAAACTAATCTAGGGCTAAACGTTAAGCTGTTGAGGTTTTTATCTTCTCCCTCTTATTATAGTATTTACTGAATCACACTCGTTAATAAGACCCCGGCTGTTTACTATATTAATTTATATCACCAACACTTTGAACATGAAGTTTCCTCACGCCTTGATTCCTATGACCCCCCTTGTGATTTCTATAATACTTATAATGTCTCTATAGGTAACGGCTTACGCCTATTAAAACCTATTTATTATGTAAATGAACACACACAACTACTCTCTGGGAGGTGAAAATCCTACCCACGCGGGATTCGAACCCGCGACCTTTGGGTTGGAAGGCAAGGACTTTACTCCGTAACCACCGGGGTCGCTAACATTTGATCAGACAATAGAAAAATGAAATGATCGTTTTTCATTATTCCATGATGGAGCTGGAGCAACAATAAAGACGGTCATTAAACTTAAAGCCCTGAAATTGAATGATAAACAGTTTCAGTCGGTGGACGCGGACTAAGCATAGCAGAGGCTTATTAGGTTCTGTCGCAGCCTCCGGCGAAAATTTCATCTGCGCCATGCTTTCGTTCGAGATATTTCCATCACCACCTTGGGCGCTGCTTTACTGCCGCCTTCACGACTGCAGTAAAGAGAGCGAGGTATTATTTTCCCTCTCCCCGATTCGTGAAAGGCGATATGGAGAGGAGGGTCTCAGGCAACCTCAGATCTCTGCAACCTACAACCTTTCTTTCTCTCCCTAGGTCCGCTCACTCGTAAAGATAGGTCGCAGTCTCCGTTCACTACCTTTCCACCCTTGCGGTTTATTTGCTCACCCCCCAGGACGCCTCAAGCAGATGAAGGATCCATCCTCTCTCACAGAACCTTCCCACCGCACCGGTCTCACGGGTGGAGAATTTGATTTTCCTCGCGGCGAAGTTCAATATCTCCCTAGCTCTCCAGGAAAAAACAGAATTGGTACTTCATGGGGGAGCGCGGTTTTGCCGCAGTGCAATGGCTGGAGACGTTGCGGTGAGGTAACAATGCCGCTGAATCAATCCCTGCTTCAGGATGCCACCCTTTGATCAATCTCCCTAATGTACGTGCCTGCAACAGATATTCAAATTGCAACCATTGAGCGAACGCAATTATGTAATAATTCACCTTTTTCGAAGAAATCTAAAGTAGGAGGGAGTAATCTAAAAGAGGTGTAGAAATTTTATATCTTGAGGAGAATCCATGATGAAAACATGGGCGCAGAGAAAACTATTACAACCTTTATAGTTTCAGCAAGAGAGACATTTAGGAAGAGAGGAACGATTTCAGGAGCATTATGCTGATTGAAGGTTATTGGGGAGTCTGATCTGGGGCACAAAATTAAATGATGAATAAATTTAGATCTCGTGGAGGGAGAGTGAGAATAGATCGGAGGTGTTCGAAATGTGTACATGCGGAAAGTGGAACCGACCGCAAGGAAAATAAAATAAGCCGTGATATGTATAGAAGGGTAGGAAAGATAATGAGCTAAAGGAATTATGGGGAATGATTGGATAAAATACGTGATCGGTGCAAGTGAGTTAGGGGAATAAGATAGATTTAGGAAAGTGGGACACGGAAGGCTGGTTTATATTTTAGAATGCTGGAAAAAAGGAAAAAGAAGGGCATGCATTTTGTGTGTCTTGAAAAGATCTGAGAAGTACGCTGGACTGAAGAAAGATATTGTATTAGAAGTAGGGTGATAAAAATTGTATGTAGCGATTTATTAATAGCCAAATGCATCTTTTTCCCTGGCTACTAAAATTAAGACATCATAAAAACTAATTAAAATAGTAATGATCGGAAAAATAGGCAGATAGTTAAAAATAATCATGATAGACTTAGAGACAATAGACGGCTTTCGCCGTTGGTGAAATAAGGTTGAAAATAGGTGTTAATGACTTTTTAGCTACTCGGATATCATGATCAAAGCTAGTCGTTATAGATCTCAAAAATTATACTTTTGTCGTCTACAAAAGTCAGTGACTTACGCTAAGTTCCCTATTTATTAATTTAAGGGAGGATGTACTGAATAACTAGTAAAAAATGACTATAGCGTCCTTTTACAATTTCAATTCCTGAGCTTATACTCTTCTCTTCGAAATTCCGTAATACCTTTGACTTCATCATTTCCTCATTAAAAATAAAAGTCTCCTTTCAAACGAATGGTATATTGAAACATCATGATGAAGGAGAAATGACTTTTCAACAAAATAAAAATTAACTTTGCGATGATAGTTGTTGGGGTAAAACAAGATAGTGATGCTGACGCTGTGCTCGCAATCACGCAACGTCTGAAAAAGATGGTTTAAACAAGTTATACAATTATTTCTGGTAATTCAAAATTTGGGACAAAATTTTAAGAAAATTAAACATCATGAGTAACAAGCGTATTCAGTGGCATTGGAATGAGTTGCTATAGATGAGAGAATATTTGATGAGGGAAAGAGTCAACAGTCACTTCACATTTTAGTTTCATCATCGAAGGGCACATTCTGTATCCACCGATCTATCTCATTTAATTCGGCAAACCAACACCGCGAAGGCCACACGCATCACAGCCAAGCACGCACTCACACACAAACACATTCCTCTCTATTCCGATCGTCACTTTTGCGTGCAGCTGGGACCCTCGTAAGGATCAAGGACGTCAATCTCCGTCGCGACGAGTTCAAGGGTTTTGGGGAGACCATCAGCATCTCCCGAGAGCGAAATCCTCTAACAAGACACGAAGAAACGAAAAGAAATGGGGATCGCAAAACCCACATCGGAACCTTGTTTCCTTCTCCGCACCCTAACCTTCAACTCCATGGTCCTTTCCATGATTTCCCAACCCCATTCCTACGCAATTCCCCTTAGGGAACAAGAGAGAAGTGCGACTGACTTTGCGATCGGCTGACCGGTTCTCTTCCCGGTCTCTGTCCCGGTGATGAGTAGCAGAACCTCCCCCTTTATACCAGAGACCGTTTTTCTTTCAAAGAAAATCGGGTGCCTCGGCCTTCAGAAAAAAAATAAAACATAGCCCTCTTTTCCTCTAGGACCTCGATGGTAGGGAACTCAAGATGAGTCGACCCAGAGCCAAGGACAACTCTTGCTTCCACTTTCCTCCAACCCATCCCAGACAAGAGAAAAAGAACAAATGAGAATAAAATAAAAAAGACGACGAGATTCATCGCTCTCTGTTTCAATCAGGAATCACAAACAAACCTCTTCCTTTATTTCCCAACGCAGCCAGTGGCTAATAATTGTCAGTAAAAAGACCAGTATGCCAATAGGCTCATGAAAATAGCTTTCACACTGCAATTAATATAGCGAGAATGTTTATGACACCTTGATCATAGAAAAAGTACAGTTACAACTCCGATCAGATATGCTACAGTCACTCTTTATTTTTATCTGGGTAAAAAAGAAATATTAACCAAGTCTTAAACTAGCTCTCTATTGGTGATTTGGCAATGTAACTCTAAAAAATTACGGAAATACAGTTTAAGAAGAATGTAAATCAAAATAAATGTACGCTTCCTACACTTTGTTTAAGGCTGGAGAAAACCGAAATTGTACTCACAAATTCACTGCCATAAACATCACTAGACGATTACGTAAGATATTAGATTCCTCTCAGTTACATTATCAAGGTATTTTCACCTTTAACTCTGAGTTAATTTTCTGTGTTCGCATGTAGGCGAGAAATGCGTACAAGAGTATGTAAATTAAAGGATAAGTTTTTAATTAAAGTTCACAGTAAAGAACACCGAAAAATATAAGATTCCATCAATTCTCTCGCCGTTTGTTGCCCAATTACTACTTTTGCCAGGGCGCGAAGAACGTGTACAGAACAAATTATTTGGGAGAATGGGGTACCAAAGATTAGTATTGGACGAAGAGCTTCAAGAAAGCCAGAAAATTCAACAATCTTTTATCAAGATGAAATGAAGAAATAAATAGCAAGTAGGTAAGAGCTTGATTAACACGCAGTTGGACCACTACGAGTCCGTGGGTGACACACAGCGCACAGCATATTTTTACACCCAGCGTATTTTTACTTCCTTCATTTCCTTCCCTACGTTTCCGGGTGAGTTGGAGGACAATAGTTTATTTGGCCCCAGTTTTAGCTCAATCAGTAAAGCAGGCAGTAGGGACAGAAGGAGTGAGGTGCACATAAAAGATTTTGAATATAAGGAATCCCTCCCACACACCACTCATTACAAAATTAAAGACGAAAGCAAGGCACTACTCCACAAAAACGCACATCGCTTTTCTTAACTTCACTTCCGATTTCGTTTGCCAACACTCTCTCCCCTTTTCATGGCTGATGTCCAAACAACCAATTCCACTCACCCTCACAGTGGCTCGCAGGGAATTTGGTTTGACTTTCTTGGTTTACTTACTTGTAACTAGCGCCTCTAAAGTTAGGTGAGTAGGTCGGTGGGTGAGTATTTGGTGAATGGAGGAATGGTGGAGAGGTGCTCGATATCGTTATTAGCCTACTTTGAAAGAAAAGCGACAAGGGGACCACAGTTTAACATCCCGTAAGATGGACGGATTACTACCCTTAAGACAGTTCTTCCGTAAAATGACTCCATACCAATTCATATTCTGGTTACTTATATAAAAACGGTAAAGGTGAGCTTTCGTCCCGCCAGCGTTTTCGCGAATTTCACCCACTTTTAACAGAGATGTCGGAACCAAATTCACCTCACTTATAATGCAAACCTTGCGCATTTATAAAATAACTCACCTATACCATAAAAACCTATTCTCTATTTGTTATGGACAAAAACTCCTACCATTCCATACTATTTTTATTAGATTTAAGTTGAAATTACATAGTGTCAAATGCAAGAATGGGTGGGAACAAGAGGAAATATATCATTTTAATATAAAACATAAATGCCAATTTCACGAAAAACTAATTACTTGGAGGGAACTCTCCCAAGGATATGACATGATTTGAAATGCTTTAGTTCAATATAAATGACGTTTCAGTCGACTGCTATGGCATGAAAAAGCGTTAACTGGAAAGTGCGTTCGTCAAATAATATGCATATTTTTTTGTAAAATATTGTTTCCTAATTCCTAATGATGGTCATCAGTGAAATAAATATTGTTTGAGGCTAAAAAAACGATGGCGGAAGTCGTTATTTATTATGTTTGACATTCGTCCCTATCGGGATGTGAACCCAGGACTTTGGGAGGGCAATTCAAAGACGTAGGTAGATGTAACTTCAGCGGTTATTTTACCCTAAATCACAATTCATAACGTCGCGACACGTCGTTTGCTCCGATTTTCAGTAGAGGCCCGAGATGACGGCTGAATTGCTGCAATAAAACATGGCATCTCCGCGATACCTAAACGCCTTCGTCAGTGATACGACAAGACACCCAACAGAAGTCGCCCTTCGAAACATCCCTCGCACCAATCTCTCGAGCTACAGAGAAAAAGATAAGGACATTCGCAGCGCGGAATGAACAACCATCACCCACCCAGCAGTCGCTTCCCTTCTCCCCCTGAAAACCTCCCTCCCTGTCTCTCCAAATGAAATTTTCATCTCGTCTATTTTCCCTCAGAAGCAGGGGGAGAGGAGAGATGGAAACCGAGAATGAAAAATGAAGACAAGAGTGAGATGGTGATTTGAAATGTGGATCCACTTCTCCCACTTTCATCTTCACGCCACTCCCCTCCAAGTCCTTGAGAGGGAGAAGATTGGGGGAGAGAAATTGAGGTTGAGGGAGGAAAAAAATTAGATGTAAGAAGAAATAAGACAAGATGTGCAATGAAGAATAGAAAATTTACCTATCGCTAGTATTTCAGCAGGTCACTGCGTCGTTATATAAGCTGCGCGGGAGGAATTGAGAAGTTACCATGCTGATCCACGATTAAAATACCTAGACAAAAAGCCTTCGGTTTCAGCACCATTGCACCTACCGAGAGTGATATTATTAGGGTGGATCTGCCGAGGATGGAGAGATATTGATGGAATGCGTAGGGAAAAGGGAGATAATTGGGGGAGGACATATATCAATGGTTGCTTGTGAAGAGTATCAAAATAACGACCTAGGGTGACGATTAAAGAGGAACTGTATCTTGTCGCTTGGAAAAATCCGCTAGATATGATACCCAATGGAAGGGGTTACGGAGAGCGAGAAAAAATTGCATCCCCACCCCCTAAAATGCTGCGAAAAGAGCCGAATGTCCTCTCAAAAGTGTACCAAAATGTGTCAAAAGAGGGAGCAGAAGGCAATAAGTAGAAATCTTCTGCTTTTGGTAATTAAAATTCATGTTGTGTGTGACGTATACTTGCAGAAAACGATTTTTCATTGCGTTTTCACGCCGAAGTACCGAAGTGTCATTTAAAAAAACACATTCTTGCTAAAATATCACGAGTGAAATCTGAAAGATTAAACGGGAAATCTCATTATTGGTAACGGCTTTCGGGCGTTCCTCCGCGTTGTCTTGTTTAAAGGCGACGACAGTTTCTCCAGCCATCCTGCTGGCGTCTTCATGTCAGAAGTGTCGATGCGTTGAAATTGGCCGTCTTATATAGGAGCTTGGGAGGTCGTTACCAACATGGAGAAACGCCGCGGAAACCTCAGATCCAATTTGGGAAACCTCATTATCCAAGGTTGAAAGTAATAAATTTAGAATTGACAAGGATTGTTTAAAGTACGCAAATGTGGGACTCAAAGATGGGAGAGAGGGAAGCCATACAAATGTGGCGGCAACAAAATGCTTGATCCCCCCTGGATCCGCAACGTTGGCACGCCGCTGAATAGAAAGGACTCTAGGATGGGAGGGACTCCTTTCATTTTGAGCATAACTAGATCTTACTCCCTGATCAGACGACATTCAAGCTAGAGAATATTTCATGCCAAAATTCATGTTATATATCATGAGAGGCTCTTAGGCTATGGAGGAAGTGATTTTAGAGCAGTTGGAATCCAGTGGAACGATATTACACCGGTTGTGACAAGTAAGAATAGACTGCATCCAAGGTACCATTAAGGTCGAATTTCAGGCTCATGGCCTAAGAGTCTTACACAATTGAATTCCTTAATTCGGCATGTGTTCTACCTCTTTCGAGAGATCTGAAATTCCAACCTTTCTTTCCTATCTTTCCTGCTAGTCTTCTTTCACGGCCTTTGGAATCTCATTGTCCTAAATCTCTTTCTGCATCTTTTCCACCGAGTTCGAATTTCCAACAATACATTCCTCACTTCCTCCGCACTACCTTACAATATTTCACCATCCAGCTTGTTTATAAAATTTGGAAGGAGAAAATAGAAAAAAATATAACAAAGACAATTTCAGAGCGAATGGGAAACGCGTGAAAAAATGTAGAGAAGAAGATATACTTGCTGTTGGTAGGAGAATGGCAAACCTGCAATCGATCAGCATTCATTTACATGTAGGTATTAACAGCTTTTAAAATTCTTTTTTAGTTACACTTCTGAGTGAGTGATGAAACTCAACAAAAATCAAGGTGAACTGTCGACGGAGCTTTCTTTATTTCTTTCTTAGTCCTTAGATGGCAATCATCAAAACTCCTGCCATTTTGAATGAAGGACATTAGTTTTCGATCCGTCTTCGCCATTTAATCACGTGTTTATTTGGCCAACATTTGAGATAATCTGGAAAGGCAGAAAAGTCAATTTATTGCAATTCAACTGCTGTTTAATATAAATGCCTAGTTACCTGTTCTTTGTAAACAGTACGGTATCACGGGAGTCCGTTTACGTGAACCTTTAGACTTGTAACTCACCATTTTCATTAATTGATTTACTTTGTTTTAATTAAAAATCAAATTCTTTGGGTATTGCGTTGGAAATAGGCATAGCAGTTCGGGCATCAGAGGGAGAATTGAACCAGCAAAATAGGCGTTAATCAATTTGAGACTCATATTTATTTTGAATTGTCTATCATATTGATAAACGTCTATTTTGCTAGCGTAATGCTCCCTCTGTTGCCCTTACATTACTCCAGTTTTCCTCCTCCAACGCACTACTCAAGAAGCTAGTGTTCTGCCCGGCAGGAATAGGATAGAAAATGGAAAAGGGGAGGTAGACGTTTTGTGACTTCGTGGACGCAGGAAGACTTACTTGTTAGTCCACTCCCGTGGAGGGAATAGGCTGTGGATGAGGGAGCGACTGTGAGACTTGAAAGGGAAGATAGACAGGGCCAGGAGTGAGAGAGGACAAATGTTTGCTCCTTGCGCACGGCGGTGGAATATTCAAGGGAGGGAAGAGGTGTAAGAGAAGAAGGAATACGTGGGAGGACCGAGGTAGGGTGAAGGAGGGTTGTGTGGGCGGTGGATTTTTGGGCGATCGGCACTAAGTCCCCACCATCCTTCCCACGCGGTGACGCGCGCCGAGACCCTCGGAGGAGAGAATGAGGACCCGAAGAATGCAAACTGAGGAATCTTATTTCCCTCCCCAGCAAGAAGATGGATATTCCGACGTCAAGGTAAGAACCGCTGCCATTCCTCAAGAGCTTCGCCGGGAGTTTGGGTGGAGCATGCGACCTTACCACCACTCTCTTCTTCCACGAATTTCTCTCTCTTTTCCTGGTCCCATTTCTCCGTGGACTATATCACCAGGGAGGAATTCCGATCGATTTCTCCCACCTGAGGCTTCGATACCAACCAATATCGGATGTTCTACTATCTCTGTGTTGCCACCTCTCACCCAATGTTGGTGTCAAGGAGGCGCGTGAAGACGACTGACTCACCACGTCATGCCGAATGGCCTTGAGCGTCTCGCGGTCTGAATCGATCTGAATGAATCCTCAAAAAATGTCAAAAGTAACGTGAAAAGTCACGATATAAGTGAGCGATTACGATCGACGTATTCTGACGTGACGGAAGCGGAGGGCGGTGCTCAGTTTTCCGTCGTCTTCCCGTCAAGAAGGAGTGTACTACGATTGACGGAAGTAACAGCACCAATTTCTGTCATTTTGCAAACGGAGTTTTAGGTGGTTGCGAAGTAGCTGCTCATTTACATTTGTTGTAATAAACATTTAATAATCAGAAAAATAGTGACAACAATTATTTCAAGGTTCAAGGGAAGGTGCCTTATGTGTCAAGGTGAAGTCAAAAAGTTAGATGAACAACCTGGAAATGATTTTTTTTAAATATTGAATAAAAAGCTCTCATCTGATTAGCTGCCGTTGGCTTAGTGTGACGGAAAATTGAGACTTTGATAAGGTCCACTAATTGTCAACTGACAGCTCCATCACTATCCAGCCTGCGTATTAATGTATACTACATCACAGTGACCAAGCTTACCGAACGCTATCTGACGCCACACCGAATATTGTTACTAATAGTAGAAAAGTCATTTCACTATAATGGCTTGTTTATATCCAGCGACGCAAGAAGACGATTAAAGAAGGAGAGGCCCCAAACTCTTACGTTTAAAGGAAATGTAGAGAAAATAATAATGGGTAAATGCATTAAAATAAGAATAAATTAGTCATAGGAAATTCATTTTCTAGTTTGAATCAATCACACGGTTTTATGATAAATCATTAGAGTGATAGGGAAAAGGACAGAAAAAAAGTTGTTTATTTGGTTACAAAAATTAATATTTGAACTGATTTTTCGGATTCTTCTTCGTAAAAACACGAAGCCGTTGGGTAAGAAAATTAGCAGCGTATTTAAAGAATGCAAGACTTAACCGATGGAAAAGATCGTAACAAAATTCAATAACATGATAACCGAAAATTTATTAATAACTGATGCAAATGTTCTATCTAAAAAACCGTGAACTTACCCGAATGTAAACTACTATTTACAACAGGTAAATAAATAAATGGGTGAATGGCCACTTGTAAAACTGTAAAATAAGATCACCATCAAAAAAGGATATTAATAACTTCCAAGATATGAAATCCACAGCGACGGCATTTATAGATTTTTTAATTGTGTGCGTAGGAAAACGCCAGGGTGACACCCTACAGTCCCTAATGAAACCTACGTTTTCTCTTTCACTCACTGACAAAACAGGCACTGCCAAACGCTAATTTGTGTGCTCGGGAAATTATTCTTAAAATGACTAGTTTTCTCGTCACAAAAATGAATTTTCCGGAATACGGGTCTTTGGAAGAGCCATACGTTTTACTGGCCATTAAATTCTGAATTCAATGCTGCCGAAGTAGTTTCGCAGCTGCATGGAATTATTTTTAATGCTACAGATTGTACGAAGGGTGATATTGAAACATTTTAATTTCAAATACGGTACATAATAGGACGTCCAAAAAGTAAATTGCCGGCGGACGATACATATTATGGCAGTATTAATTCCAAATTCCAACTTTACGCTGAACAACCGTTTCTTACCGGTGATAAAAATGCACCATAAGTTCCACAGAAATAGCACTGAATTAGGTAACCTCATTCAGGAAGAAATCCACACTCAGAATCAAACTACCAAAATATGAATTTTCCGAAGAGGAAGTTGAAAAACTGTAAATTACGCTAAGCCATTAAAAAGCTATCATAATCAGATGCGGAATATGAATCTAAAATTTAAAATAAATAAATGATCAGCTAGAGTTAAATTAGGTACTTTTCAAAATTAACGATCATAAATGACATAGTTACTGACTAGTTATATAAGCATGACTCCTTCGTTATCAAAGAAATAAATAAATTTTACTGTAGCTGCGGAAAAATAAAAGCTCGGTTTTTTGTAAAATAAGAGCCTCCAAATCAGTACTTAGCAAACTTTTCATCTTTGCAAAACCCTTTTTACATATTGAAACTTCAAACATGTACTCACGTACATGTCACTCATGCACTCCTATTATGGAAAATAATATTTTAGTACATAAATTATAAATAAAACCTGTCTCCGTAATAAAATGGTAGCGATAAAAAGTACATATTTACAATGGTTTGCCTCCGTAATGGTTTTTATGTTAAGTAAAGTAACTTTAAAGTTGATATGCTTAGAAAAATCAAGGATGAGTTCACTGCCATGGCGTATATTTCCCTTTAGTCTTACGAAAACATTATTAAATACATAAATTATAACTTCAATTCCCCCATAACCATATGGATTAACTAAAAAAATAGAACATTTCAAACAAAATAGTCCTGAGTTCGCGTTTAGGATACGGGAAGAAATGAAGATTCAAAATGAAAGGGATATTCAAAAATGAAAGAGAAAGAAGTAATAGGAAGATGAGAAGAGCCATTGGCAGAGTGAGGAATGGAGCTCGCCGAGTAAAAAAGGAATTGAAAAAAAAATAAAAGGAGCTGCTCATCGCAGCACAGACCTCATTTAATTTGGTCCCAATGACACGAGCAAGATTCTAAAGAGAACGAATCTCTAAAAGGGTACAGCATTTTCCTACTCCCCTTGTGATTCTTCTCTATTTTTTCAACAAAAAATTGAAATTGCTTCTCTCTGTGCGCCTTCTCCAAGAGATGGGAATAAAAAGAGGGGAAGATGATGGCAATTAACGTGAGGAGAACGCTGTGCTTGGGTGGGAAGTGAGCGATAAAACGGTTTCTCCATCTCCCGCAGGGCAACAGCGTTGAACGGAAAGACAAACCCACACCACTCGTTTGGCCCGAGATCCGAGTTAATTCCATTCCTCGGCCACAAACTCATATTCCCGAGCAATTGGCGCATCAAGCTCCCAACGTAGGTTACCCAACATGGCCTTCGGTAAACTCTCCTCGAGCTTGTAAAAAGAAGAACTGCTCATCATTGAAATCTCTCATGAAAAGGGCACGTGCATACTCTGCACTCTGAAAACATCTATCATCTCCATGATAAAAACAAATTAGTTTCATTCCACACAAATTTATTAGATACGACCCGGGTTTCAGCAACTTCGTGCCATCTTCAGGTAGGGGGACCATGTGCAAAACTAGGTGCCATCTTTGGTAGGTGGACCTTGCGCAAAAATCTACCCAGATGAAAATAATAAAAAACTCACGGATCACAGTGATGAAATATGTGTAAATAACTTCAGAATAAAATCCACATGCACTGGGAATTAAATCGCAGACCTTTGGCTTGCCGGACGATTGTCATTAACGATTCATCCGTAAACTCAGTCAAGGCTTTCTTATTCTCAATGTATCCTCAACCCTTACCAGGGTTACCCTACGGGAGGCAGGAGCGTCATGTCTTTAAACCAGTAGTCCTCGTGTTTCAACGTTATCGGAGATATTTACTTCCTTCATGATTATTAATGAGCTTGTTTTATGTCATTGTGTTTTACCTTTACCTTACGTCCTTATCTATGTTCAAGTTTGTTCGACAAGATCTTACTTATTATTTTATTACCCTCTTAATATCAACTTTCCACGAGAAAATATTCTGTTCCATTGCTATTTTTTTAATCAGTCTGATCACATATAACGAATAGATAAATCTTTTTGATTACATTATCACATTCTATTTTCAAAAAACGTTTTCGTCATTATGCATTTTTGTTTTATAATGTATCACTTTCATCATTTTGTTCACCTAAACAGCTAATCTTTGACATTTTTTATGAGGATACCGTTTTTATATGAATACCGGCCTAAAATAAGTTTTGCCTGTAAACACTGCAAAACAAATATGAGTTCAAAATATCAATCTTTCACTAGCGCTACAATGATAAGCCCTTAAATGATCATTAAATTTGATTTCCCGCGATAGTTGTCAAACGACGAATTGAGTGACTAGGATCTTTTATTCCTTATCTAGTTTCAGTGCATTGCAAATAATCATGCATTCATTAAACGATTCAAGATTTCTTCAAGGAAACTTATTTGGGGAAATGAGCTAACTCACCTTAAAAATCATTAAAAGCTGTTACCAATAACTGGTAAGGCTTTAAATGATCATTTCATCCAACCCATACCGATATTACAGAAGGAGTGTCTCACCACCAACATAATAAATAATGTGGTCCTGAATTGCTTAAGTGCGTTCGAGCTGAAGACAGTTTCTAAACCAACAAATATTATTTAAATTGATGAAATATAATATTAACACTCAATAAATCCTTCAATCAACATACCGGTAGTTTTCCTCAATGGAGTAGAATGATACAGTTTTAATTTAATTAAATGGTGAGGGCAAACAATAAAAGTGAATGCACTAAGGTAATTCATCCCGAGAGAGGTGAATTGCTCTGATTATAGCACCCGATAGAGTTCCAATATGCTACAAAAGGTATACATATATTAAGATTTAAAATTCTCAAGATTTAGACTTTTTACGGACTGACATCTTGGAAGAAAAATATCTCAAGGATACATCTAGTTTCCACAACTATGTCGATCCAAGGCACATGCGACGAAAGCAGTATTCAAACTAGCGTCCCACGAATAACTAGGTCATAGTTCCATTTTTTTCTCATAGAGTCGATCACCTGATAAAATTTTTACATCAAGTTGACATTCCCGGAAAAAATATGGAACAGTGAAAAAATTCGACCGATGTGATCCGTGCACTGGCTCCTCACCCGCCACGTTGGTTAGGTGGCCGAGTTTCACCTTTTATGCGACGTGAATGTCAAACAGCCATAATTCAATAGGACCGTCACGGTGAGTTGCGGCCCAACGTCAAACAAATGCGCTTTCGGCTGTCATTGGCGACACTCCCGTGAAAACCTAAAATCCAAACTCTCACGTGGTACCTACAGGGTAGACGTGAAGCGACAGGGTTGGAATGGCAGTTTTCATTACGGAAAAATTCGGCGTTTTACATGATTATAAAAGTGAGGGAAAGATATTCGTGCCCATGAAACGGATGGAAAACTAAATATATTACGTTTATTTATGAGCAAAATGCCAAAATCTTCACGCGCAGCATAAAAAAACTGTCGAATTGCAAGTTAGAAAGACGAACGATTCCCAGCTACAGGGTGTTAAGTGATCTTGCTTGAACTGGAAGAAGCGGGAGAAACATGCCTCTAACTGCTCAATAAACTGTCAAAATACAGAACAGAGGCTATTCTAAACTTGAAAATACCGGCCACCTTTTAAATTAAAAATCAGTTCTGGTTGGCGGTAAACGTGATAACAGTACGCGGTTAAAAATCTTTTCTGAACCTCCAAATGTTTCGGGGGCCAATGATGCCAGTACACTAAATGATGGAATAGAGACGTATCTATCTCTAACGAAATTCAATCGGGTATTAATGACTATTGAACGAATATCCATTAATTAATCCAATGAGAATCAATTAATTCATGTTGGCATTAAATAAGAATTGATGGTAAACTAAGTCTTTGAGGATGATTTTCTGCTTCGAATTGGTTCCCTAAATATGAAACTATATACATGCCTCGCTGATAGATTGAAACAAGTATAAGCACTTAAGTACACACGTGTGTTTTGGGAACATCGTTCGTATTAAATAAATAAGCAAACTAGAGAGATAAATTCTATACACTTGTTTGTAAAGAACAACTCATCACTTGCAAAAATGTTTAACCTGAGCCCTGACGTGTTTGTTTATTACTGAGAGATCAGAGGGGAATAGAACATAACACGAAATTGCCAAGCGTCAAATGAAATGAGAGAGATTTCCGAGCAGGGTGGGAAAAAAGGTGGTCGCACTGACAAGCTACATTGATAAGAGGCGAGATTCGGTTCATTGCGTCTTTTGTTTCTGTTAATACAATACAAAAGGAAGATGCGTACAAAAGTAAGCACTCATCGAGGAGGAAGAGAGGGAAATACATGATTAGGAAAACATTTCCATTCTAATAAAGACAGAAGAAGATTAGAGGCAAAAATGAAGCAGAAAATGGTTCCCCTGGAGTAAGGAGTTCTAGAGAAAATTGCAGGTGACGGGCGAGATGAAAGGAACCGCGAAACAATTCCCCCTCAGAAACAAATCGCAAAAGAAAAGCTTTCAAACAGCAGGTAATACGAAATAAAAGTGTGATGATGGTGATGGCTATCATTTAACGAGCATTTATAAATTTGGACTCTCATCACCACCCAAGCCTTGGAAATGAATGATCACTCAAAATAGGTACCTGCACTGACAACAGTTCCAGTCGCTTGGAAGGAAAAATTACGCACTAAACCGAAATTTGAATTGTACTATCGAAGAATGCTATCAAGTGGATATTAAATAATAAATGGTACCTCATATCAGTAAAAAATGAAGAGTAGTACTTATGATGTATATTTTATGAAAATGAGGCCTGTATTTTTCCTATAGTGTGATTTTATGCTTCACATTCATGTGATACATCGCCTGACTTACACAACTTATAGCATTCGAATGGTACGGGT
Organism: Pyrrhosoma nymphula; assembly: GCA_963573305.1. Lineage (NCBI taxonomy): Eukaryota > Metazoa > Arthropoda > Insecta > Odonata > Coenagrionidae > Pyrrhosoma > Pyrrhosoma nymphula. The sequence continues at coordinate 136,148,712 of OY754330.1, forward strand.
AGCATAATATTGAAACACAATGCATCACTATGGTAGAGTTTGAGTTATCACGGTATGTAACAGTGCGGATGGAAAGCCAAACACGGCATCTACAATTTATCATGTGGGATACGACAGTGACATGGAAAGGGTAGGCCAACAGTCTCAAAAAAGGAAATGGGTGAAAAAATAAAAAATCAAGTGTTACGAAAATGCTTTCGTTTCGTCTGGCATTAGAGTTGAATAATATTACCTAATGGTCAACATGTTATTTACTCACAACATTTAATACCTTAAATCGTTCCCAAAAAGGGAAAGAAATCGTACTGATGAGACATCAAAGAAAAATATTTCCTCCACTTCCAGCAATGTGTTACCGTCCCGTTAACTATTGAAGGTTGAAAATCTCTCTCTTTCTCTCGCTCTTCCTCGAGTATGTTCGGACGAGAGTAATTTAGAATATAGACGGAGGAGAGAATAATTCTTCACTTTTATAATCATAATAGACGAAACATTGGAAACAAAATAGTTAACGACATGCTTCCTTCATTACTCTCCGGTGCCGACGCTCACGAACGTGGTCCCCCGTGGCCCCGGAACGTGGCCGATAGTTACATAGGTCATTGTCACTCGCGTTCAGGCAAGTATAGGAAGAAGATTTCTACATTAGTATTTTCCTAACATTACTCCACTCAACTCCCCTATAAAAACATCCAAGGTAGTCCGTGTTACTTTTTTATTATCCAACAGTTATTCGAAAAATGTTAGAAAAGATGATTGCTCTTCACGAGCTCCTTCAGAAAACACCACATTTACAGAAAGAATGGCACTCACATTTTATAATTGATCAAAGTTCATACTAACATTTCGCTCAGCCATTGTTACCATTTTAACTACGCGATAGTGTCATAATAATGTGAAAGTGATACGATTTTCCAAAAAATGTAAAAAAACACATTTTCACGAAATGTAGCGCTAATTTGAAGTAATGTACTGAAATAAACAACCTGTTCAATGAAAAAAATAGTGTACTACATGCTGCACCAGAGAATGCCGTATATAATAGCAAAATCAAAGTGAGTTTATGAAGGGTCGAACAAATTATTTTTGTCCGTCTTTTTCTGGGTCTGGACCACTGTACGACGCCGCGATGCGTATTGTCCGCTCGACCGTCCACCGACCGTGAAACCGCGGTATATATCGCCGCGCGATCGGATTTGCACGTCACGCACAGCGCCGATTGACACCGTTTAACGGGCAGAGATGGTTGGTGATCGATCAGCAGCAAGTGTGCTTCCCTCGCGTGTTAACGAGGCCGCGGCTGTCTCGTGCGCGTGTCTGGTGAGTTGCGGGCGAGAGGAATACTAGCGCATGCGGACAGTTGGATCAGCAACAGCGACGCACCCAGGTGAGCAAGGCACACGCTTGGTCAAAAGGCAAACACCTAAAGATGACTAAGCGCAGACAGGTCGAGAGAAAGTTACTGCTCGGAAGGGAAGCGCTTTGGAGCTATCCCACTAGGCAAGGTCGATCATGTAATACGTAAAATATCTAAATACTTATCGCATTTCCCCTGGTGTCACTTCTGAACAGCAGATTAAAACAATTTTGAATAATATATAGGTAATGCGAGAAGAATTTGGACATGATTATTATAATAACTAGGAAGACAAAAGCAGTGACGTTTGGATCACTGGGGAATAATGAGCCATCGCAGGCCGTCAACTAAAACTGAAGAGGACCGTCGCCTAGTTGATGGTACATAATTTTAAAAGTTACTAGAAACTTTCAAAGTATATGTTATACCGTAGGTAAAAGAAGGTTAATATAATGAGGCTGAAATAATTCGTAACAGCTACCCATAGAGACTCTGAATGAAATACATTCAAAGGTTCATGGTAATACCGGCAAATTAGGGCCAAGGATAAGCCCACTTTCCGAAAAATAGCTAGCACAGAGAATATATGCCTACTTGAGAATTACCATACTTGAATCCCACTGGTCTGGCTGTCAACAATGGTTGATTGGCACATCATAGCATTAAAATAAAACGCTCTGGGAAAGGAAGGATTAAAATTACATGGTATTCACTGGAAAAAGGTCGTCGGCGTTCTCCAAAGTAGTTAATGATTTTTAATGAACGAAGGAAGAATTTTTAACGGTTAATGCGTGATGAGGGCATATAGAAAACTTACAGAAAAGTTAAGCAAAACGGAGGGCCTGATAGCCTATTAGATACTGATTGTGGAAGTATTTTTAAAACGGAGAACTTTTAATAAATTGAATGTTTCTCACAATTTCGTCATCAGATTAAATTCTGGTTTACGAATTTTACTTTAATTACTCATTAATTATTTTTTTACGAGTAAAGAGCATTAAAGAAATAAAAACAATGTCTCCCGCTACATTTGTATATTTAATTTCAACAAACACTGAATATTCATCTTTTTCTCGTGGAGCATAGCAGCTGCTATTCATTTAAATGATTATGCAAGCATTAGGAGTGTAAGCAACAGTAGAGTAAGATTTACGGGCGCAAATGCAGTCAACTAGGAGCTGTAGGAACTACTGTGAGAACTAAACATCTCTCCCATGCATTATGAAATGAAGGTAGGGAATTAAAACGAATGGACACATTTAAATTATGACGACTGTGGGGAATATTAAAAAAGAAAAGTTGGAGGAAATGCTGAAGGATCTCGTCTATATTCTAATTCACATCCAGGAAAGCTCGCAAAAAAAGGCTTCCAGAGTAAACTCCAAATATTACTTAAAAATTTAAAACATCCACGCAGTTAGCGGAAAAGGAAAAGCCCAGGAGATTACTGCTGAGGCCGACCATTGAAGTTCTGGAACCAAAATCCTCAATTCAAATTTCTCTTTAAATAGCTTTCTCAGTGCAAAGAAAAAATTGATCTAGTATAATGAGATGTCATATTGGTAAATATCCCGGGAGACGAAAGAGTAAAAGCCTAAAAATAAGATTAAAGAAAGCAAAAGAAGCGATAAAGAAGGTTAGAGAATTTGATAAAATTACTAACACTACCTCAGCGGAAAATAGAAAATGGATAAAGTAGCAAGAAAATTACCGACTTCAGACATTTACTAAAAAATAGGACCAATTCATACCTTCGTTATGATACAGTCACTCTTTTAAGAGTTCTTTAGTAGTCCTATGCTGTTATTAATTTTCATACCCTTCATTCTTAAAGATGCATCCATACAAGTTCTTTATAGAGAATTTGTGACGTGATTAAGATTTTGCTGATTGAAAATGTTGAAGGAAAAACGACTAGCCCAATTTAAACTCATAAAATAGTTTATCCTTTGCATGTTTCACATTGACAGAAGTACCTAAAATACAAGCTGTTATCAAACCTGAAATATTGTTCTTTAAATTGGATACTTAACCCATTTTTTGCTGCCCATAACCTCAAGCTATTTCAACACTAACTCATTCTAGCTTCCAAAATCAGAATATTACTCTCTTTTAACATTTACTAATTATTCAAATTCGTTTTAAGCAATATTAAAAGATTGGGTACTTCCCACGCCCACTCATACCCATTCTGTAACATTCTACTACCTAATTATACTAATTTTTCGTTACAAATAAGAGTGATCATCAAAGGTCACAACACTCTTAAGAGTTTAGTTTCGTGGAATAGAGCGATCTTCATTTAGTCGATGGTATTGGCCTTATGGAGAGAGCAATTACCAAACTTGGACTCCATACGGTTACCATTAAACCACGAACTCAACCAGTTTCCACACGCGTCACATTTAAGCACTTTATTTAGGGTATAATATTTGAATACTGCAAGACTCCCCGATATGCGCTTAGAATAATTCATATCACTATTTTGATGATTTTTCTGCTATTGGCAACATTGCACATTAGGTCTTATTGATATTAGCTCAGCAAACTATTCTCCATAAGAACCCGTACTGTCAGCAAAATGCCAATTCTGTAGCATAATAGTCAATTAATTAAATAGATATAAAGATGAATAATATATATAGGAAAATGATATAATTACACTGGTAGTTACGTCAAAAACGATTTATACATTTACTCCCTCTCGTCAGAATAGTAGATTTGAATCCATCTGTTATTTTTTTATTTGAATTTAACGGAAAACCACTATGATTTGATCAGTGACGTAATTTAAGAGGGGGGCATGGAGGCAAAACTTTGAATTACCTAATTTAAATAAGGAGGACCCTATTAAAAGTTTTATTTGCGATTTTAACAAAGACTGTTGATTTCATTTATTGTTTATTTTGAACGACTTTCTCAATTTATATAACATTTCTAATATTCAAGCAAAAAACCGCGGGTACTGTTTCTTTTAGAAATTTGTAAAATTTGAAATTCGCCTAAAGAAAAAATCTTTAAAAACCAGCTGTTATATTGCAGTCTCGATTCAAAACCACTATGCTCTGACCAGTGCCATAATCAAGGGGAGAGCATGGGGGCTGTACGAGCCTCTGACGAAAATTTAAATTGATTCAAATAAGGAGCACCCAATTCAAAGTTTTATTTGAGGTAAGAAAAAGGTAGTAACTTAAAATAGTTTGATCAAGATATCAATTTACATAAAACTGGATGAATTTTGTCTTATCGTAAAGAAAAGTATCTCAGCTTTCCAAATATACTAAGATATCAGCCACTTACCGCAATACGTTTATAGATATTTGCTAACAAAATAGTCCCCATTTTCCATGGGAAATGGTACTACAGTTATGCACTCCAGAGAGACTTAGAAAGAAAAGAGGAATACAATTAGATCGCGTTGGAAAAATAGCAGTGTGTAGATTATATACTTACTTATTTATTTATATAATAAACCAATTACCTGAATAAATCAATCTTACAGTAGTAATTTTTGCAGAATCACAAAAAATCTTGTGTTGTGAAGGTGTACGACGTGAAAAAAATGAGTCACGTTACGCACTTGTGCATGCATATTTAGTTAATTACTGAGATTTTCTGTCATATAAAACAATATTTTTGCACCATTAATATTAAAATATGTATTTCATGCTTCTTACATTAGATTTCATTTCAAAATAAATATTGAATAAGTCTATTATGACTAGGGAAAAATTTACTTTCTTCTTCCCCTTCTTTCTTAAAAGTCCCCCCCCCCCACCGGTTTATACTTAAGATGGACCCCCCGGAACGAAATTCTGTTTACTTATCTGGCTCAGAAAGTTGATAGAGGAGAAGTATCAAGTAGAATGTACCTGAAAATAGCATTCGCGCCTTACACTAGTTCCTCTGCCAACATGTCCTCACTAAATATCCCAAGCCATGACACTCGAGTTCTTTCGACTTCTTCCTTGGCCGCTCTTGGCCTTACAGATGCCCGAAACCATCCCACACATCTTCCCAGTTTCCAATTTCATGTCTCAATCCCACATCGGTCGAGTATTCTTTATGGGTGCATAACTCCCCACCGCCGAACCGTATTTCCCGGAATCCCATTCCCCAACCCAAAGGGAGGACCGCCGGCTGCACTGCTTTATATTATTCCCATAGAGACATATATTTAATCCTTCACTTAGCAATATATGCGACGCACATTCACATTTTAAATTCAATAATCGATCACCCATGCATTGAAACGATCCGTTCTCTTCTTGGACTCTCTCTTGAACGGGTCTCTTCTAAATTAAAGTTTAATCCAAATTATAATTGAAAAGTGGAGGAATATAGACTCCTATTCATGCTTTTCGGACATCCATCTGACCATCGAAGGGAAGTATTAAAAATCTCGTAAAAACGTGCGTGCTCTCCAAAGTTCAATGTTCCTTGGACTCTTTACCTTTCATTGATCCTTTACCAAACTCTAACTTACGGTAGATTTGATCAGTGCTTACTGATCTTTTTTGGGTCACAATCCTAAGAGAAATGCCCCCAAATGATAAGCATTAAAGTTACAGTCGAAATAGACATTTTAATCAAGTCACGAAGTTAAAAAAATGTTAAAAACATTTCAATTAATCTAATATTTCTTTCAAATCTAATAGATATCAATCAATTCTTAAATATAGTCTCTCCAGGACCTACATGTTTTATTTCAATTAGTTTATCAAATTGAGTGACTATTTTATGGCGTTTTTCAAGGTCCTGCAGACACATTGAATACAAATGATCACATTTGAACAACCAAATCTGGAGACAAAATATTGCAAAATAGATTAAAAATGCGATATTGGTTTGTAAAACAGGTGGCCAAAGGTATGTGGTCACCACTTGCTCAGAACTCAGCTTCCAACGCCCACTGCTACTCCTTTGTATCTTTTCGCTCCCATAGATTAAAGCACTCCCCCCTGGGGGCGATGGTGCTCACTTTGGGGACCACTCTTACATGTATACACAGTGCCAACGTAACTTTATTTCGGAGTCTCGCATCAGTTGTCACTCCCAAAGTATTCACAAAAAATCAGGTTGTTTTAGAGTAGTAAGAGGTTATCTCTTTGTGTTTCCTATGTTGTGTAGAAATCATACATTTACAGGGACAGTTATTTTATCAAGGCCACTATTCCCTAATTTTATGTACCTACCTAAACAGACCGTGTATTTGCTTGTGCATTATCAGTTTGATACGCTGGAAATTCTTGCATAGGGTGAAGAGCGGATAATCACGTGGTCGATTCGGGGAAATAATGACAGTTACCTTTAATTAGGAATTAACATGGAATAAAAATAAAATAATTACTTCGATTAAGAATATGATTCTTCGTAAATATAAAAATTGATAATCTAGATGATATAAGAGCAACTTAAGAGGAAAAAAATCAATTTTTATATTAATTGAATGAGCACCTTAGCACTAATTTATGAAATATTTTACTATGCTATCGAAAAACATTTGAAGCTCACAATTTTTTTCTTATATTATGCTTTATTCATGTCAAACTAAATTTGACCATAAAATATCACTTATGGCATTTTTTTCTCAGTATTAGCAGGGAAATGAGTTAAGCAGATCAAAATTATTAATATTTTACCACGTTTATATTAGTTCGGTTTCCGACATATCTGTCTGTCCGGGTGGAATACTATTACAACCGAGTTTAAACTAACTTCTCGATCAGATAGAACTTGAAATTTTAATCATAGCTCAGAAGTGGATGACAATGCAATATTAGCTATTTATTATATCAATTGATTGATTAATTAATTAATTGTTAATAAAATAATAATTAATTAACTAACATATTTCCTGATGTGCTAGTAGAGGCTTGTAATTTTAACCATAGCTCAAAATTGGATGACAATGCAATGTTAGCTACATGTTATAACAATTAATTATTTAACAATAAATTATTGAATTAAATATAAAGATTAATTAATTCACAAATTTCCTGATGTGCTTGGAGAGACTCGGAACTTTAACCGTCGCTCGGAACTGGATGCCAATGCATCATTTGCTATATGTTACAATAATTAATTGAATAATTAATTAAAGATCGATTAATTAACAAATTGCCTGATTTTCTAGTAGAGCCTTGAAACTTGAACCATAGCTCCGCGCTCTCGGTCAACCCTTGCTGAATGTATTCGTCTCGAACGAAATTATTCGCCATTACGCCCAAGGTGTATAAATAACTATTTCACCATAGTGACACGCATTTGGGGTATTACTGACCGAGTTCTCATTATGGTATAATGTTTTGAGTATGAGTTAGTCTCTAGGTCAATAGATAATCATACTCAGCCGGTAAAGAAGTATTTCTGGACATAATAAGGACGGCGTATAGAGCTGTATACGCCACGCTTTTACTATAACGTATTGAGATCGAACAGTTGATAATTCCTCATGAGCATGACTCATGGTAATATAACTAAAAAGCAGAAAATAATTAATTAAATAAAAATATTTTTTTATTATACCACCTTTTTAAAATGGACTAAAAAGTATAAAATAATTTTCCCTGGGCCCTTCAAAATTTTTGCGGGTAAATTCTTAGTGGGTATGGAGATTTTTGTAAGACTTGAAGAGAAAAACGTGGGGGGGCAGGCAGTAGATAATAGAAGTAGATAATCCGGATGAATTCGCAACCAATTTCAGTGCATTGTAAACGGTATTAATTGTGCCAGTTTGCTCAACGACACCTGGTCCCTTTACTCCTTAATTATCATGGATTGCCTGCGCCCCACGTTTTTCTCTTCCAAACTTACAAATATCTCCATAGACACTCAAAATTAACCCTAAAACATTTGGGCCCAAGAAAATTTATTTTATACTTTTTAGTCCGTTTTAAAAACGTGGTATATTAAAAGTTATATTTATTTAATTTATTTTTGTAAAAACACAATTTTTGCCAATTGGTATATAAAACGAAAATGGGAAAACGTTGTGGATTCTTTCACGTTTTAACAATTTCAAGTGAAATGATGTAAGGTTTTGGCAACTTTGACTGACAAAAAACTTATATAATCCTTTAACTTGCTTTCATACCAAAATTATGCCATTGGAAATACAATGGTAAAGCATATTTCCTAAACTTCTATGTGAGGATTTTTCTTGTATTACATTTTTATATAAATATTTGGCTGAATTGTTCACCAAACTGATATTAGAGACAATACCTATACATTTCTTAAATTGGCCGAATATTTTCACTTTTTTCAATGGCACATTCTCAGAAATAGGATCAATGAAATATAAAGAAAGAATCATAATATACTGCCAGCACTATTCTTTAACAATAGACAGAAATATTCTCTGTGAGACTACGTGTCACATTCTTCCGATTTTCATTCTTGCGTAATATTAAATACACTACGTGCACAGAATGCCTTGGCATAGAACGTGAATAGTGACTACAGTGTGCGGCGAAGCGTTTTCCAATACGATTGCTGCGGTGCAATCGAATACCTCGGTAGGAGAGTGTCACCTCAACTGACTCCTTCCTGCAGGCGAAGGATTCCAACGCCGAGAATCCCCCGCCATAAATCGAGGTCTCAAAGCCCTCCACATATTCTCTTTTCATTTCACACTCATACTTACAAGGTCGGCCTGAGGGAAAATGCGATTCTTCTCACGAGCCAAACTGCGCCGCAGCAGGCCATGCCTTTCTACCTAAGCGTTGTCGGAAAGGAGACACGATTCTTCGTGGAAAGAAAAAGCAATGGTTCCAACAAGGAATGCCTACTTCTAGGGTATGGTGCAAGAAGGGAGGTGGAAACATCGAACAAGGAAAATCACTTGTAATAGGTTTCCAAAAAGAAATGATTATGACTAAATATACACTAGCTTTCGATACTTTGAACGGAATAGAAAAACAAGTGTACAATGGAAAAACGTGGAAAAATAATGATCAATAAGGAGCGGTTGTTTTCCACTTACATATTAAGGTGGTTCCTCCGTAAAATCACTTAAATGTCATTTTATTCATATTCTGTCTACTTATAAAAAAGCTTATCCTCTACCTGATATGAACAACAAAATGTTACCTTTCCACGGTATTTTATTTATAAAATAAAACACCATTTTCGCATAAAACTGTTTATAAGAAGGATAAAATCCAGAGAAATTAAATTAAATAAAAACTATAGGCATCTAACCACCTTATGTTTTTAGTTATTGGGGAATTAATGCCGTAATTGAAGTCGGAATGCGGTAATTCGTTAGAAAGCTGCAGTCGGCTCTTATGCCTATGTAAAAGTGCTCCTGTAAAATATATTCATGAAATAATCTGAATATTTTGTATCTTACTTTTTTCTTCTATAAGTAACGCATTTCATCAGCGAAAACAGGATTTTTTGTACAAAATATAAAAAATGAGGACTTTAGTATTTGTTATGAGTCACACAGTAACGGTGGAACCTCCTTAAATAATAAATATTATTGTTGAATAATGATTAAGGAGAAGTTCAACCAAGAAATACTTAATAATAAAACAATTACTTGTAGTAAACAAAAGTAACCAACGTACAAAAAATGTGTCCTCGTATGACTCATAACTACCACAAAGTTTGCAATTCAGCAATCCTGAAGTTCAATTAGGATTAATGCTCTTCATTAATAACGATTTGAGGAATTAAAAAAAAGATTTTAGGATGATGCATTACTAATACTAATCAAATAACTAATTTAATTTTAAGTTTTCCCCGATCTTAAAAAAAATATAAGAGCACGTTCGAAATGATTCCGAAACAGGACAAAAAAATCAATTTTTTCCGAGCGGATATCCTCGACTATGTTTTGGCCTTGTCTTCTAGAAAATGTAGATCAATACTTAATTTGATTTATAGCAGTGCAACGCTTATTACAATATGTTGATCTCAAGGTAGTACGTGACGCTGAAAATTAGACAATGAAATTTTATTGGCTAATTTTTTCCATAATTTAACTTTTTCTCCACTGTGCGAGGGAGAATATATCTAATGAATTACGATAGGTCGCAGAATACCCTTGGGGTATAGTTAACAAACTTTTGCGCTCGAATAAGAATTAATTAGAAATGAGATCTCTGCTATAAATCCTAAACAAAAGGGCCTTGACCGTAAAGTGTAGTGTGTTCAAAGAACTGCGGAACTGGCCGCGCAGTAACTTTAACGAAGTCACCCGCTAATGGACACACAATTGTGTGAAATTTACAGTGAAAAAATCATTCGCCTGCACTGAGATTCGAACCCACACCCCCCGATTTCGCTTTGATGGAGGCTTTAAGGCTCCTTAAAGCCTCCATAAAATTCACAGTGAGAGATGAAGCCTAGGTAGCTTAACTGGTAGAGCACTCGGTGGGAAATCGGGGGGTCTGGGTTCGAATCCCAGTCCAGGCGAATGATTTTTCACTGTGAATTTCACACAAATGTAGTGTGTTCTCTCAGAATCCAAAGACCAGACCAAATCTGGGCTGTGAGTTGCCTTGCAAAAAGCCCAGATGTTTCCCTAGGTGGAAGAAGTAAAAGAATAATATTAAAAGTCAAATTTATTCACTTTTTCAAACTATTGACATGCTGTTGCAAAGGGACCAGTTTTATCCCGTTTCAACGTACCAAGAGCCCACTAAGAACAGAAATGAAAACTGTCGCAGTGGCAGAAAATGTTTTATTTTCACAAAAAAACCTTAATCCGGAGCTGATACTTCTGAAGTAAAACTGACCGGGCTGGTATTATTGGTAGAACAGAGTACTTATCTTCATCAACCTTCTTATGAATATGAATTCAGGTCAAATAAACACTGCCAACAAACCTATTCCTACAAGGTTTTAGTAGTTTCTCCTAGCGGCGAAAGAGTACGAATTAAAATTTACCACGGGTGTGTATTTTAAGTTTGTCAACCTTGCATATATTGGGAGTAACTCGGAAACATGTATAAAATACCTATTCCATACTTCATTTTCCCAGATTTTCACCCCTTCACGCTTCCGGAAATACCAATTACATCTATTCATCTCTACAGCTATCCTACACCTATATCTACTCCATGTAAGGCCCACCTATATCTTTGCCACCTCAAAAAATTCTTTTTAAATTTCAAATTTTAAAAGTCCTCATTCCCACCTAACTCCATACATATTTGCATAATAAGATGAATGCAGTTATAAGCGAGTGGTATTATTAACAATTGAAATGCACCTATCAAAAAAGATTCAAAGGAATGCAGAAAGTTAGACAAGGGTTGCGTATGAACCGAAATAATGTTCACAAGATGCATAAAACGTCGAAGTTGAGATCGATAATCTAGAAATAAGAGGAGACCAGTGTAAGATTCATTGGTAATATTGAACTAAGATGGAGTGAGAAAAGGATAAAAGAGCCGAGAAAATATTGTGAAACCCGATGATAGTTTTCAGAAATGTAATTAGTGAGCAAGAGGGCGGGTGCCAAGCTGCCATGGACCACAAAATCAAATATGACAGCTCATGGAATAAATCACGTGAACCAAAGACTTGAAGGCGTAGAAACCGATATCAGGGAGATATGGATGCAAAAAAAGACCAGCAGGAGAGATTATTAAAACTACTATGAGAAACCTAACGGACTCGAAGTCATCGAAGCCATCAGGCATTCAGTCTATTTAAGATATACTTGGAGGAAAAGAAAATTAAGCATGAAGTATGATCACAGAGGATAAAGAAGTACTCTTAAGGACAGATATATTATCCGAATAAAAAAATGCGCAAAATGGGAGCTCCGTCGAAGTGAAAGTAGGCTTGAATAGAAAGAAATGGTTGACTGTAGCGATATAATCTTTGCATTGAAAAACAGATTCGTTACCATATTGTTGCCAATTCGAAACCATCCGTAGAGATCGAACAACATGAAGGTGACCGTTTTTCCATACCGGTTTCCTTTACAGCGCTTCGTTAAAAACAGAACTTGGTTGGGAGCAACTAGAGTCTCCGAGGCCACTCGCATGACTTAACTATACTTGAAAATTTCAGATCAGGCGAGTTTTAGAATAGCACGGAGGATATTTCTTTAACCCCTACAGGGAAAAAGTTACTTTAACCCTCTAATGCTATTTTTATAAAAGAAATACACTGGTTAACGGATACAAAGAAGTACAAAAGTTTCTTCTTTTCACTCACTATTAATGACTATAGCAAAACAGAGCGATTCACTATGACCGTCCTTTTCATAGATGGTTACCCAACACCTCCTGCCACACTTCCATAAAGTGTTCAGAGTAGTTTGTAGGCATAATTGTTTCATAAGATAGGATGGTTTACTATTACTGGTAAGGAAATTATGCGTAAGATTCTTGAATTCAAGAATGTTTTGAGAACAAATGCAATCTAAACTCCCTCCAAACCCTTTTTATTTTTGTTTAATTCCCATAGGAAATCCACCATAATGGCTCATCTAGTATAGCCTCTCCTCCCATGCACTCTCAATCAATACCACGCCTTCTCAGACTCCTCAAGCAGTTGTTCCCCTTATCTTTTCTCCCACCCACTCCCCTTCCACTCTCGTAGCCAATCTCCCGACTCATTTCGATCTGACTTTGAAGATTATTTCACAAGTCGAGCCGTCATCCTCACGCTCTTCTCCGTCTTCATATCTATCTTCCCGCAGCATCCCTCTCGGTCCAATCAGGAGCCTGCCACATCACACTCCGTTCTCCCCACCAACGTGCAGAAAAGAAGGAAGGGGAGAGGGAGGTGTAGGTGGTGTTATCTCACATCACGCCCCTCACTCCACCTTTACTTCTTAAAAAAAAATCCTTCGCCTTTTTAACAATTCCAGTCCTCCCTACCGAAACCATTTGCTCCAAAACCTCTTTCCCAAACCCCACCGCCCCATCATCAGCGCGCATACTACTTACTTCTCCGCCTCGCAGTCAGACTTATCCGTCCAATATCTCAGAACTCCCTTTGGTCCACCCTACCATTCCTTCCAGCGTATCACCCATCTCTTCTTTTTATCCTCCCCCCTACTCCCCTCCAATTACTTCACTTTTATCCCGGCCCACCAGCCAACCAACCAACTGGTCCCCGTCCCTCGCTGCTAAAAAGATTCGCCACCTGCTCCACGTCCCCCTGCGAGAAGACACACGGAAACCTTCTCTGCAACTCTTTCTTGCCCCATCCGGCTTCCCTTTCATTTCAATCTTAAATCTTCAAAGAGGGAGAGAGAGAGAGATGAAGGGAATGAAATGGGATTCCGGCTCGCGGGAACAATTTCTTCACGTTTCCTGATTTGCTGATTATAATCTGCACCAGGTGGTGGAGGGAACTTTTCCTCCGGGGTAGGTAGAGTACAGAAGGCTCCTTTATTCCTGAGGTATCTCAAGCTCCCTCGCTCTAGGGAGTCGCGGAACCACTGCGGATCAACGTTATTAGTTCCTGCCTGCGCCTGCACGCGAAGACCCAATGCTCCACTCAATCGCCAGTGCCGTCGAGAGAGAACATTCAAACTTTTTGGTGGCTCTCTTCTTTTTAATTTACGTTGAAAGCGATGCGAACAAATTTCAACCAACGGAAAGGGATAACGCTGAGGATATAGGGAGGTATGACGGTAATGTGACTTACTAGGGGACTTTTCCGCTGCATTTCGTACTTCTGAGGATGATGGTGAGCATGGTATGCTATTAAATAAACTCTTGTGTCCAGCTAAGTATTTTTGTGAGAAAGGCAATCCTTACAACAGAAGCCCAGATTCGTTTTCCTTATGATATGGAATTCTCACCTCCACAAAGTGTCACATGGAACCTCTTGATTACGAAGAGTATATCTAGGGATAGTTACATTAATTTAAATCACGAAGCAGCCATGGAAAAATATGAGGATGGTGATCTTTGCATGCAATCAACCCGGGGACAAGAACTCGACAATTTTTATGGATTAATTCCAGGTTGGAGTCACAAATGCATTTAGTTATGAGTTAACATTTCATCGCTCTTGGTGGCTTTGGTATACACGAAAATTTTTCATACTAAGTTCCAAGTAGTATAAAGCAACTAGGCCGAATTATGAGATTATACTGATTAATTTAACAAATTGAATGCAAATATTTGCGCTCAACAAACTATGCAACCACGCTTAACCATCCAAATATGATTCTTTTTTATATAATAATAATAATAATATATCGCAAGAAATAACATACCATCACATCGATGGATGACGTACTCTGGCTATTCCATTTTCACGGTTGAAAATGTTTCTTCCCTATTTATTACCTTCCGGGGCCTGAAATTAGGGCAAGAATAATACGTCACCTGATATTATTAAATACACCCATGTAAAGATTTCTACAAAAATTAATAAATACGGGGTAGACACATTTTTGTACAAATCTGGACTCTTAAATAGAGCAACACCGCTCGATAAAGGGCGTCATACACCGCAACAATAATCTTTCACAAAATATTAGCAAACTGACATTGACTTCACCGTGCGTGATGGCTCATAATGTTTTTCAACTTACTTTATGACCTTGATGAAACGGTACTGCAGACATGACTACGTCGAGTTGCAATTCCATTAATGCATTAACTGCATGACGAGCTTGCAACAAAAGTGCTAAAGGAAGTCTATGGCCTTTGTAAAGGGGACGAGAAATGTCCAATGCATAAACCTAGCATTATGGTCGCATAGAGATTCTATCCTGTGGTTTCAAGCAGAGCTTTGGAGGAAAATATTGGCTTCTTTGAAAATCTAGGCATGACAGTATCCCAATATCCATTGCACATTAGATCCGACGTAGTTTCAAACCTGAGCCCGCCGCGGAATATCAAACTCATATGGCTGTCATCTCGTGAATGGAATCAGTCAGTAGTTTCCTGAGGACGAACAACATTTATTAGATGGTTCGTGCATGCAAATGTATTTATATTACTTATTCGTTAATGTCTGTTCGTCTGTCAGTCACGTCACGCCTGATTAAAGATTCTGGAAGTTGAAATTTGGTAAGAATATATTTCGTGGCCCAAAACAGAACAGGAAAATAGTAAAAACAGCTAAATACCTTTGAATGGTATTTTGGTACATTTCTTATCCCATATTCGCCAACTTTTACTCTCATAAGAAATGCATTGGATTCGGTGCTGGGATGTCTTTTATTTTTATTTTTACATTTAAAGTACGCAAAATATATAAATGTGAACTTTTCATAATAGGATGACTGCGAATATTTTTATTCTTCCCTTCAACTATCCTGTACGAAATACTTCGCTTTTGCATAAAAGATGCGGTTTTCGCTTCAAATAGTAACATTTTCATTGTTCAACGCAATTTTTTATATATTTGCAATAGAAGCAGAGGCTTTAAAGGGAAGCTTATGCCTGAGACAATCATGACTTATTAGATGCGGTATTTTTCATCGCAACCCCTTCAGTGGGTGGCTTAATTACTCCCACCTTGCATGTGAATTTTGCATGTTTGAAATGAATATTTTAATCTTATGCAACAATACTAATATTTTTTTTCTTCTTAGCGCTGAATATCAACGGGAACTGTCTTTTACTGTATAAATAATTGGTACACCCTGACTATTTTAGATAATGGAACCCAACGAAGTATGCAATTACTTCTTACTGCTATTTATTACGCATCCATACGTAAGACGCAGCTCCTCTGCAGTGCTATGAACTGTACACGACTAGGTTCGAAACAATACCACTACGTCGCGACGACGCTCCGAAATGGGTGCTTAGGTGCTGCGACCGAAATTCCGCTCGGCGAGCGACAAAACGAGCGCGTTGCGATTCTATTTTGTCCTCTCCTCGTTCCTCTTCCTTCCGTTCATGTTATAAAGGCGCTGCATGCATCCTCCCTTCTCACTCAAGACCTTCATACGACTCCCCCTCTCTCTCTCGCTCACTTCATCGCCAACGCATAAGCCCCCAGTCACACTCCCAACACTCTTTACCTCCCGACCAACTCCATTATCCTGAATATTCCCATATCCGCCACGGTATTTCTCCCAAAGGGATTCAACCAGCATCCTCCACCTCCATCATGCCTTACACCCTTCCTCCTGACCATTCCTTGCACTCATCCCACTCCTACTCCCTAAACTCTTCCTTTTACAACACCCTTACACCACCACAAGTCCTTCCACCGCAACCCACCCTCCTCCACGAATCTTCACACCCTTATTTTACCCTCACAGGAACCCCTTTTATCCTTAAAAAAAACCTAAACCTTCTCTCTCCCTCACTCTCTATTTTGCGAGCATTTTTTTTCTAAAAAGGGCTCCTTGGAGTTTTAAGGGAAAGAGTTAAGGGATGTAGGAGCGAGCTGTTGGTCGCATAATTTTTCCTTCCCCGCATCCCCGCCCCCCCATGCCCCCCCTTCCTCTCTCCCCAGGACGCCTGTTCCCGCGTGTGGCGGCTTAATTTTCCCGTGAATGCCTCCGAGCGCCTTTGGACACGGGGAGGGTGGGATAAATCTTTTGAAAACTATCGAAGAAAGCCTGCACCTTAAATCTCTCGTCTAAAACCACCCAATTCACCATTGCAGTCCAATTACTTCTTCTCTCCAAAACGCGCCACTCTTCGTCCATTTATCGAAATTCTAGTAGTTTTGAAAAATATAATGGAACAGTGAATAAATACGGTTGTCGAGCGAAATTCACGGCATTTATCGTCATTTAGTGTAATTTTCCCTTGTTAAAGGCCAAAAATAATTACCTGAAACTGAAAATCTTCCCTATTGAAACCAAATCTCCGCAGAAAAAATACATACATGCTGTGAAACGATTTTGCCATTCATTTCTCTTTTCCTGCTACATGTGTGGGATTAATTTTTTGGAAAAAAAACTGTTTTTGGAGCAATTTGGGTTCCGCCAAAGTTAGTGAGACGGAAAAATTTTACGCGTGCATTCGTAGCTTCGCCGGATACAAAATTAAATGAGAGGTTATTGCTATCGCACTATAAAATTTCATACCTATTTTCAACGGGTTAAATTGAAAAAAATATCATTTGAACTTTGAATATGGAACATAATGCTAATGCCAGGTAAATTTTTAGTATGGAATACATTACAGAAAATAAAAACCAGAAGAATTGGGCACACCCTGAGGCACAATGCGTTTGTGAAGAGCTGAGGAATTGAAGGAAAAGTAGAGGGAAAATACCCAAGAGGAATGCCAAGGGACAAACACATAGTCCAAATAAAGAAGAAAAAAACTAGAAGAAATGGAACTAGCAGTTGTTAGGGAAGGATGGAGGGTTCCAGTCAACCAATATTAGGATTGAACGACCAATTATGAATATTGTTTGGGGGAAAATTAACTCATGATTAACTATTTTTATATTATTTCAGCAATATTGCATTCTGTGAACATAAGAGTGAAACAAACCACTGCAGTGTGGAAGGCTGACACAGCAATTGGGTCATAGACTCTGGTTGATGTGAATGGTTGTGGAAGTTCCCTGCAGAGTGAGTCTTCCCAATTCATAGCTATTTGCCCACGGCATGTACAAAAATGCCTCCAATCTCCTCTCCACTTTTAGCCACTCATAAATCAACATCGGCGTGCAAAATATGTTTCAGTCGTCCTTAAATAATGATGCTACTGCTAATTTTAGAAATGCCGCATGGTAAGCAGTGTTGAAATACAATCCTTAATAAATTAATCTATAAGGAAAAGGAATAAACAAGGAAACGCATTGCCCTGGTGCCCCAACCCCGGTGGTGATATGGTAAAACATACCAAATACTAAAGGCCGTGCGTTCGTATACCGCCTGGGTGGAATTTTCAAATGAGCATGATTATTGAGTATTTTTTCGGTGTAACCTTTTAACATGAATGAAGTAAAAAGGCTCTTCAGCCTGTTTTCTGGATAAAATGAAATAAATATATTTAAATAAATAGAAATAATGCACTTCCTTTGATTGGTAGTAGTCTTGATCGCAAGGTGTGCATGGGAAAAGGGCTATAGACTGTCTGGCTGTTAGACTGATTACATCTCCCCTAATCTCTCTCTTAGGTCGACTTGAAATTGTAGCGTTGGGCTTGAAATACTCCTATGTAACACAGTCAAAGTTTTCAAATGCTAATATTTCTAGCAATCTTTATCATTAATAATGTCCCAAAATTATTTATTTTTCAAATCACAGGTCAATTATTACCACAACTTCAGTGTTATCCAGTTGAGGCCATTGCAGATAAAGCCGAGGGGAGTTGGTATGCATAAAGGAAGAAGCTTTTGGGAAAGGGGACAAATATGAAAGCGAAGAGAAGTGAAACACAAAAAGAGCTTAAAAAATCATATTAAAAATGTGCTCAGCCATAAAATAAAAAAATACAGAGACGGGCATTGATCCCAAGCCAAATTAACAGTTGGAGTGAGCCATATGTTTTGTCATTAAAAAAGGAGGATGTTCATTTGAA
This sequence comes from Pyrrhosoma nymphula, assembly GCA_963573305.1. Classification (NCBI taxonomy): domain Eukaryota; kingdom Metazoa; phylum Arthropoda; class Insecta; order Odonata; family Coenagrionidae; genus Pyrrhosoma; species Pyrrhosoma nymphula. Next base: position 136,167,504 of record OY754330.1, read on the forward strand.
ACAACCAGCTGAGCGCAAAGGCCTCTTGATCATTAAACCTTGGCTTGCTTTGTTTGAGATTTTTATAAATGATTCCCGGCGCTATATATTGCTCAGAATCCGCCGTCTACGCATCAAGTGCAAGGGAATTCATACGAATGGACGTTTTATCATGAAATTAACCGGCACAGCTGCGATAAGCTAGGCTATATAAATATGTTTTTCGGTATCAATGCGTCCATATTCATAAGAGGTAAAAGGGAAGCAGTGAATACACTATTTGAATACGACGAAGTGGACACAAACAGCCTGTAAAAACTCGACTGTGTTGTCGGTTCACCTTTATTAATGATTCCACTTTTTTCAACGTTCTAGATATTTTTCCCGCAGGGTGATGAATTTTTCAGTGCGACGGGGGAAATTTATTCATTGTTTTGTATAAAGCTTAGTTTCCGAAAGCTATATTTTCAAAGGGAAATGCTGCATATCTATTACTTCAGGGTCAGATTGCAATTTTAAATTTCAATCCTCAGCACAAATTACTATTTCCAAAAAAATCGAGGGTATTCACTTCGCTGGTTGGAACAGAATAGGCTTCATCGATGGAAACAAAAGAAGACAAGAATGACGTCACTGAATTGTTAAATTAACGCGTATATCCTGAAAAGTTGTGAAAATTGCTTAAAACTATCATTATTTTTAGTTATAGATAGGTATGATAAGAGTACTTGAAAATTTTATGAGTGGCAGAAGTAACGCGTGTACATATTTTGGAAAATGACAGTAACATGATTCAAACAGGAAGTGGTTGAGTATTGCACTCATCTGATATTATGCTGTAAAAATCGTGAAATAATGATTCATAGGGAGTTTTGGTGGTTTTTTTCTCGGTAGCAGCTTGGACTAAGGACTTAAGGACTCTAATAATTATACACAATCAGGTTTTCTAAAAATAAGTACCAAGACCGGCTCTTAGAATAGCACTGTAGCCTTCCTAGTCCACATAACTATATAAACTACACTGAACGAGGAAACAAAGCGAGGATAACATATATAAAGAGGAAAAACTAAGAGATAAAACATATTTAAATCTCAAGCAGAGCTCTTTTTTCTTCCTCCAACTTCTGAGAACAGAATATTAAAAATAAGATTTGCTCGTGACTTACATCTGTGATACAATACGGTGAATAATTTCAGGGAAAAATATCGAAAGAAATATCTACTATTAAATAAGCAAAAAATTAAGATATACAACAATTTAAATATTTGTTTTTAAATAAGGACACCTTATCTTCCACTATTGTGTCAATACACTTAAATAAATGTAGCGCAAAGCTGGAGCGTCACTGTGCTGAGATATTCTACTCATTCACAACAGATAAGTGTGAAAACAGAGACTCGATTGTAAAGAGATGTGGACGACACGCAAGCCTACTCCCATAGAATGGGTGGTCCATTTCATTTAATAGGTTAAAAGGTTGCGCGCCGGTAGTATGTTTTGTTTCACAATCCATGGGCATCGCATTGGGGAGACTTTTAGTGGTCACAACTTCCCCATTTTTCACCAGTCCGGGATTTATCATGATTGAATATGGTCCCGGAGTTTTTCCACCCTAAAACAAGTTGGGATTTAAGTGCGCGGCCGTGCTTCAGGGTATAAAAAAAATCTAAGACATAACTGTCTTTTGCTGCTTGAAAAGCAACCACGCCTTTACCCCTAAATAAAATCGCCTTCGTTTTACGAATCACGTTTGTAAGAGTCAAAATAGTGGTTCTTATTTATGCAGAGTGTATGGTTACTTTGGGGTACTCTGTAATTCGCAGTAAACAATGGCCTCCTGGTGAAGAAACTAGGCCGTATGGCCCGATAGATTTCCACGTGGAAGAGATCCTTTGTGGAATTGATTAAAAAGGGCAAACCGGCTGCCAATGGAACACAACCACCCACTTAAATAATCCGGCCAAAATGCAGAGCAATTATCTTCGACCTCAAGACGTCTTCAAGTTAGTAGGTGAAGCGTTCTTTCAAAAAGCACGGAAACCCGGAAGTGGATGGAACCAGTGTGATGTATCACTGGCGATAAATGAAACTGCTTTGAAAGTTAGACTTCTTCCCAACTTACTGAAAAACAAGGCAACTCAGCTAAGAGCCCTAGGGTCAGACAGCAAAACAATGTAGCCACTAAACTATTTTTTTTTCGTTTTCCGATCAAGAGAATTAAATTAGATATGAGCTGATACGTTAACAATGAGGCGGAAGGCGATTTATATTATCCATAGCATTTACATCGAAAAATAAGCTCCTTTTACCACACATATTACTTTTATCATGCCTCAATTTTTTTCAAATGCGCTTCACGTCTTCTTCACGAGAGATAACTACTCTACGGAATTTTCGCGCTAGATGAAGCATTGACATCAGATTAAAAACCAGAAAAACCACGGGATAAGACTAAAGCAAGTGGTATAGAATCAGGGACAGAGCAAGGGATCAATCTTGGGGGGGCGGTGGGCAGGAATCAATAGGATTTTTAAGATCTGTGCGTGCTAGTGCGTTCCAGCACCAGCATGATTATGTGAATTTTATGGCAAACATCATATATTTACTCGTAACTATGCCTGTACATTTTTATTTTGCCAAGTAGTGATTAAAATCAATATCATTTACTATGGGTTTGTTAACTACTCTCCGCTTATTCTATCCGCGATCTGGTGGCATCAGTAAATGGTAGAGGGAGCGCCAGAAAGGATGCAACAGGTATTCTTGGCTTACATGTATTTTTATTAAATTGTATGTATCCATGAAATGGTTGATTAATTTACCATATAACGAGCATTTAAAAAATATAATGACCGATCAATTTTAATGCATGATTAAACATGATTCCCTGAGCACGATAAATTAAATTAATATATTCAAAGTAAAAAAAACATATTTTGTTGCATCCTAAAAAAAAGATTTCCCTTAGTTTAGGCATGAAATTCTATTTTCATTAACAATAATTAATCGTCAAATGTAACCTGAAATCAACTGTGCACAATAATTGGAAAAATCAGCAAACGGCTATCCTATTAATCGAAAATTCTGATCAAGAAATTAAAATGATGTATATCGTTTTGCATGGCTATAAATCTGAGCTATTCTCTGGCAATTTCGCGGGATGAAGACATTATGAGATAGTGAATTGACTGCAAAAGGTGAGGTGACTATCAAAATAGTCAAACAAGTATATACTGACGTCGTAGCGTTTAAAGACAGCGTTATTCACAATTTTTTTATACATGGATTCTTGGCTGTTGTTTTTTCTTCAAAGTATTAATTTCATTATAATAGTTGAATTAAATTACTGTGTCAGCTAACCTTTCAATGAATTAATCCCTTGATAAAAAAACGGCTGAATGGCATACCACAACATTCTAGGCGATAAATAAACTAAGGAGACGGCCTAATTCGTGATGGGTGGATGATATCTCATAGGAGTTCCTTTCGTTTTAGAAATAAAAGACTACAGCATGGAATCTACCAATGCAGTGCATTAAAAATCGAATTTTCAAGTTAAGGAAACTGAAAACAGATTAATTAAAAGTGATTGAACATATTATTGACAACCTAAAAACGTTGAATTCAGGAAGACGTCCAAATAAGTGAAATGTTTAACACTTCTCTGTCAGCCTTAAAAAATACTGCTGTTACCGACCATGTATGTCAGGTTATTAAAAATGATAAAAATGACAAAACTACGCAAAATAGTCGTTCAATATTAAAATGTGTGCGTCAATATATCTGAGATTTGTAGATAAGCTTTAGTATAATTTATATTGGACGTATTTTGATGACAATTATTTCGTTGATTTGGCACTACCTCAAAATAAATATAGGTTTGGATTTGTGCGGTTTTTTAAAACTTTATTTCTTGATGAAATACAGCTTTAAAAGAGAATAAAAGTGAAAAAAACTCAATACATATGATCATATGTATATATCAAATATGTTCATTTTTTATGTACGTAGGTATGCTCATTATTTACAATGAATTATAGGGGTGTCATAGCTATAAATTTAAAATTGACAACAGAGTTTATTTGTTCAGGACAAACGCAAGCTTCAAACGAGGCAGGTGGTATCAAACTTGTCACATCACGTAGACTTTCAATATGACTAAACACAAATAGAACCTGAAACGCGAAAATGTATATTGATTTAATAAATTTAGATTTAATTTTTATTTAGATTTAATTGATTTAATAAATCTGATTACATAAATGCGTATGTCATAACATTTGATAGTATTAAACAAATTTAATTAAATTTATATTTAACTGATTGTAATAAAAATTATTCCACAGGATTTAAAATTTAAAAAACGAAGGATAAATGCAGAACGCTAGGATTATTTCACAGGATCTAAAATAAAAAAAACCGAAGAATATAAACAGAACGCTAGAATTCTGCCGACTCCAGCAGGAAACTAGAATTTTATATCTCAAGGCACAAGCAACTTATGCAACGCCACGTCATTTCTTAATTAGACCTCATTGCATGAACCAAAGGTTGTACTGACGTAGTAGAGCGATGTATATCGCTCAACATCGGTATCGAGATATGTATCAGCAGAGAGGATAGATAGGTATATGTTTTTATTATTTGGCATGATATTGTGATTAATAAGATCCCTGTATCACCTTAATCCCTATTCCGCCTCATTAATCGTCACAATATACGTGCAAGAAACAACCAGTTATACATATGTTTACATGTATACACAATGGAAAGACTTAAATAGCCAATAAATATTCTCCTTAGCATCAAGCTACCCTATATACCTATATCGGCCGTATTGCAACAAAAATACTTCTGCTTGACGATGCCTCCTGTATGAGAGGTGAACTGTTGTGCAATCTGAACCCAAAATCGGTGGTGGCAAATTAAGAAAATTAATACGCGGATTTCGCGGATACCTGAGAAATAACAATGAAAAACGTTCGGCAAGTTTAAAAAATGAAGAATTCAGTCCAGTATCTGATTCTTTGTCAATAACAATACATGTACAATCCGGAAAAGAACTAATTCAAAGGCTATCCTTTGCCAGAGAGAAAACACCATCACCCTCGTTCCACGAATTTATGCGTTCATGGGTTCAGCTTGAAGTCTGACAGATGTTCGTCTAATTCTGACCGAGTGCTGTTTTACCAGTCTACGAGTGGCAGTCAATAGATAATAGAGAGTAGATGACGACTCGGCGTACGAAAATGAAACCTTTTTTTACTGAAACTACTTCATGTAGCGTCGCGATCTCACACTAATTTTCCCATGCATTTTTTAATGTTTGAGTCCCTTTAAGGAAATTTCAATTTTGCATTTTTATAGAAAAATTGTTGTGGTACCGTGAAAATTCTGTTAGTAATGTCAACATGTTTTTGGCTTACTAACTTATCAATTTATTAATTTTCTATAGCCAATTACACATTTTTATGCCTGTAATGTTCTCCTGTGTATGGATTCTCCTGCCTCCATCTATTCTACTCATTAAGCTATGCGGATGTCAGTAAGAGCTAAAAGAAAAACCTAGTTGTCGATGCACAAAAAACTTAAATCCTAACACAAAAACTATGAACGGTGATATTTTTTACCCCAAAAAACTCAGATTGAGGTAAAACAGGTTATCGAGCAAATTAAAAATATGTAAACAATTGTAGTAAAAATAAACGGCTTTGAACTTTACCTAAAACATCCTCTGCAGGAAATATTTGTACAGGATGAGGGAGTGGAGAAAATTTGCGAGACCAACAGACGGAGAAGGTAAGGTATTTACTCAACGCTTAAGCTTCGAAAAACGTGCCAATGTATTTTCTCGGGTGATTTCCAGAGGAACGAACGTATAGGTTTGAACGCCACCTACGCAATTAGTCCTTGTGTTTTCTAGTCTTAAAAAAGTTTTGAATGCTCACCATTCCTTTTAATTACGGAGTGGGTTACTCCGTTTTATGGATATCGGGGAAGGGGGCATGTTGGGCGATCTTCATGACTTTTTTGCACAAAAACCTAAACACTGTATTATCATTAGGCTAATATACCGATTAACATTGAATCCGGTTTAAATTGACGTATACAAATTCTTTAGATTTTTACAGGCGCAGAGTCCTTTCTACCTACACAAATTCTTTCTTCATCCCAGAATGAATCCTCACTTACCTCCCTTCATCCCGCCCATTAAGGTAGGTCTATACTTCCTAGCCGCCTCAATTTAACGGTCGCCGCCTGTGGTCGCCTACTGGGGTGGTTGAAGCCCAACGAGAAACTGTGAATGCGGCGCTGACAAAAATGGAGTGGGGAACGATTATCCTTTGGTGGGGATTGGAAAGATCTGCTCCTTTGTCAATGCAGGCTTGAACGTTTAACTTTGCTTTTGCATTAATACGAAAACAGCATCAATGGTTGTTGTTTTTTTGCGTATATGAAAGACGATTCTATGATTTAAGTGGGCTAAAAATCCTCATTTCGGAATCTAGCCTTCGCCGCATGCCCCAGAATATTACCAAAAAATTCGGAAAAACCAAATGTTTGCAATGTATTATAAAAAAAAACACAACCAATTCATGATAAAGTTACTCCACTTAAACCAACAAATAACTATTCATCTACAGAACACAAAAATTGCAAGTCTCCAGCTGTCACCGCAAAGCTGTAACTGGGTTAGAGGGAAAATTCTGAAACAAGCTTCTAAGCCCCGGCATAGAACCAACTTAAGCCTATTCTTTTTCTACCCCTTGTCTGCTCATCCAATATGCTTATTACGGTCTTCAGCAACCCTTCACCCCACATCAATTTTTCTAACCCCCTACTCAGCCTACTCCTAATCTCATCCAGAATCCATACTCAATAAAATACTTTGTACTTTTCCACAGAATTCATTTTACGGTATAACGCGTTTCACCAATCTACGGAATCATCGAGTACAAATTAATAGTAATAAGTTTTGTTTATTGGCCGTTGTTTGTAGTCTCAGTTACGAGATTGGTTTGGTAAGGGAGGAGGCAGTTATACCGTGGCTTATGACGTGCCTTGGAAGTGTAGGCGCGCTCAAGTGGCTTGAACAGTTAGTTTTTTTTATAAGGTTGATTTCTCGGAAAGGAGTGGGGTGGGGTGCGGGTACAATTGCTCATCACAAAGGATCGTGTTAGGGTCTGCCAAGTGCCTGAATCTTTAACTCATTACAACTCATTATATATACAATCATCTATCATTTATTGGAGGTAGTTTTCCTGGTCCATGAGTACATTTTAAGTGTACTGGAAAACTCACCACACACGATGCCACACCGTTTCGTGATGAAAACTATGTTTAGTTAACACTTGCTCCGCCACCATTATTTTCTTCAAACACTCTACTCACCTTTGATGGCTCATTGGATGCAAGAGATGAAAAATAAACACTCATAGTCACGTCAGTTTTTAGTACTGGAAATCAAATTCGACGCAGTCATTGAATATGAGAAATGAATTGAATGAGCCTTTTGCACGAAACGATGAAGGGTATGAATACTTTTGTTTCATATTCAGCATTCAAGGAAATAATTGTTCGGGGAAGGGGAATAAAAAGTTCAAGCGAATGACTGAGGGACTTGGACAGCAAAGCACAGAGCCATTGGAAGAATGTTGCCACGAAGGAACTAGGAGAACCAGTGATAGAAGATGAAAGAATGATTTTTATGAACAGTGCACAAGGAGAGAAGGCATTCTGTCAGAAGATTTGCGCACAAACGGCAAGCAGTACAAGCTTGGAAGTAGGGAGGCATTTAGTTAAAACACACTTATAGAGCTCGAAATTAAATATGGCAGTTAGGCTTGGCCGATATTTGTAGAAAAACAAAGGTGCTCAGGGGAGATGAAAATGTGCTTTTATCGGAATGATGATGAAGATCAACTGGACGGATATAATTAACAAACCGATCTATTCTCTAACGACGTTGATAATATTTTACGAAATCCGACATACTACGGTAGATCAGATCATGAGAAGAAAATTAGGGAATAGACTGCAGAACGGACAGATTTAAAATGTCATTTTTCCCGCGAATGATAAGGAACCATAAAAGCTGCCAATGAGATTTTTATCTGGGTTTGTCGATAGATAGTGTAGCTCTTAGTAGTAGTAGTATTCCCTAATACTTGAATCCTTATCTGTTTACCAGTAATAACAGCACGCCGTGCATGATTTCAACATAACTCTTAAGTCTCTGTCCATTTGTGTAGTAGCAAAATACATATATACTAACGGACCCTCTCCATTATGGGCGTATCTGTAGCGTAGTGCTACATCGCTAATGCTTGTGAGGCTTCGTCTCATGACAAGCATTAGCGACTTGTGCTAATGCATAATTAGTCGTAGTTACACTAACTTTAGGGTATCTTGTAATGCATGTTGGTGACTACACACACCCTGCCACATACCCCTGAGGTGGCTTGCAGGGTATTTTGTAGATGTAGATGTAGATGAACAATGAAGCCCTCCTAAGAGCAAGGGGAGGATAGCGTTAAGTGAACATTCTGCGGTGTGGTAGGCACAAATATATTGAACACATTCTGGAACTATTCAGTCTTCTGAAAACAATAGTTAAAAGATGAACATATCGTACAAATTACTGAGTATGACCTACGATGCTGGGCGTAAATATGACTGCACTCGCAATTTCTCATTTAAAAAATCAAATTTCACAAATACAATAGCAATTTCACGCACACGCATTTTTACAATCAAAAACTCATAACGAAAAAGAGGTTCTGGTGTACATCAGAGATAATAAAACGTTAACTAATAAAAATTACGGAGAGAAACATTTTTTTCCTACCCCAAAAAAAGCTCTCGGTCACGTTGTCTATGATAGTGATGTCACCTTGTATTTTCTTTTTTTTAACTTTCGTTAAGAAATCACAAAAGATACTACGAAGTGACGTATTTTTACGTGAAAGTTTTGGATATATGTGCGATCTGTTCTTCTGGAAAATGAAATATTTAATACATTATAAATTACGCTTATTCGAGTGCTAAAATGCTTAACTTTAAATTACAATCCTCGTTTTCCATAAAATTAATATTTGGCTGGAATAAAGCGGTAGAGAATGGAGTTGAATGCTACTGCAAAGCAATCTTCGAATTTATGGCTGCTGACAATCACATTGGAATTAAAGCAAATGCAAACAGAAAAGGACATAGAAAAGAGCTTAGAGACGATAGAGAGATATATTGCAGGACGATCTGGCTCAAACTATCACTTTTCCGGTCGCAATAAGGGACCATAAGAGGTTGTCAACTATAGGCTTTTTAAAGCTGGCCAAAGTTTATTTTTTTAAATTTCAGCATGATATGCAAATTTCATTGTGAGGATTACCCGTCATCAACTTTGTCATAATTACTGCAGGTTTTATATATTCGCACGACTGAATTTAAAACAAATGGTTCTCGTGAGGTTCTATATGATAGCAGTGTCTACCCTGTATGAGTAGAATGATGGCTAGAGGCCGTAATGCCTGTGAAACCTCCTTTAAGGTACGTTCATTTAACACAACAGTAAGTCAAGTAAAATAAATAATAACTATGTGTTTGTGAAATTTACGGTCAGTGCATGCCTTGTGTCCCCTGTGCCACACTCTGGAGGTTACTTTCCGGGTACCACGGAGATGTAAAGGAAAAGGAGTGCCTTTTCCGTGGCACTATTCGAGATCAATATAAAACTACGGCAAAGCGAGTGCTTTAAAATACAATTTAACACTCTTTACTTCAGGGATGGGTTTCCTCGGGAATCTAAAGTCATTTTTCCCTTAAGTCTGGACCCGTGACGGATGATTCTATGGTTTTAGGCATTTTAAAACTCTCCATCCCGAGCCATGGCCGTTGAATACGCTTCGAATATTGGCCATTCCTGATGATTATCCTTAGGTATAGGCATGTGATGGAGAGGGACTCCTAATGGGAAAGAGAGGAACAGAGGAACTGAGAAAAAGGGAAAAATGCTCGTCCAGCCTCGGACGTAATGGCGGACATGAAGGGGAGGTAGGGTTGGAGTTGGAGTCGCGGGTGGTGACGCTGGACAATTTCCCGCTGCAAATTATTTTCCCTCCCTCGGCGGCTGGCATCCGCTCCCGACCCCTAAATGTCCCTTTCTCCCTCACCGCCAGCCTCGCTTTTGATTAACTCCCGCTCGCTAGAGACAGAGAGAGGGAGAGAGAGTGGGTGGGAGCCAAATAACCTGTCACTCGAACCGGATTACGCGTGACAGGGGCACTATAAAACGGGGTGGCCGGGACTGACCGTCCGTCCGGCGGGATCACTGCCCACCGGCCGCCCCTGCATAGCAGTTCGCACTGGGACGGAGGCGCGCGTTCCTCGGGCCGTGAACTCCCGCGATCCCGCTCCCTCTCCGCTGCATTGAAAACTCGATGCATGCCGATGGGAAATCCGAACATAGAACCGACGCCGCGGCGTCAACTTCTGAATTGACGCATCACCATTTGCCAGTTGCGGCGGAAGTGGTGAGAAATGAAAGAGAGAAGATGGTAATATAATGCTGTTCACCCGCATCATCACGGAATCGAGCCATTTTTAAATTCATTTGCTTAGACCCTCTGTAGTTGTCGGTAGTATTCATTTCCGACCAATGCGAAGATTTCGCATAAGAAGTTATGCACCACAATTTGCCAATGGCGGAAGGACATCACAGCGGATTCAAAGATCCGTATTGAACTTTGCTTTCATAAGGACGCTGTGAAAATACAATCAATAAAATCGAGTGAACAAGACGGCGGAATAATAATTAATATTTTTCTTACACGGGTAAACTGAAGAAACGACCTTGATATAGAAATAAATAATAAATAAGGCTGTTATAATTCGTTTATAATTTTAAAAAGATTCAAATACCTTGACGAACGAATGCACGCATTTATGCAGGCAATACTGAAATTAACGCAATGACTTTCAAGTCGTAAAGAAACTTGGGAACACATGTATTGAGATGGCATGCATGTTAAAAACACATTATTCTGCTAACTTAAATTTTCAAACTAAACATGAAATCGTATATGAACGGTGAAAATGATAAATTTTAAATAAAAATAGATATTGCACTAAAATATAAGTAACATTTATTTGAATAAATATGGTGAAGGTTTATTAGTGGTCACACTGATATAATTAAAAATATATTCAATAAAGAAAATTCCAAATCATTTAGTCCCAGGGATTGAATGTTTGCCATATTTAGACAAATCTGGTATTTTTAGGAACATCAAAACGCTACAGGGCTTCTTCAATAAATTAGCCCCAATCAGAGACAATTGATTACATAGGAAAATACAAATTCACGAGCTGTAACTGTATATAAAATATTTTACGGATACCATGCGGAAAGATAGATTTGAATTTTTAGGAAACTTGGTGAGGATAAAAAAGACCAAATTAACAACTAGGATTTGAAAGTTTCTCTTACATTAGATAAAAATACTAAGGGTGCATGGTTCTTTAATGTGAAAAACGACCTGCGAGGAATGGGAATTGCACGGGAGAACATGAAGGAACGTGACGTACTCAGGAGCAAAGTGGAAGGTTTTCGGATCTTATGAGAAGAAATATCGAGGACGCGGACGGGGCAGAAATGGACAGAAGATAGAATAAGGGAACACAGTTAGGAAACGAAGGAGCATTAGAAGAGGAAAATGAAAAGGCAAAAAAAGAAAAACAGCTAAGTCAACGTGGTTTTCAGTTGGACAATTCGAAAGAAGACGAATGAACAGCTTGCTTTAAAAATATATTTTTCCTCGATAACGGCGTTTCCCTAAACTTTAAACTCTAATTTATTTCCTCTAAACTTTTTCCTTTAAACTCTTTCAACTCTAAACTCTTTCACGCTAATGCCATCACTTTCATATTACTCTCTGTCCAGCTTCAATCTGTAACTAACTTTTTGCATCACTGTGAACAAGTAATTCCAAGATGATAATGAAGACGCTCCAAGCCCTTTCATAGACTTAGTAGGGACGACGAGAGAGACTTTATGGTCTCAAACTCTCCGTATTAAAATCGGAAGAAAATCAATCAAGTCCCCTCATCCACTATCTCTTAGCCATTATCGTCTTCTTCCCCACTGCATCCTCCTTATCTCGTGGTCACTCACATCATCCCCTTGTTATCTCTCTCCCTTTCCTCCACATTTACAGCCACCTTCGTCTCAATCTCCCTCCCTTTCTCTTCCAACGCTCTCACGATATTTGTTCCTCCATCCTCCTAATCACTCCTCCCCAATCCGAATCCCTTGTCCCCTCGTCGAAATCCCTCTTAATCCTCCCCCAAAAACTCCCCCCTTCTCCTTCTCCCAACGTTGTCCTCATAAGTTCCTCCCTGTCTTGTTCACTTCATAAATTTTCCATTAAAGAATCAACCCGCCCTTCCCTTTGTCACTCCATGTTCCCCGATCTTAATGCGTACTTCCCCTCCATCCTTACATCTTCAACTCAACGAATTTTCTCGATTGAAGAATCGTTCGCCCGAATCTCATCCATTTCTTACGATTTGAAAGAAGTCTGAGTGGAATCTAGCTCACCCTCGGCTGCCTAATAAGCTTTTTCAATGGCGATTAATTCAGAATTGTTTTCCTTCGACTTTTGCCTAAGCGAAAAGCTCAAAAATGTTGGCAGGCAAAGGGCCCTTATCCCGACTTCTTGGCACCCGTTAACTATTCGAGTCGGTCACGTCTTCCAAATCTGCTCAATTTAAACGTCAAACTTGGAGATAATTTGCATGAGGAGAGATACGACAAGAGTTCGTTTCACACTGCTTCACACTTTAATTCAAATAAAGTGATGACTACAGCTTTTTAATCTGAAATGGTTAATGCATGCAGCACTTAAGGTTAGGATTACCTAAGGGACTCAAACAGCAAATGGTATTACAGAATAATGCCCCTTGAAGAGATTGACTGTGTGACATTTTAAGAAGGGGATAGGGCCATGAATATTAAAATCTTCGTTTTCTAGCGATTTCTGCCAACTGTCACGTTCTGGACACATAACTTGGAACCTAACCCTATGGAAACTGTAGTACCAAAAGGAAGCCCAGTCAACTTGGAAAACATTGTTCAGAAAATAATATCTAATGAAAGTAGAGCAAAATTTAACTGTTTAATGTTAATTCAGGTCAAGAAAACTTATTTCCCAAATCAATTTTCACAAACCAATTAACCTTTATAAGAGATAGATAAGGACTTCGTGATTGGATAAAGATGAAACACTTCAAATTTGCCCTTAGTGACTTCATACACGCGGCAACACTTATTTGTTCGTTAACTGAAGAAAATATTTGTAAGGAATATTCACCGATGATATTTTCGTTATTAGATCTCTCGAAGAAACAGTTGAAAATTCATGCATAGTTTAAGATTATTAATAACACTCATTAACGTGAGGATCATGAATAAATTATTCGACGATGAAATTCACGCAAAGCACATGGTTAGTTTTCGCATTACAAACTGTTTTTGCAAGGCACCTCCCTTAGAATTAAGTAAAACTAAATAACATAACACCTTTCAAGACTAATTTATCTCATAAAAATGTATGCCATCATTCCAATATACGTGTTGATTACGCATATCTACATTTACGCGTACCTGTCCACTCCAACTTATCTAGTCACTTTACCCCATTGAATTTACCTTGTTGAAACGCAGTTACAGCTTCATGGAAATCAACGCACTACAAATCGAGTAAACCTAAGTCCATTTCACAAGTTGCACAGATTTGGAGAAAACAAGGCAGGTTTCCTTTCAGCATTATTTTAACCCAAGAAAGGGAAAGGTAAAAAAAATAATGGAAATGAATGGGCCAAGGAAGTTTGCGGTAGTGAGCACGTGCGGCTAATGGGCAACAAAGAACGTGACATGTGAAATTCTGAGCGGACGAGTGACTTTTAAAGTGTAAAGAACGAGTTCAAGAACGGAAGATGAAAGAGATATCGCATCTGAGATAGGATTCTCACCAAACGAACGAAAGAACGTCGTGCTTCAACGCCGAGCTACGACTAAATTAAGATTTACGGTCCAAGCAAGGACATAAAATAATAATTTCACTCTCTCGTATGCTAGATGATCAGAATTGTGATGAAAAGAAAGATGAAAACGGAAGTAAAGCGGTAATAATCTCCGAGTGCGTGACACTCCATATTAAAGGTTTAAAATAAGCATATAATTCTTACATATATCCTGCAAAACGATATATTGGCAAAGACAGATATTATTAAACTTTGTGAAACACACAATCACACATGAGGATATATGTTTTGGCTTGCCATGGTGAAAAGTGATATTTGTCATCATAATTATATGTATTTTGTAATCATTATTGCTACCGGCAGAACTAAAATATCAAGCATTATTTCGGATTTGGTGTAATAGAAAAATCTGCAACCTCTCCTTATTTTTATTCTAATTTCGGAAAATCGATACATAAAGGTCCTTCATTTTTCAAAAAATATTTTAAAACGATGGCTTTTGTAAATTATGTTGTTTTAAAGTTATTGGTGCTATAAATTTAAGTTATGGGTGTTGTAACGTGTTTTATCAATTGTAATATTTTTTCCCCTTGCAATCTCATTAATGCAAATAATGAGAAAATCGAGACTGAAAAAGTCAATGGTGAATGGAATAAACCCAATGCGGAGACGTGACAGTAATATTTGTATACTTTAATTAAAAAAAGATTCCCGGAGCACCAAAAATAACTCAGCCTACGATGAAATCAAAGGCGAACTCTTAAGATATATCTTAGCTTCACTTTTATCCAGTTGAATCACCCCTATTCCTGACACGTCTATGTGTGTGATAAACAGACATACGAACATGCCTTTGGATGAACGAAAACTATCATTTACTTCAACGCAAAATTTGTGAAGTCAAATTATTATGGAGGCTGAAGAACAGGATTCCTTACCCTAGCATCTGAATTCAAAGGTCGTCAGTGTGGGGGATATATTACGAGAGGAACCCCAATCACTAACTAAATAATATATTATGTACGCTTCAAACATAATGCTCCATATGTTACACGGAATGAGAAATGTGGCCTCCTTTGTTTCATTATATAGTAGTAGGCTCAAGCCGAAACCTAGTATCACTACCGCTTTCTTCTATTTTTCATAAAAACCTCCATTGGCAACCCGTATATCCGTATTGGCGTAGAATATTTATTGCGGCAGTATTACCGCTCACTTTGAGAATATTAGGTTCTATTTCTTATCCAACTTAATGATTGGAGTTTCTCTCTATCTATTGAATGTGCTGAAGTTATCGCAGATGAAAGCACATCGATGCCCTTCAACACACACAAACGCTAATGAATGGAACGATGTGCGCTAGCAAAACATTCGATAATCCGCCTGTAGCATTTTGTAGGTACAAAATTATCATCGCCAAATATATTGTTAATATTACTCAAATTCATTCAAACTGCATGCTTAAGAAGTAAGTTTACTACCTCAAAGAAACTTTGGTTTTACATTATCAATTTTTGACTCTTTTAGTGAAAATGAACTTATCAAAAACAATGGTGGATGGCAATTCCAAAGGTCTTTTCTCCTCAAGCGCCCTCCAGGACACTTCAACAATGCTAAGATCTGCGTTGAAGTGCGCGGCATGACTGCGCAGGGCCTAAAAATGAATGGAAAGGAAGTGCCATGCTTTGTTGTTGAGTAGCTTATTAGAGATGATGGAAAATTCCTGATATTTTCGGTATTCCACGTTTTGTTTACAGTAACGCAGCTCAAAACCCATCGCTCAACCTCTTCTATGCAGCGATCTTTAAATTCGATTGCTTTTCCGAAATGTTAACCACACTCTGTGGCGTATCTAGAATTTGGCTCTATGGGGTGAAGTCTAGAATACATTTGATAGGGTAAGTACCATTGGGTATAGACCCAGTCCAACGGGGTGAATATTTAGAAATAATAACAACAAAACTACATTTTTTAGTCCTTTTTGAAGTATTTAAAGATGTAACAGTTTAGGAATTTATGTATATGTAGTTTGTTATTTTTTTATATATAAATTTGGTGCCCTTAACATGGTTTTTTGTTGGGGGGGGTCCCGTTCAACAATAATAACGATTTTTATTGTCCTAGGAGTGGCACTCCTTTGGAACAGAAATCAAAGTACAATACACTTCAAATAAATGGAAGCAAACAATAAATACGAAAATGACCACACAATCAAACCCCTCAAATTCATTCCTCAAAAATATTCCAGCTCTATCACCCTACATAATCGTTCCATTATCCATCCATCCCCCTCCACAGCTCTCCAAAGCCCCAAAAACGCTGAGCAAGTGAACGCCATTGATTTGTATATTTTCTGGCTTCAGGAAGAAAAATGAGGGGGAGCAAAAACTGATGCAGATGCAATTTTTTCAAACTTCTACGGCTCATGAACGCAGTGCGTTCTTCTCCGTGACACTTTTAGGAATGAACGCTGAGGAATGGGGTCAACACACATGCAACCGAAAACACTTCCACAAGTTTTGAAACGTAAATAATGTACCTAGCGCTCATATGATGCATTTCCGTAATGCGTTGAATAAAAACTTTGAAAAGTTCCGGCGTTTGGGGTTGACAGTGCAGGTTTTAGTGCGTCATAGGCAGGAGTAAAGTACTCTTTTTGGGGGAAAGAGAGGGAAAAAATAATTCTAAAAGATACATAAAAGGGACAAAGCACTTTTTCGGTGGGTTCTCTTTTTCCTTTAAACAGAAAGAGTAAAAGAAATCATTCCGCCGCATTGAAAAAAGGTGACTTTTCTAGCGTTCCCTTTTGGTTTCCTGACATTTTTTTTTTAATGGCCGTTGACTCTTTTACTGATGACAGTCGAAACGTTTTTGATTTCCGAACTCCCCTGCCGTGCACAGCAGTAGCGACCGCCAAATGGGAAATCCCGACAACTCCCCGTGGGGACTCTGGGGGTCGACAACTTGATCCCATAACCACAGAGCTGCTCACCTCACTCTCTACCACTCCTTTCCCCTCTCTCCCTCCCCCCCCTTCCTGACGTCACGCTCCTCTGTGCTCCTGCCGTCCCTTTGCCGTCCTGTGCACCCTTTAACAACTCCCTGACCTCTAAAAAATATAAAAACTCCACCCAAGCTCTTCCAACCATACGATTTGCTTATAACTCATGGCAAAAAAAAAAGCGGTCAACTCATCGAAATCGCAGCGCACTGCGCACAGAAGCGGTTTTCGAATCCTTGGTCTGATCTAGAGAACCCAAAATGTGCGATTCTCCAATTTTTTTCTCCATACGCATCAGAGACGTATAAAATTTTGTATTTAAAAAAACATTATTTCGTCAAAAATAATTCGCGAACATGAAAAAAGTATGTTTAAAAATTTGGATTCATATGCCAGGAGATAGGGCGAGCAAGAAAACGACAATATTTGACCGGAGAAATGTAGTTGTTTAGCAGAATATCTTCCTTGGTAAATATAATGAGGAAATAAAATTGCAAATTAAAAATACTTTATACGATGCTCATTTTTACTCTATCAATAAACTACATTGACCGATTGCGGTGAGAAAAAGTGTAAGGATGGCATTAAATATTCAACCTTATACTTCGTTAAAAGCTAGAAGAGAAACATTTGGGATACGTATCCATAATTTTACCTACGTTACATTTCGCCTTTTATTTAAATTTCTTCCTATTGTTCCTTTTTCTTCACTTTTTGACCTGCTTTCATATAGTTATATAGCAGCTTCAAGTATTCGTCCTTAGCAATATATATTCAATTAAAAATAGCCTGACGCAGATAAAATGAAATGGTGTGTATAGAATTTTGTACTTCGGCGAGAAGAGATATAAAAGAATTGTGAACAAAGATCCAGAAAAATATTTTTAAAAAGAATTTTTAATATTAAAAAAAATATATATTTATTTTAATACCTTTCCCTCCTGAAATCCTTCTCGTGATCCATTTTTCTGCAATCTCCTCCGTTACGAAAAACACCCTCATGTTTAACGCGGTGATTTGGTATTTCAATATAAAACTACAGCCAAAGATTTTTGTTCAATTCCAAATGAAGCACTTTCCGTTTTACTCATTCCATCATGAGTAATTGTGATTTAAATTAACTTTTATCCGTAGCGAGTGATTACTTAAGTTGCTATTGGGCCAACATTGCCAGATTATGAAGAAATACATCAATCGAACCTTTTACTTCGGGTTTCCATGACTAAACATCTGACGAGAAGTTATCTGGGGCGGAAATTTTATTGATAAACTGGATAGTTAGTAATTAAAAAATGACTACACGCGGACACGTACATTAGCAAGTGAACACGGTGAAAGTAAACTTAAATTCTAAGCTGAAGGGTAAAATTAATCTTGTTAAAGTAACTAATTGCAAGAAAATAATTACTTTAATTAACTAATACGCAAGGGTAAAACTTATTTAATAATAGTCAAATAATTTTTATAATTCCTTATTTATAGGCGACCTGAATTAATGTAATATGCTGGTATTGAAATTAGCAGTGTTAAAATTTTGTTTGGTTGGCATTTCCTTCTATTTATTTTTTAAAATTTTATATTCACTTTTAAATATATTTTCAATTAAATGAAGTTTTTCACTGACAATAGCACCTACGGCGATGAAGCCGGGACCAGGTGTGACTTAATTTAGAGTTGGAATCGGACAAGAGCTTAGGTCAAGGCAATATGTTTGCTCACTCAAGTTTGGTGACTCATTGAATTTGTCCAATAATAGTGATCCGTCAACAAATGCTTTTAAATTAATAAATAAATTAATAACTCCTTATTCCAGGTCTAAAAATAATGCTTTCCCGTAGCCTTCATCAAAGTATATTGATAAAGTGATATGGCTTGAAAACTATAAATTTCTAAGAAATATTGACACAAAAGGAAGTCAAATACTAAACCCATGGTTATTATTTGTTAACGAATAGAGGGTGCCTATTGAGATTCAACGGGAAAAAGGAAAATTTAAAACGGTTTTATAAGGTAAAACGAAGCACATGATTTGACTTGCAAATTTCAAATACCATCAGAGATACCATATGCCATTCAATAACCACCAATGTAGAGGATGAGGTGAAACATACCCCGACTAAAATCTTACTGCATGTTCTCATATTGATTACATAAACTATGTCATGAAGGCCGTAGGCATAAATACTAGTGGTGGCACTAAATTAACACAGCAGTTGTACTGTAACTGTTTCGTAACCGAAACAATTTCAAAAATTAACAGTTCCGCGAAACACCCTGTTGCAGACTACAGCTAAAGGCTAAACAAACAACAGGCGATCGATTGGCGCTGTTAAAACATGGCTGGTAGTTCTGTATTCTATGAAATTAGAAATGTTTCACTTAATTAAAGAAACAATTTCATTTTGATTCATGACAAAAAGGTAATCACAGTTCTAATTCTAACTGCAACGATGGGTGGACATTTGTTGACTGAATCAACCAGCAACTACCTGCAACAGATTCAAACCCAGCAAATTGTAGCTCATGACCGCAACGCAACCACACGTACAGTTCAACTGGAACGGAATAGAAGACGATACAATCAGCTTCAGCAATCAGTTGCCGCTGCACAGAACAGAGCGCAACGGCTGCGGCACGATCAGGAAACTAACAAGTTGTTTGCAACAGTTATTTGAAACAGTTGTCTGACCGATTCAGTTACGGCTGCAGCCGTTTTCCTCCGACAACACTTATTTCACCGCTAGAAAGTACACATTTAAAGCCCATCTTGCGGTTGCCGATGAAATTAGAAGATTGATATTGTCAAAAATGTGAAAAAATGCTTTATTTTCGAGACAAAAGCACTAATTTCAGATAAAAGTAAAGTGCATGGTAAAATAAAATGTAATAATTAAAATTTGCATTTCTTTTGCCATCCAACAGTGAAATTTTCAAACCTTATATCATTAGTGCAAATAATTTAAAAAATAAAAAATGAAACCCCTGTACCAAGTTCAATGCTTTTCTTAAATGGCTAAAAGTTAACTGATTTGGGGAAAAAACAACCCCAACAAATTGTTGTTCGGGGTTTCAACTATTTTTCCGTCAGGTTTTAGATCACGCCCAGTATTGCTGCCAAATTTCAACTTCATAGGTCACCTGGAAGTCCTTCAAACAGGCGAGACTGACAGCTCGATCGCAGCGCCCTTAGCAGCGTTACAGACAGACATACCTTGGTAATTTTATAGATAGATTTTCAAAGCGCAGACTATGAGGGCTCGTTGGGATTATCACAAACGCGGGAAGACTTCAAAGGCCTAAATAAGAAAAAGGCTTGTTTTTCAGTTTGGGTCGGCGCAGAATGAGACATTTACTTTCGAGTTCAGTTGAGTGCTCTTCCTCCAAAAAGAAAAGAAAATCGACGTATCGTAACAATCAGCTACTGACCCAGAAAACTTTGGAAGAGAGGATCTTACGTCAGTGTCGAGTTCTTCTGCTTTTGCATGGTCGTCATCAAACGATTCATTTAAATATTTTTTCATCAAATTAAGCATTAATAATACTTACCTCGTAGGCTTCCGCGGATGTAGTGTTGACTGTTTGTTTTTTCGGGATTCATTCCGCGATGTTTAAAATTCCAAAAAACAATATTTCGCTGATCCTCCTGCCAGCTTCATCAGGTTCCGTTAACCTGATGAAGCCGACAGGAGGACCAGCGAAATATTGTTATTAGCAATTTTAAACATTGCGGAATGAATCCCGAAAAAAGAAAGTCATTAATAATACTTTGCTGTCTTTCCCATCGTAAATCTAAGAATGACCAAAATTTACGCCTCAGTATGACACGAAAACATTCCCATGCATTGTATTTTTGTCCGCAATTGCGTCGATATTCTATCACTCTTCTTAGAAACTGCTGATTTTGCATTCGCAGAAAGTCAGTCAATGACATGGAGCGGGAATAATAATAAATTATTTAAGTAATTTTTTGTGGAAAATAATTTGACTGTAAGTCTACTTTACAATGAAATCAGATATCTCCTGACAAAGGAATAACAATACAAGGAGCAACTTAAAGAAACTTACTTATTCTAAAAAGATATCATGATTAATTGCAATTCCTGTGAATGGAGTTGCATGAGAAACAAAATTAGAATGATATAAATTTTATTTCACTCATTCTGAGCAGGTCCTCATCCCTTTCCTTCTTCAGCTCGCTACCTATCATCGCATATCCCGAAATAACCAGTTTCGTGATCTTAAGCCGTATACTTTTAACTGACATAAATAATTTCTTCTCTGTGGATCACAAAACTGGAAAATGCTTATTTGTATGAACATATGATGAAAATAAACGCGTTAAACTTCATCTTAGCCAAAAACATGACATCCCACCTCACGCCCTCGACCAAATGTCAACATGAATGCTGATCTAATTTAAGGAAAACAAATTGCATGCTCACGATAAATTCCTCATTCTGCGTTCGTTTTCATTGACTTCTTTTGAACTGGGGAATTTATTTCCACGTCTAATATGTGATTTTGGTTGTTAATTTTTTAGCGTTGAGGTTGATTTTAACCCTTCTGTCAGTCGCGCTCCAGCCTCAAACCTTCCTCTTCGCTTTCTTGGCACTCCCACCTTCCCACAAAATTGCGGAGGGACCAATCATGAGTCACGTAGCGCTAAGATGTGAGTCTCCTCTTGGGGAGAACTGGTATTTGGGAACTTGGGGAACCTTTTATTCGTTCGAGGAGCAGAAAATCCTTGTGGGAAAAGAGGACCGATGAGGGCTGGTGGTATAATGATCCCGAAAAGAGCGAGGCAGAGAGAGAGAGTGAGAGGAAGATGAAAAAAATGATTCCGTCAGAGTGCGGCGAAAAAAGCGATGGAAGACCTAAAGCTAAATGAAGTTCGAGTTCAAACATCACTCTGTCAGGACACCAAGCAGAGTTATCGAGTTTAAAATGTAGGAAAATCGGCTCAGTAGTTCACCTAGAGCTCCTATGGCGTTTTCATGTATTGGAAGAGTTATACGAATAGTGCAAGGAAAGAAAATCTTTGAAGCAGTGTGGTAATAATAGTTATTGATTTGGGAGGATAAAATCTCTACTATTTTGGCCGTATGTTTTATTAAAATAAGCTCTGCGAGGATAGGATAATGGGAAGATTTGGTAAAGGAAGTGTTCTGAATAAATAGGCAAATTAATGAAAGGTGATCGGAGTAGAGATGTAGAACGTGATAAAATGAAATTCCTAATTCGTTGCAAATTTCAGGATCTTAGTGTATGCATATAAAAAATTCAATAAATGTCAATGGCTATTACGAGTGGATTACAGAGTACTACTTCAACTGAACACATAATACAGCTATGGGGAATTGCCAGCGGTGGATGTATAATACGCAACTTTGAGTTCATATCGAGCATTTGGGAGTAGTTTCAGGAATATATGACAGGGAAACTCAGCAAAATACAACCGTACTTTTTGAATATTCTGATGAAAAAACTCAAATCGCCATTCAAAACCGAAAATATGATATCAGAAATTACTAGACTAAGACTTTAATACCACACTAAAAATTGGCGGCTCAGGGCTAAACTAAACTTCTTGCCAATGCGTCTTCACGTGAAATGAAGTAAAAGAAATAATCCCACGTCATACTAAACGAAAAAGTTACTGGTATACTGAGTTACTCCCTTTCAATCCCTTTTCCTTCTTGATTTCCTGTTCCTCTTCACTTGTAGTGGAGGGACACCTAAAATCACATCCCTAACACCCTTACGGTGTATCCCTAATGCCCTTCTAAGAGAATTGTGCACATGATGTTGTCCCTGATAAAATTGAGGATTGCTCGGCCTTCGTGCAGGCCATGACTTGGACGGAAAAAACTGTTTTGTCCATCCTACTGTACATTTGAAGAGTGACAACAATTTGGGGAGAGTATCTAAAAATGCCATTCGCATCATAAACTACAGAGTAAGCTAACCAAAATTGACTAACCAAGCCAAAGAGAAAACTTTTTTCTCCAAAGTACACGTTATTAAGTCTAAAAACAGTTATCATTTGCAATAATAATAGGCTATACGGATTTTTCGTCAAATTTCCATGATAATTAAGATTTTCTATGGATATTAATAGACAATGTTAATAGATACCCAATGACTAAAATCAAATTTTAACACTGAAGAATGAAAATTAAAACCGGCAATTTATAGTTGCCGGTTTTGTTTTCAAAACCACTTTGCTGTGTTGAAGCCAATAACATACAGGTTACTAACTCCGTCGCATCAATGCTAGGGAAATTATCATCAAATGGTATCACAATTAAATTGTTGGCTAAAAAATATCAATATGGTGGTATAAATGTAATGTACAGTATGAGTGAATAAAGAATCCCACCACTAAATATTTAACTATAATTGAATGTTTGCTCAAAAAGATTGCTGTTTTTAGGAAACGAATTTTGAAGTTGGTATTATAACTAAAAAGTGATGATTTCCTTCGAATGGTGGAAATATAAGAATGCAACAATGACATAATCCAGGGAGAAATATAGGACACCAACACAAAAATGCGTCATAAAAATGCCTCCTGCTCCTAAAGAATTGCTTGTAAAGAGTTTCAAACGCAATGACACATTTCACATTTTACATGTTAACATGAAATAATACTGCATACCGTAGCATAAATAGCAACAATTTTTATACAATGAAAGAGTAACATAATTCGAAACATGAGTAAGCTGTTAAAACTTTAAAATTGTAAGTAAATATTTACTTTTTAAGAGACATTTTTGGACTGGCACTAAACAAATTTTGTTATAAATATTTGTATTTAATTTTTGTCGGAATTTTAACTTGGTTTCACATAAATTAGCTCCTACAAATGAGAGATATAACACCACATTCATTTGAATCTCCGATCATATTTTCCCCTGTTACTGGAGGGATGAAAAAAAAAAAATATTTTTGTAGGTGTAAAATCCAGGCGAAAAAACCAAACCGGGGTAAGAAATTCGGCTGCAGTAGGCATACTAAAATTTTATTGTTTATTTTTATAATAATAGTTGTATTACTCTGAGTTCTCATCTCTTTTATTCTTAACGAAGCTTTTATGTGGAAACTTACATTGGTGTAATGAACATAGGTTGGAACAAAATAAATCTTCATTTGAATTCAAGCCATTTTACGCCATAATAATAATCAGGAAAGGCCTCTGCTTTGCAATAATTGTACCTTAATGGTAATAATAACTTGACCTAGGAATGTTTTAAAATGTGTAATGTCCCGACAATATAGGGCCGAGGCCATTAAGAAATGGGTTTCTCACATATTAAAGTAGCTAAATAGTAGGTGAGAACGGGAATTAATTATATATTATTCAGAATTTCAGATGATATCACCAATCTAGGAGACCAATTAGGTATCTAGTCCGGTTCTTTCATATAATCCTTAGAGTGTGCCTCGCTCTATTGTAGCATAAGCTTAAAAATAATTGGGCGGGCCGCTGAGCGGACTGACCTTCCCATCAATTTGATCCCTCAAGGGATCAGTGTCACTGGGAATGGAGACGAACACACAGTTATTCCCAGTTTCCACTAACGAAGTCCAAACTGGTGTAACCAACCCACGCGCATTCTCACTACTTTGGCGTTAAATACCCTTGTTGCCCTCTCCAGATATAGCATAGTATTGGTGAGAAGCAAGCACTTAATTTTAAACGAAATTAGAATTACCGCATCCATGAGACCTTTTGCAATATTCTTAATGGTTATAAAAGATAATGTCACTCATCTCTGTTTATTATAAACATAGGTATATTAAGGCATTCTTCATTTTTTTTGCTCTATTTGACTATCGTTTCGTATGTTTTTCGACCCCTCCCCCCCGGCGTCAGCGCCTACCACGGTAAAACCGTGCACAAAACGGATGCACCGAGACATGAGCCCTTGAATGCCCACTAACAAGTTTTTTGTTGGCACTGGAAACAAACAGTGGCGGTGGCAAGTATCATGATTATTTAATGAATGATGAATTTTACTTCGTAGTTATTGGTGATGTTTAGTCGTTCGAAGTTTACATTAGTGTGATACCTGTGGCTATCTTAGGTATTTTACGTCTCTATTTGCGATATCACTTAAAACTTATGTAAAATTAGTTTGCATATGTAGATCCTAGGATTGATTTCCCCTCCATTAGCAAATAACGAATACGCTTGTAAATAATTTACAATTCCATTTTGGACTCGACTTCATTAAAGCAGACCCAGAGGTTGTATAAGCGTTAAACACGATGCACGCTACCCCGCTGCAATTTTTTGGAAATTAGCCAGGTCCCATGATTCTTCACCTCATGATTTCCAGGAGCACAACGAAAAGGGGTCTAAAGCATGCATCGCTTGGACCCTTCGCTCAACCCCGTCTTGGGGAGCCCTTGATTCGGCCCCTTAACGTTTTGGACACCTTTCGCAAGATAGGAATCGTCGAGGTGATCTTCAAGGGTGCATAGATGCCGTTTTGAATCTACTTAAGTTGGTGGTATTAGAGACTGCATGCCAAAGCCGTACGGATGTACATTCCCACAGTGATTTTTGCCCACAGGCATACGCCGCACCGGTGCGTACTTCACCTGCGAAAACGGGGCTATGCACTCCACTTGTGCGAGGAGTAAAAATAAAACAAGCGATACTCAACGACACGGAGGATAACAGCGAACAGTGCTCGATTCACGGGAGTAGTCACTCTAGCTACCGTTAGGTACATCGAAATGGCGCGCGACGCTCTCGTACAAAGAGTTTAGTTCTATTTATTTTGTTTGGTATTTACGCTAGACAATAGCGTGGACGAGGTTGGCAAAACGAGCTTGTGTATATTTTTTCCCCTCGTTTTCATTAAGTACAAACGTAATCGACTCACCCAGGGAATATTAAGCCCTAATTTCAGCAGCATGACCCCTTGGAGTGCGGTCATTTCCACCTTATTCTTTCGGAGACCTTAAATGCTCCCCGTGAGTACCCACGTAATGCAGGACGAAGAGGCAGGTTGAAAAGGGAGGGGAGTTCATCTCCGTTTGAATGCGAAGAGAGGAAGAAGAGGAGTAGGAGATGATGGGATAGAGAGGAACGACTAAAGAGAGCAGGAGGACCACGAAAACGTTGAGGACTCCTCAAACTGTTATTCAGCTTTTTTTATTCCTTTCTTTTATTGCTCTTGCATTGTTTTTTCTTCCATCTCGTTGCGTAACTGTGTGGGGAAACAAGTGGCCGGCTGGTCCTATCTTCCGTAATGGTGGTCCGAAAAACGCCCTAAAGGGATGAAAAAAAATTATCGTTGGTGGTCGCGACGCAGGGCAGAGGAAATGAAAAACGATAGAATTAAAGCAGGTAGATACGAGGTGACAGTGAGACCCCCACAAAAGCATAAGCACTCCACTTTTCTCACGTTTACCTCGCAAGTGGAAGATCCACTTTAACTCGGGTTGTTTTACACGGTAATATATTACGTACTAAATTTGTACACCGCACTGCGAGCATTGTTCCCTTCTGGATTTCACATTATCTTGCACCGTGCAAATAAATCGGTTGCCTCCTTGAAATATTGTTCTCAGAATTTTCTGAAATAAAAATAAAGCCCTCACCATCTTTGTTCATAATTGTGATAAAAAGCATTAGAACAAATCGGGAATCAAACTTTTTATTTTGCTATCAAATTCTGATACATTTCAAAATTTTAAGGCAACTTCTATCTCTTTTAAAGTAGGGTTTTAAACCATTATTTAAAAAATATCACTTCAATGAAAAAATGACTTAAAATTCCACGAACCCGAGGAAATTCCTAGCAAGTTCGATATTCAAAACTCAGCGGCCATAAATTTTAAAACCATGGGAGGTAATTAAAAACATCTTGGAATATAGTTTGCAAGTAAATTTTATCAAAATTATAAGCGGGCGTTGGCTCAAATTGAAAAAATCCCGTAAAGTTAGAAAATAAATTTTACTATGGTATTAAACGTTTTTCTGACACAGATATAGGGTAAATTGTTACTCAATCGACTGATTATCTTTTCTTTGTCCATGCATCAGACAAGTATTTAAAGGAGCTACAAAGCAGCTGAAGTGCAAAATCTGACTAAGATAAGCATGAATCAAGTTAGTTTCAATTTAAGAGTAAAAATCTGTGTTCACAATGGTACCGACAGCAGAAAACAGTGAATCATTACACCCAGATTGAACGTTTCCTGAATGAGCTTGTAAAGTACACACAATAAGATAGGTAGACTTGTGGTTCATGGACAAATGACTACTACACTGGTCGTCAACCGCACTTTGGCTTAGGACTACTTTTGAAATTAACATTTGAAAAAATGCTTTGTATATTGTTTGATTGTCAGCTCGCTCAGGGCTTTCGTCTCGAATAAATAGGAGTTGTAACTCCGAGGAAAGTAATTGTTTCACCGCGAATATTTTTTTTGCTACCTGTCAATACCGGTTGAGTGATAATTATAGTTCATGAAATGGCATTTCTGTGTTGACGGCGACATTGTGACGACCCAAGACAGAGTATCTGAAATTGTAACAGATGTCTCTCTCTATAAGAATATCCTTGGAGATGAACGAAGCGAGTCACTTTAATGTGTGAGTCCTCCAAAATTCTGTGTATAATTAGCTTTTTTTCATGTATAGTTATCGTGTTCCGACGCTAAAATGATAATATGAGTAAATGAAGTGAGTCATTAGTAATTTCTTATGTATAGTTTTAAATATGTAAAACGACAATAAGAGCCATATCTATGTAGAGTCAGTAATTCCATATTAAAATAATAAACAATATTTTTCATCGTAGTAAATGCGTTATCCGAACGTTATATTTCACAGTAGTTGCTTCAAGTGAAGAATCTTTTATTCACCATGAAAGTTAAAACTCCTATTTTCACTAAAGCATACGCGTTAATATAGCGTTTTTACAAAGGAAAGACACAGAAAATTAGCAATCCTCGTTTATTTATTCGTAGAGATATTACAACAGTGCTAAAATAACTATGAGTGTTATTATAATCTAAATATGAATTGCATTTTTAGGTAGCAAAACATGGACCATAAAACGAAGAACATAATTAAATTAACTGGTGGAGAAACATTCAACTCACTGTAAGAGTTTCACAGTCTGTAAAATGACATGTTTTTCCAATTCCATGTTTCATCAACCTTTCAGCGAATACCTTCATGAATAATATAGTTATTGCTAAACATGTCGAATGATAAATTTAATTTTCTCGGATAAATACTTCACAGCAAGTTTAATTTAAATTCATAGATCAATTACCGTTATCTTACATTTTTTAACGAACATTTAGGCAGCTTGCACGCTATGTGGATCTCTTTGAAGAAAAATGCACCGTGCCATCGATTCTCTGACGACGATGCAAAAATATATACACAAAAGAGGGTGAAATTCATCATAAAAAATCATTTGACTCGACCGGAATTAGAACCCGGATATCCAAATTGCCGGCCGTTGTCTTAGCCAGATACAGCGCCAAGATGATGCTTAAAGAAGATGTTTCAGGTGTGACAGCCAGTTACACCTCCAAACCATCTTAAGATGGCTCCAAGTAATTACCGTCAGTGGGGAGATCCATGCTCGAAGTCCGGTCAAGTCAAGTGATTTCTAAATGGCGAATTAATTCTTCTAGGTGTATATCTTTCCACCCGTGAGTGTGACAGCGTCCCAAATTATTTGTGCAATCGTAACAATTGGAAACTTTGACGTAACAAAATTTCAGCTTTAGAAGCGAGAGAGGACAAAAGCCAGCAGATTGAAAATAAGAAGCAAGGGATAGAGAGAGAGAGGAAAAGGAGGAAATTGTAGGGGGAGAGAGAGAGAGGGAGAGGGACATAAGAAGGAGAGATGGAATGCAGAGGGTACGAAACGGGAAGTGAAGAAGGGCAAGAGGCAAGGTTAGGGTGCATTCGCGAGAAATGGGAATCCACCCGGGGTAGGGAAAGAGAAAGAGAGGCTGGGGTGAGCATTACTTTTTACGAGATGGCCGCCATTAGAGGATGGGGTAAGACTCCCGGATGGAGTGAGGAGTCATGGGAAGGGGTGTCGAGATGGCAATCTCCAATGGGGGAAGGGAGGGATCCAAAGATTTCGGAATGCCCTCCCCCCATGCCGAATGCTGTTTTAATAATGCCCTTGTCTCTTTCCATCTTACTCCCTCCGCATACGAGGGGCCGCTCTGCATAATGCTGAATAATGCATGCCCTCCTTCATATTTCTCTCCTTTTCGCCCTTATAGAAGGAGGGGATTATTTTCCAGGGAATCCGATCCTTTTACTGCACTCGACTCCTGAGATTCCCCGATTATGTTCGCGGTATGTAATCTCGGCGTTATTTTTTTCCTGAAATAAATACTTCGCATCGGAAAGGTTCATCGCCATGGAGACTAATTCCATGTCGCGCAGAATTTTAAGAAGGGGATTTTGAGGGCATCCTGTCTTTGTGAACCGTCGTAATACTCAAAACAAAAACGCTTTCGGAGAAAAAGGGATTAGATTGGACTACAGATCAGGATAAGTTAGGATTTCAGTAGGGTTATCTCGAATTTAGTATAAAATGCTTTTTTCTTAATCGCCGGCGTAATTTTCTGGATTCCAAAAATATATCATCGTAAACCAATGCAAAATCTTTCAACTACCGTTAACAACTGCAAATGACCGAAGATTAAACTAAAAAAATGGGCCTGATAAAGGTTTCTCGGGTTTCCCACCACGTCAGGTACTTGTTGGCCAACGTTTCAATGGCTCACTCTGCCATCTTCCTCATGGCATCGACCTCAGAGATACTTTGAGGATGATGGCAGAGGTAGCCATTGAAACGTCGGCCAACAAGTACCTGACCTGGTGGGAAACCCGAGAAACCTTCATCAGCGTCATACGCCAGAAAAGAACCAAATCATATAAAAAAATGGGAATTTCCCTTTCCTAAAGAATTTGAATCTTCTAAATGCATCAATATTTTGTGTGTCCTATCATACCATACTTAACTAATTATAAATGCATAGAGATGCAAAAAAATCCTCAAGCATGTTTATTTGTATTAAGTGAGCCATCCTAAATAAGATCGAATTTATCCAACTAAATCGCATTTTTACAATTCCACCTCTCAGATTCGATGATAACTAATGGGAACAATTATCCTGGCATCCACTTATTACACACATGCATGGTTATGCACTAAATATGCATCCAAATTGCTGAGAACAAGGAGCGTCCCAATCTAGATTATCATCCGACTCCTATTTCAGCAAGAAGCCTTAATAAAACCAAATTTCAACACAATAACTGCAGTTTACTGGTCTTTGAACCTATGAATGTGCCCCGCATTCATGTGAAGATAATATTTCTGTACCTGGAACAATACCAGTAAAAATAATAGCATCTACCTCACAATATGACATAATAAATCTTACGTCAAAGATTTTCGGAAAAACGATTTCCCATGCTTCCTTTCAACATTACGTGTTTATTTCCCATTGTTTCCATGTTCTGCGTGCTTCGTCTGGATCAAAAGGGGATACAGCAGAGAAAATACGGCAAAGCCTAATTAATCCTTAATATTCTATTTTAATAGAGATTATAACAAGGCAAATATTAGGCGGAAATAATAAGAGGAGAAACAATTATAAACATTCAATTATAATCGGTTACTCTGTACACCGCTGGTTGTACAGTGGCCTCAAGTAAACACTGATGGACGGTTGGTGAAAGGGATCTTGAAGGAAAAGCTGGATAGGATCTATGAGAGAATTTTGGTTGGCCATTAGAAGAGTGACATCAAAATTCTGTAAATTTTTTTCCACGGATTCCCCAACGCATTTATCTCGGCGGCGCGAACGAAGACGATCTGTCCAAAATTTTTGGCACCGAACCTGCCGAATGACAATAAATATCCCCATATTCCCCTTCCATCCTCCGACAAAAAGGAAAAGAGTCATAATATATCTGCGACCTCCCTCCAGCACTCTTCATACCCTCTTCCACTTCATCACCGGCATTTGCCCAAAAACACCACCACTCCACACTTCCATTATTCCCCCTTCCCTTATGATCTTCCACTACATTTGTCCTAGGCCTTTAAGACTCTCGCACTTTTCCATACCCACAAACAAAAGCCAAGGGCGAAGGAAACTATGTTACTGCGAAAAATTTGGTGAGTTAAAATAAAACCAAAATACATTGAGAATATGAAATGCCATATTTTGAGCGCCATAGTTATAGAATCATGAGTTCTCAACCTGCAAGGTGTCTGAGGTAGAAGAGGTAGAGCGAAAAATCACTTCACTTAGAATTTGATGAATTTGGCCTCATTTTAAAGAAAAAAATCTGATATTTCCAATGATATCAGAATATCAACCCCTTTCCGAACTACTTTTCGAGCAACGTGCCTAGAAATACAAACTGTATTACCTTAGATTGTGGCTGTGCGCTCCAGAAGGAGAATATTTAAAAAAAACTAGGAACTGCTAGCACCAAGATTTCGTCAAAAAACTAACGGTGCTTAAATTGCATGTTTTCTCAACTATTTATAAAAATAATCTAATTGTTACCACAGTAATTTTTACAGAATCACAAAACAACCTGCTGTTTTGAAGGGTTCTCAGTCGTACGGAGGGAAAAAATGAGTCAAGAAAGAGACTTATGTAGCTTTAGTTATTTAATTACTAAGAATTTTGGTCATATATAACTATATCTTTGCACCATTAATATTACATTATTTATTTCATACATCTTACGGACCCTGAAATCAAAAATTAAAATCTGAATATGTTCTCCATTATGACTTGTAACCCATCGCGCTCAAACCATCTTAAACTAGCGCGAATCTCACGGCAAAGAGTAAATTTTCAGAGGAAGTGGTCGCCTTAGAAACCGGGACTCAAGCCTCAGACGATCGCATTTCCGGTAATTCGAAGACCTACGCTATCCAACGCCAATCAGGCTCGTGAGGTGAGAAGTGACAAGTGACTAATCACAGAAAGATAAACGTACCTTCCGTAGTCAATACAGCATTCAATTCTCATTCGAGTGAATGAATATGAATGAAAGTGCAATGTCTTCATACAAAAGCGATGGAACCCAAGGCATTCATCGAAGATAGTTTAAAAATATTCTCACTCTGCTTTCGTAAGTTAAGTGCGGTACTCTATATCCCGTTCATGCTCTATCATATTAATTTTCACAACACATGATCCCAGGAATGGCATTTTTTAGACAAGATGGAACGACCGGTAAAAATGAAAATATAAATATCACAAAACTGCAGTCTGACAAGTTCTCAGTCAGATTGTTGATGCATTATGCTAAGAGAGCTAGAATAAATGGCAAAAGAGTGAAGCAACCTGAGTTATTCTATATTTCAATATGCCGAAAAACTATGTTGCTATGCCCTGGGATGAGAAGAAAGATAAACTTGCGAACTTCGTGAATTTCCAAAAAATGGGCGATCTTTCATTCTTCACCTCGGCATTTCATGTAGCATCAACTGTTGTTAAATATGCCATCTCATGGAGCTTGAATATTTTGTTTTTCGAGTTTTTCGCCGGCTATTCTGCAGGCTTCTTCAGGACAACTGTTTAATGAACATTTAAGGTGGCTGGAGCGGTAATCGTGAGTCGTTGAAGGCACAATCTAGTAACTTTTCAGTCAGAATAGTCGGAAAAAATATTCTTGGATCACATTTTACTCAAGTACACCTGTTTATACGTTGGAAATCACCATATATGTAGTACTCTATATGATGCCAGAGTTATATATCAAATTTTCGCCTTAATTAAGCATTGTTTTGACTTAGACTTTCGGCGCAAAATTCGAAATTTACGAGAAAATCATATCTAAATACACTTTTATTACTCGGCATGATATTTTTTAGCAGCAATTATAATAATTTGAAACTTATTATTTCGCATTTAGGAGAAAATCTGTACATAAGTAATCGAATTGTTTCAAAATATATGCCATGTGCCATAAGAGTAGTTTTCAAAATATCATTGAATTGCCAGGAAACCTAATGGGTAGCATGCAGTTTTTTTCACTTTTATTGATAGATATAACTAATAAGGACACGTATGCAAAGTTTCACGCAAATCTGTACATCACTCCAGCCACCTTAAAAAGACTATAAAAGGCCTGTAGGATAGCCGGAGAAATTGTGTCCAGGAAATCAATCGACGCGGCTAAAAACTTATGAAATGGAAGTTCCAACCTCCACCTAATCCCCGCAGAAACCTAAGTCTGACCTATTTATTATCTTTTCCTTCCTCCGATCCTCTATAACATTCTCCCTCTTAGCTCACTCTTCCTCCATTTCTCTTAATGGTTTAAGGCGGAGCGGATATTATGGTAGAATCTGCTTGGACATATATCAATAAACATACGCGCCATAGTGGATACCACGTAGCCAAACGAATTCAAATGCGTTTTCCCTCGCACACTTTCTCTCCAACCGTTCCTTTACGCGAATATTCACCGATCCGCCAGTTTTTGGCATTAATATTCCGCTCTATTTTTGAAGGGCATCGTACTTACGGATCTATCGCCACGGGGCGTCATCTTTGCCCCTGAAGGCATGCACATGGGCACACTGGAGCATAGGGATGATGAAGAGTAAGGAAATAAAGAGAAAGTAAAAAAAAGAAAAAGGAAAAAAAATGGGAGATATTTTTGGAGGTGAATATTTTACCATTGCCAATTTCATGGAGAGATTTGCAGATAAAATATGACAATGGTGCCGATGGCGATGGTGGCGTTTTCCTCTTACGTACCTCATACGCAGGATTAGTCATACTAATTTATAAAAATGTGGTGTTTTCTGTGCGTGTGTGTGTATCTGTTACTCAATCATGCAAACTACCCTGAACCGAATGAGCTTAAATTATTCGTGAACATAGCTAACGTTGGCCTATTGCCGTTTTGAAAACTTTCACCATTTCAAGATTACGGCCATTTTTCAGGGTAACTTTTTAAAAATTTTTCGAGAAGGTCCTATTTTTACTATGGAAATAATTATTTACCTTGGAAGATTGCTGTTGCTAGTAGAGGTGACTTAAAGGTAAGACTTGAAACATTTTAAAGTTCTCTTTAAGAAACATTGGATTTATTGAGATTATTTCTCACATAACCATTTCATTACTAATATTTACAGTAAACAACGAATACCTATAATAAAAGAAAGAGTAATCTTTCTCAAAGATCTGCTTAGAACTTTCTCAAAGATCTGCTTAGAACTTTCTCAAAGATCTGCTTAGAACTTTCTCAAAGATCTGCTTAGAAGTGCAATGTCAACTTTGCAGAAAAACGAACCCCAAGAAATACGAGAACAACAATCTCAGTTGGACGCTGTGAGACATGACAGCGTACTTCAGAAGCCCCGGAAGAGCGTCATACTTCTTACAGCTGCTTCATTTCAAATAAAAATTCTAGTATGGTCTCTATTGGTACTGGAATGAATCTCACTCAAACTCACTTAGGCAAGGGAAAATATACTCGAAGCCCCACGCCCCCCTCGGGAAACTGGAATACTTTTTTAGTTTTGCTGTTTTAAAAATAAACAATTACAGTAACATAGCATAATAATAAGCATCAATAGTGACAAAACGGGCTATTTTACACATTATAAAAAAATACATTAGAAATGAGAAGTCAGATTCTCTTCTGTATGAATAAAACTACTATGCAATTTCTTACTTTAATCTATCCCGTTGATTCTCAACGGTTAATTTCAGCTAGTTTTCAATAAAGTCGTAAGGAATTCGGTGGAAACACATCTTTTCATGTTTCTCACTCTGTTCAAGAATCAGAATATGAGTGAATTATACTCATGATCTACCTATTTTAATAATGAAATAGCTTTATTTATGTGTGTCTTAATGCAACGAGGAACAAAATTTAACTTTGTTGGCACTAAGCAGAAATATATGTGCTTCTGATAGAATTGTTCACTCTGAATGTTAATGTGTAGGTAAATTTCCTCCATTGCCTACGGTTAGTTTGTGAAAATTATACGAACTTTTACTGAAATTCAAGAATTTATATGCATGCAGGGCACTATTCGGCTTACCTAAAATTTCGTATATACTATATTTATTCTGTGATTGGTATCGGAAACATCCAAAACATAATCGAGCATTGTTGCACTGCGCTTGTTGCTCATACCTATTCTCCAAGACTGAGATTTGCTAGTGGACGCGTTTCCGGTGATCGTCACTGACGGCGCCGAGATTGTCCGGAAATAAATCCAGGTGAATGCTAGGAATTGATTTTAGGGGCATATTAAACCACATATGTTTGTGTGAATGTAATAGTTCACTCACAATGTCCAAGTACTTGAGGGAATTCTGATTTCCTAAAACTTTTTGCACAACATTTTTAAACGATCTCAATAATAAATTATCGAGTTGTCTCAACATTACCTCGAAGTGTCCATCTTTTTCAAAATTTTTATTTGGGGACTATAATTCCTTCCTTTATCTTGGTGTCACTAACCCAAGGATATTTTTCTTTCAAATAATGAAATCCAGCACCATTTCTATCCATCGCCTGTACAAGTTTTTTGTAAAGGCCTAATTTTATATGTAGTGGAGGTCAAAAACCATTTCCAAGTTAACTAGTGGAGGATATACAACATTATTTCGCCCAGGCGTAAGTGCTTCACGCTTTTGCCATTCCTTCCTCTT
The DNA here is from genome assembly GCA_963573305.1 of Pyrrhosoma nymphula. NCBI lineage: Eukaryota > Metazoa > Arthropoda > Insecta > Odonata > Coenagrionidae > Pyrrhosoma > Pyrrhosoma nymphula. The sequence goes on from OY754330.1 coordinate 136,203,236, forward strand.
GTATTGATTTGTCTTGTCCCTGCTGTCCCATTTACATAAAAAGCAACAGATTTTTGTTTAGCTAGCTGCAAGCCCATTAATTAGGCAATAACTTTTAAATCACAGCATAATGGACAACAGTAATTGGTGTTTTGATTTTTTTCTAACAGGATTTTGATATTGTAATTTTTTTTCTTTCATATTTATGAGCTACCGGCACATAAGGAATTTTGTTGACCTTGTGCAAACGTACAGCCTTTAAACTATTTTCCAAGGATCATTGAACACTCTCCACTCTTGAAATTTATAATTATGATGAAGTGCATCCATGACATCACAAATATTGCCACAGTGCACTAAACTATCTTCTGAAAAATATAAAACTTACAGATCTTCTCGACGATTACAAATTACTTTAGGGCCGGTATGGAGAAGATTCCAACCTTTCAGCCTACATCCCAAAAGCTCGGCTTTTTTCTTCGGCAAGTTCAAATCCCGAAAAAGATCGCTTAATTCGCCCTGAGTTATCAGATGAGGTTCACGGGCAGAGTTCTGGTTCGAATTCTGCTTCAAAAGTAGGATCATCTTGCTCCTCATGTCGAACTTTAGTGATTACCTCATATGCAGCAGACTAGCAGACGGTGAATTTGGGCACTGCGCTGTGTGCTTCGATTTACTACTTATTACTTTTATCTCTGCAATGAAAAAGTAAGGCCGACAAATGGTCTTGTGGTTCATGCAATAACATCGGTATGACTAAGCTCATTTACCCATTACCATTAGCCTAGTCTGTCAAACGTCTCACCCAGGTCAAAGAGCAGATGTGAGGGGCCCAAATCTTATCTTAATCCCCTACTTTACAGCAAAAAAAGTATCAAAATATTTTCACTAGTGGAGTGAAATTTCATCGTTGTTCCATAAACGTCAAGTCCACACTCACGCAACAGAGGTTATAAATGTTTACATAGTATGTACAGTACATTGTTTACATACTTTCATGACACATTTATTTGAGAACACAACATAACTGGCACAGTAATTGTAAATCACAATTTCGAATGCAACGATCTTAAAGTTCGATCTTACATAGCGAACGTTCGAACAACGTGTACTGTACATCAGGAAATGAAATAACTTAATGTTAGAAAACTTCCAAACTAAATATATGTTTGGAAACGACGCGTTTCGTTACACTATAGCATAATAACGTGCTCATGATTATGTTACGGTGTAACGTTGCGCAAGTGTTGCGTATGCACCTCACTATGTTACGGTGTAACGTAATACGTTGTGCCAATTTATGCATATTGTGTGGATGCTTACAAAAGTAATTCGTATCCTGATGGATGTGCATCGCTTCCACTAAGCCACGACTAAATCAATTTATTGTGGTGTGGTGTGCTAATTTTAAGCCTATTTTAGAATACTGCTCTGCGCTGATTTGTCTGAAGCTGCAGTAAATGCATGAACAGCTGTTGAAAATGATTTAATTTTTATCCTAAGATGTCTTATGGCGAATAAATAGTTAATAATTTTACAATTTATCCCTAAAAATAACTCGTGTTCCGCGAAAGCAATAATGTGAAAATGTTATTTAAAAAAACTGGATGATGGAAAAATTACGATTGCATATTTTTAGTTCAGCGCAAAAAGTTACATTAATAATATAATAAAAACTGTCATGTGCCAAAACTGTATCTATCATTATAATTTATCATGACTTGCAGTTAAAATAAAATGAATGCATTAAATGGTAGTAGATTGGTGGATATTAGGTATTAACAAATGAAAGCCCAAGTGTAGGGTTGCCCTGAAGGCTGAGTATTCGGCTATGGACCCTAGGGTCAAATATTTATGTCAAATATGGTCATCCAAGACGTTCGAATATCCAATGGGGTAGTAGCAGTAGTAGGCAGTATTAGCAGAAAGTGTAATAAAAGGAAAAAATGAGTGCAGGGTATCACCGATGAGACGTGTTGTCGTGAGAACAAAGAAAGAACGAGACTACGAGTAGATGCCAGTTAATTAAGAGAAGGTGATGTAAGAACTTAACTTGAAAGGCAACAATTGCCATTGGCAGAACTGAGTACAACAATTCTTTTACATTGGAAAGGCACGAACAAGAGGAAATGCAAATATTTTGTAATATCTGAAGCAGAATAACAAGCGATGAAGAATTTCAGAATGACATGACTACCAGGAAGTAATATGCCTGAATGCCTTTCAACTCGTAGGAAATCCAACGAGAGCATGTAAGGACGTGGCAAAAAATAGACCCTCTATAAAAAAACATTTGAAGCGTATCCCAACGCAAGAAAAGAGTTATAGAAGGAGATTAAAACAGAAATTCTTTTGAAAGAAATGGAAATGTGAACTCCCTAGAGCACTACTACGCATGAGAATGGATTGTTGTACAGGATAACGAGGAGTTTATGTGTAGAGAAAGTAGCCTTAGGGTTATCATGAAAACTGGAAGGAATGTTAACATCTCTAACCATATTATCTCCTTGACATCATAAAACGCTGAATTTTATTTTAAATGGAAAAATGTACGAAAGAAATGAGATATTATTCCTTACTAAAGTAGTTGTTTTTGACAGAAATAATGGATATAATCATTGTATGATGAGGGTGAATGGTGAAATCATGAAACAAGTGGACCATTTTGTGCATCTTGGCCGAATGTCTGTGGAAGACAGATGAAAAGATTAAAAGGCGTGCGAATGCCGGAAGCAAGGTCGTAGGTAGTATGTGGCGCAAATCAAGGAATGAGTATAATAAGTGTTCTCCTCCCGACTTCATTATATGGCAGCAAAACCTGGGTATGTCATGATAATCAAACAGTACAAGGTAAAAGCTACATTAAAGTACATAGTAAAAGCTACAGTAGACTAAATGCAGTGGATACCTGAGAGGTGTTTGTGCCAAACGTAGGATGGTTATGGTTAAGGTTAAGAATGAGTGGGTGATGGAAGAATATGAGTTGTATTCCAGAGTAATGGACATTGTATGAAAGGAGTGTGCAACGTTCGTTTAGCCATATTGGTAGATTGGGTAAGAATCAACTTACGAAACAGATATATAATGATTATTTTTTTCCTCTCGCAGGAAATATAGGTCATTAAATTTGGAAAATATTTATTCTCATTGCCGACGTTTTGAAGTTGTATAGATGCTTCTTCAGGGCTACAATGAAAATTATTGGGTGTACTGTGAATAAATTGAATATGGCTTACAATTTTGGTACATAGTTATTTTAATAATTATGTATACACTGGAGAAGGCTTCCGTTGAATGTAAAAAAAGAATTTTATTATTTACATTGATTTTAACGAGCCAATCATATCTTATTAAGTGTTATGACCCGGGTCCCCACATATTTGGGAACCCGAGAGCATAAGATTTTACGTGGGTTCTTGCCCTTGGTGTCGGGAGACGAATAATCACACACAAATATTTACAGCCTTTTACTGAAAGTTTATTTCCATTAAAAATCCCAAAAGAATCAATTCAATGAACAAATAGCAAATAGTGAATATGTGCGTCTAGAATAGCAGAAAGTGAAAATATTACCAATGTCTCGGGAAGGAGAGGAGCTGCTGGTGATGGCACGGCTGGATAGCGAAGCGCCGCTTCGGCAGCACGGGCCATACGGCCCGCGCTTCGACTCCTACTGACGGCTACATTGTGACTGTACCGTCAGTGAATGGTTGCAGAGTAACCAATAGCCGGAATCACTGTCTGACTGGCTGCCGGACGAGTGTCGAGTGTACTCCCCGATAGCGTCTCCATCGTGCCATTATATAGGAAAGGTGAAACTAGGATGTTTTCGACAAAATGGCAAGGGTGGGAGGGGAAGAAGAAGAGGAAGGTTAGCCATTCTCGAAAGGGAAAGGTACAGATCCCGAGGTATAGTTTGACATAGCTGGCTATTCTGAGACGTCACACAACAACACATTTATGCATATTTTGGGAAATGGAATTCTTCCATTTCCGGATCATTACATAAGGACGTTCGGTGGTTATACTCAACTAAAGAGAATTCGATGAAACTTACTGGAAACATTAATTTGGAAGTCTTAAAGCTACCTGATTTTTTTCAGAATTATTTGCCGCAGATTTATTAAGATATTTGAACGAGAAGTGGGCATGAAAATACACGGGTTGTTATGGGAACGCAAAGCTTTATTCATCAGAAAGAACAGTTTTAATTATTCAATGTATAATAGTTTATATCATCGATAGAAAAATGTATATGTAACAAATTTTTACTCCGAGCGCTTGAATAAATCCCTCGCGCGCGTTGCAGATCGTGTGAAATTGGCACCACGGGTAATGTACTTGAACCTGGATGCATAACTTGCAGGATACAGAAGAAAAGGCATAAGAAAGTTTAATTTCATGCCCAATTCTCGATAAAATATCTTTAAAAACCTGCGGTAAATAATTCTGAAAATTTGCACGTAGCTTTAGAATAATATTATTAATACTTCCAGGAAGTTTCATTGAATTCTCTTAAGTTGGGTGAAACCACCGAACCTCCTCAAGTGCAAAGAATGACTGGAATCTCAACTTAAACAATGTGTATGGTCGTCATGGCGGCGATGACTCAAAAACGCTAAAATATTGCGAAAAATCGTTACGTTGTAGCAAGCATTTTGGAATTTCGACCGGAATACACAATTTGATTGAAGGAATAAGAAACCTTATTTTATTTTATTACTATTGGCACCTATCCAATAACAGAAAACCATTATTTCTTATTTAATTTTGCAAATTAAAATAGGTCTGCAGCCAAATGAAGATTCAGCTTCACGTGTATTTCTTATAAGTTACTGACATATATATACACATAGGTGATTATAATAGTAGATATGAAGGCTTATATGTACATTAATCGGGTTCCCACCGTGTTCATTGTTAACTTAAGACAACAGTTTCACCCGGTATCCTCCGAACATCTAACGTATGATATACCTATGATTTTTAAAGTTACCTCAGAGAGTTCTTACTCTGAATTAATTATTGTATGATACCTTCTTTGCTATTTATTGTTTTACGTAGTAATTTTCATTGTAGGCCTGAAGAAGCATGTGTAAACGTGAAAAATCGGCAAAGAGAATAAATATTTTTCAAATTAATTGACCTATATCTCCTGAAAGAAAAAACATTACATTTAAAAAAACAGGTCTTAAAGAGCATATAGATATAATAATGCAGTGAATAGTGAGAGAGGACGGGCTTAACCAAGAAAGTCATGGGAGAATGTGGTGGAAGAGACTCTTAATATTAGGAGTAATAAGAACATACAAACGTGCATGAAGCAATGCATGAGGGTAACTGAAGCAACAGGGGTATGAAATGATCCTGCGGTATGGAGGAAATTATTAAAGAAGAGTCAGCGCTATACGCCTTCTAAACCTTTTTAAAGTGTTCTAGCCCGAAAGAGAAGTGTGCGATTAGTACATATCTTGCCTTCTTTTTGACACATAATTGTCAAATACTTAAAATGCAGTCACTGCTGGGAAATGATATAGAAAAATTATTATCTATTAAGAAATAGACGGTTGGTACCAATTCAGTTCCATACCTTATGTCTTATTTAAATGGAAACGAAAAATAAGTTTAGATCCTCCAGAGAAATATATGGATTTTAATCATACGATACATCGTTCTTTACTTTGTCCATATGCATTCAGTATACGGAAAAATTTTGGGTTAGCAATATATTTCACCCTTGGGCTTTTTCCGTGCGGTTAAAAAACCATGCTCACAATTAAATAACATAATTAAAAAATCCTGCAGAGAAGCACAATATCCCAATACTGCGTGATCATGGGCCATTAATTAATGTAGGTACAGATAAGTAATTGAAAGAGAAGATAATCGATAAAAAATGGCTGCACATTGGCAATGATAAGAAAGCAATATGAATAGAGGCTTTAATGAAGGTTAAGCCTATGCTAGGGGAAGTTTTTTTTTATGTGACGAAAAAATGTCAATCACACTAGTTTGGAAGACGAGAAATTAAAAGTTGTGGGGAAATGGGTGATCGTGTTATGTTCATCACATTCGTTGAATAAAAATCCTCGAAATATTTATTTCTTATTGGATATTTATTTGTAAAAAGAATGGATTTGAGTTGATAAGTGATCACATTTCGAAGGATAACGTTGATATTTATGATACATTGATCAATAAACAGAAATTCACATTAAAATATCGAATAACTCAGTAGATTTCACATTTGTGGAACCAAGGAAAGGGTAGTGGGACAGAAATCTACGGGTATTTTTGCTACATCCATCCCACCCCTATATTGAGCATTTTCCGTCGAGCGATGATGTATTATACCATGCTTTCCCATTTTTGCGTGAGGAGATAAGAGGATAATTATAAGGAAAAGAAAGATTACAGCGTTGATACAAGAAAAATAAATATTTTTATAATCCCGAATGGGAAAAGGGGTCATATCAACGTCATCTTAATGTTTAAGTGCGGCATTGCGCAGTTGTTTAATGATTAGAACTAACTGCTTGGCGAGTGTGAAAAATTTGGCAAGAGTATTTTATTAACTTAGTAGCTTTAAAAAATGGTCTTCAACCTTCAAGATATTCATTATTGTAATTAGGCCTGACATGGTGGGAACGACGGATATCCACATTGAAAAAGCAAGCTTTGTAGTTTCCATAAAATTAGATTTAACAACCGCGACGCGTGTTCCACCATATAGTAAAATGAGTGTGGCACAGTGAAATACAATGACGTGTAGTAAACTTAAAAGTTGGCTATTTAAATATGGACACCCATCGTTTCCACCACGTCAGGCTTAATAACAGTTATAATATTAAATATCTATAAGGTAATAAGATTAAGACTACTTTCAGAAATAGGAAAGAGTAAAAAAGGGTATCTTGAATGCTTTAAAGTGTGAAATCATTAATATGCACCATGTACAGTATCTTCCTACGTTTATTACATTCACAGGAATATTTTGTTTGCTTTATGAAGCTTTTAATGTGTATGTATTTTCCAAAATAAACTTAATTTATACGAGATCTTTCCAACTCTTACAAGTGCTGCGGTCTATTTATGATTACGTACATTCCACATTACCTCCCCTCAACACACCATCTTCTATGAAGCTGTGGAAGATTCGAGACCACGTCATGAATATGCATTAGAGCAACACGCCGAAGACAAGTGAAAGACAGGATCGCAATAAACAAGAAAGTTTAGCATTAATTTTGCGCGGGAACGGAAAATTTCTCAGGAGTATTTTCGTAAAGTGTTAGGTTGCGAAATTAGATACAACGCAACATCTATCGAAACAACCTAGCTAATTTTCAATCAGCGGCAAGGACAGTACGACGGGAGAGTAATATGACTCCACCTCACAATGAATCTTTGTTAAGCTCTCCAAGTACTTACAACACCATTTTCAAACTAAGTTTTTAGGCCATTTCAGGTGAATCTCATTAAGTAAAATTTATGTTGAAATACTGACCGCATAAAAAACTATCACTGTATAGAAAAGAAATAATTAATCGAATCAATAAACCAATTCAGTTTCAAGAGCCATTGTTTTTTGATTGACTGATTTATGACCAAATAAATCCAAGTAACTCTTTTTTCCAAGACAGTCTTATTTGGGAATTATAGGATACTGGATTGTAGACATTACACTTCGGTATCAGTTTTGACCATGCTTGAATGGCATAAAACATTCTTGAATGAAGTAATTATCTGGCTGAAAATTGCTGGTTGCTATAGATTTCAAGCGTCAAAAATTTGAAATCTTGGAACAAAATATATTTTTGTGAGAATACTAAAAGACAAAAACTGGCTGAACTCTCTTCTTTTCTACTAATTCGGCGTGAATCCACAAATGAAAAGGATATGTTAAGCGCGAATATTGGCAGTAGTCGAGTACCTCTTGAAAAAGTAGCCAGAATTGGGTCATAAAGCAACAGAAAATTACGTAACTCCATGCAGCGATTATTATTTGAACTATTTTTCAAACATACGTATGTTCTTCGATAACGAGCCTCCTTGAAACTGGTCAAAACATCATGGCAATATTTCCTAAGGGAATTTTCGTAACCTCTTTCTCCCGCGTAAGGATAGTTAACTTTCAACATACCGCCACTTAATATTCCGCACCCTAAGAAATAATACTCATAAATTAATTAAAAACGGCATATATATCACAAGACGTAATTTAATGCTTTTTGTGCGAGGATAAAGTACATATTGCTTTGATAAAAAATATTATTGAAAGAGGCTACCTAAAATACACAAGTTATTTTAATTGACCTAGAAAACCATAAAATAATTCAAAATTTCAACGGAAATCGTTCAGAAGTAATGAATGATTGACAGTGAATTTCCCTTGCGTCGATGTGTGCCGAAATCTCTGCTAGCTACGGCACCACCTGCATTCTCAGCTGCATGGCCTTTATTCCTCCTCCTAGCGCGGAAATGCATAATGGAAAGGCGCTGACGGCGCAGAAGGCAGCTGGGGAGCACAGCGTAGATGGGGGAGACTGAGAAGGGGTTAACGGACGAGATGGAAGGATCCTTCAAGGGTCCCAAAACGGGCACCCGGAGACCGAGAGAGAAACTATTATTTTTAAATGGCGAGGTTCGGAAAACACTATTGGCGTGCGATAGAACTCCGGCAGGTCTACGAGATTTCCTCTCTCCCGCCCCAATTCGCGACCCTCCCGAATAAACCAGAATACCAGAATAAAAATTGCATTTGCATAGTCCGGTGCAAAGTTTCCGAATTTGGAAAATCTGGAAAATTTTCGAAATTCAATCGTACTAATGCATTTGAAAAATTCTAGCGAATTCCCGGAATTGTCTTCTTTAACTATTTTTCATTTCAAATTAACGATAACGACCTTAACGAGATTTGATAAGTAATCAAGTATGACGGTTTTATATTTGTACTAGCTGCGCCCGGCATCCGTTGAAATGCCTATTATTCTTTCTAATGCCTGTTGCTCACGGTAAAATTTTCCATAAAAGAGTTTCATAAAAATTATTATTGAAAGTTTTATGAATCGTACGTAAAACGTACTTGCTTGCTCACGGAAAAACTATTTATTAAACCGCAATGTCCTGACATCTATGAGATGCTTTGCGAACACGTGAAGTGATAAATGCACTCTCTTTTGATTGACTGTTAGGTTAAAAACTATATGCATTGTTTATTTACTTACTTTCTGATCACACTCAACGGTGAAAAGGCTCTGACACATTCTTCTAACAAGAAGGATACTGCCTCAACGTTCCATGAACTTCCAGCCATTTTTGTTTAAGTTTTCCTTGTTTGGCTTCCCATGGATACGAGATTATTATCAACACGATGAGCGGAACGTCTCATTGGTTGTTGCATAAAACGGTTTTATGGAAATATAACCTGTCCTATTCCGTAAAATGTTTTATAAAACCAGGTTTCATAAAACGGTTTTATCGTTAGCAAGCTCATTTTTATAAAACTAGTCGATTTTATAAATCGTTTTACCAAACATTTTACCGCAAGCATCAGGCATAAGTACCTGTGCAAAGCAGGCATGTACAAAATAAATGAAGGACAATACTTTTTCGTGTATCCGCAAAATAAAATACTCTATCCTAAAGTCCCCATTGGTTTCCATACTTTCCGTGGCTTGGCCCACAAATTGTTTTGGTTCAAAATCGGTCCCTAAACGAATTTAAAATGAATTCCTCGTACCTACACAGGAATTTGTAACGCACAAATGGTGGCATTAGTCTTCATTCCATGCCTATTCTGCGGTTTCAAAATAAATAAAATATTATATATTTGAAGTCGTGCAGTTATTTGATATTTTCGATCTTAAAAATCCAATTTTAGGAAAAAGCATAGGGTATGCGAAAAATCGAATGCAAGAATTTATAACCATGTTCTTTAAGTTTCCAAATAATAAGCATTAAAAATCTATATCAAGAGTGTAAGCAATTAAAAAATCACATAATGAGACCAATGCGCCAAATCTTATTCTATGTACAAATAAATTACGTAACTTTTAACACAAATTATGTCTCACTGACATGATTCTGATGCACGTAATATAATATCTCACTGATACGAATATGATTCACGTGATTGGGCAACTCGTAAACGATCTGCTTTGTTGCTTACTTGTTGTTCGTCGCTTGTTTGAGAAGATCGCGTGCCAACACTCATTTGTTGAAACGACTCGCGCACCACCTATTGCACAATGGATTTAATAACTCAGAAACCTTCGAAGGCGCGCGCACAACAACTCATCTAAGTTTCCCCGGCATGCATTGCAATTCCTCTTTTTCTTTCTACGTAGGCACGCATATACAAAGTAAACAAATATAGGTACATGTACAAAATAAAATAAAGACAATGATTTTGGCGTATCAAATTAAATTTGAAAAAATATATTCAAGTGCTTTGGGTAATACATTATTTTTGGTCTTACCCTTTGCAAAAACAAATAAATATTGCGGCTGCCCCACTCGTGTACATTTGAAAAGCATGGATATTCCAGATTTATCCGCACACTTGAAACGATTTACCTTTTGCCTTGTTGATGATCATTAAGAAGACAAGGCGAACTGTAGTCGTTTGACTACAGCTATCAAATTAGTCACTGAACCTGGCCTTTAAATGCTGCAGGAGTAAATAGCCATTCATGAAATCGCTATTAAATGGATATTCACGCCTTGTTGCGAAGAAAATTTTGAAAAAGAAGAAAATTGATGAATTTTGAGATAAAACGCAATTATTGGACAAAAAAGAAACGTATAAGTAAATTGAATGAAATAATTAAATAGTGCAATTTTTTATGCGTTCTATGATACAAATTTCCATCCAATATCTTGAGTGCAAGTAATTTAAAAAAGCAAGAAAGAAAAACCTGGACCGAATTCAATGCTTTTCTCATGGGAGTAAATGTTAACAATACTGGGGTAAAAACAACCCAAAAAATTGCCATTTATATAATTCAGAAACCTTTGTGGGCACGCGCATAACAACTTACCAAAGTTTCATCACAATCGTATGGTATTGCCAACACGAACAAAACAAACATTTTTTATATATAAGAAGATTGGGAAGCAAACCTTACTGCCGAATCAATCAACATTTCCCTGATGACCTGGTATTTTTCAATAATTATAGATAATAATTTACCATCATTAACTACTGTATACATTTTTTATAAATTTAATAAGAAGTTTTTTGGCGATTGAATGAACGAGATATTTAATTGAACTTCCTCCACGTTAGTAGGATGTAAACAACATGTTCCATTATCAATTTCCATTGATTTTTGTAGTTAAGACCAGGCTTCAATGGTGTTTGTAATTTTTAATTCTTTACCTATAAGATTCAGAAATTTACTTAATAAAAGTAAGGTTAAACTATCATGTAAAAACATTTATGGAATTTAGAACAACATTTATTTCCCAAATGGGAGACAGCAAAAAGGTGTTTGGTTGGTGCGAAAGAGGCACTAGTTGATCGCTCTTAACTTAAGTGGGACCCGAATCGCGCAATGTAACAACACATTTTCAAAGTTTAAACGCTCATATGCCGAGGTTTATTGTATATTTCTCTAACTTTTGAGTGGTTTTTCTATTAAATTCGAATTATGAGTATTTATAAGTATTTTTTAAATTATTCCTGAGAATGTTTACGAATGCAAAGATCAATATAATGGACAACCAGGTCACCATGCAACCGGGCCACGGGCCCAGGGCATTATGGGGCAGCGTAGAGTACCGGGCACAGTAATACCGAGGGGAGGAATTTATCCAAAAATAAAAGATTTATCGGGGAAAGGGAAATGAAGTATGACGATTGAAGAAATGCATCCACTGCCCAGGGCACTAACCAGGGGCACTTTGGCTCGAGAATTGTGTCATCCTATTGCGGAGTCTGCTTTATTTTTGGTGAATCTAAAATGCAAAACATTGGGTCCAATGAACCTGAAAACTTTCAAGTGCACTTTTACCCCATGTGTCTCATAAATATGGCGCTTTGGAAAGCTGTAAATGGAGAGTATAGAAGCTTCGACACTTGCAGTTGGATACGGATGCTGAAGATCAGAAAGACAAGGTCAAAATGCATAGGCCATACTTTCAAGCAAAACGAATTGTGAAAGGAACATAAAAGAAGATAAAATACAAGGGTAAGCCCAACGAGGAAGACCGGGGGATAAAAAAACATAGGCCAGCTAAAACGGGAAATGAAACAGAAGAGTCACAAGGGCATAAACGCTTTAGCGGGGGACAGGATTAAACAGGGGGCTGCAGTCACCCTATCTAAGGATTGAACGAGTAATGGTGATAGGTTCAAAAAGCATTTATCCTTATTTTTCCTCCAACTTTTCCCGGGATTCGGGAACGAAATAATATTTTAAAAATCGGAAACGGACGTGAATTCTATTCCACCATAAAACATTAAATTTGCGTAGTCCGCGGATGGCAGAGTTTCTTTTGGATCGCCTGGCTCCAAATTGAATGCGAGATTACGGAGATTACGGAGGCCGAAGAAGGAAAGATTCGACGGCCAGCCTCCCTTTCTGGTGCAACGGTGATGATCGCAAAAATATTCCACAGAGATCTTTAAAAGGCTTTGAGCGAGGAGGTCTTGGAATGAATGGGACACTTTGGCGTTCATTCTTAATACCGTCAGAGCTAGATCAGACGGGATTTTACTATGATGTGCTTCCAGACAGTCTCGGATCCCTCTCATTCTCACCACCATGAGAAAGTGCGAGATGGAGGGATATAACGGTAAGGCGGCATCTAAACATAAAATTGAAATGCATACTCAATATTGAAATTATTTTTTTGGAATTGGCATATTTGATTACTCATTGACAAGTTACTGAATATCATGGTGTATATCAAGAATTTAATTTTACCTGTACTTATCTTAAGGTGACAAGACAAAATTCCGAAACCATCGAATAGAATTTTACAAGTAAATTTGCTTAGAGAACCATTCATTTGCACCATTCACATTTTTAAACGCTTTTTGAAGAAAATAACTACAAAATATTGTAATAAAATGTAATTTACGGAAAAAACCTAGAAAATTGATGAATAATTAAAAGTTTTATTCTCATTTCATCTAAAAATATTGTTGTTAGCAGTTTACTCAATAAACGTACGCGTTAAATATCCCTCCATCTTGCCAAAAATAAATTTTTTATTGCCTTCACATGGAGTTGACGGAAATAATATGTTAAAATAATCGGTAAAATTAAAATGTAAAAATAATAACCTCATTAGAAAATTAAAAATTCCGATTAGTAATTGTTTTCATTTAACTAACTAAAATAAAGAGTAAAATTAACGAGCCGAAATCTTAACAAATTCAATATATTGGTATAAAAAGCTATATTTATTGATCGCTCTTGTAAAATTCTATTCACACTACGGTAAAAGTATGTTCAACTTTCACTGATACTGATAACCCCATGTTGCTCAACAAGTTAATAACACAACTAAAAAAACAAGAACTATTTGCTAAATCACGCCCAATACTTGTGCAGACGTTTCCAAAATATTAATTTTAATAGGCGGTGAACGGAAAACACCATTTTACTTTTTTCTCTCACAAAGATCAGAAAACAGGGAGAGAATTAATACCTGGATACACAACGCGCACATGGCATAAACATTCCGACTCAAATGTTTATTTTGATCTCAGTCGCGCCTCTCTATTTAGCTCATTAAGACATTGGGCGCTTGGAATAAAAATAGGAACATGTTTAGCTCATGATAGGAATAATTTTAGTGTTAGAGGAAAATGGGTTGCGGTATGCAATTGTTCTAGAAGTAGAAGACTATAAAAATGAAGTTCCTCAATTTGCGCGCAATAGTAAAGGGGCTGAGGAGAATAATCGTTTCGTTTCATGGATTTTTTCAAGTCAATAGGCACTTGCGATGCGAAGTCTATAAGAGACTCTTGACGGACCCACATTTTCACCATCATGTGAAAATGTACTCACCAACTGGTACTTAAATGCTTCTAAAAATGCATGCATTTAATAGGTGAGGGAATTTGGGTACTCACCATGCATGAGATTTCCGCACAATAGGAACACGAGCCAAGTGGCAACTGTAAAAGAAGAAAATGGAACGTCAGTTAGGCTTTAGAGACACATTGAAGTAAACATAAAATCACAGCCTAAAAACCATTAAAAAGTATAATTTGGACTAAGAGAATATTCCACAGTTTAATGCTTAGCTGTTCACCGTACGCACATCAACTTCAAGCAGTTCATCGTAAAAAAAATAATTAGAGTTAGGTATTTTTTTCTCTTTAAATATTTAAGCTGGTAAGATTATTAAGACTTACGAAGTACATAAGTATGGCAATCACTAGGCCAATTCAAATATCCATACGTCATGTGGTAATGTCACACTTCAAAAATATAACAGTAAAAAAAACGATTGAAGGTGATAGTCGAAATATTTTTAATCGATTTTTTCGTCAGAATCGAAAAAGGAATTTTCTTTATATCATTAAATAGCAATTTCCTCTCAATGCTCCATTAAAGTTGATATAATAGCTAAACGATATTATTTTCACCTTGAAGCCACATTGTTAAAATTGGATAAATGGTTTAGCAATGAAGAAAGAAAAATTGCTGAACGAGTTAAACAAAAAAACACTTTTTCAATCATAAATTCATTTTGTTCAACTCGTCTTTGAAGATCATTTTGATGACGCTTTTGAACATATGCCTATACTTAATAAATAGGCCAAAAGTTGAAGATTTATAGGAATTAATTCTTACGTAATAATGATGCAAAGAGACTAAACAAGTTTAAAACATCACTCCTACGATGATGGATCCTTTGCACGACCTGTAAAACTGTGTTCCGTCCGCTTCGCCAGCTCTCTCTAAAACTTCCAACGAGCAGTGATTATGAATTCAATCAAAAAATCCGCCCAGTCATCAAATTTGACGCGTTCAGCGGAGCCCACGCCGAAACTTTTGGCAAGGAGCGAATCAATCAACCCACCATCGCCGAGTTCAACACTCAAAATACGAAAATCGAGCATAGTTTATCAAATTTCACCCCTGCTCCACCGCCCTTTCCCAAAAGGGACTTTCCGTTCTCTTTGCGCGAACAAGCCCTTTTTATTTCCACGTTTCTCCTTTTTTTCTTTTTTCTCTCCCCCCTGGGTGCATATTTAACGCCAGCGTCAGTTCTTCAATAATCCACGATGAGTCGTGAGCGTCATGAACGCATTCCCTCGCATGCACAGTCGATCGATTCGGGTTTGGAACTCGCGGGAAGGGCGTCACTTATTCATCGGCTCTTGCACAAAAGACTGTGCGTCCGAATTTGCTCGAAAAAAGAGGATACGAGGCCGGGGATGCGGAAGGGAGGGAGAAAAATAAAAGGATATTGGGGGAGGCCGCTGGGTTCAATGGGCTAATGACGTCACGGAGATTTCCGATATTTTTTCATTTTGATCAACTCGAAGGGCTGCCTTTCTGACCCCTAAACCCGTCCATCGTCCTCACTCTTTGGAAACCAATCTCCGAGAATGGAAAGAAAATAAACCGGAATTCCGAGATGACTGAACGAAAATGAAGATGCCTGTCTGGATTTGGGTCGGTTTGGTGGCTAGAGCAATGGGTTTCCACCTTGTAGGGTCCTAGGGGGTTCGATTTCCGGCAGATATTTCAATAGAATCTTGATCTATGGTTGATATGCTATGTGGAGAGCACTTCAAGTGTAGTACTCCGTTGGTCCGAAAGGACGTTTAATTGTGGTTTCCTTGGAGCCTTTCGTTTAGAGCAGACTACTGCCGGCGCTGAGTTTATTTCCACCCTTTCTCCATCTTCCTTGCAATCCTTCCCAAACATACCTAATAACCAGCAATATTGGGGAAAAATACCTCATTTATCCAAGAAGAGATCAATTGACAAGTAAATTTAAAATAAAGATTGGTCTAAATTTAAAATATAAGCAAAGAAAATGTGGCTCCTATGCATCCATTTCCGTCAACCAGGAGACCACCAACAGGTAGAGTTTAAATCTCGTAAACATGAGCGTTTTGTTCAAGGTTCTAAGTCCGAGTAATTGAGAGACACTCAGGCTTCGTACCTTGAACAACACGAACTTGTTCACGATATTTAAACTCTCCCTATCGATAGTCACCTGGATTTCCGAAATGTTAGTACATGGGGAAAAATTCCTTTGCTTTTATAGACAATTTGGATTAGTCTTTATTTTAAACCTCATTTATCAGTTGACTACCATGATAGCCAACAAACCTGGAGGAATAGGTTGGTATGTTGGCGAGACTCCTGGCTACCCATTCCGAGGGTCTGGGGATCTAGTACCGGCATTGGCCCTCCAGGGAATTCCAATCCATAAATGGGTGTCTTATGGAGGACACTTCACGTGTCTTTCTCTGTCGTCCGTAGTTTGAGGCATTGACCTGTGGTCCCTTTGGCGTCTTCCGTTGCGAGAAGGTTTACGCCGACCCCGGACTTCTCTCCAGCCTTTTCTCCTTTCACAAATAACCCTTCCCTTAGCAAACAACCCAACTATCCTCAATGGGCATTGGTGGCGGCGGGGTAGCGTCCTCGCCAGCAAACCCAAAGGTCGCGTCCCGCATGGGTGGGTTTTTCTCAACTCAGAGCATGGATGTTAATGTGTGTATAGTGAATTAAATGTAATAAAGGACTCTACAGTCCTAACCACGCTCAAAATAATGTGGTCATTATTAATAATTAGGACGTAAATGACTTCAGCTGCCAGTTGCCTTTCCAAAACACCAACTTAAACAATAAAACAACCTTCTTTCTCCATTTTCATCAACCAGTTCGTCTCCCTAAAACCAACTATATCGAGTTTTGACACAATAGTTGACAAGATGCCTAAGTATACGGAAAGTGGAAATCCTCTTGGGAGCCAAAATGCTCTCTAAGAGTCGCTACCAGAAGATGAGGTTAAACATTGAAACCCATGTCGTATTTTAGTTAAATACATTGGAATCAAAAAGTTATTATTTTTCATTGCAATAGGAAACGATTCCATAACGTTTCACAGAAACAAACAATTTAATGGGGTTTGAATGGGTAGAGATGTCATTGACCAACGCCTGAAATTCACGATAATGTATGGAAAGATACTATGCAATCACAAAGTTATAATTTTCCATTGCATTGGAAATCGATTCCATAAAGTAACTCCAGAACCCACCAATTAAATTGGGATTGAATCTGCAGAGACGTTATTTTCCAACGCCTTAAAAATCCACGAAGAGCGAGAAAATTTGCCTCAAAACATTTTTGTGTTAGTTAAAATTTGCTAAAGAGGGTAACTTAGCCATGAGCGGTCGCCAAGGTTTTCATCCCTCCATTTCTTGCATATAACCCTAATGAATGGAATCGATGAAAAAATTGGATAGAACGAACACAATATTAGACGAAAAGAGCTTCATTTCAAGTTTAGTTATAAAAAGGCTGAGTGCCAAAGGCCCTCTACAGGTAAATTTCTCATGCCTGGGATTACACTGAATGATGGCGAATAAGGCCGGCAGAAGAAGATACCGCGTCACTCTTATCGAAAGGATGCGTGACTCGTAGAATTACTCGAGAAAACTAGTTTCTGCGATGTATGTGACTCCTTGACCTCCCTCCGGTGAAATTCGAAACTTTTCCACATGAGAAATTTATGTGTATCCAATCGCATCTCCGATGAGAGCCAACGCGAAATCTTACCTCTCCCGGCTATCCTATTCATCTTGGAGAACGGGAAGAGGAATGGTGTACGAGGTCATGAGAGAATAAACCTCTTCGAGAAAGAGAAAATAATCCGTACCCTCAGCCTTGTATTTTCGAAACTTTCCGAAGACAAAGCATATTTTTTCAATGTAAAAAAAATAAATATGTCTAAAAAGGCTGTGTCTGAATACATCTTGGTGTATCGATACCGTGAAATGCCTCTGGAAAGGTTATGAGTGATGAAAATTAACGTTAGTTGCTCAAAAATGGGAGCTTATTAGTGCTGTAGTTGAGAAAACAGTTGTCACGGCATGAATAGACTAGGCTTGCCTTTCTTGGAAGGAAACTGCAACCAAAAGCTCAAGAGAATTTGTGTAGAAATTTTGAATTGTAAGACACTTGAGAAAACACATGGGCCCTGGGAAGTCGTGCATAAGAAATCCAAGTAGCATGAATAATTTTCCTTTTAAGATATTTGATTGTTATCATGAAAAGAGTACTGAATTTTGAATGCCTACGCCAGCAGAGTGAGAGGTGTTTCAGTGGAATTGCAGTCCCCACTTAAGCGTCATGTCAAGATATCTTGAATGTATATACAGTCCACTGTCGGAAGGATGCTAAACTGCGCACCTAATGTCGTATCTTTTCTCGCTCTTTCTTTTCACTGGCAATCCTACCTTTCTACTAGCATCACCGTACTCCAAAATATAGCAAAAGTTATTATCAAACAATACCGTCATCACACGTCCCTTTGTTCGTCAGACTTTACGCAAGGTTGTGGATAATTTATTTCGATCTTTAACGTGGACTTTGAGAAAAATTAACAATTCACAATTCAGAAATCGCAAAAAGTTCAAAAATTCAGAGCCAAATAATACTGCAAACTTTCCATTCGCCTTAAACACTGGCCCAGTTACTTAAATTCAAAGATCATTAATATTGAGGAAAGGAGTTGTCTTATAAGTGGTAGTGAGGATAAAAAGATACCAAACAGAACCCGTAAGGCTATCATCTCCGATAAGCTACCAATTCACTAGTCATTTCATTAGGCATAACTTTCATATACAAATGATTTTTTCAACCCTTGGGAACGGGACGTCGTATGTTGGTGATTGATGATTCATAAATTACTCATAAATCGCCTGGGGAGATGAGTGATTTAATGAGGAGGTAAAAATTGATTCAGCTCGCCATTTTTGGGGTAATCCTCAGGGGTAATCCCGGTCCAAAGCAAGTAAAAAGTGGGAAAGGAGTATCATTTTCGGAAGTCTGACGTCTCCACCATATATCAGATACATAGTAAGTATTAACTAGAGTATAATTTAAAACAAAACTTAAAAGATGGTTGAACGGGAGCATGTGAGTGTGATATACATATAGTCTGGATCTCCCCTGCAATGACTGGAGGAAGAAGTAGCACTCAATTATCCAAATATTTATAATTTATATCGTATTGATCACATATTTAATCCTCTGATTGCACTATAAATTGCAAGTAATGCAATAAATGTTATTTATATGATTTCAAGTTACAATATATTTTAAAATACAAAACTGCACTATACGTTATGTGTGCGATAAAACATATAAGGAGCATATTCCTCCATACTACCATGAATTATAAATCCTAAAAAACGAACAAAGAAGAAAATTTCAAATGGGTGTATTTACGCATAAATTTCTAAAAACTGAAATCTCGTTAAAACATCCTAAAGATGTATTCACTATGTAATGAGTAAGTTGTCGAACAGAACACCGAAATGAGTGTCAATTTTAAGCATTAGAAAAATTCTGGAATGTTGGACTTGACAGAAGATAAAATACCAATTGGTATACTTAAGGAGAGAGAGACGTGTTTCCATTTATTATTTTAAAGACACAAGCGCTCCCAGTCTGTACTTTACTCTGAAAGTTAAGCTACATTTTTAAGCTGCAGTACGTTGTTCTATTGAGTTATTAAGCTCAATATTAAGTAGACGGTTCTCAGTATTTCAAGTGTCAGAGGAAAAGAATGTCACCGGGATATCCCGATAATTTATACGCACCTGGTGTTCCTCGAGAACGAAACCGCATTTCAAAAACCTCTCATCATTCTCCTTCCCTTACATCGAACTCCATAGGATCCCTATCATAAAAGACACCGTTGGCGCGAGGTTCCTCGAAGGAAGTTAAATAAAATGGCATTCTTCCCCATCTTTTACCCAACCCTTTTCGTGGGATCAAACGCAAGGAGCCAAAAAAAATTATTTTAAAAAACTTTCCGTCGTACCAGAAACGTAGAAAATAGCATCCGTAGACGAATGAAATTTTTTATTTTTTATTTTCTGCCAAAGTATAAAAGAGAAGAGAAACCATGGAATGGTTTTTTTCGCTGAATCCGGAAAGGTGAACGGTTAGTGGACTGGATGGAAAAGGAACGGTTTGTTCTCCTTTTTTTCACCAGATACTTTTTGACAAACGAGACGGAATTAGTTCTATTGGCGCACATCCTCGCCCGGTGGTGCCGACAGCAAAGACAGAGGTCTCTCCTTTTACGGGGGAAGTGCGAGTTTCATTCTTTTTCGAGCTTAGGAGGAATAAAAGAGATTTCAGTATTGGGATCAACTGGAGCTCTGTTCCTAGGCATTTATCATTAATATAGCGGGGATCACCGAATTTGAATTATCGTAATCTGGCTATTCATCTCGAAAAACATCTTTTTATCAATCTTCTCGAGATATTTGAAAGTTTACAGGAGTTATAATAGAGACTGTGTAAATATATATGAGAAGATAGAATGACTGAAGAGATCGTTCGCTATTAGGTAGGAATTCCAACACACTGGAAAAAAGACCCTTGAGAGAGTGCAACAATAAAATGAGAAAATTCCATTCATCACGGTAAAAATAATATAATGAGATATTTGACTTTTCACAGCAAAGGCGGCAAAGGATGAAGTTTGTATTAGACCTATGTGTATAACAGTGTTTAGTATCTTTACTGACTTAAGAGAAAATGCCGAATTTTCCCTTAAGTTTGGCCACTGGCCTTAAAATTTAATAGAATTACACATTTTCGGTTATATAACTCACCAAAATCCTGTAAATAAATTGTAACCAATGAATATTCATATGCTAGAGGCATTTCTCAGGTCATGTTTACGATCAATACAACTTAAGTAACAATCCTGAGAAAGAAGCCTTACTAATAATAAATGAGTAACTATTTTAACAGTAGGTGCGACAAAATTCTTAACACGGTTCGTTGAAGAAGAAATGACGAAGCAGAGGTTGAAAGATTTAAAAAATTCCTAAGATAAACAGAGGCAACGTAAAATTAGACTAATGGAGAAATTGCTCTTTTCATACTTGCAATATTTCCTCGGTCTCGAACCATTGAATGCTTACACAAATACAGCCAATCAGATAAAGATTTAAGGTTTTTAGCAGTATATACATATAATATTACATCCCATTTCTCCAGAATTATGTGAATTTACTAGGTCTTTGCTGAATGACAGAGGAGAATATTCAAAAGTTTTCGGAAGAGAAAGGATTCGTCGAAAGACTTGCGGTGCGAAGAAGGAAGGCGAAGTTCGCCGAAGCAGTTGTACAAAAGAGTATATAAAACTCTTGAAAAAATCATATTATTCAAAGAGATGCAAAAAACTTAATAACATTCTTTACTATTACTTCTACTAGCTCGGAACAGACCCTTATATGATGGTTGTATTACTGGAAGCAAAATAGATTGCTATCCTTGGAAATTCGATCTTGACTGTTTGGGGACACTTTTGAGCAAAGAATTCCGCAGTTTTTGGCGTAATTTCGTTGAAGCTAGCTTTAAACTAATGCAGAATTAGATTCGACTAGATTAGATTAGATTAGAATGCAGAATTAGATTAGAGACTAAAGAATTCCATGCACTATGTAAGTGTTTGTAAACTCTTTGTTATATTTTAGTTTAGGATTTCAATTTAATTACCATGCTTAAAATAAAAATGATTGCTGAGCTATAAACTGTTCTTTAATAATATGTTCAAATCGGATGTAACAATCTGTGAACAATAAATTATATTATTATTATTATTATTATAAACAGTGGGACAGCCAATCGGGATAAATCTTACTGTGCCAATTTTACACCGAGCTCCAAAGATATAAGTAACGTAAATATGTAAATAGACGTAACATACCAAGGGCAATCATAAAACCTATAAGTGATTGGATATTCTAAAGAACATACACTGTTGTCAACTTTAAAATTCGTTTTCCAAAGGACCTGTCCCACGATCCATCGAAAATTAGGAAGAAACCATACTTAATTAAAAGAAAGAAAGGAATTAATACCAGTTTCTTCTCAAATATTCGTTTTTTGTGAAACAGCTTTATCGTTAAACTAGTATGTCAGTACATTAAACGACTCATATTTAAAGCTGCTAGATTTCACACCAAACAGTATTAAATCTACGCTACAAATACGTGTCGAATGGTACGGCTAGATAAAACCTTAGATCTTTCTTTCCCTATAAATGACGATGCATATACTACAATGTCAAATAAAAGAGAAGTTTAATGGTATTATGCAGTGGCGTTTTCCCCAGTTTTTCGTTCATTCAATTTACTATTCTCAAATAAAAGAAATTTCCAATAAATCAACTGGTAGTATATTTCAATATAAGATCCTTTTAATTTTTCTTGGGTCCTTTTCCATTGAATGTACCCTTCTTGTAAAACAGCAAGGATATAATTTTCATGAAGAATCTCTTCCATGCAATGAAAATTTCGGCTCATTTCGGTACCCCATTGGTGGCTCTGAAAAGAAGACGAGGGTTTGGTGATAGGACAAGGGAGCAGGTATAATGGGAAAGTGGAGACAAAACAATGAATTAGGAATAGAGGATAAAAAGCGTAGTATTGGGTTAGAATGGGCATTGGGAGAGAAGATAGATCGGCGTAGAAAAAGTAATGGAAGGAAAGGGAGAAAGTAAGGGAGAGTGTTATGGAGGCGGTCACCGGAATTCATCGGTGATGAAGGCGGAGTAAGAAAGAAGCCCTCAACTAAGGGACCCTGAGATATAAATAGGAGTTGTTGGGGAAGTTCACAGAATGAGATCATTGCCGGAGGGAATTGGGTGAGACTCGGGCTTTAATACAGTTTCCCAAAAGGGAACGAAGGGGATGGGAGGAATATCCATTCACCCTCTCCACCCTCCATCGCCCTTCCATCTTCTTCCTAATCTTAAGTTTCTTTCATTTGCGCTTTAAAGGGGAAGCAAACGTACATGAAATGGGGATGAGGTAAGAAGGTAGAGAGAGAGAAAGAGCAAGAGAAGAGAACAACAGAGGGAAATAAGAGGAAAACCAGGACTGTGGAGGAAGTGTAGCCCCCCATCTTCGGGAGCGGGTCATGTTCTGTGCGTGTGTGTGCTTTGGTAGATTCACGCGGAGGCGGGAAAAAGTTCTAAAGAGCACCCCAATCCCCCGCGCGAAAACTTGATCAAAACTCTTTGACGGAGAAATTTTTCCTCATATTTGAGTCTCTATTACCTACTGGGCAAGGAGAAAAAATAGAGGCATGGAATTCGTAAGAAAGGAATTTCGTGGCAATGGGAATGGGAGACGTATTTTGACTGGGTGAGCTTTTGGCGGGTTGGGAGGCAAATGGGTTTTTCCTGGAGGTGAAGTCTGATTTAAGGGGATGAAACATTATTATGGATGGGGGAGGTAATGGTTTTGGGGATTTTTTTTGAGAATACGGGAGTTGGGCAATTTCAAAACTTTTGTTAGATTTGCAGGGAAGGGAGAAATTTTGCAGGGGAGCAGCTAAGTAGATATCTTAGAAGTAAAAAATAATTCGGCATCTATCTCGAGAGTTCCGTGATTGTATAAATGCATCGGGGAATAAAAAATTGTTTCGGGAGAATTACGTATGGAAAAAAAGTCATTTCTCTCTAAATCCGAAAAGTTCAATCATCTTCAATCAATTCAGATTTATTTCTGTACCGCTTCTACAGTCAGACTCCACGAATCCTTCAAGCAATGAGCAAACAGCTCGTGCAAGTAGACATGCAAAGGGATGAATCCGTATATTACCATGTCCCATATTTCGTTTAGAATGAAAAGCGTGTTTCTCAACTTCGCGCAAGCCTTTTTGTGCCAGTATGAGTCGTTCTGCGAACTGAGTGTAAGTTCGCCTTTGATTTTCATTTGCACTGCGATTCCTGGTAAGGGATTGCAGTGATCTCTCGGAGTTTTGGTCCCAGCATCCCAACTTCCTCTGTTAACCCTCAAGTTAAGCTATGTATTTAATTTGAACTGCAGAACCTGGTTCTCTATGAAAGCCATAAATGCGATTATATATGAAGTTTGAAAACCTTTGTTCGACTATTGTTCCACACATTTCTTCGTTTACATATCTACATCATGATGTCCTTCTTTTGTCAATCAGACCATAAGTTACAGTATAAAAATTATTTCCTCCCTACTTTTCTCCCTTAAAATTCCCTCGTGCAGTTAAAACACTTCCTTAACCTCGTTATGTTTGGCAGAAAATTATTACTAACCAGAGGAAGAGCATAATGATATCCAAAGATCTGATGGAAAAAGTACCTATTTGGATGCCCTCTTACATGACCTGAGAAGATGTATCTCCGAGTGTGCTGCCTAATGTAGGGTAAACTCTTATGTGCATGACCAAATACAAACCATTCGGTTAACTGCAAATCGAAAGCCATGTAGAAAGAGGACATGTCTACGGGCAGCCGATTGCAAGTGGTAGCATTTTAAGCAGCCAATTCAAGCAATTATCTAAGAAAAAAGGATTCCTTTATTGGTGAAGGCATTAATGACATACTAGGCAGTGTAAGCGAAGTTCATTCAACGAGATTATCCGAGGTCTGATAATGATTAATAATTTGAGCTCTAAATCATATGACAAATCACAATTTAAATTCCAAAGCTTCAAAATCAGGTTTGTTTTCATGGTAAGTGAATTAACTTCACGCTTTAAAATATGACTGAATTGTAGCAAGAGTAACAGTAAGAAGAGCTGATAAGGTTATGAGCCTCCGAATCATTCGCCCCTTGGGCTCAAAGTAATCACTAAAAGATTAACAATAGAAACACATATATAGTGTTATCCAAATGAGCACAATAAACAAAACGAAAGACTATTACCAATGATTATCTCCGATTAAAATTTTTTAAAATATGAACATTTAGACGAGCACATTGTTTTAGAAAAATATAATCTCAGGGAATACGATTACTAACGACATTGTTACGCCTAGTTAATCGCAGAAATTTACGTATAAATGTTTCGTATTCAGTCATAATCCTTCATGTATGCATCTTGAAGGTATGTTTTGATCGCTCACATGCTACCATTTATTGTAGCTGTTAGACTAACTTGGGTTTTAATATCATGCAATGATATGATTTTGCTAATGGCAACTCCATACATATATTAACTTTTAACTATATAGATTGGTTGAAGATTTTTTCCGACATGAATTTAAAAGGCCTTGCGTAACAAATACTAAATATATGCACTATGCAAAAATGCAGAAAAAATGACACATTAAGTTGAATATTTTGGTGGCACGACCACCTTCTTCAGCTAGTGATGGGTTTAGGAATCTCAGGAGGGATCTATGATGGGTTTATAAATTTAAGATGATATCAGGGAAGGGTTTAGGACTTCTACATATTTTTTTGCTGAATAAGATGGACGTGCCACAAAGGTATTCAATGCAATATGCCTTTTTATACATTAATTTTCATATTTGTACGCTCTCACATGTGACGCAGGACCCTGTATCTTGAATTTATTGGTATTTTATACATGAATCATTGGGGTAGCCTATGCTTCATACTATAAAACTACTCCAATCTAATAATATGACCCAAGCCTAAAGCAAATAAATTATTATTACTTTAGCACTGGCCATACCTGGCATATTTTTTTTGCAGCAGGCATGAATATCTTCATACATGGCCTAGCATGGCATAGGTGCTGGTAAAGAGTGGTACCGTATGGGTTTTGGTTTTTTTATAAAGTCCTCTGCTCCATTTCGTTGTCATCTTTGATGGACCGCAAGGGCTTAACCGGAACCGCAAGGAGAAGGGACCGCAAGTTCCATTTTATCTTCATAATTTCTATGGGCGTTAGGAAGCCTAGGTAGCGTAGTAGTCGGCGATTTCGTTCGGCAAAGGGCCGTGGTTCTATTCCCGATCCAGGCCGAGTTTTTCCTCCATATTTTTTCCATATTTCATCACCGTATTTACGGCAGGCATTAATATCTTAATAAAACTCGGCACATATTTGGAGGTAACTACAATAATTGGTAAATATTTTTAAATAAATATATTAAATAGAGGTATAAAAGAATGAACTGGCTGAAGAAGTTATTGAGCCTTCCCCCTTCACTGTCAAATGCTTCAGGAAAAGGTTATGTAAGATGCCAGACGGAATATAATTTGTGTTTAAGTGCAATATTCCACAGAGGAAAATCAATCGCCTTGACCGGAATCCCGGTCAATGCGAATGATTTTTCTTCTGTGGAATATTACACTTATGTGCACTTGCGGGCGACTCTGTAAAGGTTACTACCGTGGCTAGTCCCGGTTTCCTCAACATTGATAATTTGTGTTAATACTCGTGTAGTAACATAATCTTCTAAAGTCTTCATTTAATATTTGGTCATACCATTTATACTTGTTTTTTTTTGTAATTTCTGTGTATGCGGTTATATTATCTGTGTGTCCACATGATTGCCTTTCCACCGAGATATTAGCTAAATTGCATGGTAATAATGAATAAATATCAGAGCTACGGGAGAGTTCCATCATAATTTCCTCTTTCCCTCACTCCGGTCCATACCCTGCCCTTCGCTCCCCACCGCCACACCCGCTCCCCAAAAAACCGCGCCTAGCCGCCCAGGGGGCGAGAGAGTTTTTGAGGCTTTCTTTCCCGGAGGATTGCAGAGCAAGGAGGCTCAACAAGTTGCAGCCACGCCTTCCCCCCACACCCTTCTTCCCCTCCTTTTACTACCGCTTCAACTCCTCTTCGGCCGCCTTGGTTCGCACTCCAGGAGCTCTCATTATTGGCCCACCCCCTTTTCGTTGTTTCTCCCCTTACACTGCCCCCATCCCAAACTACCTCCAGCCTTCCCGCTCTGCCACAGCGCTTCCGGGTATAGAACTTCACCCCGCCGGGCAGTTTACCTACCCAGAACCCAAGAGAGAGTAAGTGGGATACCGGTCCGAAATACACGATCATCCTTCGGGAGATTGGCAGGAGGGAATCCTTCATTTATTATTTACCGAGCTATACTTCAAGTGCTTACCGACGAGGGATAATTAGCGGGGGAAAGTCACACGAGGTAAAAAATATTGGGGATAGGATTGACGTGGTGGCTAGAGTATTAGCTTCCCACCCCGAGGGCCTGTGTTTAAATCCCGGCAGTGGCGGAAATAAGTCATCGGAATTTCAGAACTATGGCAAGGAAAACATTTCAACCAGCACATTTTACGGTTGCAATCAAAACGCCAAATAACAAAGACTTATACAGAGTGAAGAGATCTGAAACTTGTCTCCATGATGCATGAGATATGTATCTATAATTCAATTTTGCCACTTACTATGCATATTTGTGTTCTCTTTCTTGCCATTATTACCATCCCTATCAATATTTCATCATTGATGTTTTCATGTTTCCACTCCACATGCTCTTCTACAAATTGAAATCCACATGTATCTGTACACGTATTATAAGCTGGATGATGGTGTGTTAACATCGACGCCGTGCAGAGTAATACATTTAGTGTGGAATATTAGGTAATAAGTGCTGTTCTTTATTCACATGCCGAAATTCCAAAAAAAAACAAAATCCACCTACAATAGCGTTAGTACGACTGCACGACATTAAATTAGCTTTTCCTTCCGTCAGTCCATTCTCGCAAGCAAGGTTACGTGAATTCAATCCAAATTAGCGGAATAACAGCGGTGAAGGGGAGTAGCCTATCGCATCCATTAATACGGGACCAATGATTGCTACCATGGTCGCAAAAATGAATAAGGCTCATAACTTTCATCCCATGAACAAATTTCCTCAATAGCATTGTACCGACGCTTGACCCCTGGAGAGTTCCAAGATTTCACTACATGTTCCAATCGAATTGCCCCTACTCAAAATTCCACGCCGGATTACTTTTCACCTCGATCACGACCTCGAACCTTTCGGCGTATCAGTAACCGAGAGCGAAACAAAGTTTTCGCCAATCCCCACGGCAAATTTGACGTCGACCCTCCCACTCCGTGGATAGCTAAGAAGAATTACGATAACGTTAGATAAAAGAAGTCTTCTCCTCTCTCTTCCGATCCTTGCTAGGAATCGAAAAGCCGATCGGGATTCTGTGGGCTTACGGAACCCTTGCGGAGGGGAAGGGCGGTAAAGGGTTTATAGGGAGATGACGAGAGAGAAAGATAGGGACGAGGGTGGTGGTGGTTGCGGACGTGGTTGAGAAGCTCGGAGCGGATCCAGGGGAAGTAGGAAGCGGGTCCATGACACAATACAGCGAGCCTTGGCTGGCAATCTCAGCACGAAGCAAGGACGGATGGAGAGAAAGGATTGGGGAGCGGAAGAGAGCTCAGGAGTGTCAGTGGGAGGGAAGGGCCAAGGGGTAATATAAAGTGGAAGCGAGAGGGAGAATCAGAGATACAAAGGGGAAACAGACAGGGAGATCCGGAAAAGGGTATACACAATGCAAAATACGACGGCAGCGTGGCTTAGTGAAGAAATGAAATGCAGGTTGAAGCACTGTCGAGCAACAACTACGCGTGGCACAATGGAAGAGTTAGCCAAAGAATGATAAGTCTAAAGCTCTAGATAGGGAAAGTATGGACCATGAAATCAAAGCAGAACTATTTAGCGCAAGGAAAGATAGTAAATAAGCATGTTCCTTGGAGAAAAAATTTATTTCCAAGCATTTCAGAGAGCATGAGCCAAGTGATGTTTAATATAAAACTACAATGTTTTAATGCCTCATATTTTTCCCAATTACCACAAGGATGAAGTTCAAGGTAGGCATCGGTTGTACGTACTTTCTTACGTCAAGGTAGGCATCTTATCTAAAGCGGCGTGATGACTCACTCGAATGAGAGAGTCAATATGATTTCGCTTGCTTTGATTGTTGCTGCGATGACCTCTCGTCACTTGCTAATGACATATGGTAGGAAGAAATAAAAATTAGTGAGCCACAATTGGTTTCAAAAGTCACAAAAGGAAAAAAAAAATGGGGGTAAAAACGATAAAGACACGATTTTTTGTATTTTGGAACTTGATAGACCATGGCTACAGAAAAATGTAAGAATCTCTAATGACAAAAACATAACAGTGCCAGCATTTTTGGGATAGAAATATATTTTTTTAAACAATTTGAATGTAAATAACTACTAGATTTTCGTGATATTTGGATTTAAATATGTGACACTAAAAATATACAATAACCATATAAAATTCACAAATGCTAACAACTTAATTTGTGTGTGGTACAATAATGGTGCAGGCGATGAGGATAAGCCTAGCAAATTATCATGCGAGAATGTTAGCGTGGAAAAAGAAATAAGAAGATCGTAACGGCAGCGAAAATGTTGAAAAATTGGAAGGCTGCAGACGTAGATGGGATATTTAGGGAAATGCTGAAGTGCGGGTGCAAATTACTCCTTAGTCAATTATGTGAATTGCATCATCATCATAATCTGAGTAATCTACCGGTTATAGATAGGTTATGATGAAAGTAAGAGAAAATCCAACAGACTCTAACATGCTCAGTTTCCTATATACCCCTGATATTTCTTTTTTTATGTTCCAACGGATGGGGTGAATGAGATAGTAGTTCCATTGTACAAAGCGAAGGGTGATAAGACTGAACGCAAAAATTATGGAGTAGGTACTTACTCGATTAAATATTCTGGGGAAAGTGTTCGTAAAATATTTATCGAAGGAATGAGAAAGATTTTAATTGATAGAATCTGGGGTTATATTGTTGGTTTATACTTTGGAGAGGATGCAGTGATCAGCTGTTCGCACTTCAGCAAGGGATAGAGAAGTCTATGGGCGTCCGAAAGAATGTATATTGTGCATTTGGAGATTTATAGAAGGAATATGATTGGGTAAATAAGTAGTGAAGGAGGGAAGTTCTGAAACTTTGAAGGACTATGTAGTGAATAAGCAGTAATACAATGTTATGAAGGTTACGTATGATAATAGTTAGGCAACTGTGAGAGCTAATGGGGTTTTGGGAGACTGGATTGAAATAAAACAGGGCGTAAAGCAGATATGCGTAATGTCAACGTGGCTGTTCAGTGTTTTTATGGATAAATGCCTGAGATATGCGTGTAGTGATAACGTTGGTGTAATGGATGGATATGTAAATGTGCGAGTTCTACTGTAGGATGATACTGTATTGCTTTCTGAGAGCCCACAGGAATTGCAGGGGCTCCTGGATAACTTCTGAAAAGCATCAGGGAGGGCGGATTTGAGAATAAATAAGTCAAAGATCATAATGCGAAAGATAGATGAAGAGTTAAAAGGCGTGCAGATGCCGGAAAGAAAGTCTTAGATATTATGCCGAACATATCTTCGTGTTTTTCTTGGAAGCGAAAATTGCAGTGTAAAAAGGTGTTCTCCTCCTGACTTTATTATATAGATGATAAATGTAGGTATGTCAGGATAAGCATAAAAATAGGCTAAATGCAGTGAAAATGGGGTACATGAGAAGTGTTTGTAACAAAAGTAGGATGAATATGATTAGGAATTAGTGACTGATGAAAACATTTGGGTTGAATACTCCAGCAATGGGAAAATACGATCGGTGTGTGTTTCGTTGGTTTGGCCATGTTGAGAGAATGGAAGAGAACTGAAAAGCGAAACAGATATATGATGGTAGAATGAATAGCGCGAGAGGAAGAGGTAGACCGTGAAAATCATGGGTCATGTGGTAGAAGAGACTCAAAAAAGGAAGAATAATAGGAGCCTTAAGACTAGTAAAGCGTGCATGGTTCTACACATGAGTCTAAGAGAAACACATGTGGTTTCCAAGCATGTAGCCTTTTGGAGGAAATTATTTAAATGGAGCCAGTTTTCTAGACCCAACAGAAATAACTAAATTCTTTTATTTTCCTTGTTTCTTCATTTTATCCTACCCCGAAAGGGAATGAAGTGATGGTATGCATGGTGCAATGTCTAACAGCGATGCAAAAATACTTTTAAGGCCTTTTGCATGGGGATAATTTGCAAGTAATAAAGATCAAGCACACACCACTATGATCATAGGAGGTACTCGAACGATGAAGGCGAGAAGGCTGCCAGCAGGACTGGAAGAATTTAAACTATAGGATGTAAACTATAGCTAGCTTTGCAGGTTTCTCTGGACCTGACAACCGGAATACGTATATACTACATTCACAATCTCGTTACCTGCGGACGCTTTAATGTACTTGCCAAATTCGAGTTAAACCATGAAATATTTGAAGTAAAATATAAGGTAAATTATAATATTCTTTGTAATGAACAGAGTGCAAACATTCATTCATCTAATTTCTCATATCTTATCCTTCAACAGAAAAAAATCTTTCCCTGTTTTCATTGATGGAGTAATGTACCACACTATGATTCCCGTAAGGTTACAATTTGCTTTACGCGGGGTTCACTATATGATGAAGCGCTTCTCTTTAAGAATGTAAAGGGAGAAACATTTGCGTGCCAGCAAGATTGCAAAAGTACCTTGTAAAAATTTTCAATTTTTTTTTGAGTCAACTATTTAGCCAGAATTTAAAACAAGTTAGACTAAGTTTCTATGTGATGAAGAGTAGGAACGAGGCTTCGAAATGGTGGGAATGCCAGTTTATGCACGAGACAAATCATTATTTTTTCATAAACTTTCCGACGTAAGGAATAGTAATGCCAGCTTAACTCATGATTACATCGGATACATTTATTTGACATTTTAACTGAACTCGCAACATCGTACCTGCCTTCGTACCCTGCATCGTACCCTGAGATACACTAGAATGCCGGAGGGATCATTTTTGACCCCTTTTCATTTTTCAACGTGGCTGTTTCCCCAATTTCTTTCATACTTATTTTTGATTTGTGGCTATTATTCCCTTCACTCAATGAGTATTCCCTCAAAAAATGTTTCATGTAGCCCCTATCCTTTTGAATAAATTTGTACTTTTACCTTCGATGCCAGAGCCCTTCTTTTTCATTCAGAGGTCATTTATGACGCCTTCTGCTTTTACAACTTGGTTGTTTCCAGATATTTTTTTCCAGCGACTGGTGCCAGTTCTTTGTATCGAAGATATCTCTGGTCTTCGATATATGGCTTTCATATCATTCAGAAAGCTATGCCTCGGGATCGCTTTGAAGAAATTCTGAGGATCTCACATATTGACGTAAGGTACACTAGACTCAACCGTTAGCAGAATGATAAGTTTGCTCTCATAATAATTGTAAAAGAGAAGACTGTTTTAGTTTACTAAGAAACTACCGCCGTGAAATTCATTAATTAAATTCACATTATTATTATTACAAATACATTGTGGACAGAGCTATCAGAACCCATCATTTGGGAAACTTTGTTTTTTTCATTCCAAGGTATTAGTACAAAGTTTTATCACACGCTCGTGCGCAGTATTCCTGCATAGATATCCTTCAAGATTTTCTAGAGTGAATTCTTGGGTGTTGACGGTGGCCTGTAATCCTTTTCCCAGTTTTTTTTTCTGTCCGTGTACCACCTGACGCTTAGCAGTTAGACAATTGGATGCCAAACGCAAGGTGAACAGGGATGCGAGCTCATTTCCCTACGCCAACAATCATCTACACGTTCACCTTACTCAATGGGTGCCTTTCAGTTCCAGTAATGGCCGTGCAGCTCGAATAAACAACCTGGCTCTTACGGTCAGCTAGCGAATACAATTGCGTCGAGTGACCTCACTTCATCAGAATAGACGAATGTTTAATCTGCCGCTGTGCACGTGAAAGCTCATTATTTGCCACTAACAGTGAATGGTGGTATAGAGAGCCACTCTTCTCATGCTTAAGGAGAGGGTCTTTGCGGAAAATTTATTTTTCATTTTTGTCATTTGAATGACAATGTTAGCATACAATTTTTTTGTATTTTAGGTCGTTCAGGCACTAATAATACTTGAGTCATATCGCATGTTTGATAAGATTCCCTATATGTGACCCGCACATTAATATCACACAGGTAAATTTTGGTTTGATGTTTGTCTCATGTGCTTAGTATAGCGATAAACATTTCATCTCGTTTGAACTTAGGTGATGCTTAGCTGCTAACTTTTCTGCTGTTATATCTCAAAAGGACGTTTATTTTTTTTCGATCAGTATGATATCCTCTCTCTTAGGAATGGGAAGAGGAGGGATTGCGCGGTCCAATGGCCCCTTTGAGGCAGACTGGCTGGAGCAATTACTATTGCTTCTGTAAGGGCCATCCATGCCAGATCGGTCGAAGGATAGGAGCCAGACGTTGGTAGTTCAATGATGGTGTTACGTTAAAAATACCATTGGGAAGTGGGGGTGGGAATCCATCCCAGAATGTGATAGTAATTCATAGATAATTGAGTCCTGGTAACTACGGGATGCCACCTACTAGGCCGGGTCTCGTAATCATAGGTCGTCATCACTCGAAGTCCTTGCACAACATGGGCGAATGGAATGCATTGGTTGGAGATAGGAGGTATGGATTTGAAGTGGAAGGGTATGGGCTAGGGACAAGAAATGGCCGCGGTGTTCAGGGAGAGGGTTTTTGTAAAATGAATAAATTAATATTACTATACACTTGGTTTGAACATTACCCCAGGCATTGGCAAACATGGAAAATGCCGGGCAATACTGGGAGATATCAAGCTGATTACAAAATGGTAAGATAGAGATTTAGGAACAGTGGAAAACAACTTGTGAAGTAATCCGGGGGCGGATATGGGCTCAGATCAAAACTTAGTTATGATGAACTGTGAAGTTAGGTACAAAAGGCTTTGTAAAGGTAGGGAAATGAAGAGGTGGAACATGCAAGCATTGCACGGGTTGAAAAGTAGAGAATACCAGGAAATAGTAGAAAAGAACATTGGTGGGATATTATAAAAACAGGCATTGTAAGAGAAGCAGATAAAACAATAGGAACAATAGAAACGAGGAAGGTAAAGAAGCATTGAGTTACGGATTAAATGATTAGGAAAATGGAGGAGAGAAGAAGCTAGAAAACGTCATTACTGACCTTGGCAAGAGGAAGTAAAAAGAATCAAATGATAAACTCCGGAGAGCAACCAATTAAACAAAGAAAAACTCGTGGAAGGGAAAATACGAGGAAATGGAGGAGCTGAAGTAAGATTGGGATGAGAGTGCGCTACAAGCTAAAGTAAAAATGTTTTTAGGCGGCAAGAGAGGGAAAACAATACCAAAGGTTAAGGAAAAAACAGGGAAGTTATTAATCGATCAGGAAAATGTCCAGTATGTAAATAAATAGGTGGAGATAGCACGTGGAGGAGCTACATGGCAGCGATAGTAGACTTGTGAACCTATATATGGAGGGTGAAAGTAAAATAGATAAGGGTAACATCGGGCCGGAGTAACTTGACAGCGAAATAGAGAAGACATTACGACAGATGAAGACGAGAAAATCCGTGGGAGTAGATAAATTACCATCAGAGTTACTGAAGAATTTAAGTAGTAAAGGATGGCGACCCTTTTGCGGACTCATTCGTAGGATCTACCAGGATGGAATATCACCAGAGTTTCTCGTAAAAATAGTATTAATATCTAACCCGAAGAATAAGAAATCGTCAGAATACGAGGAGTAGAGAATAGTTAGTTTAATTTCAGACACAAAAAACTTTCTGCTTAGAATAATAAATAAAATATTGGAAAATAGAGCAAATTAGTATTTTGGCGATGATAAGTTTAGGTACAGGAAGAGGAGGGCAACTTGGGATGCGATTGCGGTAATGAGGACACTTATAGATAGAAACATGCAGTGTAATCAGAATAATCTTACTCACTTCGTGGTTTTCGAAAGGGCTTTTGGCAGAGTATTTTGGAAAAATAAAAAAATGCAGGTACTCGGGAAATAGGAATAGATAGGCGGGATACGAGACTCGTCCAAAATAGCCAAGAGAGCACTGGTGAGGGTAATCAATAGTTATCAGGGTGGGAAGCTAAAGGTCGCGGGGTAAGGCAAGGGTGCCCATTGTTGTCTTTGCTGTTTAACATATATGCTGGGAAAATGGTAACAGGATCATGGGAAGAGCTAGATGTGGGAACCAAAGTAGGAAGCCTCCTAGTACAGTAGGCTAGATTCGCGGAAAACCAGGCGTTGGTTTGTCGATCATTGGAGGGATAACAAGTGTATGCATTAGAATTTCAGTGCGGGAAATACGGAATGAAGATAAGTCATAAGAACACAAAGGTAATGAGATTCTCTACGACAAAGAAAGCGATGCGGGTCATAAGAGATGAGGGCACAAACTTGAGCAAGTAGAGCAAGTTAACTTAGGTAGTACGCTAGAAGAAAATGGGAATAGTAGCAAAGACATTAGTAGGAGAATAACGTTAGCGAAGGAAGCGTTTAGTGATAGAAGGGAGCTGATGACAGGGACCTTCAGTTAAGATGTAAAGAAGAGGCCGGTGAGGAGCTTGATATGGAGTGTGTAGTTGCATGGGGCAGAAATGTGGACTCTGAGAAAGAAGGAAAACAAAAGGCAGTAGGCGTTCGATATGTGGGTGAGAAGGGGGATGTAGAGGGTGCAGTGGACGGAAAGGAAGACAAAAGAAGAAGTGCGTGACATGGATGGTGAGGAGAGGAAACTTCTGGATGAGATTAGGGGGGATGCAGGGTGGTTGTCTGGAAGCGGTAATGAGGGGCGATGGTTTGCTGAAGTCCGCGTTACTGGGAAGAATGTTGGGCAAAGGGGGAAGAGGAAGAAAGAGAATAGGTTTTATAGACGGGGTGAAGGAGGGTAGGATCTATACTGAGATGATGAAAGAAATATTAGGGGTGTATACCACCCTTCACGTATAAAAAATCTGGAGGATTATCTCTGACTTTCAATATAACCTACATTTAACCGGAAGATTACTATAATGATTGATATACTTCTTTTCACTGGATTTCATGTGGAACGACATAGGGCTGCTAGAAAACTTTTATATTAGAAGATAGTGGAAGAAAAGATGCACAATAAAAATCATAATAACCCTTACTTCACTCAAATATGTCTCTTATTGGAAACAGATGAATCGGGGCAAAAGGTGGTATAAAATAAATTTTAATCTTTCGTGTCTCCCTTACAAAAGGTATTTAAGGGATACGAATTCAGACAGGGACATTAATGTTGTCATTCCATCTTTATAAATATCTGTTTATGGTTTATTTATTTCAGAAACGGAGATATCCATCTTCATCTTTATGCATTTCCTGGTACTACGTGTAATGGATGCAGAAATATTTCCATAAAAAATCATGGCTTCATTACAAAATGGGCAGGCATGTATTTCACCACTACAAATAAAAAAAATTAGGAAAGGCGTTCCTCATTTACTAAAATGCCAAAAAAGAAGTTAGCGGCATTTTTCGAGCCTTCATGTAGTAACTGCAAGCGTTTTCGCTGACATTTCCTCATCGGTATAAATTCACGTGTTAAAGCTTTCTTTCGCATCTCTCAACGTAGCTCTCCTCCTCAGTGTGGCTAAAAATAATTTCGTTTTTATTTTATAATATTCTAGATAATATTCATCTCATCCTTAGAAAAACATCAAAATTCCAAACCCATACGGACATATGTGCATGTTTCACCATCTTTTTCAACTTCATTTGAATAGACTATCGTAATGCTTACATTCTCGTCCGCATGGATTCAGTCATTCATTCTAACAATAAAGTTGAGTAAAACTTCATCACCTTTTTACTGCATTGATCCCATTTCATTTATGTAGTGCTATTAAAAACATAGGGGCCACGACCTGCCACGATGGAAACATCGGTTCCCGATCATTTGGAAGGATGACCACCATACTCGTCAAGTGCAGTTGTCCCTGTCTGTACGTGGCAGGCAGCATATATACGAAATGACCTTAGCCGTCGAAGCACGTTCAACTAAAATACTACCACTAAAAACAAAAATAATTGTTTAGGCGCTAATCTAGTATTGAATTTCGGTCAGTAAAACAAGCCCAAGGCGCGATTTTATATCCTCTGGTCATGATATGATAACCGATGCAAATGCGTTTCTCATCGATAACGCTCACTTCAAAAAGTTGACTGCCTGATGTAATATATAAAATACAAACCATTATTTAACATTGAGTTAACTTTAAATTGATGAAGAAAAGCAATATTTTTTCGAAATTTTGCGGCATAAAAAGCACAAATGAAAAGAAATAACTGAAGTGTAATCATACAAAATGATTTCTCTTCGTCATGCTTAATTTCAAGATGACGTGAAAGCTACGTCATATTGCAGTTAAAATTAACCAGCCAATATAAAACAGAAAAAATATCATAAAAAAACTGGGTCATTACACCTACCGTGTAATAGCGTGTCATAAAACGTCTCTGTTAACAGAAACGAGGGTGAAGATACATCCTCATTTGGCGGTGAACGTCTTCATCGAATATTAACAACGTTTAGTAACTCGCGCTGTGGAATGCAATCATCACCATCAGGAGCAATGGCAGCGGGTGCACTCTAACTCAAACGAGGAGAGGTGGAATAATAAAATCCGCACACCAAATTAAAGGCACTTGGCAATGGAGGCCCCACTTCGCTAAGAAAGACGCCAAGGGAGTGGGGTAGGTGCATCATTGAGTTTTAAGTGGACCCAGAGAGCATGAGTCCTCCACCCCTGTGACTGCAGCATCAACCCTATATATTCACACTCCGGGTCTGCCTCCACCTCCACCCTCTGTCCGCAAGTACGAACGAACGAGAAAGAGGCCTCGCTGCACGAGAATCGCTATCGTGGAAATTACGCGGCTCTAATTATGCCGGGGCAAATCTTCCGCAGCAGATGCTCACTCCCCTTTCCGAATTAAGCTTCGTCCCGACTCGCTATGGCTTCCCGAGAGCGGAGTGTTATTGCTCGTTGAGTTGGAAACTTTCCCGTCCGTCAACATCATATGGCGAAGAGAGAGAATCTCGCGGGCTTTCAACAGTTTTTTTTTTAATTTC
Organism: Pyrrhosoma nymphula; assembly: GCA_963573305.1. Lineage (NCBI taxonomy): Eukaryota > Metazoa > Arthropoda > Insecta > Odonata > Coenagrionidae > Pyrrhosoma > Pyrrhosoma nymphula. The sequence continues at coordinate 136,241,212 of OY754330.1, forward strand.
ACGAGCCATCGCGCTGTGGAGGAAAGGGGAGTTTCATTTTCCCATTACGAAAAACACAAGTAACAACCCCATCTCAAAAACAAAGCTTAATACTTGATTCTAGCGGCTCATAATAGCAATATCCACCTACAAGAATTAATTTATAATTTAAAAAGTCTATTCATAACGACTTATTAGTTATTTCACCACCAAGCATGCACCCCTGGGCAGGCACACCAGTGGTAGGGATCCGCTGGTTTTATAGATATGCTAGCATAAAGGGGTACATAAAAACATAAACGATTGCGGATTTAAGGTTGAAATTACAACAAAAATATAAGAATTTTAACAAATATTTTTTTAAATAAATGGCACAATTTTCAAATAGCTCACTAGGGGTACGAACATTAAAAAGGGTTAACCACTGCTGAATTAAACTACAATACCATTTGGTAAACAAGAATGTTACCTCCGGATGGAATTAATAATAATTTGTAAACTGTACCCAAGAATGATGATGGGCAATATTACAAGGCAATTTGGGTACCATTAGCTCACTAGAGTTATCTGGTCAACTAGAACAATGTTTTATCAATTTCAAAATAATTAATGACTGGAGAGACAAATGTATTAGGTACTATTCAATTAACATCTGCGATCGAATTAAGTGACTTAGCTCTTGACGTTCGAGACGCTGATTCCGGAAAGGGAAAATGTTATTGTTTTACTCTTGCCATAATGGTCAAATTATTCAGCACTACTCAAAATGCAAGGTGTTTGCTGGTGATTTGGAAAAAAAAAACCAAAGCATTTTTAAGGCAATTGGAGTAATAAAAGGGATCAAGAAGGCACAATAGGTGCAAATATAGAGAAATAATGATTGGAAGAATAACAAGAGGGAGATAGATGAAGTTTAAATGAGAGAGAGCGTAGGTGGATGAATTGAAAAAAGCAAAGCCATGGGAAGTAGAAGACCGGAATCAATAAGGGAAATTAAATGCGCATCGTATATGCACTAAAATATTATGGAGTGGTAGAGAAATTGCTGAGTTGAAGGCGATATATTCTACTCAATGAAGTGAGCTTCAGACTGGGAAAAGTAGCATAGAAGTGATTCAGCATCCGAAATGCATGCACTACCTCCTTTGAATACTGAAATCTATCAAACTAACTTCACCATGACTTAAAAATAGGCGCAAGCAAACTCAAGCGCATTGCCAAGTCTCCCTAAAACGATGCCGAAACGCTGTACGGGGAAAAAGAGTTCATTTTTTTCCTCATCTACCATCTCTGACGCAATGCGACGAGGACAACGAGTTCATCAAGAAAGAGGTTCTGATACCACACCCTCATATTTCATGGAATAAGACATGTAGCTTTTAGCGTTACCAAATGGTTCTTTAGCTACTAACCTTGATATGAAATGCCGAGCATTTATGAGACCGCGGAATAAAGAGCTAATTTCGGGATGTATCGCATTTTGAATTAGATTCGAAGGCATTTAAAGCGACTCACTCGTGAAATCAACGACATCCCTTTGACCTCATCTCCATAATAAAGCGCAGTCAACCGTTTTCGTGTCCTCATTTATCTTTGCTCCCTCAGGCCGTGCCCTCCCACCTCTTCTAACCCCATAATATCCGCATAAAAAATCCAATATCCTCAATTTATAACCCCCCTTCCACTTCGCTCACCGAACTCCGTTGCTTTTCCTCGTCTTCATCTTTGGTGCGGCAATGATTAAAGCCAGCGGAAAATTTCCTCCCGTAAGGGTTCTCGCAAAGCATTTCCCGGAAAACCGGAGCAGTTCACGTCATTGCTGGGGAATATGTGGAGAAGTTCAGGGAGGTAGGAGATGGAGAGGTAAGGAAGTTCCGGCTCCATTCAGATTTCGACCTAATTTTTCTGGAGCGGCGTCGGCAAACTTTCTTCCAGATCACGGAGCGGGGGTTCGAAGTACACGTCCGTCGGTGGTTTGGGCAGGGATTCCTTCCATTTGGAGCCAAAGTGAAGGGGAAGGGAGTTGTCACCGGGACGTTTCTATAATATTCTACGGCCAGAGAGGTGTCTGAGTCACGCCCATGTCATTGCTTCAAGACCCCCAAAGACGAGTGTGTTTTGGAAATCATATATATAAAAAAGAATGTTTGTCTGTTCATTTTTTATCCACTCCAATACCATTCATCCGATTTCAATGAAACTTTGGTGAGTTGTTGTGCGCGTGCCTATAAAGGTTTCTAAATTATAAAAATGGCATTTTTGGGGTTGTTTTTACCCCAATATTGTTAATATTTACTCCCATAAGAAAAGCATTGAATTTGGTGCAAGTTTTTATTTAATTGCTTTTTTAAATTACTTGCACTCAAGATATTGGATAAAAATTAGTGTAATAGAACGCATGAAGGAATGCAGAATTATTTCATACAATTTTCTTATTAGTTTCACTTTTGTACAAGCATTGCGTTTACGTCTCGAAATTCCTAAACATTTCTTCCTTTTCAACAATAGAAATTTCCTTGGCGACTAAGCAAGAATATCCCTTTAATAGCGATTTCATGAATGGTAATTCACTCGGATTATAGAATATAATGGTCAGGTTCAGTGACTAATGTGATAGTTGTAGCCAAATTAATACAGTTCCCCGTTCGCCTTGCCTTCTCAATGCACAATCGCTTCTAGTGTGTAGATATAATATGAAAAATCCATGCTTTTCACACGGTCAATTACATGTTGCATGATCACGAGTGGGACAGACCAGTAATAGCAAATTCAACACCGGCTATTGAACTCAACGCTTGCCTCAAAGCGTTGCATCTTTGGAGACGTGCAGAAACTCACGATAACGACCAATATACGCGTAAATTTTCAGCGTAAAGTGTCAACAATATTTTCAAAACAGCTATTGGACATTGGTAATAGAAAATTACCAGTTGATGGCGAAACAAAATATATTTCAATTCCATTGTACTTTTGTGTCATTGTTCCATCGATCGAACAATTGATTCAGAAAGTTTTTCCACAAATTGTCATCGAGTACAAAAATCACCAATGGCTTTGCGAACGTGCTTTTTTGGCAGCAAAAATCAACGACATCAATGCAATCAACTACGCCATCCACGAACAGATTTCGAGCGAGTCTGTCACCTACAAATCCATTGACAGCGTTATGAATGCGTCGAGATTTTTAATTATCCAATTGAGTTTTCAAATTCTTTGGATCTTTCTAGTGTATCATCGCACAAATGGTCACTCTATCTCGGCGCACCAATAATATTTTTGCGCAACATTAATGCACCACGATTGTGCAATGGAACCAGGCTCAATGACAAACAATGATGCCAAACGTCATCTAAGCGACAATTCTGAATGACAGGTCAATAGGAGAAGATGTGCATATTACACGCATTCCCATCATTCCCACCGACATGACATGCCATTTGATTTCAAACGACTACAGTTCCCCGGTCGCCTTGCATTCTTAATGATAATCAACAAAACAAAGGGCATTCGCTTCAAATGTGTGGATTAAACCTAGAAAATTCATGCTGTGGATTAAACCTAGAAAATCCATGTATTGCACATGCTCACTAGTGGGACAGCCTAAAAAGTTGTTAATGCAAGAACAAGATTACTTAAATAAGCTTTATAAGAAAGCAACGAAGCAGATCGTTTACGAGTTGCTCAATCACGTGCATCATAATCGTATCAGAGATACATAAAATTGCGTGTATCAGATTCATATCAGTGAGAAAGAATTTGTGTTAAAAGTTATGTATTTTATTTCTACGTAAAATAAGATTTAGTGCGGCGGTACCTTTGCTTTTTTTAATTCCTTACACTCATGATATTGCTTTTTAAATGCTTATGCTAAAATGTATTATAATATTTCTCAACCACTGTTCAAGTAAAGGTTAGGCTTAAATATTTTTTGGCAAACGTTCCCGTATGTTCTTATTCAATCATTAGGGCTGCATATCAAAATAAGTTGGGTTTGAAATACAAAATGATATAATACGGTACATCATTAGTTCCTCTTAGTAACATAAACTCAAGTTGTACCATATTTATTCCTTGTTATGCTGCCTATAAACCATATTTTATTATATTTCGTCGTGATCGTGGAATTAGGCCACAAGATTTAGAAAAGTAGGCTAAGAAGCTGAAATTAAATAATTCAGATGCCAGAACGAACGTCCTCAATTACAATTGTACACATGTTATTATTGGGTTCGCGTGATGCTGATCATTGAAATTAAACAAATATTTTATTTTGTAACACAAGCAAACTATTTCAATAATTTTACAAATATCGGTAGATGTAAATATTAACGATGAATTATTTAAGGGTTGGTATCTGAGGATCTAGAAATCCTCGGAGTGCGAGGTGGCCCAAGGATAGGAACTGGCCCCCCTACCCTGAATGTGTGAAATTCACACGCCTGTGGCTTAGTCCGGGGTGAGCTCTACCATCAACTATCCAAATAACCTTCGGGTTGAATCACTGAGTGTGAGTGATCTAAGGATAACTGTAGTCAGGTTCTGACAACTGGATACAGAGTATTCAAAACATCTCCAAGCGCTACCTATTTACCTACTTTTACAAAATGTAATCGTAGAGGGCACAGTAACCTAAATACACAAACAACATATCTCCCACTAAATGTCTCTTTGTACCTTTGGCATAACATACAAGATAAGTAGACCTCTTTAGCCTTTGAGCTGACTTTGTTTTTATTTCATAAGAACAGTCCATTTTTACCAGAAATATCTGTTCAAGATAGGAAATAAATGACAAAAATATGAGATAGATTTTTTCCCATCCTACCAATACACACAGTAGCACAACGATCAATAACCTACTACTTAGTACCTACTTGCAAAACTTAAAAATTTATTTCATTAATTCTTAAACTCCATATACCTATCGTTCCATTTGCCTTGCCTGGGATAGGGGTCTGACTGATGAGGTATTGACTCAACGATGCCTCTCTCTCATAAATTCCTAGTTTTTCAGTCTTGCGGAGGCTTCTTCGTCTGCGGCCTCCTCAGGTAATTTACCCAAGCATCAGCTCCTCCCAGTCTCGGCCCGTTCTTGGGGCGAGTGACACGTCGTAGTTGGAACCGGATTGCCGCCCTTTCTCTTCTTCTTCAACGTCTGGTAGGTTCATTCCTTTGGTAAGACGGGCAATTGCAAGTTCGCAAGGGACGCATATTATTTTCATAACTTTGCCAATTAAGTTCGTCTACGGCACTATGTTAAGAGAGATGACAGAAAATGGAGGTTTTGAGGGGGAGGAGTAAAGGAGGGGGGGAGGTAAAGAAGAGGAGTTCCACTTAGGTGGCGATACTAAGTTGAACAGCCCGTATTGCTCCTTGCCAGGGAACTCATTGCAAGGGAATCAACGGCAGAAAGGGGGACCTCGACGATATTAGTTGCATTATTGGTTTGGGTAAACTTTCGCTGTGGGTTCTCGGGCGTGTCGTCATGCACTGAAGGACAGAGAAGTACTACCAGGGAACCGGAGAGGGAGTAAATTAAGATACAAATGACAGCAAGCAGTGTGTAATGCATATCCAGAGCAGATTTTTCTTTTTGAGCCCCCAAGCACAAATACGAAATGGGGCCAACGTTAGCAATAAAATGAATAAATAAATAAGATATTAAATGTATCAAATACAGAAAAAGGAAATGAAAACTTTATTTTTATCTGATTGGTAATGCTACACGAAAAAACACATTAACCTATGCATATAAAAGGCGATACCACAGACTGATCACATATTGTATGACTATATCTGGAACCACAGACTGACTAACCATGAAATATGACCCACAGCTTTATTTTAGACCATGTGTTTCCCAAGCAATCTTAAAACATTTTCCACTCGCAACAGGACTAAAAACATAATGAACTTATATTATTGCTTAGGGAAACTTGCAAGGGGATAGTATTTGACCAAATTTATTACAACGTTAATATTTATTATAGGATTCAAATTTATTATATTAATTCAAGTTCATTATATTTCAAATATAAATTCGAATATGGTCTCTATTGATACTGGAAAAAATTTCGCGCAAACTCACTTATGGTGGTTTGAGCGAAATAGTTCCCTAGTCATAATGGAGACAATATCCAAATTTTATTTTTTTATTTAAGCGTCTGTAAGAATTATGAAATAAATATTGTAATATTAATTGCGCAAAGATATAGTTATATATTGCTTAAATTCTCAGTAATAAAATAAATAAAGCTACATAAGTCTCTAACTTGACTCATTTTTTCCCGCCGTGCGGCAGAAAACCATTCAAAACTGCAGGTTTTTTGCGATTCTGTAAAAATTACTGCGGTGAGTAAAAAATTATTTTTATAAATAGTTGAGAAAACATGCAATCTACACACCGTTGGTTTTTTGACGAAATATAGGCACTATAAGTTCCTAATTCGTTAAATATTCTCCCTCTGCAGCGTACAGCCATTATCTATCCCAAGTAAAACTGCTTATATTTTTAGGCAAATAGCTCGAAAAGTAGGTCGGCAAGGGTATATTTTGATGTAATTGGAAAGATATGTTTTTTCTTTGAAATGAGGCCAAATTGATCAACTTCTAGGTGAAGTGATTTTTCGCTCACACTACCTCAAGGGAAAGTATTCTCAAAGTTTATGGTGATCTTCCCCACGCCCCCCTCACGAAACTTTCATACTTTTTTAGTTTTGCTCTATTAAAAATTAACAATTTCAGTAAAATAGCCTAATATTATATATCATTAATGAGGTTCCACCGCGACTGTGTGAGTCAATGCAAAAACTGAATACCACCTTTTAGTTTTCATTGTTTGAAAAACCCTGCTTTCGGTCATGACCTTCATTAGCTATTGAAAATCAAAATGAAGACACCAAATATGCCGAATACTATGGAAATATGTTTTAAATGAGTACTTTGTTCCAGTCAGCCAACTACAGCGCAATTTCTATGGAAATACCGCATTTTTTGCCTCAATTTTGGGAGTTTCACCTTCGACCGAGGGTATCCATTACAATTTGCCATATACTAACTGCTGGAAAAATAATAAAAATTCGAATATCATGTGAGGAAAATACGTTTAAAACCAGAGATAAATAATAACTGTATATGAGCCACTCAATGGTACTATGCCCTTCTGTATAGTACAAAAAATAGGTTCTGTAAAATATGACAAGAAATAAAGCAACACTTCAAGATTATGAAAAGCGTACAATAATATATTGAAACAGTCAGTAAAAGCATCTTTATATCACACTGATAACAAATCTCTACCGAGATCATATAAGTCGTCCATATGGCTCCAAATATATCAGGGAACAATATATCTGGCAATAATAAAATTGCAATTGGTATCACAGAGTTTTAATGCCAGCAGTGGCTTACCTGAGACTTTTCGTGGCATAAATAGGAAATATGGGGAAGATTAAGATGGGATGAAGCAATATCAAGTATTAGTAGTCCATTAAACATGTAAGAAGTCTATTAAACTTTACCCTCGATGGTATCTTAAAGCAACTCCTTCCGAGGAGGACGTCTTTAACAGCACATGAAACCATCGTACACTCCATGGTGCGAAGCGTTTTATAGATTTAATTAAACTGATTTACGGCGCTGCACTTGAGCGTTTCGTGGTCGTAAAAAATATTTGATTAAATTTTTGATTTAGCATTCTTCATTCAAAACTTTTTACATGCGTCCCAAAATTTACGACCTCAAAACCCTCAAAACAAGGAAGGAGGCATATCGTTTCCCTCCAGTAAGAAACTCAAGCACCTGAGTGGATCCGTAATTACATGAACAGGCTGGCCAAACGAATACTGCGGTTTTTGTGTCTGAAGCTTTTCACGAAATTTCCCTTTATATGCAACGTCCAATGGACGAGCAATCATCGCAGCTAATAACAGGAACATGCAATCATAAGAGATCAGGGATTGCCATTACCACCTGACAAAAAAGATGACTAGGAGAGCAATGCGTGAACAATGTCTGAGTCTTTTTACTGATAATTTTCTATAATTGAAAAATATCTGCGTAAGAATCATGGAACAGTTTCTGCTTTATATAAAGGCAGTGGAATATATTAACTGGTAGCTAAGCATAGGTGACCAAATGCTTTTACAGGGGTACGATTGGAAATTATGGTATTTAGAGAATTCCAATCTAAATGAAGATTTTTTGTAATACTTCAACTTTAAAAATTAAAGTTAATATATTAGTTCTCTCGCCAGGACTTGGCATTCTCTCCAACATCCTGATGAATTGTAAATATAAAAATGACATCGTTCCTTTTGTTCTTTCTCTTGGTTATTTTTTCAATTTTCTGGGAAAGCTTTAAAGTACTTATCAAATATTAAATGTTTTAAATACAGTTCGTTTATTCCAAGTGCTGTTAGCGAAGGAAGCATTGGGCTTTTTTCCAATGGAGTTTTACCTAAAGATCAGGACAACTTAACAGAGTAATGAGAAAAAGATCATGACACTGTGACAGTAGTGGATTTACTAACAACAATCTAAGTACCCCTTCTCTGCACACTTACCAAATAAATGTAATATTAATTCCTAACTATTAGCAAAGATTTTGCATTACAATAGTCTTAGTACGGTACTTGAATTGATATCCTCGTAATTACAGAATTCCTGAATTCTTCGGATTAACAGCGTTAAACCTCTTCCAGGGCATGAACCCGAAGCCTCCGTACGAAACTTGCAATGTAGGACCCTCCTAAGCACCTGGCTAATTAGACCCTCCCCTTGACCTCCATCTCTAGTCAAGGCACTCACCTCTGCCTTATCTCTGCCGCATCTCTAGTCTTCGACTCGAGCATCGAAACGTTGGCCGCCATGGACCTAACTACCCGGTGTAAACCCCGAAAGATCGCTGACACAGATCCTCCCCCATTCCGAGACAAAAGTCTCAGGGTAGTGGTATTTGTGGATGTATGTACTACTAGCTCCCAGTTCAATTTGTCCAGATTTGAATACCGGACTTGGTGAAGATATTTCAACAGAATTCGAGTGCTACTTGGGGATTACGTGAGGTTAAATTGTTGACTGGAATGTTCAATGTGGCGTCTCTGATCAAGATCAGATTAATGTGGCTGCCAGACTTCTCTCCAACATTTTTAAATTACCCAAATAATCCTTCCTTAGCTAACTCTTTCGATCCATATTTAACGGTGTCCGTTAACTAAGTTGTCGCGTCCTATCGCCAAATAGCCAACTTACCCGAATACTAAGGTAAAATGTTCTTCATGACGTATCACTTATAGTGTCTGGTACGATAGGTGTTAAAATACATGAAACGGTTTCTATTACTAGGGGATACACATGAGCTAAAATGGAGAAATTAAAGGTCTACTATCGCCGTCAGCTACCATTGCTTGCACAATTGAAGTCGGCGCGGACTCAACTGTCGCTCTAAATTTCTGTTTCACCAGAAATATTTTTGAACGTTCCATGAATGAGAGCCATGGCTTCTTAGATTAAGAACCCGATGCTCTTTCATCCTCTTTCTGTGTGCATTTACTTGCTTATTTTAGAGATAAATCTAGAAATTTTAACCGAATTTCATTAATATTCCATGATTCATAGTTTACTGCTTTCATTTCTTTAAACTTTATGATTTCAGCATTTTTGCTAGCCAACATCTAAACAATCTCAAGGCTTTTGAGCAAACCCCCTTTGAAACTTCTAGCATGGGTTAGCTTCTGCGCTACTCTTAATTTACGTTACCGTAACACGAGATTTCTTACCCATTACTGGTGGTCATGTTCTTTTTTTACGACATCATCAATTACAATATACCCGTTCGTTTTACTCTTTCAACCTTCTTGTTGCATAATTGCATATAATTCGTTCGGATATATAATTCGAAGTCTACCCAATGGAGAACGTGACTGAGGCGAAATGAAAATCAAGGCGTAATTTATTCTTAACTTATGTAACTTTATATTCAAAATTTCTCTCTTTTGAGCCAATACAATAATGTAAATAGTCATATGACTGTTTTACGCACTTCTGAAACTCATTTTCCGGAATTCTCCCCAAAATGGCAGTCGAGCCTTCTGGATGCCTCAAATAATGTCAAAATGTTTTCCTTCCATTACCAATTTAATTTTTTGAAACAACCAGAAGTCAAATGAAGCTCAATTTAGCAAAAGTAGGTGATTATCGAGTATTAAGATACTGTTTAGCCTATAAATCGCGAATAATCCTACAGCAAAAACCATGTACCTTGCTTCTGGTATTCATGGCGTTTGCCCAATTTTCGGCTATAATCAAAAGGACAGAGGATTTAGGAATATCAGTAAGCCTCCTCGTGAGCCTAATTGACCAAACGATAGTTTGTAGACTTTCAGCCACTATTTGAACGCTATCGCCAGTTCGAACTGTTACTGATGGCCCTGGCTGTGGATTATATTCAAGGCTCTCTCTTACCGAAATATGTCATGCCACGTCTCAATGTTTTATGTCTAATTGCGTCACTACCATACGCATTTTTATAAAATCGAATGCTTTCCTAAGCACTCTGACCAATTTAAAACAAAATTTCAATGCTATCCTGTCGTTCCATTGTTCCTTTTTAGACCGACACTAAAACGTACCACTATATCAATAATAGATGAACGAGCGAAACTAGTGCTTTGAAACATTGAAGGAAAATGGCTGAATGTTTTATTACTCCATTACATATTCATGTCTTTATCCTGAAATAGCGAAGGTGTTTACGTGAGCATTATCAATCACCTTTTTCATTAGAAAGGTTATGTATACTTTCCACGTTATAGATAAATACTTAGTATAAACGATTCCACCTCATCGCACCCAACCATGGGTATCTTTTAAGACGTTTTACGTCAAAACCACCGGGAAATGAACTCAGGCCCTTTACGTGGGAAGTTAGTTCTCTAGCAGCGAATGCAATGGAAAAGAAATCTTCACGCTCAGTTAAAAACTGCTACGGGTGATGTTGATGAAAATGACTATGTTCGGAGCCGCTGGATGCTCAGTGGCTACGCTAAGCTTATATTACCTAAAAGGTTTCAGGATGACACCGGTTATATTATTTGAACTCCTTACAAAATAACTAGAAATAAATAGAAGCGACAAAATAAGAGAAGTACACTCCTGAACTGTCATGGTAAATGAATTCCTTCGCATGCACCAACAATGGATTTTACAAAAAAGAGAGGGACAATAGGACACCCCGTTCGTAATACAGTTAACTTTAGTCTTCTCCCAATTCTTTTTTCATATTTCCTTCCACTTTTACGGCTGGTGTCCTAACCCCTCCTGATACACGCCTCCGCGACTGCTCCATGGGTAGCATGTAGATGTAGTCATGCAACTTCCTCCTCTTGGCTGTAGGAAACCACTGCACTCTCGCGAGCCGTGGCTTTCGCCCAATGGCTACAAGTCTTCTCCTTACGAAGATGAATCGTCGACTGGTAATAGAGGCCTGGAGAGTGAAACAAGTACGTGACTAGATTATGTTCGAGAAACGAAACACATTACCGCTGCGCACGCGCAACCTTAAGGGTGCTGCCCCCCCTGCAAGGGGTGGGGGGGGGTGTGGTGACAGGGGCCCTCTGGAGGAAATGGATGACGAGGCGAGAGAGAGACTTCGTGGGAATTCCTTTCGAGAACTCTCGAGAGTAATCGTGGATTGCGCTCCGGGAAATGCGAGGGGCCGGCCTGGGATGGGATGGGGATGGGTCGAATGGACCAAATGAGAAATTACGCAGCGAGGAGGAAGCGAGAGCTGAAGGGTGTATACGCGAAGGACTAAGAGAGAGACCGAGAGAGAGAAGTGAAGAGAAACCCTTCAAAATTTCCTTCTCAAAACCTCGAGGAGAAGGGCAATAACGCACATGACTTGGGGGATGGAAAGCGGGTGGAATTCCAAGGAAGAAAAGGAGGGTGAGGGAAACGTCGAGATGCGGAAGGGGTTTAAAAATATTGCGAGACATCCCCATGAGCTCCCGGAATTTTACGCCACGACAAACCGTATTCTCTTCGAGCAAAGCTCCCGGCTTAGGAGGCGTCTCAATGGAAATTTGCCCCGTTTTAACGCTTAAAGTTCCCGTCAAGTGGTCCCCAAAGTGATATTCTGCTATTCCATCCAGCTATTCCTCGAGACGACAAAATTTCATTTGTGCTACAGAAGATAATCAACGCACCAGCGAACTGAAGCTCTAAGCTAGATCCTACTGTCATTAGTTTCCAACTAAGTACCAAAAGAGTTTACTAGACTTTGAACGGTTGAGGTAAATTATTTGAGTAAATGAGAACATAATTTCCCTAAGAGAAGAGAATTTCCACTCAAAATACACGCATTGAACTCGAATTCTGTATATTTTGAGAATTAGAGTTGAATTGTTTCTCAATTCAAGTTGAAATGCTTTAGTATGAGAGATAGCGGAATTTAGTTTAACCACCTTGTAAAGAGGTAATCTGGTGAGAGACGGATTTAAAAAAAATATTTTAGCTTGGAATACCAGAGTTATCAATATCTCCGATTCAGCCAATTCTAGTGGATAGGCAAATTGCGTGTTTTGCTAAAGAAAGTAAGATTTAATGAATGGAATCATGCCAAAGATTCAGTGTAACACTATTTCATGTTTTTAAATCCAGTGGCAAGGATTATTCCACTACCCCTTGATGATTCGCCTAGTATTCTTAGCGAATAACTGCAAACAAACCGTTCAGATCTCACCAGCATTAGTATTGGCAATTCTTGGAGTGCGATTAGGTCGTCAGGAATACAGTATAATAAAATGTAGTCTTTATGAATTCAACTTCAAAATGAAAGCAGAAACACCTAGTACAGTAGGTGTATCATAACAAGAAGCAGTATATCTTTACTAGAAGCAAAACAGTTTCATTGCAAAAATGGCGTTAGTTTCATCGAAGCTGGGAAATTAAATCTCAGTCTCAGACGAATGAAATATTATTTTAAATTTGAAATCTACATGGCGTGTGACACCAATTAACACTAGAACCACCGGTCATTTTTCCCGCTGTGGACACTTTCAACAGTTGCCGATCAAGTATAAATCCGAATAAAAATGTGTCTCTTTCCGACTTTTTCTTATTTATGAAAGGAAACTACCTGTAAATTTTATTTCATCGGCGACTCTGGGTTTAAAAAATATTTATCATTCTTCCTTAAACCGCCGCACCGGTCAAAATGACCGCTATGCATTTCAGCCCTATGACATGTCAACGCTTAGCGCATATCTTTTTCGATTTTGTTGCGGAATTATTAATACATTTATTTTCCTTGATCTTGAACCTATAACACAAATATTCACAGGAAATATAATTTTCCCGTGTCCCATGTACCAAGGTAAGGACTTAAGTTTTTTTTGGTATTGGGTTAGTAAGAGCACGCAAACCTTGCAACTTTGAAAAACCTACGTATTATGAACAGTAGCCAGAACTATTGTATACCACTATCGTATTGAATTAAAACGGCAACCACTCCAGTAATGTCGGTTGCTAGACGAGGGTTAACGGCCAGCAAGATCATTCAAATGCTAACTGATTTGCCGGAGAACGCATCTTAAGAAAATACACACTCAGATAAAAGCGAGAGCGATGAAGACTTCGTTACATTTCGCGGTGACCTAATTTCATCAGAAGAAGAAGATGCTTGAAGTGATCAAGAAGCTGTCATTCACGGTATGTAATACTTTAGTCATTTTCAGTAATTTTATTAACAAGTCATTAGTAGCTCATCGTTCGTTTGATTCAGTTACAGTATCTTATCCAGAACGAGGACTAGATAAAGTTCATCAGCAGCAAGCACTGAATACTAATTTGGTTCGTCGTTACCAGTCTGGCAGAGACCACGTTACACCACCGGCACAAGGAAGAGGAACAAGATTCCGAGGACGTCTTCGTGGACATCTTGCTGGACGTCTTCTTGGGCGTCGAGGACGAGGTCACGGACGCGTGGAAGCGTTGACTGTGCATTCTGCAGGCGATGAACCCACTAATAATTATCAAAATACTGTCTCTTCATCCTTTCCACCAACTTTAGGAACGTTTGTGTAATAGAGAGATGTTTTCATGATCGGCAATAAATTGATTGGGTAGGATAGGCGAACAGAGTGGACTGTGCAAGTTCTTTCCACCCATAACGTCGGCAGGTATCAGCAACAAAATATACTGAAGATATCCCCAGGCCCATATTCTTATGCCAAGCGATTTATCTGAAAGGATAGTCACAGCAGTGCTTGGCGGATACGTTTCGATAAAGGAATGTTAGAACATATTCAGAAATGCACAGTTTCTGAGGCAAAAAGGCAACTGGAAAATGATGACTGGAGTCTATGCCTCAAGGAACTTGATACCTTTATAGCTCTCCTTTACATCTGAGGTGCTCTGGGTGTCAGAGCTATAGAGCTTCATGAACTTTGGTCAACGAAATGGGGGCCACCAATTTTGGCCAAACTATTGGCAGAAAACGATTGAGATAAACCATGAGATTTTTAAGGTTCGACATGAAATCAGCGAGAGCTAGTCATTAGCAATCGGATAAGTTTGACTAAGCATCGGAAATATGGAATGGCTTCATTTAAAATAGTAAATTATGTTACATACCCGGACCATGCTTTACTGTCGACGCACAGTTGTTGCTATCGAAAGTAAGGTGTACTCAATACATGGCTAGTAAGCCGGATAAGTTTGGGTTAAAATTTTGGCTTCTCACAGATGCTGATTTGAAGTACCTTTGCAATGGTTTACCTATGTAAAGATGATACGGGCCCTGTTGATATTTATCTGACAGAGCATATGGTGACGAAACTGGCTGAGCCGTTCTTAAAAATGGGGCGGAACATTACCACTGACAACTTTTTCACATCCGTCCACTAGCTCAAGGATTAACGGAGGCAGGCAAAAGTCTTGTTGGGACTATGAACGGAGTACAACGAGAAATACCAGAAGCCGCCAAAAATTCCAATTTTCAGTTGTATGACATAAGATTCCTTAAGATGGATGATATGACTTTGACATTTTATCAGGGGAAGGTTAAAATAAAAATAAATTTGTCCTGAGTACTCAATACCCTTTCATTGACATTGCCAGGAGAGAAGAAACTCCCCGAGCCAGTAAAGTTTTACAACACAACAAAATGTGGTGTTGATGTAGTGGACTATATGGCACGAAAATACACAACAAGATCTGCCACAAGGCACTGGCCATTACAGGTTTTTCGAGATATGCTAGACCTATGTGGCATAAATGCTTAGATTCTCTATAAAGACGTTGCCAAAGAGGGCGTTTCAAGAAGAAACTTCCTACTTAAGCTCGTAGATGAGCTAAGATCAGTTTACGTAGCATCCCGTCCAAGTACTCAGTACAGTACGTCCAATAGTGATTTCGAAGAAAATTCAGAAGTAAAGGAATTACAGTAACGCAGGCAGTGTCATTTAAAAAAATGAAGAAATAAAACTAAACAGCTCTGTAAACGGTGCAAGAAGCCTGTATGCGGCAAACACAGCAAAGCTGTCACACCTAAATGTGTGCAGTGCTCTCCAAGATAAATAATGAAATTGTGTAATTAATAATATAATTTAAACTAATTATATAATGTAAAAATATCATTTACAATTTTCCTGTTTATATCGAACATGTTAAAATTAAAAGCACTAAAAGCACCAGTTATGTAAGCTCGACATATTTTTGCTATTTTTTTCAAAGTGGATCGTAAATGTTACAATGGCTTAAACAAGGTCATTATTTTTATAATTTGTGATGTCAATGTTACATAAATCTTTAATAAAGACAACCACTGGTCTTTAACATTTCCATGTACTTTTATTATTCAATCAAACATCAAGCCTGAGCAGAAACTTCGCAGCGGTCAAAATGACCGCGGTGGCGGTTGTAGGTAGTGGTATGGGTCCGGCGGTTCTAGTGTTAAAGTTATGCTGCTTCCAATGACAATATTCCTACCATAATCTTCAAGAACGAAACAAAGAAGGAATAAAATAAGAGTTTTTACGAGAATATTTCATTATAAAAAAACAGAGACATCCATGGAGAGTATTATAAAATCGGCATTAATGAAGTAGCATATAGAAATATAGAGCATAATTAATACCGACGCTTAATTTGTCAAGTTTAGAAACCATAGGTATGTTTAAGTGCATAGGACACTTAAAATAGCTGTTAAATATGATAAGTACAAATTCTTAGTCACATCAATTAGCCGAGTTTTCTGGTTTTCTCCGGGTTTGGCATCATGGTGATGGCGACGTTTCACCTACTATGCTGTAAGCATTCTCAAGCCAGGCTGAATTGACTTAGTCGTTACCAATGCGGTTCACTTTATGCCGTGGTTAGCTTCTTTCATGGTTTGGCTTCTGACCTCTATAAGCTGGTCGGTTTTATTCGCATGTTTTTACTTCAAGCGTTCAAGGCTGTAAACAGTAATTGGTTAAATTATGTTATCTCATGTCAACACTATCAGTTTTACAAAAATTCATAATGAGTTAATTAAAATAAACGTTTTGCAGCACCTACTGCTTGATGTCTCTCTAAAAAGTTTCCTTTTGTTAAACATAGCGGCCACGAAATTCAGACTCTGAACGACCAGTTTTTTGGCACACTAATTGATTTCTCCAAGTCCATAGATCGGGTCAGTTATTTTGTCCGTATTTTTTGCCATGCATCTATCTTAGTAATGCACTTCAATAAGTATGCGATCATTCTGTCACTCCCTCCATATCGATGGCCACTATCCGCGTTGCACGCATCCCCGAGACTGACCACCGGCGTTTAGATAATTTGAGCGAGATATTTCCCAAGTCATCATGCAGACCATATTCGAACTTTATTTTTTAACTTCAGCGTCTGGAAGAAGTATGAATTAAATATTGTAATATTAATGGAAAAAAATATTCCTAGTTATATATGACAAAAATTCTCAGTAAATTAATAAATATATCTACATAAGTCTTTAACTTGACCAATTTTTTCACGCCGTACGGTGAAATAGCCTTCACATTCAAAAGTGTTTTTTGCTGTACTGTAAATATTACTTGAGTTATTGATTAAATTTTATAATTAGTTTAGAAATCATACAAACTACACACCTTTAGTTTTTTGACGAAGTCTAGTTGTTAGACATCCCTATTTTTTTCAATATTCTCCCTATGTAGCCCAGAGCCGTAATCTGTCCCATGCAAAACAGCTCAAATGTTTAAGCAAATTGTTCGAAAAGTAGTTCGGCAAGGGGTTAATGTTTTTAAATCAATGGAGAGATGGGAGTTTTACCTTTAAAACGAGGTCAAGTTCATCAAAGTCTAGGTGAAGTGATATTTCGCTCAAACTACCTTAATTGAACCACCATTTTACCCCGTGCACACCCGTGGAAACGAGGTAATGTTGACGCAAAGTAAAAATTTGCGGGTGTGAAAAAAAGAGTCGGGTGTGAGGTGGAAAAAGAAGAAAGGGTGAGGAATGAATGGGGGAAAGGACGAAATGAGGGTAAGATGACGCGCCGGAAAGATAAAAGCCCCCTCTTCCCGACATCACCCGGCAAACTTTCCACGGAGAAGTTCCGAGATGAAAAGGTGAAGAGCCTGTGAACGTCTCCGTTCCCTGGACCTCCCCAACCTCCCTCCTGTTCCCCATCCCCTATTCTCGCCCTACGAGGGCGTATAAAAAATATGTCCGTGCATAAAAATGAAGGGTGGACGAAAACGGATGCAGAGAAAGGAGAATGATAGCGGAGAAGGTGAAGGGGTGGTTTGTGGGGAGGACAGAGGCACGAAAAACTTTCTCACGGATTCCTTACTCCATCCCTAATACTTTCTCCCTCCCCCCACCACGTCACGTTCTATTACCCATGGAAACCTTCGGAGGTGATAGGCAGTATATTTTTGGGGTGCTGCGGTTCTAGCACGCCCTCTTCAGCCAAGTCCTGCGACACTTCTCCCATGTTCTGCTCCTTACGGTGCTACCAAACGCCAAGTCGGAGCGTACCGCACAGTGTTTCCAATTTTTCGCCAAAGATGACGGGCTCGCACATTGCCTATAACGAATACTGTTTTTAACCCCTACTATTCCGAATACCTATGAACTCTCCCGCAAGTCTGCGATATTCTTTCAGGGCGTACTATCATTTCGTTGGCGTCGTAGAATATCCTTGATTATGATCTCAGAAAAACAGTCACGTAAATTAATTTTTTTATCTATCAGTCTAAACTACCCCGAAGCTGCTATTCGGAATGCATTTAGTGCAATCTATGGTATATACGGGTGATTCCTACGGTTATACTGATGGAAATTTACCCCAAATCTGAACGACTTCCGTGTTTTGTACTCCAACAATAACGTGAAAATAACTAAAAACTTTCCTTTGGGAAAATGTCGCAGAGTCCATTTCAAACTTAAGGTATGAATAATTCTTAAAAATTAAATTAATTTAAAGCGATTTTTTCCCGTATCAACCATAATACGTGTATCTTAAATACAGAAAATACCTAGGTACGATTAACACTCCACCAAAAATTATCGAATAAAGGAAGTCAGAGAAAATCTAAAAGCCGTAACGATCAGACACCAAGCAAGGATTATTAGCAAGTCAATTATCTCTTCGTATACTTACTTCTTATTTTAAAAATCTAATAGAAATGCCATGTAAATGTAAAATAATTGAAAAAGAAATTTCATTAACTTTTAAAGAGCTGGAAAGCGTTAGAGAAAATCACTGAACTTAGCGGGAAATAAACAATATGACGACATACTTCAGATGAAGGAGGTAATTTGAATTTAAGCGATGATAGCGCATTAACATAAAGTTGGACATTATTATATATATTTGCGACGACAAAAAGCAACCGTGAAAAAGAGTTTTGGAATACTCTAAGGCTTATTTAATAGTGACGGAGGACTAAATGAACGGTGAACTCCACTGAAATGGAGTCTTCGGAATATTGCAATTTTTTTCTGCGAACGAATATTAGCAAATAAGAGGGTACAACATTGCGACATCCTAAGTTCTTATAGATGTTGCAAGGGTTGTTCTCTCCATCGCAGTTTCCACCACTTTGGACCATTACAGGGGCGAACTTTGCCCACAGAAACAAAGGCCATCGAGACGCCTGGGCAATACCATGTTGCATGCAGTACCTCGGTCAACTACCGTAATGTGTCCCCGAACTTAGTAGCAATCGTGCAGGGTCTAGTCACGAGCAAAGTTCCAAAGTTACGCCTTTCTCTTTCCCAACCAAGGACCCACAAGTCCGGTCTTCTCCTGTTGTTGTACCCCACCGTCCCAACTAATAGCACCATTCAACTGCACACGAGACTTGCTGATATGCAGAGGCTTTCGCCGCAGACGTGGGCTGACTCAACTTATGACAAAGCGCGTGCTTCACTGCCTATTATTGTATAAACTTCGCGGTGGAGTTTCTTCACTTTTCAACTCATGAATGTCCTCGCTACAACCACAAGAGGCCCGATATCATAAAAACTTCCGATTTTTTGGTTGAAGTTGCAAGAAAGAAACGATACAGAAACGATGCCGACAACATTTTCAAGTTGCTAATGATAAGAACATCGTTCGATGTGGACGCGCAATGATGTCTCATAGAAACGCGATGCGTCAAAACTTTATTGTGATAAATAGGTATCTAGCCCATTTGAGAACAAAATCTAGAAAGAAATACTCAAATGATATTGATTCATCCCGTCCCAATTTATTATTATAGAAATTTTTAGAGGCCTTATACCTATTTAATAGCGTTGCTATTTGAATGTGGGTTATAAAGGAAACATTATAGAATTGCGGGAAAAATAAGTTGTAGCTTATTTAAAAAAAATAACATCACAGCACAACTATTACACCAGTCTGCATTTTAAACTTTTTGTCAGAGGATTTATTAAAAATAGGTGTTCTTGAATCAATATTTCATGCTGATTCTAAAAATGACTATGCTACTACGTCAGTTTTTACCCAAAATAATAATTATGCTTTCAAGATTTTAACTACTGCAAGCACCTTTATATTAGCATTAAATCACGCAATGACAATTTTTGTAACAACAATGAATGAAGGATGAATAACACTTCCAAGGTCAGACAACAATAGCAGCAGTTGTACCAACCTAAGAATCATTAGCTTGGGCCAACCAAAGGCTCATTAGCTTGTATTGAGAAATATCCCTCACACAATAATTACCCACTGGCAAATATAATGCAATTATCAATAAATCTTAGAAGTTAAATTGGGTCCATTCTGAAAACACTGTACGTGATAGAAGAAAACTAAGAACATTTTTGAAATCAGCATATCAAAGTTAGCAATTACCACTTACTAGTTTTCAGTCATTTGATATCATGCAGACTGGTTTTATAGAATTCACCGTTGTTTATGAGTGAATCTGATTCAGCATGGAGCATTTACGGAATTGGGACAAGTTGAGAAAGATTCCTTATCAACGCTTTATTTCGTGGCCGTCGTACATCGTCGTACAAGATATGTGAAATTTAAATATTTTCGGATTCACATCTTTGGAAATTAGGCAATATAATTTGGCAAATAATGGGTACTGAATGCCCAAAACTTCCGAAAAGCAGTTTTGCGCGCCTGAAAATTAATATGAGGATTCGTACACTCCAGCCACCAGTTGCAAAAAGTTCAACGCGATAAAGTCACGCATATTACAACTTAGTAACCCTCTTCCTAAAGAGGAATTCACGGAAACAATATATTTTCTCTTGCATATTATACCCACGAATGAATTTCCCTCTTCAGCTCCGTCTCTTAGTGCTGATAATTATCAGCACTAAGAGACGGACGGAAATTATAATTTAACGTGCACCTATTATTGGTAATACCGTACAAATCTCTCATTTGCTGCAACAACGTCGTAACTCGAAAATAATTGTTTTTCAGGAGATGCATTTGAAGTTTCAATGTTATTGTAGTTTTCGGAATCTACTCGACGACACTTCCGCCATCTCGTCAACAATCTTAAAAGCTCAGAAATGACGCACTACCGGAAAAAACTACATTTCATTATATGTGGTAGAATTATCTATTAACTAAAAAATCAAGATTTTCGAGTAAAGATGTTTTTGCAGCAAATGAGCGATACAGATATCGATTCAAGAACGGAAGCCAAATAAATCACAAGTCATCACAGGAGGTATGGGAAAAAAATTCGGGCCTCAGGGGAAGTTTAAATTGTGAGCATCTTAAAAAAAATACGGAACGTTCACGGTCTTTTATTTTACCATCATCTCCTTCCACAGCTCGGATCCTCGTTCCTTTTCTCCGCGGAGGAATGTGGCTCGCATTGCGGTTTAATGGAGGCACCCTGAGCGTAAGAAGTCGAGGGTGCGCGTTTTTGACGAAAGCATCTGCGGAGGACGGGAGATGAAGAGACGACAATGAGATGAACTCCCACTGTGGGACGAGAAGGCGATAAAGGGGTGGTTATGGAACGGGGGGGGTTGCAAGAAAGGTCTCGGCGGCACCCTAAGGAGCTTACACGCACGCGGGGAAGAAGAAAGGGTGGGGAAGAGTGAGAGGGACATGATACTGGGAATTGGATGGGGGAACGGGGACAGGGCTGCCAACTCCCTTTCTAAAGAAATGAAAATGTCTGTGTCAAAAAAGGGAATCGGGTTAGCTTGGTGGTCGAAGGGTTGGTATCCCACCCCGAGGACCCGGGTTCGAATCACGCAGGAGTTGGAGATTCTTTAGTGAAACGCCGAACCACCTTAGTGTGCAACGAGGACATAATTTTGTCTGTAGTACTACGTCCGTTGAATGGGATGTCAAAGACTGCGGATCACATATTCGCTTGTCGTTTAAGATTAGACTAATATCGACAATGGGCCTCAATCATCCTGCGTTTTCCATGAAATCATACCCTTGCCAAGCAATACATTTGCCCTTCAAGGTATAAAAAATCTCATTTTTTGGTTCGGCCAAAATAATAGGAAAATTTAAGGAAGTTGATCCAGAAAAATGAAACACCAAGAACCGTCCTTGTACTCTCTCAAAATAACATTTTGCTGGCCGGGTTTCCAATAAGTGATATAGTAACCCTTTATTGGGCAAAAATCAGGGACTACAAATCCTTTTCGTTAAATTTGTGAATTTGGTTACCTTTTGGCATAAATGAAGCAGGATCTATAATGTTTGATTTATGATATTTTTTTAAATTTGACTCAGTACAAGGTGAGAAAATACTATCCTTATGATATTTGTGTACTACTGTTATACTTTTATTGCGCATTGGGATAATAATTTCCCACTCAGAAGGAAATGAAATGGCATACTTAAATCGATTATATTACTAGCCATGACCAACTCTTAATTTTGAGCATCAAAAAATTGATATATGCTCTATTTCGTTTTCATAAAAGTGGGTTGAGTAAATATAAATGAATAATCTGTCTCTATTTCCTTCTCTAAGGCGTCTCCTCTTGGATCACCAATCTATGAGCATTATAGCACATGGGAAATATATACCCCAGAGAGCGTTCCCCAAAACTTTTTCGTGAATACGTCCCTTGATAAACTAAAAAATATATTAATAATATAAAAATACTACTTTCCCCCATGTGTTACCATTTTCACCAATTAATAAAATGGCATTCCAAATTTAATTTGTGAAACAGATAGATGTGACATGAGGTATGATTTTATTGTTCACATCAATGAGATGACAAGTTTATCTTTAAGTAGCCAGAATATGTATAAACGGACAACTAGGTCATTTCAAAGTGAAACACTTTTAGGCCTTAAGATTCCGCGAAAGTGAAAGCCGTGTCCGAGGCTGGATTCAAAACCAGTATGGATTGTTATTGCGCTACCATCCGGGTTGTACTGGTGGATTTATTTACTCCGGATTGAGAGTTTTAACAAATGATTAGGACGAGAATGTTTAAAATTTTAATTATTATCTTGCGAGTTATTTTCCAAGCACCTAGTGCGAAAGAATATAGGTACATTGATATATTATATGCATCGTAGATCGCAATAACATCCTCTTCCTTTTTGCCTGAGTCCTGAGAGTCCTGATGATTCTGCAGTGCAGTGAAACATGCCGACTCAATAAATCAAATTTCTCCAGTGGAATAGTTCAAAGTAATTCATCCTTTTCCTACTCTTGCTTTTTACATAAAGAATGGCTAGGGAATACTGTGAAGGCTGTGGATTAGAGGTGAGGATGTTGGGAAAGCAAGAGAGTGGAAGAAAAAGAATAGTCTTCACGGATGGGACGAAAAAGGGTAGGACATATTTCGAGCTGAAAAACGATGTAGTGTATATGGAAAGCCTTCAGCAGTGAAAAATAATAGTTTTCCTGCCTCCA
The DNA here is from genome assembly GCA_963573305.1 of Pyrrhosoma nymphula. Lineage (NCBI taxonomy): Eukaryota > Metazoa > Arthropoda > Insecta > Odonata > Coenagrionidae > Pyrrhosoma > Pyrrhosoma nymphula. The sequence goes on from OY754330.1 coordinate 136,264,563, forward strand.
TCTTAAACATTCTCAACCAGTGCAACCAGTTCCCCCAGCCATTATACATAGATATGCTCTGAATTCCTCCAGAAGACTCCAGGCTGCATAAAAACGGAGGCCTTGTCCGAAAAATGAGTAAGGTTGGCTCTCCTGGGCGGAGGAGAAAGAGCTTTGGAGGGGAAGGTTGGGGAAGAGGGCGCAAGTACGGTGAGGATGGGACGGGATGGGTTTAAAACTTCATTTACATGGAAATAGTATTCGAGTCTTTACCTCTCAACTTCCAAAAGAGGCCTCCATCCCCACAGGCAGCCCCCCACCCCATCTCCGTCGGATTCCTCACGTCCTCCCCCTACGACACCTTTCCGATCCCTCCCCCCTATCCTCCTCCCCCAAAAATCCAAACCTCTCTCGCAACACCAAGTCTTCCATACCCCAGTGCCCTTCCCAACTCCCTTGCTCAGAGAACCCAACATTTCCTTTTACTCCCGCTCAAACTTACACCTTCCCCGTGTGGTTTGTTGTGGGGTAACCCCCGGGAGAAGCTGCAAAAAGGCCCTCAAAAAAAAATTCGTATGTGGCTCAGCGGCCATGGCTTTTACACGTGGATGGGCCGGTATTAGTGGGTAATAGTTCGCGGCTGTCTGTTTCCAATCCCTCTCAGCTGTTTCACCACGGACATAGAGATACTGATGAATGGATAATTACTTAACTTTTCCGATGGCCTGCATTTTTTGTTTTCTTTAAAATGTTTGGTGACTAACGGCTATTATTAAATGGGTATTTACCGGTGAGGGTAGGTTTAACATACCTCCCATTTCACTACAGCTGTTAAGAAATGCCTTGAGCAAGTTGTAAATTTCTCTTCATTAAGCCAAAACAATAAACTGACATAGGAAACTATCTATACTTTCAAATGTCACTGTATTTTATATTTGCACTCTTAAATGTGATTTATTTTATTAATGTACTCTTTTTACCACCAGAGAAAAAAGCAATCATTGTGAGATATTAGTTCGTAGGTTTGCGCGGCGATATGTGCTAATTCTAGCACTTTTGGGTTTCCGTTTAAAGCAAAAACAACATACGCGGCCGGTAGGCCAAAATTGCTGGAATAAAAATCATCACGAGTTTTGAAGGTTGTGTTCAGACTGTATAAATGAGCAAATACACCCGTTTTTGGCACTTTTTACCGGAAAAGCTGAAGCTTTGCTGGCGGAGGTGTTTATCTCCTTACACAATTTCTCTCTAAATCTCAGCGTACGTCCTACCTCTTTACTTCTTTACCGCTTCATCCCGTCCATAAAGCCTATTTTCTTTATTCTCCTTTTCTGGTCACCCAAAATCCTCCTCTCTAGCGCAGCCTCCATCAGTATTTCGTCCCTTATCACCCCCTTCTACCACAAACCATGCTTTCCCCTAATCTGCTTAACTAATATCCTCCCTTTCCCCATCATACCAAGCTCATGCTCGTTCGTCTTCCGTTTCGTCCACCACACATTCTCCATTCTTCTCCACACTCACATCTCAAAATTTGCTGTCTATTCTCGTCCACCTTTCTCCGTGTCTTACTTCTCCGATGTTTCTGCACAATACAACACCATACTCCATATCAAACTCTTAGCCAATCTTTTCATAAATCTAAAACCATAAACGTCAACGATTATTTTTATTTTTTCCCCCAAACAATGTTGCAATGAAAATTAAGTTTATGACTTTACCAGACATATCTGGAGGAGATGTCTTGTTAGGCACCAAAATCACCTCATTCAAAGCACGGCACGTACCATACGGAAATTTTCACCCGCGCACTGAATGGCCCCCAGCTGCCGCGGCGTAGGTCCTTACAAATGTTTTACGCATCTGCGGCGACAAATAAAAGTCAAACTAGCATGATAGCTGCATACACAATCGTACAAGACCATATTTAATCTAATCTTGTTATTAGCCTTAAATTTATAGAGCTATACTCGAATTTTTCCCTAATAATGCCTCAAATGCTTTTATATGAATCATTTTCAGTTTGTCGAGAGGACATCGGTGCATGTAAAATGTATCTCTCACCGCAGAGGTACCTAATTATTTCGCTTTCAAGTGACAGGAATGAAAGTTATCACTTAATAGCTACGATTTTACTGAGAAAAATCTTAAAATACAAAATTCAGAATAGCTATTCTTGTTTGATTGTGTATTCGACATATGTCAGTAGCAATGACGGAGAAAAATTAAAAAAAAAGCTTTGCGAACTCGACTTTATGAATACATTTAAGTGACCCAGGTTTCAACACTTTATGTCATCATACCTGAAGATGAGTCGCTTCAATGAAATAATAAAGTGGAGTTCACAAAGTTATTTTCATTCACTCCAGGATGGACATTTTCCACAAAATAAATACTGTCAATACCAATCTGTAGCGATTTACAGAATAGATAATACTGAAGGGCCTCGGTTATCTTCATCCACGTACTCCGCTGTCTTCATTGATCCATATTGCAAGTAGTAGTGGGTCATATGAGAGCTAAATGTAGGCTAGTACACGCTTTATTGATACAAAGATTCGAATTGTTTCCTCAAAAGGGCCAAACGATAAATAATGATCTATTTGGGGTTAGCTCGGCCCTTCACTGGCGGGTAGGAAAAAGCCCATGTAAATTATCAAAGTACACCTGCAGTTCACTTTTTACCTATATATCTCATACTCCACTCTCCTGGGTCACATGCGAGCTGAATGTAGGCTAGTACACGCTTCTCTGATACAAATATTCAAATTGTTTAATCGAAAGGACCAATCGATTACATTCTATTTGGGGTTCGCTAGGCCCTTCACTAGCGAGCAGGCAAAAACCCATGTACTTTATCTAACTAAAACAACAGTTCGCTTTTATACCTACATATCTAATCCTCCACTCTCCTGGGCCACATGAAAGCTAAATATTGGCTAGTACATGCTTCACTCTGATACAAATATTCCAATTGTTTCCTCAAAAGGACCAATCAATTTTGATTTATTTGGGGTTCGCTCGGCCCTTCACTAGCGGGCAGGAAAAAGCACACGTACTTCATCAAACTACACCTGCAGTTTGCTCTTACATCTCCATATCTCATCCTCCCCTTTGTCCTTACCGAGCCTCTCCACTCCACGGTACGTCTTTTGCCACTCCTCACCTCTCCCTACTTCCCCTTGATCTCCTCCCACCCAACCACCACTTCCATAAACTTCACTCAGCCTCAGTTCTCCAGAAACCTCTTCCCGCTGACCGCATCCGCACATATCCGAGAGAGAACAGCAGCAGCGGCAGGTAACTTACTTACGAAATTCTATGCATTTCCTACCCGTGTTATTGTTCCTTCACTTCAGCCACTCCACGTCCATCTATTACCGGTCTTGTGGATTCGGTTTCAAAATTCATCGCATAAAATTTCAACTCCGGAACCGAATCCCAGAGGGTTCCTTCCTCATCGTAGCATTTTTTCCGATCCCATCGTACGCTTTTGCGCTCAACATCACGAAGGGTACCTACGTTTCGAAATTTTCAGTTTTGAATTTCTAAAATTTCGCAAAATGCAGAGGTAGGTCGGCAGGGGTGTAGTAGCTGCTGCTGACGTTTCCATGTTGGTACGATTTATATGAACGCAAAGTATATTGAATTCACTGCATGCATTGGAATGCATCGCGGTGAAACTCTAAAAATTAAAACATTTATGAGATTTCCGCGAAGCAACCTCGACTGCAAAATATAGCGTAGTTTTGATTTATAAAACAGGCTGGTGAACGAATATTTTTGAGCTCGTTTTTTACGGTAACAATACCGCGTAAACACGTCCTCTGCCAAAGCCAGGACGCAAGATTGAACATTTTTGACGCATCTGTAATATGATATGAGGTTCCATTTGGTTGGATTGTTTTCCCTTTACCGAAAGTCCAGAATTTACTATTTTTAAGAAATAACGTTTCACAGAATTTATGAAACATTGCTGTTCCTTTGAAAGCGTTAGTGATTCTTTAGAGCGAGCCTTGTCAATAAACGCATCGCTAGTACTCATTAATTTAGATGAATTTGTACATTTATGAATTACTTAAATTTGCGTCACCCTGTAGGCAAATAATAGGGGCATTAGTTTCAACTATATTAATTTACTTATTTCCACAGTTGGTTTCCTCTATTGGCCTTTTACATCGGGTGTTTCAACAATTAACAGCGGACAAACACAAACACCCATGTTCTTAGCGGTGAAAAATCCACTCAGGTGGAACTCGAACCCACGACCTACAGTTAAGCAGGCGAGGACTTAATCCCGTCGCCACTGGGGTTGACAAATATAAATTGATAAAAACTTTATCCATACTCGTCATGCTATTTGCCCCATTTTCCCAAAAATCTGAGGTTCTATCTAACTAATTTCATGGTGCTACTTTATTGTCTAAATATCTTTCCATTTCAGTGTAATTTGATGTGTCAAAATATTACCGTCATGAGCTTTCTATATAATTTTTGTATGCAATTGGCCAAAGCATTCATCACGCCTTGATGAGGGAGTCCGAAAATAAACTAGTTGAAATTATGTCGTTGATGTTGACCAGTAGATAAATGGATATTTATTAAACGAACTATCGCAGAGCAATCTTAATATTGAAGCATCAAAAATAAATTTTATTGAGACAAAATTTCGAAGTAGAAAATCATGTTTACTTGTACTCTGTAATTAGGCTGAATTAACATTTTTGATGCTGCATATATGCAGCTGGCTGCCTTGACGGAGAGCAGTTGAGTTAGGGATTCTTTCAGGCTGCCCAACTCCTCCCTTTAACCATGGAGGGCTTTCTTCTCCCTGGCTTGTCCTTGTCTTCTTGGGCCCTCTCACGAGCGATTACGATGTACGCTGTCATGCGGTCGGTGGCATTGGCTACATGGACGTTTTTGCCACCCGCCTCGTGAGGGCGCTATTGCGAGGCGGACAAGTGGTTGAGACATACCAGGCGGAAGGTGAGAGAGGAGAGCAGTGGCAAAAAAGCGATCCCCCTTTGCTCATCATCTGCTTCGTTTCCGAAAGAGAAAGGCGTGGAAGGGAATTTCAAAGTCGCGGCGAGGAATCCGAGAGCCGACTTTCGGCCTAAAGAAGAGGCTTTTTGCGCCAGTGTAGCGAAAGTTGAGCGATCAGATAGCCCTTTAGGTGGACAGCATTATGCTACAGACAGCCTTACGGTCCCGGGTTAAAATCTAAGAGAAATCTCAGTATGATGCAACTTCATGTTCAAATCTAAGCTTTGATTTATAGGATAGGAAGCTAGGATTTCTAAGGATAACCGAGTATCTTGATGGACTAAAGATTCACCAGAGAAATTAACTGATCTGACCAGCCCTACTCTGCTCATAATGTGAGATTTCAATGACGTAGTGCTAAGCGGGGAATCGACTCCATCGTCACATTAAAATAGCCCCAAGATTAATTACATCGTGAAGTTTTAGTAAAAACAAGTAAATTACTAAGGATAACGCGATTTATTTGCTATTCCATCGTAAACATAGCTTCTTTAACCTATAAGTACGACCGATTTCATTGAGATTAAAAAAGTTACCAACTCAAATATTTCACTAATTAATTAAGCTTACGGACAATGGAAATGTTTATTTCATAAGGCTAATCGAAACTACATATCTCAATCGCGTCGTTCTATTCATAAAATAATCAAAGTCAAGATAGTGAGCATCTGTGCCCTTAGGATTAAAATTTTACATGGTGACATATCTTCTTTAAGTCTAAGGCTGGCTGATGAGATCCTTATAAAGTAGGTAAATCAAGAGATACGGATATAACATTCAATAACACTAGAGAAAAATGTGATTGCCAAACAATGAAATCAATTAAACTTAATTCACAATCAGTATTCTGTTTCAAAAGGAAATTATGTACACAACAAGTATTTTTGTAAAATGAAAAATATGATCAAAGCTATAGAGTTGTAGACTTCAGTTAGATGTCGTGTAAGTATTTCAGCAATTAGCATTCCCACTGTGCATAATTGTAACAATGATTTCATTAGCTACGAGGAAATTCAATAGCACTTGTTCAAGAACAATGCATCCCAATCATCAGGAAAATATAAATTTGCGGTAGTCATAACAATGTGGCAAATAATAATAAGAGCTCATTATTTTACCAATGTAGGTATATTTATGTAATTAAAAACAGAATACACAATTGCTTATATTCATACATGATAACACATGCGGTGTTTAGCCGTTTTTTCATCTAAAACAATGGTAGATATGAAATTAATTGAATACGTAACTTTCTTGAGTGGTATATCGACTTTGCTTCTTAAGTCCATCGAGGTGAATGACACAAAAAGGCAAAATACCGCGTAAAATTTTTAGTGTCTTACGTAATCAACTACAGTGTAAAAATTAAAAGAAATGTACTCATAGAATGGAATTATAAAATTTTATTTCACCTCAAAGTTTCCAGCCGTTTGCAATGCCATCTCGAGGTGAATCGGTCATCTGTCTCACCCATCAAGACTGTTGTAGATGAGGTAAATAAATGTAATTTGCGGTGGGTTACGGCTTAGTACGGTATGTCGCATCCTCCAAAAGAGAAGTTTAGGTTCTACTCGTACCTACTTCATTAGGATACAGTGAAGATGCATTCTACGTAGAGATAACACAAGTCAACAGACTGTAACAGAGTTTGTAAGCTTATGAAGCTTCATGAGACGACAAACGAATGTTTTTGGTTGCTGACCACTAGGTCTGAGATATTGTGCAGTCACTGATGGTGGGCAATAAGTTATGTGCGTCGCGCTTGCCCAAGGGGTATAGGAAACATTTAGCAGATATCTGATCTTTTTCTTCACTGCAACCTCTCGTAGATCACTTCCCACGGTATTTGTTTCATGCTCTTCTAACTTCCAAAAACTCAGCGCTGTACGATCTGTTGCATCATTTTTCAAATAAAAAACTATTTGATATGCGAAAAATGTGAACCGCGTCTTCGGCGTGAAATCATAATTTATTCAAGAGTAAGGTACATCATTCCACATTGCGGCTGCAGAAAAAGTACCTAAGTAATTAAATCTCTTTTTTTCTGCCTTTAAAGCTTTTAACGTTTGACCAACATTTTTTCAAAAGCGAGGATTTCTGAAAAGATAGTAATCGCAGTTAAATTTTGTAATTATTTGTCAACATAAACTAGGGAGCTACGCAATGCTTACTGCAGCTGGCCTATCCAGAAAAACGTCACGTAGAAAATGACCAAGGGCACAAGTGATGGCCAATAAATCTGTATTAGAAATGGAGATGCGCCAATAATTGTCTCACAAGAGCTTACACTAATCGCAATGAGATATTACGCATAGTTATGACTCATTGTGAGTTACATATATATCTTTCCTTAGATCTGGTTACAAAATGAGTTTACTTTAAAAAGTTTCATCATCTATACTCAGGTAATGTTTAGAACTCTAACTTAGATCAAAATTTTGTGGAACGAATATTCCTAAATAGTGATCAGCGGACACATGCGGTGACTCTAAGACCAAATAAGAGAGAGACACTAATCATGATATCCCAAAATCCATCATGAAGCAATATCTGCCGAGAATAAGTCATTCATATTATGATAAGATACATTTTTTAAAAAGGCACCTTACATTGAGAATGGCATTAAACAAATAGACGCCTGTTTTAATTTTTAACACACGTTGTTATGAAAACTTATATTTTGACTTAAATCAAGTTCTAGCTTTGGTTTATAAGTTGAAAATTCATTCCCCCTCCTCAAATTTTACAGAACCTCCCTTCACCTCTTCCTCCCTTTTTATCTCAACCGAAATTTATTACAGGCCTCTCAGGCTGCATGCTAAGACCCACCGCAAGCTCATGGATCACCAACATTCCTTCGTTACACAACAATGCTTTCTCATTTTTCATTCTTTCCTTTCGACAGCTAATGCCACGGAGCTATTTGGTCGGGGTGTCACTTTCTGATCAACGCTCATTACATGACCCCATACTCACTGAAATAGTTACCTGACTTTACAGCTTTACTTGGGAAGTACGTATGCATACGCACATTTTCCTAGCGAGTAAAGAGATGAGGGAATTACAATATACAATGCTAAAAACTTTGAACACCTATTCCCCCAACAATCTGTAAAAGGAAACAATAGTTTGAAGACATAAAAACTTAGACTTCTGTGAATAAGTCCATGGATGGTGACAGCGTGGGATCAGGAGGCAATAAATAAAATTATAATTATAAATATCAATATTTGTGGCATGCTAACCAAATAAGACTCATTTGGATTATCATTCCCCGTTCTCTGTTAAATGAACGATTCCCAATTGTGTACACGTGATATCCACATGATTATCCTAACAATGAAAACATTTTTATATTTATATAACTTCAATAGATTATAACTGTATGAGCAAAAATTAATTTATCATCTTTGGGAATTCTCGTAATTTCTTCTGTTCGACCCCAATCTCGCTTCAATGAACAAGAGAGATTTTTTCCAATATTTCTCACTCACGAGTCGGGATGTAGAGTAACCTTAACCCCTTTGCTTTCTGGGACGTTGTTACGTTGGGATTCGCACCTGCGAGATAATAAATGGATTTTCTAGCCTATTCCTTTCCTCCCCCGCCTCGAAACAACCCAACTCGGAGCCACCAATGCAACGGGCTGTGCAAATTAGTCCACGCGCGTCAAGAGAGAACATATGGCCGAGGACAATTCGCGCTCCAAATAATTTTCTTTGAGGATACAATTTCCCAATCCCATGGAGCAAATAAGTGCAAATACGCAATTGCAAGAAATTTGAATTGAAATCTTGTTGCATCAAATGAAAATCCCACGAGTATTTCTCGGCTACGAGTATTTCTCGGCTACGAGCGCGTCAAAAATTGTAAAGAAACAAGCCTTCAAAACTACTTACTCATCATTCCAGTTTTTTGGGAAAATAACTCAAAAGTCACGGGTTTCATTCCCTTGCCAGTAGAGTGAAAATAAATCTCCAACGGGTTAAAATATAACGGCGATAACTAAATTTCTTGGATAAAATGAATGTGCCGTGGCTCTACAATTACTGGCAAAAGCTAATTTTTCTGGGTATGCCTAACGAAAGGACCCGAGATATTCTAAGTATGAACCTTTTTACAAGAATCTGAACTGTAATAGCGATGAAACTATAGGAGCAATTGTGAAAATAAATTGCAATATTTTTCAAATAAATTACTTATAATATGAGCCTGTTTTAGAGCTGGGAACGTTGAAAACGTTAATTTCTTTCAGTTATTCCCAGTGGGAGCCCAACAAATGTTTTGCATGCTGTTTTTTCAATCCGCTAAATCATCTATATAAGGCGATATGTATCCCAGGTCTCTTAAAACTGCCTTCAACATCAGACCTTCAACATCAGACTGCTACATGGAATAACTAAAATAGGTCATTCGTAAACCGTGCCATAAAAAAGCATGTAGGTACCATGTGGAAAATGTAAGTGAAAAAGGTCCATTTCGAATATGACAAAGATGAAGTCTGGACCTCTTGTTGTCTACCGCCAGTCAGTCTTAAACACTAGAGTTAGGTTTTAGTTTCATGAAATGTATATATTTTCTGGACAGAGGAAAAAATCACACCAAGGAAAAACCTAGCAATTGGGGCTGGAACGGAACCGAGTAATAGCTCTACATTATGTTTAATGGGATGCAACACCGTTACTTGTTCGGGCTATAGTTAATTTAATAGTTAATAGTAACTATTAACATATGCGCCACCATATATAGTCTCCAAGGAGGCTTATGGAAGTGGTGATAAGATATCAGCTGCGATGAAGCGAGGGAAAGGGAATGGGAAGAAGAAATAGACGAAAATAAAATGTATGTTGGCAGACCCTTGATAATGACGCTGTAGCATTGAAACCCGATGGCTTTACAATAAAAATTTGTGGAATATTACAGTGTGATTTATTTATACCAACATTTCACTATTCCACCAGGTAGAGTCGGCATCAATTGAATGAAACTCTTGCTAACGGAACGCCGCACAGTCTTGCTCCGTTTTTTTGCGACGAACGTTGAGAGGGAAGACGGAATGTTTGAACAAATAATAAAGGTAGGATATATCCCTAATTTTGTTATTTCAGTCAGTGCTAGAGGTATAGCGTGAGGTTAAAAATACGGCTAGACAATAACTAAGGCAGGCAGTTACTCTAATGTTACATTCATTTAAATCGTGGAACAAAAAAGAACCTCGTTTAAATTTCGCAAAATAATTAGAATGATAGAAAACGTTTTATAGCCAAACTTGCTCTAAAGGGAATAATGGTTCAATACGGAGGCGTGGGAAGGATAGCAATGTAATTTTGGATCTTTCTTTGATTAATACCTTTGTGGTGGTAATATTTTTCGAAATTTACCAAAAGTATAAATTATTTTTTTCATTTCACTATCCAAGGACCTTGAAAATCATTATATTCACTCATTAAAAACCAATGGATCATCGCTTCCTCGGAAGTATTTTAATTCCTTACCCTACTTTTGTATTTCAGCTCCGAGAATCTTCTCTGCTTAAGCTGGTACCGGCGTATCTACGCCAGTAAGAGGCAAAAAACACCATGGGAATCACGTTCGCACGGCTGTAAGTCGTTGTTCCTAACGCTGCCCATTTACGGTGGCTGGCACTAGCGTCGCAGAGAGGATAATTGGAAAGATGAAGCACAATAGTGAAAATGGCAAACGAAATAGAGAAGAGTATGGGGAAAGTATTCCGAATATGTTAAATGAGTTCTAATGTAGCTTTAAATTAAGAGCCTACTTTTCACCTCTTCGCTCCAATTCCTGGAGAGGACAGCACATCGTTAGCGTCTGTAACGCACAAGTGGTGAGAATGCATGTAGGCTGGTCACACCGGGACAAATGTGGATCGGCAATGGAAATGGGGCGTTATCAGCATTACTTCCCATTTCGCGAATTCGCCACCGTAACCTCCGAACATGTACCTCCCTATCCTCCTATCTTCTGGTCCCTTCATGAACTGCCCAACCCTCTCGTCCTCAAATTCCACCCTCCTTTCTCCTCCCAAGACCTGACCGCACTCTTCTCACCCAAATTCCCTACCCAGGATCGGGAACTCGCCCTTAAGTGAAACGAACTGCAAGATTTTCTAGAAAGCGGTGGTGTTTGATACAGAGTGGGACAGAAAATTTGGTGGGGAGAGCTAATTTGTACCACCACTCGAAGAGTTAGCACCCCAATGCCATTTGACTCGATTCCTTTAGTGAAACTGCCAAGAAAACAAATTTGACCGCTCAGGTAATTGGGCCAGGCGTGAGAAAAATGAATTTAATCAGTATCCTAATAAGCATTTTATGTTCTAAAAAGTGACGTACTTCCGGTATGGTTTATGCAAGCAAGATGTTTTTTTAAATTCCAACATAAGCACAAACAGTGGCAAGGAATTCTTCATCGTTGTTTGCAATAATTGTCTATACAGCCACTTTACTTCAATGAAAAAACAGTAACTTAGCTTATATAAAGAAACCACTACCCAAAGCCGTAATATTTAGAAGCACCAGTAATAAAAAAGAGGGAAAACAAAAGAGTCGCCTCTCAATAAGCCTGCTTAGCAGGCCATACACCTGGTGTCAGGTTTCTTGGCACTTCACTCCCTATCCTACTTGATTTACCGTTTCCATATTTCCTCGAGTGTGTGCTTATATAGAGGTAGAAAGTGATTGATATTTTCCTTAGCGTGTGTGATGGGCCCTGCCGCGAAGTTAACTCCCTCGTAAACCCCTGAATGTGTGCGAGCTTGATTATCTTAAAGATCACTGTGATTCACAAACCTGAGAGATATAGTGAGTGTTTTTATTTACTGAATTTTTAGTAGTACGTGAGTTATTTTCCTTCTCTTTTATTATTTGTCTAATATCTTTTAGTGTGGTTGATGTTGTGGTTTAGTGTGGTTGTGGTACTAGCACGATGTCAACTTCTCCACAAACCCTGATTGTGTGCGTGTTGTGCGTTTCTCGATGGTCACTGTGTACCACATACCGGAAATAGGGAGTGAGTGTGTTTCGTCGTTTTTATGCATCACAATGGTAACTGTGAACTTCTCACATACTTATGTGAATAATCACGGAAATTACTTATTTTAATTTATCTCGTCCATCTTTTTACTTTTAACAATTTGGAAAAATATTTTCTTTTAATAAAGTTACAATACCGTGTATTGTCTCAATTTTATGTTCCGTTTCCTTCCCACTTATTTTATTACTTGTGCCTCATAAAAATTACGGCTTCAGTTTTCGTTTCTTTACGCATACTTCCAGCTGTAGATACGTTCTCTCTACCAATACAATAGCTCAGCTTTCCAATGTTAGGCAGCTGTTGACTTCTAAGATGAAGTGCGATCGTAATATATAAAAATGCCTGCTAGTTTTGGTAAGTTAAATAAAACTTAAACGTACATTTTCTAAAATATATTCTATATGTTCGTATTGATGATAAAGTAAAATACTTTTTAATTTTGTGCAAAATGTTATTAGTACGACGCGTTTCACTGATCTTCGGAATCGTCAGGTACAGAATGTTTTTACTAGAAAGGAATTATTTGATTGAATAAATACTTATCTTACCTATGAATAGAATCTAACAAACATGAGGTTATCTTAGGCAAAATGAAAACTTGGTTATATTCCACACAAATTTGTGTGGAATATAACCAAGTTTTCATTTTGCCTAAGATGTATTCATTCCACGAAGTGAACTCGCAGACCATTGATTTTAAACATGAGGATAATTAATGAATAACCTAACAAATATTTCGATTACAAAGACGTACTATTGTGAGTCATATAGCAAAGAGTGAATTAATGTTATGATGAATCATGTCAAGAGTAATCACAGTTTACAAATCTTTAATGATAACTGTATATTGCTGATTAAACATTTGTGGATAAAGTGCTGTTGTCTGTTGACTAAAAATGAATTTATTTTATAGAGGCTGGCATTACTAGACATGATTGCATTATTACGGGTGAACTAATGATTACGAGAGAGATGCGGCTATTGATGACATTGTTGTATAAATTGTCCGAAAGTTACCGATTCCATTTGAAACTACAAATTGCCATAACCATGGTGCAAATCAAAAGAAAAATGCATTGATTCACGAAATAACTGCGAAAAATAATCCACTAAGAAATGCTGTAAGAAGGTAGGCAAAATGAAGAGAAGGAAATCTTCTTGAGGGTAACTGCATTCTGAGGACAATGAACTGACTGAGAACAACAATGTACATCTTGGTAGGGAATAACAATTATTTTCGGAGGAAGGCTAAACAATCTTCATGGTAAGAGATTCAACTGGGAAATGATATGTCCATGAAGGTATCAACAGTGAACTGTATTTGACCGGATGGGCTTTTGGAACTCGAATTGAAATGCGTGGTGATGAGAAATAAGAAGGGACATCACGTGTACACTTAAGTGCAAAGGAATTGATGGATAAAAGAATAATTATAACTAGTGTTTTGGGGAGATACGGCACAAGAGGCAGCTGAGGGAAGGTAAGTTTCAACAGCGAGAAAAAGGAAGGGTAAGCCATGAGGTTGGTTTCGAGGAACGCGGGGGAGTTACCACAGTCTCAATTTCCTGCTCTATCGCTTCCGCATCTGGAATAAATTTCTCAGAACCAGAGGAATCCACCACATTCCTTCCAGCTCTAAGAATAAAGGTGTCGCATTAAAGAAATGTACGACGCGCCCGAGGGAGGAGGTCGCGGAGAACCAGGGAGCTCGCACTGCCGCCGCGAAGGTGGGAGACCGCCAAATTAGAATTTAAGCGCATCCATTTCGTCTCCTTACGACGGGAACACGAGTATGCATTGCATATGCTTTACATAGTCATACAGGCACGTACTGGGAGATTCCTTTCCCATTCCGGAGCACGAAGATGTACTGAGGAGACCACCGATTACACCTTTCTCAAACGTGGAAGAGCCAATTTCCAATTTCTCCGGTGAATTTCATTTCATCGGAGATACCGACGATAAATACCCCATTTTACTTCCTCCCCGCAAGGTAAGAAATGGCTCTCTTCTTCGCCATCGGTAGTCTTGAAGATGCTGAAATAACGCTACTGCTTCACACAGTATGACTTTCATTCCATATATCAACTCTCAATCCCAAAGCTAGGTCTCTGAGTAGCCGTAAGACGCAATTATGTTTACGGCTTGGCGCATATAAACAAGTTAGATATGCAAGTTGTTATGAATCATACTTTCCGACACCAAAAGTAAGGTTGAAACTGATGATATCAGGCCTAACCTCAGGGAAATTATGGATATCCCTGATGAGAAACCACCTTTGTTATTTCCACAAAACTTTATTACGCTGGAACGACGCGCATTTCACCACACTGTGGCATACTCATGTGCATTTAGCGGTAGGTATATATATATATATATATATATATATATATATATATATATATATATATATATATACACACACGAAACGAAAATTTCGCCAATAGGCCACAATATAATAAAAAAACACTTGACAGGGGGTGGGGAAAGAAAAGTAAAAAGATAGAGAGGACTTACTGGGACGTGACATGCCCGAAACGTCCCAGTAAGTCCTCTCTCTCTTTTTACTTTTCTTTCCCCACCCCCTGTCAAGTGTTTTTTTATTATATATATATATATATATATATATATATATATATATATATATATATATATATATATATATATATATATATATATGATTCCAGTGTTTCTTTAGTAGTCTAGATAGCTTAGTGGTCAGAGCATCCGGCGCGAATTCGGAAGGTCCGTGGTTCAATTCCCGGTCTAGACGAATTTTTTTCACTTGGAATCGGCCATCATTCCATCTTCACATCACCATTGTGTTATCACATTTTATGTGTTTCCTATACTCTTTCTTTCACCACCTGTTTGAACGAAATATTTATTATATATATATATATATATGTCTTGGTAGAAAATCGCTCTCGGCGACGATGCACATGCATAAATAAAACAGTGATACACTAAACAAACACAGAAACACGCAAAAAGGACACTCACAAAAGAAAACTTGTACGTTTCGGCGTCAGTACGTTTCGGCGTCAGGACGCCATCGTCAGCGGTAGAGGATTCCTCTACCGCTGATTCCTCTACCGCTGACGATGGCGTCCTGACGCCGAAACGTACTGACGCCGAAACGTACTGACGCCGAAACGTACAAGTTTTCTTTTGTGAGTGTCCTTTTTGCGTGTTTCTGTGTTTGTTTAGTGTATCACTGTTTTATTTATGCATGTATATATATATATATATATATATATATATATATATATATATATATACATATACATATATATATATATATATATATATATATATATATATATATATATATATATATATATATATATATATATATATATATATATATATATATATATATATATATATATATATATATATATATATATATATATATATATATATATATATATATATATATGTATATATATATATTTACATCTATATATATATATATATATATATATATATATATATATATATATATATATATATATTCTCATATATATCGGTTTACGACGTTCTACGTCTTCCGATTCCCAATTTCCATGCCTCACGATCATTCCAGACTTCTTCATCTAATACTCTTTCTCTCAATTCTTTCTCTATATCTTGTATCCAACTTTTCCTCGGTCTGCCTCTCCTGCGTCTTCCTTCCGGGTTCCACAGCAGCATTTGTTTCGGGAGTCTTTCATTTCCCATTCGTTTTACGTGTCAATACCACCTCAACTGCTGCGTTATTATTTCATCTATTATCGTATCATTAACATTCATTATTTCTCTAATTCTTTCATTCCTTACTCTTTCTCTTTTTGATTTACCGGCTGCTATTCGCCAGAAGTCCATTTCAGTCGTCAGTAACAGTTTTTCTGATTTCTCCGTTAGTGGCCATACTTCACAGCTGTAGGTTACTATGCTCTTTACTATGGTATTATAAATTCTCTTTTTGTTTTCATTGGATATTGTATTGTCCCACAATAACCTATTTAATTGTGTTATTGATTTTTTGCCTTTATTGCATCTATTCCTAATGGCTACCTCCACTGTTTTACTTTCTGCAATTTGCATCCCTAGATATTTATACTCTTTACAGTGTCCAATTTGTTTCCCACCTTCTAAAATAAGATTCTGTTGCATTCCTCCCATACACATACATTTTGTTTTGTCGATACTGATATCAAGACCCCAATTTTTGTATTATTCTATTATTTTTCTGGTCATATATTCTAAATCTTCATAATATTGTGATAGAATAACTTGGTCGTCTGCATAGCTTAAGGTGTATACGGTACTTTCTTTCAAAGGTATTCCCATGGAGTTGCATTTCCTTTTCCAACCATTTAGCACTTGGTCTAAATATATTTTTAAAAGTGTGGGGGAAATACAGCAGCCCTGTCTTAGACCTTTATTTATTGTGAATCCCTGAGAGAAGTCGTTTCCCATTTTGATCTTGGCTGGACTATTTTTGTACAAATTTTTTATGGCTATTATTAAGTATGAGCTTATGTTAGATCTTTCCAATGTCTCCCACAGTTTCATTTGTGGCACCGTATCATATGCTTTTTTAAGATCAACATATAAGAGGTGAAGTTCCTTGTTGTATGCCCAGGTTTTCCCTATCAGTTGTGTTAAACAAAACAGACGGTCTACAGTAGATCTTCCTTCTCTAAACCCCGCTTGTTCTTCGGATTCCTTGTCTACATACTCTTTCTCAATTCTATTTTTTACTATTTTGCCATAGAATCTGCTAATTGTACTAGCCACAGATATTCCACGATAGTTATCGCACTCGTTCTCAATGCCTTTTTTGTATAACCGTGAGATATGGGAAATTCTCCAATCTTCTGGGACCTCTTCTCCATTTAGACAATTAATAAAGAGTCCTGTTAATTTATTGTACAGTAACTATGATCCATATTTTAACAGTTCTCCCGGTATTTCTCCAGGGCCAGCAGCTCTTCCATTTTTTAGGGATTTACAAGCCTGTTTAACTTCACTGCATTGCATTACTATAGGTGATGTAACATTTCCTATGGTTAGCAGATGGATTTCATTTTTATATTCTTCTCTATCCTCTGTTAATAATTTTTAAAAGTATATTCCCATTTAAAAGTATATCTCTTTACTAATAGACGTAATTAAATCTTTCTTTTTATCCTGCCTCAATGATCTTAAATACTTCCAGCTTTCCGTATTTCTGGTTCCTCCTATGTAGGTATTTAAGTGGTTGCATTTCTTTTCCCAGCTAGTGTTCTTTTTCTGGATTAATTTTCGTCGCAATTTCGCTTGTGCTTCTTTGTGTGCAAACTTGCCATTGTCTGATTTCGTGGTCAGATATTTGTTATATTTCAACCTTTTTCTTCTATTTCTTTTTCAATTTCATGATCCCGCCAATATGGCTCTCTTTTCATAGTAGCCTAATGACTCATACGCAGCTTCATGTATGCATTGAGATAAATGCCTATAAAGATCCTCTGTATTTGATAATGTTTGAGCGGTAGGTTGGGTGGGAATATATCCTGGGCTTATGCTGAGGAAAGGAGAGGGGGTGGGCTGGGAAGGGGGTGGGGAGAGGATTTCCGTTAAGTTTAAAAATGAGTACCAAAGAGGCCATGGGTTTCTCGGAAGACTGCTAGGCGACTTAGATGGCTGGGGGAAGGGGAGGGGAGGAGGGGTGGAGTTTTTAGCAGGGCACGGCAATGACAGTGCTTTTTTTATTAAGTTTATAGCGTACTATTTTTAGTCACCATTATGATGGGCAGGAAGTACTTCTTGTATGCAAGTGATGAGTGTCATGTGTAGTCTGTTTTATTGTTTGTGTAGATAAAAATGTAGCAGGACACTGCAATGACAGTGACTTAATATATAATTATGTTTTTCAATTTTCAATCTTTTCACCAATCTTACAATAGACAGGAGGTACATATTGTGTGCAAATGACGAGTGTGGTATATTTAGTGAAAAGTAGTTTATATTAAAATTAGGCCTAAACTCTAGGTAATTTTGTTGATTAGGGAGAATAATTAGTTTTTACTTGTTTGTGTGATTTTTAGTATGACACTGTAGATTTAGATGGACACTGGTGATTTAACATGTGTGTTTTTCAATCTTTCATATTTTCATCATTCTCCTGATGGACAGAAAGTACATATTGCGTGCAAGTGAAGAGTGTGGTTTATTTAATTAATAGTAGTATATATTACCATTAGGCCATAAACTCTAGATGATTTTGTTGGTTAGGGAGAAAAATTAGTTTTTACTTGTTTGTGTAAATTTTTAGTTGGGCACTGTAATGACGGTGATTTTTTAAAAATGTGTGAGTATTATATATTTTCTGTTAGAGGTAATTAGACCTTTCCTCTTTAAGAGGGTGGTCACGGCGGTTTTTAAAGCGCTTGGTCCCCAAATCCTCCTACACCATGAACTTCTTCTCACACCCTCCCTCCCCCTCACAGTGCCACAGTGTGCATTGCCACAGTGTGGTGAAATGCGCGTCGTGCCAGCGTAATAAAGTTTTGTGGAAATAACAAAGGTGGTTTTCTCATCATGAAAAGTAAGGTTGTTTAACTAATCGAGGGTAGGATCGTAAGTTTAAAGCAGAATTATAATCATAGGCTTATTTCCATCTTGAGAATTATAATTGTGACGCAAAATCACAAAAAAATATTTCAGCTGTTTAAGAACCATGTAATTTGCTAATGAAGTTTAAACCATCTAATTTACTTTAGTTTTTAATGGTTTCATGACGAATGAACCTTATATTTTATCTCTTTTTATTCTGCTTTATCCTGAATAATTCATTGATAATCAAATCTTGTGCTGAATTAGATCATAGGGACATGATCATGTGCAAAGTACAAAAAGCATTCGCAAACCGAGAGTTGAAATTATGAAGATAAAATCGACTTCAATTTGTAAACGCAATGTAAATTAGCCTTTCAGAAGTATCATTACCTTTTTCTCTGACCTTTGGTTACGCGGTTCTGAGAAACGTTAGAAGTAGGGCCTGATTATGTTGGCCTCCAAAGCACGCATGCAATTTTGCTTGGATATCCGTGGGATGTACGCCACATTATCTAAGACTAATCATTATGAAGGGCTTTACTAGCCTGGAATTATATTTCAAAACTCCTCTTGGAAGTGCCTAGAAAGTAATTTTAGCGCTGACACGAGGTGATGAGTACTGTACAAAATGTAACGGATTCGTCCGCTGTACCTGGGTCAAGGTAACCCAACGTTGCATGGAAAATTACCCTGGTCATTAAGGCCGCGATTTACTTTATCCCGAGCGGAAAACTTGACAATCATACCTTTATTACCAGCAAAATAATGGCCAGTTGCAGTGCAGAGAAGAAACAGCAGGACAAATGGTTCTTTGTCACACGGAACGAAGCTCATAACGAAATAGTGAGACGAAGTTGATGAAAAACGTGTAAATTCGGAGAGGTAGAATTATGTTACGCCGAAAGCGAGGCAAAATATTCACTAGACAAGAAGAATTCGCAATCCCACAGATAATACTTAAGAATCTAATCACTTCTAGAGAGTAAATACTTTAATCAATCATTAGGTGGCATACACGTCAAACCAGTCATCCTGAAATAATAGGAAGCTTCTGCTAAACGTGAGTTATATATGTCCAAGGAGACATTAACAGCCAAAATAATTACACGAGTCGAAACCACCAACCATCCGATTCTTTAAGGAAAAACGCAAGCAAGAGACTGATATTTCTTGGTTAAAACTTTCGCGGGACATTATCACTGTATGTTTGTTTTTTTTTCTTTTTCGGGTGTACCCCGCGTACTAATAGTACGCGGGGTACACCCGAAGAAAAAAAAAAAAAGAGAGAGACTGATAATCCCTGCAGAGCACGATTTAAATGATTATTCAAGCCCTGATTAACATAGGTGTTATGTAACTGCTTTTTTATTGCCATTTCTACTTTGTAGAACGAAAATATGTTGCACTAGCTCCAAACTGTCAGAAATTGCGAAGTGATTTCACTGGGAAACGAAAAATTATAGTTTAAAAATATCTCAGACTCGACCATTAAAGTGTTTTCAGCGATATATCACTACGCATAATATTCATAGAATTTGACCTCGTAAAAAAGAAAAAAAATAAACTTTTGAACGGGACCAAAAATGTCGTCAGTCATCAGTCACCACACCAATCGTGAGTCACTACTTTATGAGATAAGTATCTTAAAAAATATAATTAATAATTTCCTACCAGCTAAGAATCCTTCCGTTGATCTGTTTTCTATTATCTCCTTCAACCCCTTCTCACAACATCTTGTAATTATTGTGGCTCGAATGATTATGTCGTTTTTTACTGACTATAGTTGATTTTCGCTGTCAGTATATTTAATTTATTTAACTCTTGTGCCCACCAATGTAAAAGGACTTTCGATTGTTTTTTGAGGTCAGAAAATAAAAAAAATATAAGTAAAAACAAATAAATAGGAATTTTATTTGAAAAATGAATGTTGCGACTATACATACCAGGAGGACATAATTTATAAAACGAGGATATTTTACCAACAAAAATAAAATTAATGATCACTGTACTACTTCTGATTAAATCACAAAAAAACCTGTTGTGGAAGCGTTATCATCTTACGGCGTGAAACGAATAAGTTAAGTGGAAGCTTCAGTTTAGTATACTCAGTTAACTACTGGGAACTTTAGTCATAAAAACTAAGATTATTTTGTCATTGGTATTGATTTTTGTACGTGATGCCTCGGAAAGCTGCTTTTAACTGAAATTCGAAGAGGGTTTCTACTTTCAGAAGAAATAAAATTCGCTTCAACTCACTTTAAAGCGAATGTGGTGACCCGATATTTTCTCGAATTTCCTATTTAGGGTGTTAACACTTAAGATATCACGATAAATCACCGAACAAAGAAAAATAACTTGAACAAAGATTAGGTGAAACGATAAAAAAATGAGATTCAATGACGGGCGGTGAAAGTTGTAACCGTACTTACGGTTTAAAACCTCTTCACATACTTCGTCGTGGAATTTCTTTACTGGAGTTAGGAGAAAAATTAAAACCTGTTCCTGGCTAAATTATCTTATATTTTCACGGTGAATCTGATGTAGAAATGTTTCACGGGTATTTCACCGGATGATATCCTTCATACCTACCAATCACCCGGTCAGATATGAAGCCTATCACCCGGTGGAATACCCGTGAAACCTTTTCTGTCACTGGCTAGATTGGTTGTTTACGTACATGTATCGCACAATTGAACTAGTAATAATTTGAATGCAATAATCTTGTTTCGGCAATTTGATTCAAGAACATCCTTCACACGAGATTCATCGAGCATATCATTTTATCCAATCACATTGTGTCTCCTATTCTTCCTCATTTGATCTCCTCTTCCGATTCCCATTCGGCTAAATGAGTTTCTGCTTACATATCAACCATAAAATAATTTCCACTTAATCTCTCTCCCCTAAAGTTAATTTGTAGTGGAGAAATAAATAAGTGGGTAGAAACAAAGAACAAAACAATTTGTTTAGGAGAATTTTCGAGAATTGCTGGAGAGATGAACACCTATGCATTTAAATTTAAAGAAATTTTCACCTTGGGGAGAAGAAAATATGAAACTAGGTTGCCATTGCCAGGCAATTAGTTTTCTTCATCACGACTCTCCGCAAGCACATGTTTCATCCGCCGCTATCATAGGAGCGATGATTAATCAAAAAAACTGCATGTCAATGAATTATGAAACTGAATACAGATAAACCAATGGTACTCATCTTTTCTTTCCTCGAAGAACGTATATTCAACGAGAAAAAGAACTGGTGCAGAGTTAGTTTAACCTACATTTTGCATAATACATCCGGAAAAATGTGTTATTTGCAAGTTTTAAACAGAAAACTTGGTCTGCAAGCGAAGGACCTTGGCCAGAATAGCTAATTTCGCTTAGGATGAACAACAAATACATCAATGCATGAATTATTGATTTTGGAGAACTTTCGTGTTATCCCTTTTCCAAAGTTCTTTCATCCGATATCATCCGAAACTTAAGCAATTTAAAAGTCTTCCCCGTGTTGTGGAAGACATTTGCAATTTCATGTGTGCGAAGAATTTCATGACGATAAAAGTAGTTCTACTTTTTATAAGTTCATTCACGAAGTGTGCCAAGAACATATCTTCCGATGAACTATATCTTATAAAGAGCTTCATCCAGGCATTTATGATATCAGTAAAATACTTATACATCTCTCATCTCAGACTTCCATTATTGATGCCTTGAAGTGAATTTCGTTCGAGTAAAACGTTTTAAACCAAAATTCTCATAGGGATTGGTTTGATTTTCCGTTTTTCAATCATAATTTTTGAAGTAGATGAGTATTTTTGAGCACTTTTCAACACAGCAATAAGTTTTAACTAATGATATAAATCATTGAAGTTAGCATAGTGACAATACAATGAAATACGGCAGAAAACATAAATTTAGATAACTTCATAATAGAGCTTGTTTTTAACTACTTTCTAGGAATTAGCTTTTATAGAGAGCAGTATTACTTTACTTGGAGAGTACTTAAAGTATCATTGAAATAGTTACCAGTGACTTTGAGGATTTTTAACAATTTAAATATGTGCTTTGTGAGTACATTTATAAAACCGGAAAAGAAATTTCACCCGTTATGAATATGGCAAATACTCACGAAGTAATGCCCAAATCAGTTTCGTAGATTTAATATGGTTAATTTTCTGGACTATTTAAAAATAATTTCTCAAATACAAAGGATCATTGGCCCACTTCTTGCCGTCAATTCGGAAAATATCAGTACCACCCTTGACGCATGGTTCGGGGGGTCAAAGGGTTGGAAAATGTGTCACCATCATCTCACAAGGGGGATAAATTGTAGAACCAAGTTATTGACATTGACTGTCCCTCCCGCCGAGATTATCAGAAATGGAATACGTATAGAAGTCAACAAAACTCGCAAAAGTGGAGTTAGGTCTTTATGGGAAGATACAGGGGAAACAAAGAAGCAATGATGAACACGATTATCCGTATTAATGAATACAATGCTCCGCGCCCGCGGTTTCATTCACATTGAAACGACGAAATGTTGAGCAACGAATCCCAATCTCTGAATAAAGGACAAACCATTCTACAATTTGAGATTGTGTATAATGCATGTATTTACAATGGACCACCGAGAAGAGGTAGAATTAATAACATGTAGTTGAATTAATGTCATGAGTAAACATTTTAAAAAACTACCAACCTACGGTAAGGAATGGGGGAATCTCGTTGACAAAGCTGCCAATAGAGTGAGTAGCACTTGTCATTCTTTCAAGAATTAATTTCCTGATTGCTGGAACAATCATCTGGGATATATTTGCACGGTTTTATGCAGGTCAAAAATAATCAAACTACCATATAAATTCTTCCAGTTTTCATTTTTTCTGAACGTTTAATCACTTATGTCTTGCTGCCATTAAAGGACTTGTAAACTCTCAAGACTAATTTAAAATTCTACGAGTAAAATAAGACTTCTTTATCATTAGGGTAACAGTGCACATTTTACATTTCCATTATTGAGAATGTATCAGTAATTACTATGCTATTTATGCATGCACTAATGAAGTTACGTGTTACGTCACAGGATTAATATTTCTTGATGTCGCATTTTCGGTGATACCCACATTTTCCAGTGTCATTTGACGGCTTATCGGGGGGTCGGATAAGAGAAATGTTACACAGTTTGTCGTAGTTTCTCTCACAGAACTGTTCAATATAAGCTGTATTAATGCAATATTTATTTTATATTTTTCTCCAGAGAGGATAATTATCACACAATTATATCGATTCATAGATGCCTAAAATAATAATGCCCATACCTCCTGAGTGCTAAAAACCTGAAGCAGAAGGCGTGCTTGGCTTAATATTCACATGTAGAATGTTTCTCGCAATAATAGTAACAGCGAGCGAAGGTCATTAATTACTTGTTACAAGACCTGGGTCATTTTCAGCTACGTACGTTCCCCAAAAAAGCCAGCTACTTACTGCCAAACGTTTGCGAAAAAATAAGCACAATCGTTTGTAAAACAGCTATTTCTATTATAAAATTCTTCTTCACCATCAACCAACTTCGGTTATCGTTGCACCTCAAGTTTCCGTGAATTTTTCCGGTTTCCGGTTCCACTTTGATTTTTTTAAATGTGAAGGATCCGTTATTCAAAGCCTGATCTCCCAATTGCTAATCAGGTGTGTTAGCCTGTTACCCAACCATGTATCTTAGGAACGAATACCGTTCAAATCAAATTATGTTTACAGAATGAATTTCATCCCTTAGGTGTATATCCCTTTGTACCTGCGCGCGTGGCTGCATATAATATAATTTTTGTATGTCGCAATATATTATTTTAACTAAGGAGTTATATAAATATAATTTTTGAGTCAGAAACCTGATCCTGAACCACTTCACGGCCAGCATGCAAAACCTCAACCACTGGTCTTAGATGCCGGAGAGAAGCCACGTGGTATACTTGTCATGCAAGATATCGAAATCTGTGGGAGCACGCGCGGTGTCGCGTCGGTGGGAAACCAAGTGATACGGGTTGGAGGGTAAGAGGAGGGAGGGGGGGTCAGAGGAGTGAAGAGGGAAAAGGCTTGCTGTGAGAAGTGGAGAAGAAACCGTGGGCTGCGTAATCCCCTAGGGGAGCGTTGGCGGGAATATCGAGTGCCTTGTCGGCCGATGTGTCACGCCCTCCAACCTCCCTTATTCACCCTCTCTCTCTCTCTCCTCCATTTCGTGCGGAGGAGGTGAGAGGAGAAGAGAGAAATACGGAGGAAGAGAAGTAGGAGGAGGAGACGCAATGGGGAACCTTCATATGGAGAAGGAGAGAGGTTCAGGGAACACCCCACCCTCCCGCCCTTTACATCCAGCTGGTGAAACCTCACACTCCTCTGTCCCCAACTATCACCTCCCTCCACCTCAGTTCCCCGCCAGCATAACGTAAAGACAGCAAGCGGGTGAAAGATAGAGAAAGATGCAAAGTGAAGGAAGGCTGAGATTTCTTCCCGGGGAGTCCCCGTAAATTTCAAGGCCTCATCCATTCGAAGCGAGCCAAAGGAGGTTCGGAGAACGTGCTCTTCTCACTAAAAGGAGAAAGACAGGTAAAATGATGAATTGACTGATGCTTCCCCGGCGTATGCTGCTGGTGAACTCTTCTATATCTAAATCTACAAAATACCCTGCAAGCCACCACAGGGGTGTGTGGCAGGGGGTGAGTATTTACCAACATGCATTACACTATACCCTAAAGTTAGTGTAACTACGACTAATTATGCATTAGCATAAATCGCAATTGTTTGTCATGAGGCGAAGCTTCACAAGCATGCACTACTACACTACCGATATTATCACAATGGAGAGGGACCGTTAATATACACGTATTTTGCAACTACACAAATGGACAGAGACTCAAGACTTATGTAGAAAACATGCAAGGCGTGCTGTTAGTACTAGGTAACAGAAAATGATTATAGTAATACGGAGTACTACCACTACTAAGAGCTACACTACCTAACGACAAACCTAGATAAAAGTCTCATCCGAGCTTGGGCTCTAGGAGAACTCTTCTTGGGCTCTACCCTCATCGCTTCCAACGTTTCAATGCTTGACTCGTCAATCGTCATCAAAATTATACTTTTGTAGTGAGGGAGTGGCCTGGTCATTGGGACCATAATTTCAGTACAGAGTACTCCAACTACTTTCAAAGAATGGACCAGCTGAAAGAGTTTATAAGGCAGGCTCAATATCCAAAGCAGGCAGTCTTTGCCTTGGCTCATTCCACTTCATAGACCAACTTCAATTCTGTCCTGAACATGGCCCAGTCAAGTCGGCTCCACAGAAAAACTGCCAGCCAACCCAAACATAGCCAAAGATTAATGTAAAAATTATGGTTTACTTTTTTAACTATCTATAAATTAGGGAACAAAATAAATTTTGGCCAACCACTCTTATTCATTACTGCTCATATATCACTGTACTGTACGTATTTGAAAGTATTTATGTGAAGCGTGGCACTCTATGTATCGGAAACATGGGCCATTGTGAAAGCAGACCAGGAAATATTAGAAGCATTTGAAACCTGGTGTTGGAGGCGGATACTGAAGATCAAATGGATGGAAAAAATAAGAAATGAAGAAGTTTACAGAAAAGTGGAAGAGGGAATAGTAGAAAGGACCATAGGGAACGCAGTGCAGAGAAGAAGAACCAGATGGATTGGACATACATTGAGGCAAAATGGGTTAATAAAGAATGCAATTCAAGGAAAAACAGAGGGAGAAGTCCCAGCAGAAAGGTCAAGGGATAAGTACATAGACCGAAAATAAATAGGAAAGTATGTAAAATGGAATACCGGGGAGTAATGGAACTAGCATTATATAGGGAAGTATGGAGAGCTACAGCCAACCAATTTTTTACGATTTAACGACCAATGATATCACTATGACACCGAAATTAATAAGATACAGGACTTCACCTACCGTAACCGACTTTTACGGTCGGTGGAGTCCTATTTCTCATTAAAGCATAGTAAAGATCCACCAATTACTTCATCATACTGGCACAATTTATGTAACCATATTCAGATCACAGCTTGATTGATGAATAGACCATCAAAATATCGGCAGCGATGAAGATTTGAAGAATGAAACTCGGTGGAGAGTCCAAGGAAGCTTACCAACAGGTAAAATAACGGATCTCTTCTCGGACTTCCTACCAAGTTGAAGGCTTCATGGTAGCCGGCATTCATTTTCAGGATATTTGAGAAAGCACTGCCCAAGGAGGACATCAAAAAGTTAGCCAACATACCAATAGGATGGGAAAGGCAAAAAGAATTATAATTTGCCTAGATGGAATACATCTAACTGCGGGGAAAATTAATTTCACGGATTTTTCTACCCAAAAGCAGTCCTCATCGACCGGTTCAGAGGGCTATTAGCAAAATTGTGCATACGTTTCACGGATATGTACTGCCAAAGAAGAAACGTCAATTATACATATAATGGTCATGAAACTCAGAACAATGATCACTCATGCAGTTCAATGGGTAATACTCACACCTCCATCTCCGTCGGTCCTTCCTACGCCTCTCGTTTTACACTTGCACCGTTTTTTCCCCACTTCCCACCCCTTGGAACACAAAGGTAGCGCGAGTGGTTGAGATATTCAAAGTGGAGAAGTCTTGAGAATCCTTCCTTGGGAGTCCACACGAGTTTCAAGACCTCATCCATCCACAGAAGAAGAAAGGAGGTTCGAAGAGCGTGGTTTTTCTCATTGAATGAAGACACAGGGAGAATTCATTCCACAGATACATTGGCCCGGAAACAGTGGTATCTAATCGCTGGCTCAAGAGTGCGGGCTTCCAAGCCTCTGGAATAGCGCTTGCACGCCGTGAGGATCGCGCCAGACTGCAATGTACCACTGTCATTCCCGCTAGAAGGGCATAATATGATAAATAGAAAGGGATAGAGAATGATAATATTTTTGTCACATCGAAGGGCCCAGGGGAATCTCAAGCATAAAAAACTCTTTCATATACATTCAATGCAAAAGATCTGTACCTATATGTAAGCGTTGCAAAAACATCTAGGCGGCATAGAAGAAACCCAATTCTTGAAATGTAACGACTACCCTATATTTACTGTGAAAAAGTGGATCTAGAGGATTGAAGTTTTTAAATATCTTTCAATGGCTTTTTAACTTCTACTCCACTCTCCTTACAAATAATTGAAAATTTAGCTTTGACATTTTGAAGCGAAATGAGATATGCTTACGGCCAGCAATAGAAAAATAGGGACAAAAACTCGATAAATGAAAGTAAGAATTTTCGGCACTCAGTTCATTGTACTCCGTCCAATCGGCTCCTGAATTAAGGGCCGAAAATAGCAAGTTCCCTTATGATTTAATGAAACATTTTATGTCCTCATGTCATCGCGGGTATATGCACCCTAATATTGTACCTATTTAAATAGCTGTTTGGAGTTTCTTTCACGCCAAAAGTGTGAAAATGCGAAACATTTTGATTCACACGGAAAATCCACTCACTGCAATCTACTAAGGACAGCAGCATTGCAACATTCTGGCGGATACTCCATCAAGTTTATCGAAACACTCCATTTAAAAGTTCTGGAAACACTAGCTGGGTATTTAACTTCAACCAAGCGAATTGTGTAAAAGTATTTTCCTTTCACCTGCATTACACGAGACGGAAACCTATGATCGGTCATTCTCTAGCTTATATTGAATTCTTCTCTCAAAGAAAAACTATTTTACAGGCGCATGGAAGAGAGGCTATCATCCTTCCGTGGCGAAAAAAGCAAATACTCATTGCAGTATTTCAGCTTCGCATATCCATACTCGTTACTCACCAGGGGCACTTGCTACTAGCCATGAATATTCTATATTCATGCTATTAGTATTAAAAGCACTGCCCGAGTTAGATTCTAGCAGAATAGATTCGTCTCCATTTGAAAACCCTACGTTTTGGATTAAATACGTACCCTCAAATGTTCACATCAAGAACTCGTTAACTTCAACTTTAGATCATGGGCATTCTGTTCACCAAATACCTAAGACATGTTTGAGTGGATATTGGAATGCTAATGAACACCTTAAATCAAGTGCTAGATAACCTACGACATTTTATGCAGAACATGATATCGTTTTTTATACTAGGATTATCAAGATTCATTGGGAGGAGGCGTTACACCGGACGTCTTTTAGCGTACACTTTAGAATACGGAATTTATGCACGGTATTCTCATCTTTGTCGGCTCTGCCGAAGCCGTTATGAATTGCGTGCAAACAACACATGTGGTAGAAGTAATCTTTTCCCTCGTAAGCTTCAGACAAAATCTTGCGATTGGTGGACCTGCGTCTATACATTTTTTGCACAATAAATATAAATATATACTTAAATATACACACGAGTACATAAACTCTTGACGGTATATCAATATTACATTTATTTTGGTTCTAATTTGACAGTATATCAGTCTTTTAGTCCTGTTATGATAAAGTATAGTTATTTACACAATTAACCACTGTTATAACTGGAATTATATTAAAATGTTTACGATTGCCATTTTCATTGAGCTTCTATCGCTCCAATTTAGAAATATATGTAAATGTAAATATAACACGATAGGAATAAACCGAAAAATGATATTTCATTCCAGTTTTCTTGGCCAGGTTACTGTACCTTAATTTCCGGATATTCTGAGCTAACCATAAGAATTTCCACAATTTCTGGAAGGAGACGGCTTGAGAAACGATTGCGCACATGCCTTTAAGGTGTGAGGGAATCGTTTTAGGAAAATGTAAGTCATGAATTTTGCCACTTCCCTCAATTAAAACCAATGGCAAAGCATTATTACAAAAAATAGGTTATTCAACGTGGTATATCCTTGAATTAAAAGATAAGAAAATTATTTGATGCAGGTGGAGGACCTCCTAGAGCTTTTTCCGCATTTTTCCTTAAACTAATATTATCATAATCATTTGCCGTTGACTTCTCAGTCCATAGCTACATATAACGGCCATGTTTTCCGTTCTAAATCTTTCCTGGTTGAAACATTTCCAGGTTTAAATAAGAAAATCCCAAGAAAAAATCGCATTTCTTCGCTCCCCTCCGCCATGCCGAGAGTTTCTTCCATTTCCGCCATTTCGTGAGCCATAAATGGCATTTTGTGAGCCGACGAGCCTCTTTTGGGCAGGACTAAATTAGGTACTTTATGCTATCTTTTCACTCCTTTTTAGCAACAAGCTGTCTGCTTTTCTCTCTTTTCCTCTCTTCACGATGTTTTTTGCGGGGAAGGTAAACACTGTATTTTTTAACGCCCTGACGTCATGAAAAGTAATTTTTTGACCCCAGGGGTAAGGAAAAATCAACAACTTTCTTCTCCCCTTCTTCTAGCTGATTCCAGTCATTTCCTTCTCCTTATTCTCTTCTCCCTTTCGTCCATTCTCTTTAATGACTACATACACCGTGGAATATACGAGGTGAGGGAAAAGCTGAGCTATAGAGAAGGAGTGAAGGTGTATGGAAAAAAGGTAGATATGAGAAGGTTTGCAGATGACATTGCAATCCTGGTGGATAATGAGGAGGAGCTACTCGAAACTCTAGAAGTGATGTAGTCAGTAATAGGCATAACATATATAATCTAAAATTAATCAAGAGTAAAACCAAAGTGATGGTGGTGACTAAAGAGAGCAAAAGAGTTGGCCTAACCCTTGGAGGTCAGGCACTAGACAGTGTGAAAGAGTTTCAGTACCTGGGAAGTAAAATAACATCAGATTGTCACAGCCAAAAAGATCTAAAGGTCCGAATCAACCAGGCTAAGGTAGCCGTTTACAAGAAATCCAAACTCCTCACCTCCGGTAGCATTAATATATTATAAAGAAAAAAACTAGTCAAGTCCTTTGTATGGGGCATTATGTTGACTGTATGTGAGACCTGGACATTCGGGGTAGATGAGATGAGAAGAGTAGAAGCATTTGAATTATGGTGCAACCGCAGGATGTTAAAAATACCCTGAGTGGATCGAGTGAAAAATGAAGAGGTGCCACAGAGAGTGGAAGAGAAAAAATGTCTGCTCGACATGATAAAGAAACGGAAAGAAGCTCTTATTGGGCATATTCTGAGGCTAGAAGGCTTGGTAAAGAACATCTTGGAGGGCTCAGTTGAGGGAAATAACTGCAGAGGAAGGCCTAAGCTGTCCTATGCGTAGCAGATCGTGGAGGAGCTAGGTTACCGTTCCTATGCAGAGCTGAAGAGGCTGGCTCAGGACCGGAAAAAATGGAGGACTGCTGCAAACCAATCCTAGGACTGGGACCAAGAGAGAAATACTCTTCTTCTTCACCCTAA
The DNA here is from genome assembly GCA_963573305.1 of Pyrrhosoma nymphula. Lineage (NCBI taxonomy): Eukaryota > Metazoa > Arthropoda > Insecta > Odonata > Coenagrionidae > Pyrrhosoma > Pyrrhosoma nymphula. The sequence goes on from OY754330.1 coordinate 136,295,572, forward strand.
TACACTAGCTCTCGTAATCATATTTTTTTCCATTTTAGCGCATCCTACATCAGGATTAGTTATTGGATACAATATGAGAACTCGTTTTCTGTGAAACTTTGACAGTGTCGTCAAGTCCTTTGAGGATAGCGGACTTCAGTAATGGAACGCGAATTGAGATGTGAAATTTGCTACCCCTTAAGAATTCACATACTTCCATTTCTAACCGGCTAGTAATATCACTCGCAGCGATCTCTAAAGAAATTTGGAGCAGGTGGATTTAGAGTAAAGGGAAGTATTCTAGCCACAATATTAACATTTTTATCTCTCACCAGAAAAAAGTTTTATCTCTCAACGGAAAGAAAAACGGAGAGCTTAGATTCGGGGCAATAATTTGAACTGATACTGATATCGCATAAGACTAAATGTGATTTTATTGCCATTATTTAGCTGAAGTTTAATTTAACTCGTTCATACCACGCTATTTAAATGTCTTACAGCTTCTCTGCTCACAGATATTTCTCTGAGCACCGCAGTTCTCTTCGTACATACGAAAAAGTTAATGATTTTATTTATCTTGCGACGTTTATTTACACTCAAGAGGGTGAATGATTTTCTATATAAGAGGTTTGTTTACCTACAGTCAACCGGAAGGAAAAAACTGGAAATAAAACTGTAAAGAATAATGGCAACAAAATATGTATTAAGTCATAAAATCGAGTGAGCGCAAATGTAATTAAACGTTTTTTAAGTAGGTAGGACACAGATATGACCTAACATTTTGCCTTAGTCCGGCAAGTCAAATAGTTTGAATTATGATTTTTGAGTGAACATACGTTTTTTTAGATGCTATTCCATGCGTATACAGAGCAAGATCAGGTAGTAAAATCAGTATCAATTTACTCTAAGTTATGTGTCTGATTTATCTACCAATAGTTAAATCAGGTTTATTTAGTTTACTGAGCCTAGAAAAACGATTCATCTAGGTTATTTACTCAGTCGCTTGACATTATCCTTATATTAATTTAAACTTTCCTCTCTTCCTTTTTCATCTCTCTGTCACCACCTAAGGGCCTTCCCGGCTCCTTCAATCTCCAATTTTCTTCGCTTATTTCAACCTCCTCATTCCCTTCGAAGCTCTCCAAACGGCACATCCCCCGTAGTGTTCCCAGCGCACGTGAAATCTTCCAACACCCTTTGCCTTCCTACGTCGCGGGGGAAGGATCAAACCCGAAACCCAGCCGTCAACGCCAACTAGGGGGCCTCTCACTCCTCTTCCGGGGTCCAAAAAAGAAACCACAGTTTCCACAGCCCTCTTACTCTTTTTCCCTCACAGGCACGCGGAGAGCCAAACGCAGGCCACCTACCAAAGCGCCAAAAAGTAAAAGAAGAACAGAAGGGTAAGATGAGGGGTTGGAAGAAGAGAAAAAGGAAAGAGAAAAGTTAAAAAAGTGCTTAAGTCAGAGGGAGAGATGAGGTTTTGGGGGTAGACGTTTGGGAGGAGACTAAAAGGAAAAGACAACGAGGGTTCAAGCGGTAGGGGAGATGGGTTGGAGTATTGAGAGGGGAGGGGGCGAGATGATATGAGAGTTGAAAAAGGAGTTGTTTGCGCCCCTGGATGGAAGGGAGGTGCGACACCCTACCAGAAGGCCTGGTGGGGACGAGCATAGAAGGGGTGAAAAGGGCTGGTGGAATGAGGGTACGAGGACGCCAGTGAGAGGGTTGGAGAGAAAGAGAGGATAGGTGCTGGTTTGAAGGGCTGCAAGAGATTGAAAATGGAAGAGAAAGCGATGTGGGAGAAAGAGGAGAATGAGCAAGGAGATAGGAGAGGGGAATAAAGGGGTAAATTCCGTTGTAGCGAGAAGATGAAGATTAAAATTGAAGATGTGAAAAGAGAACAGGCAAGATTAGGGTCAGTTCTACTGATGCTCCGATGGAAATTTAACATGTTATTACAGTTAACTTCCATGTGAATTCGTGGCCTCTTTTACGTTTATGGGTTCTCAGTCTTAAACAAAACCGAATAAATAAACTTAAAAATATTCTTATTTAATTCTTAAACTTAAGCAAGTGGATCATCTGATTATATTGGGACGGTTTACAATTAAATATTTGTTACTTTAAGAGACCATATAGTTCTGTTGATCTAATAAACGTTAATGCAAAGACTAATTAGGCATAACTGTCCCATATTTCTATAGTGATATCGTTATCAACGAAAGGCGGTTTCTCAGTTCCAGGTATTTGACACATTCCACTAGTTTGTGAAAAATCCTTTGAGAGATATTGTATTATTCACACAGGGATTGAGGTTTATATTCAGGGAAGAAGCACCTTGGGACAAGAGCACAATAGGCAAAATTATTGGAGAATTAATAAAAATTACACCAGTGGAATTAATAGCTATTACAATGGCATCTTTAATTCGAACAACGTTCGGTCTAAAAATATTCCTGGAGCTTCTACCACGTCTATTCGATGGATGCATTCAGCTTCCGGGTATTACCTACATAAGGGATCCTTGATTTGATGCTCGAAGGTATCTAAGAAATCAAGTGCTCACGTAGGAAATCATATTCTGGATAAACAGAACGATCCATAGAATACAGAGTCAAAGAGTATCAGTAAGCCGCAGTGAAGCAACAGTTCCACCTCTCTGCAGCCTCTGAATGCGTGGTCCAAACATGGACGTCAAAGCGATTTGGACGAGTGAAGCGCTGGCAAGGGAAAGTAGCTTTTTTCCTAAATTAATCAAAGAAACCGTCAAGATTATGAACAATCGAAATAAATTTAATCGAGAGAACGGTTAAACGCTTACTTCGAAATGGAAACGAATTGTTCGAGGTCACTACTAATGCTCCAAATACACACCAATTGAGTTAAATTGCGGGAAAAATGTTCTTCACAAAATACAGGGTGATTATAAAAGAATGCATCGGTTTCAAAGATCTATACTTTTCAAACGATACGAGCTGCGCGACCTCTTAAAATGACCGATTAAAATTACCTCTAGTTCTTTCGGTTACCACTAGGAAGCGCTAGATGCCAAGATAAGAGCTTTTCCCACTCAGTTATTGTTTTTGCAAGCTTCACGATGGCAACGTTCAACAAAAGTCGTTTTGCGTGTTGCAGTACGCGAAAAGTGAGTCTGTTACAATGGCACAACGTGCTTTTTGGCATGAATATGACATTGATCCACCGCACAAATCGAACGTCTTACGCTGGTACCTACTGCCTACTAAAAGCGAGGAATCGAAAGCACACATAGCTTTGGCTGTGAAGACAGTAACTGCTGACATGCTCCACAGAGTGTGGGAGGAATTTGAACATGGACTTGAAATTGTTCGGGTTACTCAAGGAGGACATATTGAATATTTGACATTTTTTCCCAACAAAACTAGAGAATGTGCCGGTCATTTTAAGATGTTGCGCAGCTCTGTAGCTCGTGCCATTTGAAAAATACAGATCTTTCAAACCGATTCATTCTTTTGTAATCACCCTGTACTATGACGTGAAGACACCTCCAGGGCTAAAGGAGAAAAAGTAGTGACGAAAAACAATAAACGCGTCGGCTATTCCCGGAAGCAGAACCCAGCCATATAAGTTCGGTCTAAATTGACCTCTACCACATTTAATTCGTGAATACGCACGCTCCAAAGTAGTGAAAATTCCACTCGAGCGAGACTCGAAATCGTCACCTCAGAATAAAAATACGAGTACTTTATGATGAACACAAAACGATGATAGAGGAGAGAGGGGATGGAGATGAGACAGGGGGGTGAAAAAGGTGATGCAACGCTTGTGAAAAGTGTGTGGGAAGAGCAAATGAAGTCGAACTCCGATCAATTGATGAACAGAATTAGTAAAAGAGATCAAGAAGAGGGAGATTGTAATTGAGTGATAACAAGTAAAGGAGGAGAAAGAGTGATTTCTGGGAGACGAGAGACAGGTTGGAGAATACGGGGTGTCGGCCTTAGGGGGTGGGCCAGTAAGTAGGATTAGTTCCATATGACGATTCGATGGCTGAGGATGCCTTTTTGTAACACAGGTACGGAAATTATTAGCATAGGTAATTATATCGTTCAGGCATATTTAAAAGAAGTGCGTCGCCATAAAAATCAGAGGTAGGTAGCAGTGACGTAAGAATGTTATCAATTTAAAAAAAATGAAACTCTAAATTTCCGTTGTTCTACAACTCGGCTTGCTTGATCAGGATCGTCGTCTAGAATCTTCATCAGATCCCTAAAATACCTAGCAAGTCATATTCTTCGTTTTGACGTGGAACGTTTCATAAATTGAAACGGTTGAGGGGTATTCCTGACTGGCACCGAATCAATACAATTTGGTCTACCAAATATTTCTTAAATATCAGGTAAATGATAGAGGCTATGTGCCATTTGATAGAGGAAGGTTGAAGGAGTTGATTAAATATTTTTTAAATATCAGGTAAATAATAGAGGCTATGTGCCATTTGATAGAGGAAGGTTGAAGGAGTTGATTAAAATGACCTGGGTAAAATGACAAGCATGGGTAGCTACTGAATAAAATAGCAAGATCGAAGGGGTATATTTTAACATAAAAATGCGTTTAAACTTACAAACATGTATGGACTACATTGCAGAATTTGTAATCAAAGACATCATAAGGTAATTTTCCATTGCATTTCCTTTCAAAAGAGAATTTCTGCTGTGAAATATGTATCATACGCCCGGAGATATCGAGGGCAATTCAAACATAGATTTAGGAAAAGCTCAACTGTTTATACTACCTCCCGTCTCTTAGGCAATGCTTTGCAAAACAATTGGGAATGGCCAACAAACTTGTAAAAACGAAATATTTGAAAACCGAAGAGTTCTAGGAACACATCGGCCATTCTTTGGCCTTTATCATATTTAATTACTTTAAAGGTGAAATAAGGAACCGTCGGAAAGAACATACGTACTTGTCGTGAATATGACGACACGTAAGTAATCAAATTCACTAAGTTCGAAAGTACATCGAGCGCATGAATTAAAGTCAACTTTTAAATTAAAGTAATTTAATAACCATAATAAAATAATGGGAACCATAAGAGTAGAAATGAGCGGTTTTCGATTGGCATGCGGAAGGAATTCTTTTAGAAATTTCAGCTAATAAAACATTTTATCATTTTATCTGGTTGATATTTCGACTACTTGCGTATTCCTAGAGAAGTTAAATCTTAAAGTGAAGCCGAGGTTCAGGACAGAATTTCTGTGAGGGATAACTTGGTTGTCGATAATTATTAAGAGCATATTGAAATCAAACTTAATTGGTATATTTTCCCTACCAATATATTGGATTTCATCTTAGTAGGATTTATTAACACGTTGCGTACCGGGGTATTTAAATGGGTTTTAACCCTCCGTTCCCGGCGGATTTTTAAAGTCTAGTTTTTGAACATGCATTGCTTCAGTAAAATTGTCATAACTTTCTTAAAAATTAAAATTTTTTAATGGAACTTTGAACGTAATACTCACAAATAATTTTAGTATTTCTTCTTTGTGTGATACTCCATGAAACATTTTCCTTTGTGGAGTGGAACACCGCAAAATGAGCACACATATCTCGTCTCCTTCCTAATTTTCCTTGAAGCACACACTTTGCATCTTCTTGTGTGGTATTTTTTCTTCCCCTTACCCACGATAGGAACGAGATGATGTTTACTAAGGTCTCTCGAGAGACGATGTGGGTGATCCCTTGACGAAACACGCTGCGTCGGCTTATCACCGCCGTCGGCCTCCGAAGATGACTCGTCTGGCTCCTCTCTACTCACTGCCCACTCTTTGGCGGTCTGGAGCAGAAAGCCTTTGAATCGAATGGTGTTTGATTCATTTAGGGTTTTAAAAACTCTAAAAGCATTAAATAGAGCACAATTTATAAGCCACAGAACTACTTTCTTTGACCATTTCATTGTTTTTCTCATGATCGTATAATATGATAAATACATATCCGCCCTGTCTACGCCTTTCATGAACTTATTGTATTGCAAAATGCAGATAGGTTTTTTGATTGGCAGTCCTGTAATCCTATCTGTTAGTTGTGTATTACCCATCCTAGCGCTGTGAATAGTACTAATCATCCTCACTTCCCTTTTGTCTTTCCAAATCACCAGAAGCACTTCACCTTTACGAGCAAACGTGTACTGTCCCTTTTTCAATTTTTTCGCCTCACTCTTCAATGTGGAAGGGAGCCCTCTATTTGGCCTGATGGTTCCACAAACTCTTACTTTATTTTCAAAGAGCAGTTCTGCTATTTTTACGCTGTTATAATAATTATCTTGATAGACATGATGCCAAAGATTGAGATGAGGCTGCAGAAGCGAAAGGATGGTTTGTTCTAATTTTTTTCCCTCGGCCGAATATATTTCTAAATTACTAATGTAGCCAGAATCACTTTCACAAACCATACGAACTAGTAACCCATACTTTATGATTTTGGCTGGATTATAGGTCTTGATTTTTAATCTTCCTCTCCATGGAATCATCGCTTCATCAAGTGATAGCTCCTGCTTTGGTTTGTATATTTTTTGAAATTTTTCTATGAAGTATTTCAGTACGGGTCTTATTTTATATAGCCTGTCCGTCGCAACCAACATTTCCTCGTTATCACTGAAATGCCATGCTTTCCAAATCTGTTCAAATCTATTTCTCGTCAGTAATTCTCCAAATATATTCGTTGCAATAAAAGGATCAGTGCTCCAATACTCCTTCAGTGAATCTTTTCTCACTTGCCCCATGATAATCAAAATCGCGAAGAATTTTTTCATTTCAGCAATGGTTACGTCTGACCACTTCCCTGTTTTTGGTGATTGTTTGTATTTATGTTGGTTTTGATGGTAATACAGATTGGATTGAATGCACATCATTTCGAAAAAGTCATCGGCAACAAACAGTGAGACTACATCAAGGATACTGGAAGAATTGTCTGGTACACGTTTTACTCCAGGTTGACCCAAAAATTGTTCTAAATCCCTCTCAGAATCTATTTTTTTCCATGTAGTAGAGATTCCTGGTGAAGTATTGTCTTCGTTGGCACTCATATCGGAGTCACTTTCACTTATGAAGAGAGGAGTGGATTTTCTATTTATGACCCTCGCTACAATATCTGAATCACTTCCGCTCTCGTCGCTCTCTTCGTCATGCTCTAATGGCACATCTGACAAATCATCGGCGCACAGATCTAATAAAATTTCTTCCTCGCGCAAAGCACTCTCTTTCCTATGTGATGCCATTACAAGGAATATTCCTTTAAATATTTCGAAAAACACGGATTGAGAAAACTCTCTCGCAAGACAAACACAACACCAAAATCACAATTCACTGGGACTCAAGAAAACGAACTGTTCAAGACACATTGAGAGAAGGAACTAACCAGAGCCGTAAAAGAACTACGGACGATTCGTTATTGCCCCCCCCTCATTCTTTTCATAATGAATGTTTACATTGGAGCAGTGCTGAGAGTGCATTCCATTTGCCGGGAGTGGAATTGAAGGCGAGGCAGATATGGCCCTCAAGGCGATACAGATAAGGTTCCTTGCCGACGCGACGGCTCAGCTAGGGCCATGTGGATAAACACTAGAGAAATAATGAGGAAAGGAGTTGGGGTACCCGCGAGGAAGAGATGAAAGAAGTATTACCTCCGGAATGAAGAGGGGCGACGAATAAGTTTCAAGCTGTTGAAATTGAGATTGCCTGCCATTACAGAAAACCGATGTGGGATTTAAATACTGTTAAATGGCTAATATCGTCAAAATTAATTAACGAAAACAAATATTATGTTGCGACTATTCTTATGTATTAACAAAAGGCAAATGAAAAAGTTACCACAAAAAACGTAAATAATGTAATTTAATAGTTTAAAATGGTGCTCCCAAATGACGAGAATTCTCGTCATCCGTCCGCAACGGTTGGGATTTAAATGACGAGAATTCTCGCCATCGGTACGCAACGTGTTAAGCGGATGTTTTTCCAAAGACAGCGAACGATACAAATTGTAGGAAACGTAGATAGTTAGTGAATTATTTTCACGGCACCCTCTAAGGTGATACCTGAGAATGAAAAATATCATTGAGAGTGAATAATTATCACTGAGAATGAAAAAGAGACACATGCGTTTGAGTTTCACACCATTGGAGTTACCTTTGCATTAGGTAATGGTGCCTAACATGATGAACTCTCTGAGGATTACAGGAGTTTCACGCGTTTTAGGAGATATATGGAATAATATAAGGAGGAAAAAAGAATAAATCTGCTAAATTCCAGCAAAACAAGCAAACAAACAACTCAGTCAATGAAACTAACATGATTAAAAATCCGAACAGTAAAAAATACACCTTTAAGTAAAGCTCCGAGGCGAGAAACCAAAGGAGACGTCAACCGGACCAGAAGGAATGTACAGAGTCAAGGAGCACGTTTGCATTTACGCGCAACAAAGAGCGATTAAGACCACATTAGCGCCCAAACGCTTACAGTCAGTCTACATCTAAAAAAACTTAATAAATTCCGTGTGTTAAACCGCGCCAACTACAAGGTAAATGGTCTTTTACTTTTCAAGGGGCCAGGAGAGGCTCTTGTAAATAAAGTGACCCATAGACGCCAGAGATCCCTTACTTTTTAGGGGACAGGGAAAGCAGCTTTGCTAGAGGAGTAGGTAAGACAAAAGTGGGCTAGACGAAAATTCAACTGTGACTCATCTCCTCTCCGTCGGATGCTGGTCTCCGCTGCCCAACTTAAATCGCCCGAAACTAAAAACGCAGTTCTTACTCGCTGGAGAGAGACATTTTTTTCTAGGTTATTAGTGCAAGTTAAATGTTTGTACAACGAAGTTTACTATCAAATCCTATGCTTTTTCTTTTCCTCGCCTAACCTCTTGGAGGGGGGGGCAATCCCCCCCCCCCCCCAAGTGGTTCCGCCACTTTGAGGAAGGTGTTAGTAACGATGCAAAGATAGAGAGATGAATGAACTCCAATGCACTGAGGAGATGAGGGAAGAATAAGAAATATTAGGGAGGGAGAAGAAACTTGCACGTAAAGGTAAAGTAAAGGAAGAAAGGTAAAGACAGAGGACAAGGAGAGATAAAACTGACACTGGTGGTGGGTTGGTGGGTAGAATTAGTTTTACAGGATGCTACCACGATTATAGGTGATTTCGCATCATATGGGTCGTATTAATTAACGCAAGTGTTAATGTTAGACAATCGTTAGAAAATATTTCATGTGCTTTAACATTTCGAGGTAAGAACCGGTGGCACAGGAATTATTCGAATTAAAAAGCCAAAACGCTTAAGTAGTTTCATTTCTCGGTTTAGGCCCTCAGCCTCGTTGCCTTAAATGTATTTTAAAAGTATCTCTAATTTTCCTCAGTGAGTCGCACATGTATCGTTTTTGTATCACTTATTGATAGAGGAGAATAATAAAATGGTTTGTTTGTTTTCTTTTTGAAAGCGACTGATAGCTGAGACCACTTAAGCCGTTTTGGATAGGTGAGTAGGTTAGTAAGGGAAGAATTTCGTGGAGAGAAAACCCGCGTCAGCATTGGTCAACCTATTACTGTAGTCACCGAGTCACATCCCATCCGGCAGTACCTTCTACACTTAAATTGTATTTCACGAGCCATCCAAGTACAAACTTAAATCCACTAAAAAAATCACCAACAATGAAGGTATTCAAACCTAGGCCCTAAAAATGGGAGGTCAGCACTCTAGTAACTATATCAACCCAATTAACAATGTGACTGAGCATTCTCTTCAGTGAGGAGGAATGATTAGGGGAATTAATATAAGAAAGGATAGGATGAAAGATGGGTAGCGTGAAAGGGGAATGGATAAGAAAAGAATAAGTAATAACGTTGCGAGTAGGAGATGAAATAATGGCGAACTTCAATGGAATGCAGGGATGAGAATAAGAAGGCGGAACAGCAGGAAGAGGGGAATACAGAGAGGGGGAGAGAGAAGACATGTATGGAAGGGAAAGGGAAAGAAAGAGGAACACGAAGGGAGAAAGGTGGGGATGATATGGGGGTGGCAGCTTTTGGGGGACTGGCTCGGGGTTTTTCTTCTTCCACGCCAATTTTCCTCCCCGGTTCTCTTTCCAACTCCCAACCGCCTTCCCCCCACGACCAAGGCATTCGCTTCCCACCCTCCCCACGTGATTCCGCGGGTCGTGTCTGCGGCAATGCGGAAAAAAAGGATGGGTAATGGTGTTGGAAATTCGAGGGAGAGTTTGAGAGAGAAGAGAGGTGGGGGGGGGAAGATGAAACAGGAGGGGATGCCGAAAAAATGGAAGGCAGAATGGAAAGTAGGGAAGAGAAGAATAGAGGGTGAGATGAAGGGGAGTGCGAAGGCAAGCGAGGCAAAACTTCGTGGAAAATGACGGCGGGGGAAAAGGGCCTCCCTCCACTGAGCTGCGATGGTTCAAAAGGTTCGCGCTACCATCCAAATGAGCGCTGGAATTTGATCTAGCAACGCACAGTCGGCAAAGGACGCAGCAATGCTCGAGGGAGATGGTTATTTAAAAATGTTAATCCAATTGCTCCTTGCTTCCGTAGTATGCTGGAATTTTGAGTCCTGTTGAGATCGATGAGAATGCTTACGGATCGACAAACACGTGTAGCAAGGATCTCAACAATCTTAAACGGATATCTTCTATGGAAATGCGGATTCGTGCACAAACATGGCCGTTACTTTGAAAAAAGGTTAACCCATAATTATGGATAAATGAAGTCTAACATCAAACTGAAAATTAAGTTTGAAATATTTGCTAGACAATATGCTTAACCCGATTAAGTTTAAACGGTAAAGGTGTTTATTGGAAACATTGTTAGCGTTTACGATCTCCAATAGGCTATTGCGTTTACTAGGCAGACAGTTTTCCTCGTGAGGGGAAGCCAATAACACTATTATTCAAACTAATTGAACCGTTTTAGTCAAACTTAATTATAAAGACCATAAGCATGTAATATATAATATGTACTGTAGTGCAGAGCACTACTATGACATTTGAGGAATTGGTACAAGAATTTAGGCATTGAAATATTTTACGCATACATTTTATTTAAATATGCAGCTTTTCCACGACTGTGGCTTTGCTTGGTTGTTTAAGCTTTTTAATGGGTTTTAGACTTCATTTTATTTGCTCTCATCTACAGAAGAAATATTTTATGGTTAAAAAAGACATATTTCTCTGCTTATCCAGTCATTTTGACGAGAATTAAGCAATGGGGATTACTACTGAGTTATATTTATGATAAAACTAATTCACGTTCTCGCAGTCTGTAGCTTTAAATACTTAGAATTTGTCCATATTTTAGGAACTTCAACGATTTGCAATTTTTTTCTGCTCTTAAAGCATTTAGCTCTCATTCAGTAATGCAATTTATAGGTTAGTGAAGCAATTATTCATTGTTATCTATTATTTAATGGAATACTAACATTATTTTTCACCCCCCTCCTTGGGTAAACCCCTCTCCTAGTGAACACGCTTGTGTAATGAGAATTCTTCTCGGCTTATAGACCGTCTTCCGTTCTTCATCCCTACAGACGTTTCGATGTGCAATTTGCTCATGGAAACGTCGTCGGAGAGGGAGGACTTGACCCTGTGTTTAACTCAAAAAGAATTCATACGCAACATTCGCCGGGAAAGAATCAGTTCTTACATAACGCTTGGGCAACTTATTATTTTGATTCCGTCGAAAATAATTATCACTGGAAAAATACCTAATTCATTAAAAAAAAAGGTAAAAGGTAGACCAAGATACTGACGTAATGATGTTTTGCCACACAATGACGCTGGCTTAAACCATTGCTAAAATACGCGGATATCATCTAGAGAAGTGTTGGCGAAGTACTTGACTTAGGTAATATAAGCGCAAAAAATCTAATGTGATACATTTCCACTACCCTTAATTCAAAATGTCCTAATACCCGAAAAATGTTCATCAAAACTACCTGCCTAAATATTCATGGTGGGAGGTCCAAATTTCATTGAAACTAAAAGAAAAACCTTCTAATTCTGGTAAGTGAACGAGAGCATTTTCTAATTTTTCATTCCAGCCCTTTAAAAAAACTATGATAAACAATGAGCAAAAGAAACAACACTAACAAAAAGATCAACATTGAAATAAGCTGTAAGCCATAACTATGCACTTTGCTTCCATAGTCACCATTAAAAGAAACTTCCCTTACATCGATTTAAAAGTTGAATCAAAATTAAAAGTGAAAGTGAGAAAATACTCAAAAACATAGAATTTGCAAGCGATATCGGCAAACATGAAAAAAAGCCAGGTTTGGGTTAAGACTTCATGGGTATCCAACCGGGCCAGGAGTTCAGGTACCGATGCGACGTTTCGATGGCTAGCTATTTCATCGCTGTCAAGGCTGACTGGATGATTGGTCAATAACCTCAGCAACGATGGCGGAGTTAGTAATCGAGAAGTCGGTACCTGAACTCCTGACCCGGTTGGAAACCCGCGAAAAATATAATCATCGCCGGAAAAGCACCAGATCATTCAAGCAAGTCCTGGCTTCATCATAATATCCTTGTTTTGAGCTACTTACTTCACTTAAGATAGAACTGCTGCTCTACCTAAAGCAAAGGATAGTTATGTGCCAATAGATTCTAAATAAAAGAATCATCATGCATATAATACGAACGCAGATTGAGGATTACTGAGCATAATTAAAATAAAGAGTCATGATTACCTTATCTTAATCTTATGTTCTCCTTTACATGTGAGAACTCATGCTAATAGTCCAAAATATAATTTTAAATTCCTATATATAAACAAATGCGAGACACTTTTTTGAAACTCACAATTTCCAAGCAGTTGATTAAGTGCTAACATATTTTATGAATCACACAGCAAGAATAGAATTAAACCAAATTTCTAGCTTCTGTTATTTCTCCTAGTATTTCCATGAATGAAATTACCAAGGCAACAGAAAGTATGATTTCTCATGTCACGTATGTCATCTGTACTTAAAAATGCACAACAAACTTGCCCATTGTAACAATTACCTCTGGTCTTGCAGTGTACAAGTGACAATATATAAAAAATATCTATGCCATACAGTCAAATTGTAAACTTGGAGACATGCGTTGGACAGCTATGCTGCAGAGTCTGGTATACATCAAATTGGATATGTGTGATGTGTGGAAACAATATGAGTGATACAATGCCAAATTGGCAGTAGAGTGAGTCCATTTGAAATTTAACACCCAACTAGCTAAAAAAATAACAGCCCAAAGTTTTCAAACTCGCCTTTCTTAGGTTCAACGGGAACAAACTTCTCACTCAGTGATTCAACCCGAAGGTTGGTTTGGATAGTTGAGGGTAGAGCTCAACCCGGACTAAGGCACAGGCGTGTGAACTTCACACATTCAGGGTGGGGGGGCCAGTTACTTTCCCTGGGCCACCTTTATTGTTCGAGGGCGTCCAAAGGCTTCACCGAGATTTGAACCCGGGACCCTTCGATCAGCCAAGCGCTCTACCCACCAGGCCACCACGCTCCCCTGGGAAAAACTTATGAAGCGCTAAATATGTAAAACTAAAGAAATTTGGAAGAATCTTCAAAACGAGAGAACAGTAAGTTTTTAACTAATGGAATAACTAGCTTGGGAGGTGATACAGATTCGGAGGCTACTCGCTAGGCTTAGGTTAATTAAAAAATTAATATCATACAGGCTTCACTATGGCATGGAGATTAATATTTTTATCCCGCGCTATATTTACAAGGATGAGAAAAGTGAAACAATATGAGTGATACAATGCCAAATAGGTGCAAATATTCTTTCTTTCACTAACATAAGATTCATCGGTAACACGTAATTAAACTCTGTCCTCTCCCCTTTTAATTTTCGTATTGCCTCCCCATTCATGGCGGATGTGTCTTAACACCCCCTGCCATGCGTCTCTGTTGCGGCTCGAAGAGTAATATGAATAGGTAGATGTATAAAACCAGGCCTAACATACCCTATTGACACACATTTCACCATTATGCAAAAATTCCACATGATAGGAAAAATCATTCGCCTTTCCGGGACACGACCCCGGATTCATTGATATCAAATCGAGTGCTTTAGGCAGTCTGTAACTACCTAAAACATTTTGCGCGATATCGAGGGATCTGGGCTTGAGGCACGATAAGGGTGGACGTTTTTAGTCCTCGGGAATTTGCGCACTTACGCGAACTTGAGGGTGAGGCAATACCGTAACTAGTCCCGGTATCCCCAAAAATTTGGCACTTATCACCAGTCTTCCTTTGCCTCTTCCAAATTTCTCTTCTCTAATACATCCGTTCTCTTAAACTGGTACCCTAAACCTCCTGCCATGCACCCTTATAGCAGCTAGCAAGGTAATGCGTAGGTGTAGAAGTAGTAAATCATGAATCCTGTCTGAGAACTTTCCGAAATTATGTCCTAAAACCCCAAGATGATCTTAACCGCAGTGAACTGAAGCAGGATCAGAGATATCGGTGGCGTTTAAGACTATGGGAGGGGGGTTAATGGATAGACTAAGACAAGGAGCGGAGAGTTTCTCGAAAGGGTTTATATTTATTGGTCTCCAAGCACCCCGCACCCACTAGCAGAGGTGACGGAGGGTGAAGAGAATTGGGGACTGTCTTGGGAAGACTGCGAGGGAGAGTTTCGTGGGCTAATTGAGATAGGCCCCTCATTACTTGCGGACAATAATTAAGACAAAAGTACGAACTCCTTCAATCCTCGAGGGCACTTTTCCCTACCCGACTCCCCTCAGAAACTGCGAAGGGAGAATTAAGTCAGGGATGACAGGAGGAGAAAATAAGCGTGGTCGTAAACTTAAAAGAAAAACTTCGTAAATGTCATACCCGTCATTCGCATTCCTTTCCCCACTGGCATTTTTCTGTCTTGGTCCCTGAAAGTATTTCCCACCTTAGCCACTCATTGGCATCGATACCAGCTGACTACCGGAAAAAATCGCAGCTAGCAGCTATCCTTGCGTAAATCATCCAGTAGTAATAGCTTGCCTATTTATGCCGGCCATAAATTTCAAATTTATAGAAATGTATAAATATCTTATCAACCGTATTAATAAGTGTATATTGATTAGCAAAGAAAGACTAAATTTTGAGTTATGGGTGTTTGAAGATTCCATCAGATCTATAATAACAACAAAATATAATGCCTGCTATTTTAAACCCCTTGATGAATTATATTCAATCATACTACGCATTCAATTCATCTTTTAAGATCAAGACATAGTTTAGCACTTCTGTTCTTAAATTTGACAGCAAGCGTATAGAGATCCAGTGATCTACTCGAGAGTGGTAGTAGCCATAGCATTTTCGGGCAAAAATTCAGTGGATTTTGCAATTAAATAGGATGATTCATTATTGAATTCTTTCAATTTCAATTTTATTACTAATTTAAAACCCACTATTTGCCCTCAATTCATGCATGACCAAAAGAAGAGGGGCAAACGAGCATAAACGAACGCGTGGTTACCTTAAAAGGAAGGAGCAGACTCATATCTAGCTTTTGCCAAGGTTAACATATATCATAATCAAAATAATAATAATTTGTCATAAAAAATTCTTCAAAAGTTCATATTATTCATTTTGCAATTTCTTAAATTACATCATAAAATAAAATTGAAAAATCAACAGAGCTTCACTTATTTTAATATCCGTTCTAATGAAGCTGTGTTCGTGAAATTATAGATAATTGGAAAAAATAGTAATCGATAAGTTGAAAATATTTTTATGCAAAATTAAATTGAAAAACACATGCAGATGATTATTTTCTTAACTGATTTTTTTTAAATTTTTAATTTATGGAAAATATATATATTATCTCCGAACTGTTTTTATGTAAACTTAGTGCTTGGAAAGTTCACTATGGGTAATAATTGAGGAAACGATGCAGAGAGTAAGGTTCATTTAAATAAAACGTACAAAACAGCAGGTGTAGGATTGTAATTGAGATAATACAAAGAATGTTTTTCAAAGAGAAAATACTAAAAAAAACATGAGGGAAGCAAGCACATTAGATATTAATGGAGGGAAAGGGACACAAAAGTTATAAACATTTATAACGATAATAATGAAGCCTAAAAATTGGATTAATCTGATGAATTATATCAATGGAAAATTGCAGCGCTCTTTTATTGATAGATCGCATTATCTACGTGATAATTTACAACCAGAGAGGATGTTACGAAAATATTAGTTTTATTTTCCCTATCGATGTACTAATCCATTCTCCTGCTGGCAATTCCAAAGGAAAACCTGGAATACGAGAGCTATTTCCCCGAAATATAATTTTATTCCATCACCAGGCTCATCTAAATGGACATATTATATGGAGTCCAGTTGGACATGGACATATTATATGGAGGAATGTTCCAATCTGTTAGAGGCATTTATACCAATTTTCACTGAAAATGAGACGATTCTCATCTTCCTGTTACTCCTCTGATACTAGTTCTGTTGGCCGTAATATTTTTATACATAACAACTAGATTTATTTAGTTGTAGCTCATTAAGTCAATTTCGACACGTGAGAAATTAATAAGCTCCATAAAAGCAAAATCTTCGAGTAGGAAAAATTCATGATCAGCGCTTGCTTGCGCGAGATTTTGCGGAACGCCGAAATTTTTCCACTCCAGAAACTCAAGTCATAACGCTCAAGAATGCCGTGGGATCCCATCCAAAGCATAACGAATTTTTGATTTGAAAAAGGCATCTCATTCTCTGGAAAGGTAAAGGAAAGAAATGAAACAATAACGGAGGGGAGAGAGAGTTTGGAGGAGGAGGAGGAGGTAGTGGTGGAGCAGGGGAATGACGTCATCTCCATTTAATGCTGCGAGCGGAAACACTCACGGAAGGCTAAACCTAAAGATTTTGCTTCCGCATGACGCCCGCTGTTTTCCTCGTCGCGCCTCCTGTTTACGCTCGGTCGTCATGGAGAATCGCCGGCCCTCATGATTTCGCAACTCTACCGTCCTTCGGACGGAGGGGATAGGCCTGCCGGCCCCGGTATAATAGCCGCACGCTTTTCGCAACTGTTTGGGAAACGTAATATCCGGGAACGGACAGAGAAACGCGAAGATGGGGGGGAGAAAAAGCAAGGGCAGAAAAGGAAGGCCATCAACACTAATTTCGGCCTTTTTCTCGGAATTCACTCATGGAAATAAAAACAATAAACAAATAAACCCGTTTAGGATGAGGAAAATATTTGATAAGGCTCACTACACGCTGAGGTAAACTGAGATGAATTTATTTTAGAAAAAAGCTGTGGAAAAAATAGTTAGACTTTTTAAAATAATTTATCAACGGAAGTAAAAAATAATAAGCAAATGAGATCCGCTGGAGATGAGAAAGAGATCCGAAACGGCTGACTTAAAGCTAAGATAAACTGAGAAGAATAGAAAAATGGATATTTTTTTCACAGGAACAAGAGAACCACAGGAATTTTCCGCTTCACCTCAAATACAAATTTTTGTCGAATATTTTATAAGATGGCTATGAGATTAAAAACGTCCGTGGATATTATTTTATTCTCAGAAAAGAAAGATAGAAGTCTAAGGAAAGCTAAAGCGGGCATCGGCAAAAGAAGTCAGACTTCGGCTTGGAGCTTGAAATGAAAACACTGGATCTTTTTAAAAAGATAAAAAAGCAAAAAATAAGAAAGCATTGGTGACTTTGAAATTAAAAACCCCTCTTTTACGACGGAACTCGTGTAAGATGGACCGATGTAAAATATAAAAAAACCGTAATATGCCAAAAGATGGAGAGAGAGAGAAAGATCATCTTGTGGAAGAGAAAGAGAATGCGCACTTCTGCCTTAAGATGTGAGGGCGTTTAAAAAGGAATGTGAGGGAGGTAGGAGTGGATTTAATTTCGCATCTGAAACAAAACAATCGGCTGGAAAAAGGAATGAGGAGTGGGGAAAAGAGGTGGGACTGGAAGGAGTGTTAAGAGAGAGAAGAAAGCATGAAAAGACTGCTCCTGCTACTTCTTCCTATGGTTGGTTTATCGTTTAAAACAGCGGGAGATCGCACAAGGGAAAGAGAGAAATGCCTCAAGCGAGCGAGGGGGAAATAAGATGGGGGAATTGAAATCTTGAGTCTGAGTAGTGAGGGACGGATTCTTGAGAATTCGTGTGATAAGACCCTTACTTCCTCCCCCTGCGGCATGTAATTTGGCGTCCAAGCACGAGGAGTGGTCAAAGAGTATTGTGGAGTGAGTGAAGGAAGAGACAGTGGAAAGACAGAGAGGTATGCGGGTAGACGCATGGAAGAAGAAGAAAGACCAACAACCACCACTCTGAAAGCGTAAGTGCCTCCACATGCGGATACGTAAGAAAGTAGTATTCTTATAGTTCGTATGTGACTAAGTATTTTGGATTGAGGGTAATATTTCACACATTTTCACTTTTATAAGCTGTATAATACTTCAAAGTTACTTCTTCAATGGCCACATATGCATGAAAACCATTGATGCAAGCAATCTAACGTGCTCCATTTATATTTGGTGCTTAAACAATAATAATATATTGATACTTATTACTTCTTCATTCTTATAATTTACATTAGAAACAACAAAAATGGTTTTAGTATCTCTAAGTTCATTCACGTATTGGAATGAGTAGGGAGAAATATATTTGTTGTAAAATATATTGTAAAACAATAAATCCAAATGGGATGTTCACTCCCAAGTGGTAAAATGGAAATAGACGTTCATGCAACCATTAGCACAAATGAAACGCTTTCCACTTTTAAATAACTTTTAATTCATTCGACCAATGTCTTCTAATTTAAATTAATGTCAAACCTTAACGACGCGAGCGTTTCCCTAAATATGAAATCCAATAGTTAGGTTGTCACGTCTTAAATTATTGATTTTAAATCTAATAAATGATTTAGAACCGATCACGTGATAAAAATGACTGCAAGTAAATTTTCACTTGTCAGATCAATCGATGGATATAGAGTACCAGGAACATTTTAGCTCCAGAGCCCACATTTTGTCATGGGAAATAGAAGTTTTTAAATATAAAACTAAGAAAGCAGTAGTTGAATTTGCAGTTACCGAAAATTAAACGATAAAGTTAGACGAGTGCCAAAAATAAAGTGATATAATACGGGAGTGATAGAATTTGACTCGGTAAATTCAATTGTGAAACTTTGGGAGGTTATATGGGTCACGAACCTGAAAAATTAGGAGATGATTCTTCAAAAGCAAGAGGATAGTGAAAAATGGAAAAGAAATTAAACAGAACAGTAGGACGTAATGAAAATAAAGGTATAGTCAGCGGTGAAATGGAGATGCACTTTGTGTTCGCAAAGAAAACAATGGAGGAGAAAATTAAGGGAAATGGAATGGATGGGAGAGACTAAGGAATGAATGAGGCATATTCAGAGAAGAATATTGAACTAAAGAGGGGTTTGAGTATTAAATAGAGGGAAGGATGAGGTTTAGGCACAGGGAGAGAATCAGGAAATAATGAATGGCTGCAATTACAATTCATTGGATCAACAAGGGAAGAAATTAAGGGCTGGATTAAAGAGTATGTTTTAAATTCCATCAGTAAAAGTGGTTTACCTGTCTACAAACATAACCCTTTTAACCGGGACTCTCTCCTGTCAACATTATCATAATTAGAGATAACCGCCCTTTAAGTGTGCACTAGGCACTTTTATGAAATATCCACAACGGAATACTATTGGCTTCCAAATATTTTCTTCTCTCCTAAATAGTGTTTAAGGTGACAACCTCATGACAACAGCCATATCTAGAACCATATGAAATTGAAGTACTATACCAGCAATAGGAAATTTGAAACTATCGCAAATATACCTCAGCATGGTCGAACTACTTAAGAAAAAAGAAAACGACCACGTCATAGACTGACCTAAAAGAATTAATAGAACTCCATCAGGTTAATGGTTAGGTTATGAGTGAGCTGGATTTCACCGGCTTTTTAATTATAGTCACTTCTAATTAATTTGGCCTTCCGCTAGTTTTTGTGTACTCCGAGATAATTGGAACATCTAAATTGTGATTATTCTGGCAAGTTATTTTCGCAAGGATATTATCGTTAAGTAAATTCCGATGTTTTCCCGGCGTATAGCGTCATGGAAGGCTATTCGGGTTTGCCACCGGGTCACTCCTTTCATCGCTGTCGACGTTTCGGAACTCGCGTCGTGAACCATCAAGTATGATACGCAAGCATAGCGTCCACGATAACCGCATCAGCCCTGAGGAAGGATCTCAACTCGAGTTCCGAAACGTCGGCAGCGATGAAAGGAGTGATTCGGTGGCAAACCCGAATAGCCTTCCATGAGATTACAGTTACTTAATTTGAAGATAATGTGTGTACATTTCACATCAGTCATTACTCATGGTAAAGGCACAAATTAAGTAAAATTCGATATCATGGGAGTTACGAAGCTAGGGTTTCGTTTAATGTGGGAGTCTATATTGAGTATGAGCCTAATATAATTGTAGGGGTAGAGATAACATCTTTGAAAATCAGGAGCAAAATTGTGAGTCAATGCCAGTACGTGTGCCACTGCAACTGAAGCGTAAAGCCAATTTTTCAAAATTTATTTAGTTTTTATGTTTTTACGCTTGAACATTACAAACAATAATTTCAAAAAGTTGTACAGAATATAAAATAAAGGAAATCAACGTTTTATATTTTTTAAACAAGCATAACTCTTTCCTTCAGTGCTCTTTCAAAATTTCTGGGGTAGGCGGACCCCAGAAACCCCTACCTAGCTACGTCACTTATTCCTGGGTAGGTTTTATGAGTGCACAGTTGGATAGTAAAAAAATTGATTGGTAATAAAAACGACAAATTTATCTATCATGGATCTTACTATTGGATGAGTATGGCCTTTCGGATCTTAGAGCAATGGAGCATTGAATACAAGGATTTGCCATTGTTTCCCGCGGAGCAGAACAGGTTCCCCGTCCAGAGTTGGAAGAGGCCCGGAAGGAGATGCACGGGAGTGAGGAACCACTCGAGATTCGATCAATGAATCACAGAGGATATAAAGTGCAAATAAAGTGACAGCATGTATAAACAAAATTTAACCCCACCAGTTAAATGAAATTTTTTGCATATTTCGCATCTGACCATATGACTATATGCATATTTGACCAGTGTAAAATGATACGAAAGGAAGAATGAAATATCCTTTTGAATATTTACTGCGCAAGATAAGGAGAGAATCAGAGAAACTAAATTGGATGAAACTTTCTGTGATTCCCCCCTGAGTCACTAGATCGTTTAGCACTGACGATTCGAGAGCTAGCTGTCAATTAAGACAGCGTAAAAAACAAGCCAGTGTAAGAAATCTAGTAATGACAAGAAATAATGCTGATTATTGGTCCAAAGTGACGCATTATATCTCGAAAAAATATTGAAAATAGTAACCAAAATGTATACTAAGATAGTGGCTGAGAATAATAACCAAACTGTGGGTAATTTAGCAAAAAACATACAAAAGATGATAACAGTTACACTATATTAGTGATCTTAGAAATTTTTCGCATCTACTTTTGCGAATTTAGTGACGAAGAAGCCAAATGAACAAATAAAATTTGTTGCCATAGATAATCCTGAATTATAAGTAGGTAACCATAATAAGTAAGTAATAACCATATCTCTGCTTTGATTGATTGACTCATAAATAGGTAATTAATTAAGAGGTAACGAATATAACGGTCTCATTCTTAATTATATGAAACTTATCCATACAGGAGTAGCATACGGATGTAAAAAGAACTATATTAAATTCCACTTTAGAAAATATAATTTATATAGACCTAGGTTTCGGCATGTTATCCTGATACTGAGGTAACTTCATGTAATCGCTTGTTTCTATTCGTAGAAAAATGCTAGGGTGGAAACCTATGACCATATCAATATAAAAAAGATGCAGCCGTCACGAGATGGACTATAGAAGTGGAACAGTGAAACACTGAGTATGGATATGACTCTTTGATATGATAGATTATATTTTATTAAATATAAATAATTTAATTGATATTTCTGAAATATGTATATATAAATACTTATAAATAAATGATAATTACATGAGGTACAAACATACTTCAAATATTTATATGAAATTACACTTTATCCCTCTAGTAATAGTATGGTGAATTATTTCGACGCGCTTGTATCTACGCTACCATGCAACGGCACTGGGAGTAGGGTGTCGCATGACGGTAGCCTTTCGAGAGTTTATTCCCATCCACAAGAAGTGATTCACTTGTAGTGGACCAAAAGGTTAGACAGATCGGTAAAAGATTATTGCTAAAAACTTAATACGCAAGGTATATATATGAGATTTTCCGGCTTGATTTGGTGAAACCACATCGCTATAATTTAGAAATGATTTTACTTTGTAAAATTCCAGAAAAAGTTTTATTTCTACCAACCCAGGGTTTCGAATATTACTCAGTCATTATCAAGGTAATCTTGAAAGTGAAATCATTTCTAAATTATTACGTAATGTATCCGGGAGACTGAGGCAAGCGCGCTGAATCGGAATGCAGTCGAATTCCACGTCGCATGTAAAACGTGCAACATGCTTCTAGCCGAGCAGCATGAGAAGAGGATGATGGACGGATGCGGAGAAACCGTGAAGCTGCAGGGAAGAGAAACTTAGGTGTTTTGAAAATCTAGGAGAGAGAGGAGGAACTTAACGACGGAAGGAATAAGATGACGGCCTCTGAAGAAATGTTTTCGAACGCACCCTCCGCTTCTTTTTTTATTCTACCGAAAAGGGATGAGGCGCCTCAAACGCTTAATGAAATTTGCATGGCCGGGGGATGGAGGTGAGGGTGAGTGAGTGGGGAAAGAGAAGGGAGAAAAGGGAATAGATTTGTCGGAATTTCTACTTTTCTCTCAGCCATCCCCTTTGTTTACCCCTTCCCAACCCCCTTTCTCCCTTCCGCCCTTTCTTTCCGTCCATCCCCCCAAGGGTCCAATCTTTTCTCCTCTTACCCGCTCCGCATCAACCCTTCATTTCTGTCTTCAACCCTCCTCAAGCCGTCTCCCAAATTCTTTCCTCCACCCCTCCCCCTCCCTTGATCTCTGACGTCATCCCGTCAAAAAGGAGCAGTAATCATTATACCAAGGTGCTCGCAAGTGGGCGTGCATTTGGTTAAGACATCACACTTCCCGATTTTAGTGATTCTATTAATTCGTCAAAATTTTTAGACGGGAAGGAATCACTACCTACAATCCTATGAAGTGGCAGTGACAGTAAGAGTACATGCTTTATTTATTGTAACGCTATTTTGACAAACTCCCCCCCAACGATGATGATTTACTACAAAAGTTCATCATTTTTTCCAACCTCACCCTGAGGCAACTTTCAATTAACGACTGTGGGATCAAAAAGTGCTTATAGCCAATTGATATATAAAAAATAGTACCTACTGAGATTTAAATAAAAAAAATAATGAACTACTAATATAATTTTCATAATGACAGGTCATAGTTTCAGGAATACATCCATTCATCAGCACAAAGACAGAAAACATACTGATTGAAAAGGGAATATGTCACCTTATAAGGAGAATCCTTTGGAATAAGGCTCGAAATCAGGAATCAATTGATGACTCTTACCTGAAAATAAACAAAAACAAATAGAATTACTAATTGATTCATAAGCAGAGACTCTAATGATTTATAATTTTACTTGATTTTTTATATCAAAATTATTGTAAAAGAAAGACTTTCAGTCATTTTTTGCGCGAGCAAGTTGTTTTATACTTCTTTAGACTATAAAAAATGTTTTGTTCTTGAATTTATAACATATGATGTAAAGATGGGGTTTAATCTGAGGGACATTGGATGAGGGTATGGACCAATTCAAATCCAGTTCTTGGTAATAACTGTTGTAAAACCCAAAACTGAATAATTGCTGGCTACACATACGACATCTTAATAAGAACTTCCGATGAAATATATACGTATATATGTACATATTTCATCTGAATATAAATGAAATTTCATTCACTCAAACCATTCACAAGCGCAAATAATAAATATTTCGTTCAAACAGGTGGTGAAAGAAAGATAATAGGAAACACATAAAATGTGATAACACAATGGTGATCTGAAGATGGAATGATGGCCGATTCCAAGTGAAAAAGATTCGATACATATATATATATATACATATATATATATCGAATTTATATTATATATAATAAATTTATATATTTATTATATATATATATATATATACACAAAACGAAAATTTCGCCAATAGGCCACACCAATAAAAACACTTGACAGGGGGTGGGGAAAGAAAAGGAAAAAGATAGAAGACTTACTGGGACGTTTCGGGCATGCAGGCTCTTCTTCAGCTTTAGAAAAATCAGTTATATATATATATATTTTTTTTTTTAGCTAAAGCTGACGAAGGACCAACCGGTCCGAAACGTTCCCGTAAGAACGAATTCTTTATCTTTCTCCTACCTCCTGTAAGTTTTTATTTATATATTTGTGGCCAATTGGCGAAAACTTCAAAAGAATATATATATATATATAATTTCATAAACTATGGCATTCGGAAGAGCGGCCTGAAGTATAAAGGAGAAATTTAATTCCACTCAGGGCAAAGTTAAAAATCGTTTCTGTCACCTTTAGTTGGCTTTAAGTCACAAAAAAGCTTTATAAAAGTTGTAAAACAATATCTTTCTTTTACGAGATTGCAAAAAAATTAAAAGCCCGAAAAGCAAAAGATTTAGATTGATAGGATAGCACTTGGCCCATTGATTTCAGCATGGAATAGGAGGAAAAAGTGACGAATTCTAGGGCCAGATATAGGAATTATAGATACGAAATGGACAGAGTGATACTAAAACGTGATGTCCGCATGATTAGATATGCTCGGTGGTAGAGCTTAAAGCATTTTGAATAACGACGTGAACATTAGCCACAAAACGTTTCTCATTAATATCTCCCCTGGTTTTCGCAACATGACAAAGTGCGCGGGGAAACATTAACCTTTTCTGAAAACAACAAAAAATACAGGAATGTATAAAGTTACTTCCAAATAAAAAAATCAAGGCTCGAAACAAGACTGATACAACAACATCTGGTTGGAGAAAAAACAACCCAAATTTTCCTTATTCCCCTGCGTCCGGAAAACAAACTTTCATCATACCTCCCGCGCATGTAACCGGATATACATCTCTGATTTACCTATAGGACCAACGAGAGTGGTAATATGAGATAAGATTGGAGCGGGGAATGAGAGAGGGTGAGAGAGAGAGGATAAAACAGGAGGTAAGAGGCGTAAATCGGGCGTGTACGTTTAGACGGCTTTATACTAAGTCCCCAGAGTAAAGCAGGTTAAATTGGGAGGGTGTCTTGAGATATAACCCGTGCGGAGGTTTAAAGGGACGAGTGGGAGATAGTGACGAAGAATAATGGGGAGTAAGAGAGAAACAGAGAGACTAAATTGGATGAAACTTTCTATGATTCCCCCCTGGGTCATATGGTTGTTTAACACTAAGTTTGCGAAAGATAGTTGTTAGTTTCATCATCTTTAGTGCATTGTCATCATCATATCAGCGATCATCATTCAACTTGTTTATGCCATCTCCAATAAATTTTCCTAGATCAACTATTAGCTTAAATAGTTCGTTAGTCTTTGTTTTTAAAATAAATTATCATTTATCTGATGTACGCCACCCTTTGCTTTCCTCGGTAATTCTTCTCCATTATTGATACACCCATGTTATACTTTTGTGATCAATGGCGTGTCTGTGAATGCATTCATAAAGTTTATTTCCTGTACGCAGCAGTAGTCTTCGATCACATTTTATTCCTAGCTATTCGTAGGGGTTATTCAAGCGCAATTCTCACAGCACATTTCATCTTCATCATTTATGAAAGACAACACTTCACCATGAGAACGATGGCGGATTTTGCCCTAAAAAGTCAAACCTGAATAATCCTGCAACTCAATAGGATTCTCTAGGACGCTCCAATGAATAGGAATCCAATGCATTCGCTGGAAGACTTGAGACTCGTCAGAGAAACGAATGGCCTCTGAAGAGAAAGAGGTGAGGTTTTGTCTGATTGGAACCTTTGGAGAACGAGAAGGCGTTGCGGGTGGAGAGAACGCAAAGGAATGCGAAAGATCTGATGAGAGAGCACGAGTAGGCAAAGAAAAAGACAAAGGAAACGAGGCCCGAGGAGTGGAGGGAAGGAATGGGGGAGATGTAAAAAAGGAGGCCCCTTCAAGGATAAAGAAAGAACGATTGTGCATAATTCATTAAGGTTTTTGGTGGAAGAGCGGGGTGGAAAAAGACAGCAGTGGCGTGAAGAGGAGATTAGGGGAAGGAAGAAAAGAGGAGTGCAGAGGACTTTCCTTTTCAAGGGGCAGAGGGAGGATGCAGGGTTGGAAGAGAGGGCGATTTCACGCTAGCCCAACTAAGTGTAATTCACACGATATCTTTTCCTAAGCATGATTATTAAAAAAATCAGAAGTTTGGGAAACAAAAGCATTAATCATTACTTAATAATTGTTTTCTAACGCCACATGAGTTTTAAACTTTTCGCTTAGTCACCTTTCTCAGTTCTATCGTCCACCTTTTGTGTACTGTAACTGAAAATAAATGAGTTTTAAGTATTTTCCTGCATCCTGAATGTTTAGTTAAATTGAATCAGGATATTAAGAAGAATAATATACGAGTTGTATCACCACAAACATGCATATATTTAAAAAAAATCGGTTGAAATTAATTTCTCTGTCATACCAATGATACCAAATGCCAGCATGCATCCTCTAAGTCACGAAAATTTATATACATTTTAAATCGAAAGATAAGATCGATTGTAACAGAATTCATATTGTAGAGCTGAACTGTGCTTTTTTTAGCTAACTTCATATGTGAAAAACAGTATATTTTTAATATTTTTAATAAAGGCTTGTATTTTTAAAATCTTATATCTAATATATTATCCTATTTGTTACGAAAATAGTGAAAATAAAAGATAAAGAATGCTTTCGCAGTGTCCCTACATGATTTAAGAGGTTACTGACAAGAAGAGTGGGAAGAAAACCCAGATGACTGGCCTCCATCACTTATGGCCAACAAAACTGAAGAATCCAGGTCTCTTTATCTAATCTAATTTCGCTATAATGATAATAGCCTTGATGATTTAGAATGATTTTCGCGAATATAAATTTCTCATTTATTAGAAACAACTTTGAGGATACCTTGAGCTAGCCGCAGTATTACCTTGACGAAGGTTCAAATGTTCAACGATTCAACAAAGGAAAAATAATGCACTTTGAGCATGAATCAAACCCGGATCCCTCAATATCGGGCCGAATATTTTAGTAATTTCAACTACCCAGGCATCCTTCTCCACTGAAGGATTTATATGGACTTCTCTTATAATTATATTTCCCGTGGTGCAAAATGACCTTAATTTATCAACGCACCGTATAAATCTAAATCAAATATATCCTCAAAGTTGGCCGAGCCACGAACATTGCATGAGTTTGCGTGGGGAAAAAAAGATGAGAAAGAGAAAGGGTAAAGTTGATGTGGGGTGTGAAGCCAAGGAAGGCGATGGAGGGGAAGGGACGCACACTCCGGGGGGTGGGGAGGGAACTACTCCGGCGGAGCGGAGAAAAGGCAGAGTTAAGATGAACGACTGAGAAGAGGAGAGGGGTATGAATAAAGAAAAGGAGGAGGTGATGGTGGTTCCTGCTGGGCTGTGGAAACTAAGGTCCTACAGAGGAGAGACGGGTGAAGGGAGGAGAGGAAGAGCCATCTCGTTACTGGAGGACGCAGTGGGTTAATTTAGACATTCGGTTTCTGGTCGGTCCCTCTCGCTCCACGGAAGGGGGTGAGGGCGATGAAGAGGCGAGAGGGAAAAAGGGTTTTTCTTATTTTCGGATAAGAAGGGTCGGAGGAATTCGGGTTTTGCATTGGTTTGCAGGAAGGGAAGGGATAAGGAACTGGTGGGACACTTTAGGGAGGGATTTGGTGGTTGGGGTTGGAGGGTAAGGAGGAAGAATGTGTGTCTGGCTGAACCGGTGGATGAGAAAAGGTTGGTTTTCAAGGTTTCCCAGAGAGAGAAGAGGGGAGAAGGAACTTTGGTCTGTAAGTGTGGTGATGGAGGGAAGCTGGACGCAAGATTGCCGCGGGACTCTCAAGCCCAAACGTTTAATGGGAGAATGAAAAATAAGAATGGAAAGGAACTGTTTAATCCCGAACTAAGGGTAAAAAACATTATTGGAGACTGGAAGCTCAGTTGAAAAAAGATTTACTTTTCTAAATCATCAATACAGCTTGAAAAAAGCATTAATATTCATTAGGTAATAAAGTTGAGGCTAGGACTAAGTTGGGAGCCACTATGGACTCGGAAGGTACACTCTATGCAAAGATTGCTTGAAATTTTCAGAATTCACGAGATTCTGAAAGACACTGAAGGCATTATTTTAACCACGCAGGACATCACTATAACCGACAGAGGCGTCAAAATAAGACAGATAATCAACCGGAGTAATATTTACTAAAATGCCTCCTTCCCACCCAACGTTAAATACTACAATAAAAACAGAGATTGATATTAAGACATTACGTCAAAATTAAACCGACATTTACAAGTTGTGTAATTCCATTTCTTATTTTCTTCATGGTTTGTGTCTAATACCTCCTGTCAAACACCCATGAGGTTGCCTTCTGGATACTAGGTAAATGTAGGTTTTACAGGAATGTGTGGACACCTGAAAATAGTAATTTTAAAGGTACAACTTGATTTGCAAGTCCTGGAGAAGAAGAAGGAAATAAAATATCTTCACTTCATATGTTTTTTCTGGCATTCAGAAAGTTATTCGATCGGTTTTCGGTTTTTAGTGAAGAATTCCTTGTCTTCATTTTCCATCCCATCGGAACCAGAGGCTAACTGGACGGTATTCAAACGCTTCCAAGAGAGATTAATCATAGGCAAAATTATGGCAGGGTATTGAAGATTAAACTCAATCGTCATAGTAAAGTTAATATAGTTCTTACAAACTCACCGTAAAAAAGTCTCTACGCATGCCTTCTGAAATAATTTTATTTCAATTTTATACACGGTTTTCTAACAACAGCTTGCTTAATTTCTACTTGCTCCAATATGAAGAATAATTGTTGACGTGGGATTCAGACAGTAGGCCATTGCCATCCGCACACTGAGACATCATTCTCAGGCATGTAATTGTGGATTGCGTAGAAAATAGCATCTTGAAGATTACAATTTGTAAATTTCCATAGAAAATTTATTAAATCCATCTAGGTTTCGGCTAACTGTGCTACTACCTAGGTAAAATAAAACTTTAGTGGAAATTCACTGCGCTTCCTACAAGATTTTATCTAAAACTGAGACCATGACAAGGGTTGAGTTGTCATCTCATCGAGGTCTTGGCTCTCCAATCGAACGCGCATAACAACGCAAAAATAGCTTTTTTTAGTCTTAAATTGAGCATCGTAACTGAAGAAATTAAAATTCCTTCCAGGATATTTGGCCGAAAAACAATTTTGGTTGTGAACATAAACTGATCCTTAGTTTCTCAACGACATCATTGGCTAATAAATTCTGGAAGGTAAAGAAAAGCAAAATGAAATACAACTTAATGAGTGAGAGACAGCCCACGCTTATGGCACCTCAACAATTTGTGATATCCAAGGTGAAAAAACCTTTTTAGTTATCTTTGTTCTAGAGAAAATATGAGCCAATGTTGACAACAGAGTTCTTTTGCCCTTCCCTAGAACACATGCAGATGTATCAATCGTCAGAATTACTACCTCATTAGCCGTAACATTTTGATCTGTTTGCATTGCTTCACTACTTTCCTAGTCTATGGTATCATCAGAGTTTCTAAGGAGTTATGCCTCCAGTAAAACTATTTGAATGGCAAATTGGGGGGATATATCAATACTTTCTCTTAATTATTTTCTCATACTGGTGTTCTTTCGTAAACACCCACTGCTTGTTTCACAAACATCTTTTCCACAAAAGGCTCAAAGTAATTCTTCAGTCCTATCAAAAATTGAAATAGAAAGTGTGGATTAAGCTGGATTAAAATATAAAAATTAATCTCACTTCACGCTCCTAAGCTACGCGCTCCCTCTCAGGGAAAAATACAAAGAGAAAAGATGTCTCCTGCGTTATCTTTTCATAACGGTGATGACCCACAGCTATCTCCAAATCTCCCTCCCCATTTACACTCCAGAATTGTATTTCTCTAGAAGGAATGGTTCTATACACTTAGTTATTCCGCAAAATCATTCACATTCATCACTATATAAAATTTAATGACCTGCAATTAGATTTATATATACTAAATGAACTGACTAAAACAACGAAAAAATACAATTTCCTCAATAACTCCATGCTTCGACTTTGACGTATAACAATTATACCAGTATGTTTGTTGATTAGATCCATTTATGTTACTGATTAACCAGCTTCTACTGAATAAAGATGATGGAATAAAAGCCCGCATGGAACCTCCATTTAGCCGGCATAACCGGAGGAATACATTCATCCTATCAGCGTCTTTGGTCATTTAGTGGCGCATTTTAGCAATTTTTGCGCGTTGTGAATGTACTCAAAAAAGGAAAATGCAGAAAAAAGCTACACTACGACGTGACAATCTTATCTCAACCTTCTGATTCCGTGAATCACCGAGACTCACAATTGTCAGGTGCTTCCTTTAGGCGCCTTGACACCTGCAACCATCATACACATTAAGGTCATGCTAGTCACATATTCTCCAGGACATGCATTCACAATCTGAACGCGATGATTCTGCTTTTGGATATTTACTGATTTTAAGCTTTAAAACAGTTAACATTCAACAGGCTAAATTTTCCTCAAACTTAGTAATGTGAAGTGATGTACATGGGCACAAATCATTACCTCTTAAATGACGAGCCAAATATACTTTCCGGTGATGCTCGAGTATAATTAGTCTTCATAGCCATTTACACTTTACCGTGTTTTTAAAGCCTTGAATTCAAAGTATCCAGCGTCGTAAGGAATGGACTTCGAATGCTATCAAAATTAAGTATATCATCAAAATTTGTCACTTTAAATGATACATTTACCCACCAAAGTCCCGCATAAATCAATACGAGTGCTAAAAATATGTCGCTGTTGGGGGATAGTCGGATGGATGGTTTTATAGTATCTTATGTTTCAATTAGAAAAATGAATTTTTTATGGTACAGTAGCAGAAGGTATAGCGGAGAACTTCCTTAGTATTGCTAATTAATTCAATTTAATCAATAGTTCTATTGGAAATGAAATTTTTGAAGGAGAGTATGAGCTTTCATTTCCATCGCTTCTCAGAACACCGCTCGTTATTTCAAACTTATCTCCTTTTTCGCTAACAATTTTGCTGCTTTTCCTCCAACTGCTTCGTGAGTGGTTCGCATTTTCAAAACAAAGGTTTTGTTGCCATATTTTCACTCAAATTTAGTGATTTCCAAAGAACGTACGCATAAAGGTGGCAAGGACGGAGAATTAGGCATCGAAGTTCACCCTAGTCGACTGGATTAATCATTTCGAAACTTGATTAGGAATGATTTCAGACCCTTCATATCGTCATCACACTCACTAAGCTTGAACGCAAACCATCTCTCATTCCCTTTCAGTTCCCTTCCACCTCTTTCTCTCCCTCGCGTTTAAGCTAGTCGTTTTAACGGAAAATGAAGGGTGAGTACATGCGAGATTGGCGTCCGAAAGATGCCGATGAGGTTTGGAGAAAAGTGACGAGGAGGATGATCGAATTAATTTAGGCGCTTAATCGCACTTTTAATGCTGTTTCCCATTTTTCTTCAGAATTCCGAGTGACAATGAAATCACTGGAGTAGGTTCGGTTTTTTATTGTTGCACAATCATTCTGGACATTAAGTTTGCAGTCCAGGCAGTCTCTGTTTTTTTAAGGCCAGAAATTTTCGGTTTACACGGGTGAATAAGGTAAGTCCTGTGGAAGAAAAAATTATCACGCGATAATGGTTTGAGTTTGTCTTTTTGTCCGTCAAAAACGATACCATCCTCTCAAAATTTCACTCAAAATATTCTAATTGGAATGTGCCTTTGCTTTGCATTTCACACATGATTAAATGGTCTTGCATGACACTAAGAGAGCATCAATACTAAATAACATAAGCCCATTTCAAAATCTAAGTCCTCCATAAAAAGGGTTACAAAAGACTTTCTATCTGATAAATATCGTTTATTTTGTTGTGTAGATTAAAGCTAGTATTCTCTATTTAGCTGCGTACATACCACTCAATCTTATGTCATAAGGTGTGCTCTGAAATCTTACTGAAAGTTTAGTTCGAAACCCAATGAATTAACCAATTTCTGGAAATTATGTAATTGCAACCCAAAGCGGCCATTATTTACAAAACGTATTAACAGTTAATCTCGTATACTGATACAGTGCAAAGAATCTCAAAACAATAATGCAATAGTAGCAATTATATATATACTAGCTGAAGGTACCCGTTGAAATTCAACGGGTGTGAAAAACATTGAACTTCTTTTATAAGAAAACCACAAAGCCTGAAGAACACTGTTTGCATGATCATTTGAGGAGTTCGTATCCTATCTTGTTTGTTGAGATCGTTGTAATTCATTAGTTTTCCATTTTGTGCACGGAGAGTTGAGTGATTGTTTGTCCTCTTTAATGCACGGGAAACCCAATAATGGGCCACGAAGACTCATTACTACTTAATAAATAGCACCTAAATGGTCACCTCGTCCCACCGGTTCTCTTGAGCCGTCTTCTGAGTGATTAACAGCTTGATCACGTGTACATGAATATATGTGAATGACTTAATTGCGTTCCGCTATTCAACGTTGATATGTTCGTTGAGTATCTTAATTAGGATAGGAGAGTAGAGTAGAGTATAATCCAGCGGTTGACAACGTCAAAAGGAGCATTTTCAGCTACAGCCTTATTTATTTGTCCTATGAATCCTTCACTACCCTGACTGCGCCTTCAGTATGAAGGGTATTCATAATCATTGATTTTTAAATCATAACCATCGGTAACTAATTTAAAAATCTATGGTGATCAGTCTTAGTGCACCAATTTTCATGCACCGATTACGTCCATTGCGCATAATATCCGTTCTTCTTACGGGTAAGAAGTATGTAGTGACGCAATTATAATTTCCGCCATCTTAAAATAGATTGAAGTTTCGAAACAAATGGATCAATATTTGAACCAGATTTTTAGCTGGTTCCCCGGCAGGAGCTTTGGTTAGGATGAAATTTGTGCGGTTCTTAGCGTAATCCGAGAAACACCACGGGGATATTATCATGAGATTGCTGGTAGGCATGTCTTTGAGCATCCAAGGCTAACCTTTGTCGTTTTTCATGCAAGGACTCATTTTCTCGCAAAGAAGACATTCATCATGCTTTAGAAGATTTTTTCAAAAGGTTACCCTTTATTCTATAAGGCATGTTTATGGATATATTTTTAAGTCCAAGGAGGGGAAAGAGAGGCAAGTGAGAGACTCGAATAGGCAACTCTATGATTGAGTCAACGTAAGTAAACTTCATTTTAACACGTTTAAGTATATATAAATAACTCGTAAAGTTTATGTAAGAATTGGTCTAAAACACAGTTCGCAATCGTAATGATAGGCAGACGGTTCCACTACGTGTAATACATCTGAGTATTAAAACTATAATAAACGATGCCGTATTTTTTGTAGCAACAGAGGCATTATTAACATTATTATTTGCTGCACGTAAATATTCTTCCACGTTTAGTTCCTTTATGTGTATCGTTTTATGCATAAGTGTTCTCTCGTATGCAGTTCCCTTTTGAGAGCTACTTTGAGAATAGATATTGAAGAGTAAACCTGTAAATATGCATTGAATTTATCGATTACTCCCCGAAGCAATCTATCATAGGGCCCTTGGAACTCTGGGCCCTTCTTATACAAATTTTCTTTCCACGTGCTATTATGGGCCGGTAGGAAAACTTAAATGCCAGATGCGTGAATATCCTTTGAAATTCAAATCTCTGGTTGTCAAGGAAATATGCTATTGTTGATTTCAGAGAAAAATGTGAGAATTTTCAGCTATAAACATAATTTTCAGAGAATTCCGAAGCGTAAAAGAAAATCGATTGAAAGAATTAGAAACTTCATTTATTCAGCCATCCGATAAAAAAATCCAAGCCCTCTATCTTGAGTGAAAGTACTTTTAAAAAGCAAAAAATAAAACAACTGCACCGAACTCAATGCTTAGCATGGGCCACTAGGGACCACCAGGGGGGGCCTTTGGTGCCCCTGACAGATTTTTAATGTAGCCTATGTTCATCTCATGTTCATCCCATGTTCATTTTATTTCCTCATGCAAAATTTCAGCTCAATCGGTCGAGTAGTTTTCGAGTCTATGGAGGACATACATACATACATACATACAAACATTCATTTTTATATATAAGATATATATCTTTTTATGAGGAAATAGTACGATTTCAATATACCAGCGCTTTCCAAATACTTATACGTTCTGTATGACTTGACAGCCCATTTCTCCTTCCCGTACCCTTCGGCAATCCAAATGGGGAATATTATAGCCACACTTCCGCCAATACTCAGATTTATTTGCACACTCTTTAGTTACCGAGCTCTAACCACTTAAATGCATGCATCTCATAGGTTAGTAACCACTGCAATATAACATATCGTAGTAATGAAACTCCTACATTAAATTCTGGGTGAGGCTGTGTAAAATCTCTGCAGGATGCATTTGCAGAATAGCAAAAAATAACTACTAATAGAAAACATAAATGAGTACACGAGGACATTGCTACATTTTTATTATCTATCTATAAATCTTAAATTTAATTCAACGAACTAACTGAAAATGCACTTCCAAGTTGAATATTTTAATGAAATTCTTAACTCTTCCTTATACGAAATCCTCTTCATGAATGTAAAATTCGTGTGATAAATAACACAATCGCTTTAAAGTTTTTCCAGACTTAATGTCACTGTTTCCCACAATTGAAGTGCTGCGACGTATTACTGGTAGTGAATTAATGTCAGTGACAATAAAATTTCACCATCTAATTTATACAAATGAATGAACTTTAGTGACTGAATTTCTTGGATCTACTTTTATCCTACAAGGAGTCAATTTAAGTGTCAATACTACCAGAGAAACATTTCAGGGAAATACTATATTGATTTTTTCCATTCTTACAAATCGTCCCACTGAACGCCATAGAAGCACTACGACTTCCGACCATCAAGAGGAAACGAAGAAATGACGCTTGTTCTGCACCGATGATTCCAGGAGTAGAACTCTGCACAAGCCAAGTCACTCCCGTGAAGGAGAAAAATACGCGTCACCTCGAGGCTCGTCTTATTCTTTTAAAATCCATCTAGTTGCATCGTTCAGCACTTTATCTTTCTTCATCCCAAGAACCTGACAATGAGGACGGAATTCTTGGTGCGCTTCCGATCGTCATTTGCTCAAATTACCGGTCGCCAGTTAATGCGCTGGTGTTGCGAGGAAGGCCTCGGTAAATGT
Organism: Pyrrhosoma nymphula; assembly: GCA_963573305.1. NCBI lineage: Eukaryota > Metazoa > Arthropoda > Insecta > Odonata > Coenagrionidae > Pyrrhosoma > Pyrrhosoma nymphula. The sequence continues at coordinate 136,331,153 of OY754330.1, forward strand.
GAGCTTTCGTCCCGCCAGCGTTTTTGTAAATTTCACCCACTTTTAAAAGAGATATCGGAACCAAATTAACCTCACTTATTATGCAAACCTTGCGCATTTGTAAAATACTTTCAACACAATAATGCATCATTACTCTTGGAATGGGAATCTTTCAAAGCTGAGAAGTGCGATTTTTCCTCTCCGCCATCTTGTGAAAAAATGCCGTTTCCTCTTATCCACTGTACGTGGCGCAGCGATCGAGCAGTTGCTTCTCTAGCATATACACAGCTCTCCTACACAGTTTCTTCCCTCCGTCCACTCAAACTCGCCCCGCAACAGCCATTTAACAGAATCATTTTAAGTCTAGAAATTCTTGGCCTCCCACGCGGTTGCAGCCCCTCTAGTTGGAATTTGATTTCTTTCGCGGCCGTTGATAACACGATCGAAGTAGGAGATAAACGTCCTCTTATAAGGTTCTTGCTTCATCCTCTACAAAATTGCGCTTCTTAAGTTATTCTACTGTTTATTTCGCGCCTCGCTTAGTTCGCCACGCCACCACCAGCTTGGAGGGAATGGGGGTCGTAACAAGGTTGATGCGTCACTCGAATGAAGCCTATGTATCCCAACGCTAAGATAAGTAGGAGAGGAATGTTGAGTACAAAAAGTGGGATTCAAATAAGGGAAAAGGAATTATGCAGATCCTTAAAAAACTGTTTTTTTTTCCTGCATCGCAGCGCGTGAATTAGATTCGTATTATCATGGGTTTATGGAGTAAGGGCACTCCGTTTACCAAGACTTGCGAAGAAAGAAAGCAAAATAAGACCTTAGATTTCCCTAATGTGTCGTGACGACGAGAATCTTAGAGTGGAATAACAATTGTGAGTAAACGAAAAAAAGATGTCGGATCCTTTCCGCATGAAATAATGAAAGGCCTTTCTTCTCCAACGACGCAAAATGTATTATTTCGCTCATGAGAGGAAGATTGCTCATAATTTGAAAGCAAGAGTCGCAGTGTCATTTGGCCCTACTCATGAAATGGAGATATCGGATTTCAAATGCTCTGCTTTCGAAGTTCGGTTTAACGATGTCCCGGTAGAGATTTAAGGTGACCCCTGCTGTGGTTTATGATGTATCCCTTTCTACTCTATTCTTGGATCATTGAAATCCGATTTATGGGATCAGTTACGGACTCAAATATCATTGCAGACGAAAAAATGGAGCTCAATCAAGGTTTGATTGTTAAAATCATGTTTTATCTACATCTTGGTTTAAGTAACCGTTTGATCTTTTTCTGATAAGAAGGACACCTTTTTCCCCTGAAAGGAATAATTTCAATCGCAAATAGGAAATGTGGATATTCATGCAAGCAATACTTTGAGTCTCCCGTTAGCGACGAGTGTCAGTGGGTCATGTTACCGTTAAAGGGAAGGGTAGAAATAATAGGAGGTGGGGTAGAAAGGTATGATTAAAGAGATGTGCTTAAGTACGTGCAGTTACTCAATCTGCTCTGGCTGATGTCGAGAAAGTGCGTGGGAAGGATGAGTTATTGGGTCAATCTGTCTAAAAAATTAATTGCTCTAATTTTGTCCCTTTTTCGTTCTACAGATTTAAATGAATAGTTATGATAATATCCTCTCGCTCAATTTGAGAGTCACGCTATTTAAATTTAAAATAAAACTTATTCCTTTGAGTAACCTCCTGGTCTCAAGTAAGAGTATGCATCACTTTTTTATTCAAGTGACCAATCTCGCATGCGCAGTAGTCTTCGAACTTAGGATCTATTAATAGCTCACTGCCTACAATGCCGAAGATTATATTGTAAGTGAGAATATAAAGTGTTTCAGCATAAATAAGACATGCTGGAATCACAATATCAATTCTCCTGAAAAAAATTCTTTTCCTATACATAGGGTGTTTTAAAAATGGATAGTTTTGATAAATTTGTTTCCTTCTCAAGCTAAATGGAGTTCATCCATTCACATTACTTCATAGCCATAATATTATTCTTGTTGAAAATGATGCAACTACTACCCCCTTAAGGAAAAATTACGTTTCTGAAGGAATATAATGCATCTGGAAGATTAAAACGCCAATAGAGTGCTAACTACTACACAATCTGAAGTACTATTCGAAGTATGAGTTTATCATAGCAGTTTGAAATCCTTTGCCATATTAAGTTCTTCAAATTGATAATTCCATTGATTTTATTAATTAGAGAAATTCAGAAACAGTCATTTTTCACACCGAATTTTTTTAACTACGTATCATCACTTCATTTCATAGAAGTTACCTCAAACAATGCGAGTATTTAGGACTTCACGCCTTTGTTATGACTAAAAAGGATTATATGCTCTCTTGCCGTTTGTCTGGATACAAGGAGCATATAAAACGCACGCAGGATTTATGTGTCCTGTTGTACTATTCATAGGATATATTTTTATTTCTTTTTTGACTCGATTAAAAATATCGTTTAAATACGTTAAGCCGGGTGATTAATCCATCAACAGAATGTTAAGCGCCTTTAGTGAACTGAATTATTGTAGCACGAGTGTCTCGTCGGATAAAGATGACTAGTATATTCTAATGAATAACCTTAGGAACAGAGAAGAATTTTTCAGATGCAGCATAGCTGCAGGATGCAAATCACGGACTCTGTGTCATTTACGGCCGCAGTATTTCGGAACGAATATGAAACATTTGTGAGTCCCTTTGTGTTAACAACGGCGATAAAGGCAAAATAAATAGCTATCCCTAGATGAATTCTCGACGCACATAAAATACGGTTTCGCCAGGTCACGAAGTAAAACGTATCCTTTTGTCGGAATCGATGTCACACTATAATTGTTCTCGCGGACCTAGAAGAGAATATTTTCCATTGTCAAAATTTCCACCGATGCAAAAATTTATTATATCGATTGCTCTGAAAATGTTTCACGAATATTTCAATCATTTAAAAACAGGCAATGTAGTCCGGAATTTAGTGAACTTATTATTTTTATGCACACAAGTGCAACTCGGAGATCAATTCATCTCCACATTAATCGGGATGTATAAAGATAGAATTAGAACACCCTGAATCATAGAAATGCTTGATTCATTTAAGTATAAATAAGTATTTAAACCGTCGAATAAATCAGTCTGGTATATTACATTAGAATTAAAAATAATATTGATCAAGTTGAGAACTTAAAGAGGCGTTGCCATTGTTGAAGACATACATTTTATTTTACAAAATTATTTTGGCTGTTCCTCAACCGATTGCCGGAATTTTATGTTTCTAATGCCTAAACCTTTAACCATAGCATGCTTTTAAAAAGTCCGAATAGGTTTATTTTCAGTGTAATGACTTAGTATTTCATTCAGGCATGCAAAGCATTCATGAAAAATGTTATGAAATAATAGCATTTCTCAATTTTTTTCAAGTTGAAACACTATTATGTTGATAAAAGATGATATAAAAGCAATCGAGCAGCAAAAATAAATATTTTGATTGCAGTGTGGTAGTAGCTCTTCATCATAGTATTACAATCCTAGGATTTGTATACTGCAGCCCTCCATTTCGCATTATCCCATGCCAGTTCCTTCACTCCCCTCTGGTTCTTCTTCCCCGTATCCCTCTTGACTTGCCCCAAGTACTTGTCTCTTGGTCTTCCTCTGGGGACTTTCCCTTCAATTTTTCCCTCCATTATGCTTCTTATGTAACCGTTGTGTCTCATAACATGGCCAACCCACCGTGTTCTTCTTTGGCGTACGGTACTCTACAGTGTCCATTATTCTCCAATTATTCTGTATACCTCCTCGTTTCTCACCCTATCCGTCCATTTGATCTTTATCATCCTCCTCCAGCACCATGTCTCGAAGGCTTCTATTCTTTTTTAGTCAGTTTTTACAATGGTCTATGCTTCTGATCCATAGAGTGCCACTGCCCACGCGAATGTTTTCACGTACTGTTTCCTTGTCTTCATTCTTATCCTCTTCGAACAGAATAGCGGCCTTTTGGCTATGAATGCCGTCTTAGCTTTGACTATTCGACGCTTGATGTCTGTCGTGGTTCATCAATCCCAGGTAATGGTGCTCCCAAGGTAGGTGAATAATTCCACTTGCTCCAATCTTTCTCCTTTGAAGCGGACGTCGGCCACTACTTTCTCTCTTCCGCACACAAGTATCTTGGTTTTATTCTTATTGACTTTCATGTTGTATTCCTGGAACACTTTTTTAATTGTGTTGAGTGAGGTCTGTGGGTCTTCCTCGTTTTCTGCTACGATCGTGATATCCTCAGCGAAGCGTAGCATGTTCATTTCTTCGCCATTCACTTTGATTCCTTTGATTCCTTGTTCTTCTATTTCTTTAATTGCTTCTGTATATACATATTGAAGAGTGCTGGTGACAGGTTACATCCTTGTTGGATCCCTTTGTAAATTTTTGCCTCCATATTTCTTCCATCTCACGTGCGTAATGTGGCCACCTGGTCCTTGTAGAGCTGGTAGATGATTCTTCTGTCATTGTAGTCCAAGCCAAGTTTTTCCATAGCTACTTCTACTACTACTACTATAGAGGAGATCGGAAAGTAGCTCTTGAGCAAATGAAAATCACCTCCCACGTCTAAATACGGTTACATTGGTTTTCGTGGAGAAGCTTTATAGTCTGGTGACATATTTCAAGAAGCTTTTAATGCGCATCCTTAGACTTAATCTTTTGATTAAAGTATTAATCTTAGGATTTAAGTTGACCAAATTAAAATAGTATCAATAATTAAAAAACGAGCTATAATTGTAATGTCCTTAAAAAAAACATGTGAACAAGCCAATATCACAATATAGTACAGACAATCAGGTCCACAAAGCAGTTTCCGTGGAATATTCCGTAAAACTCAATTGATAGAGGAAATATTTAGGGCTGGAAAGGCCATGCACTGGGTGCAGAAAAGAAAATAAAGCTAAGGTTCCCAACAGATGCTGCCGCTCGATATCCAGAGGGGAAGTGTGGATGTACTGGGCCGGCGAGTAGTCTAAATAGGGTATCCGGAGATCTGCGCTTGTTGTTTCTAGACCCTTCCGTCATGGTTTCCGACTTTTGTAGCTCCTTCAGGGGAGCAATGTTGATTTTGGCATGGGACCTCATCTTTTAAGTGTTCACGAAATTCAAAAGCATGTCTTATCTCAAGGAAAAGTAAAAACCAATTATTTACAGCCGAGCCGATACCGACGGCAATCAATTTGAGTGAAAAACTATAGAAATATAATTTTTATTGTGGTGGCCATAAATCAGCAACATCCACTAATGTTTCATCCTTAATAAGGAAGCGATAGATTGCCGTAATAAATGTCATGTTTCCACTGTGGATAGACGAGGGAATTTTCCAGCAATGAAAATATATGAGGAACGAAGCGATAACTTAGGATGTGCCAGCATCTGTTCCTAAAAATATGGTTCTCTGTTTACTTTTTCCATGCGTGCTTGATTCTCTCTCCTAAAACACTATCGCATGAGTACTGCGTCCTTATTGCTGCTCTATAAATTAAAAAAATATTACAAATGGAATATACACTCTAATAGATGAAAACAGTTATTGAATAGAGCAGCAGTAAATTTCAATCAATGAGAAAAAGATTTTTATTGCATTTTCCCAGCATAAAAATAAAGTTTGTTGCTAGCTTCAGTAATAAGCACAAAAAACGGACTAAAATGCACACAATTACCTCTTTTTAGTGGAACTTTTTTTAAACTAAAACTCAGAGAATAAACTAAAAATAAAAGAAAACTATTTTTATAAACCAACAAATTACACCTCGTTTATGTGATTGATGTGGGTATAAATTAATACTAGAAATAAGTTTCCTCAACGACACGAATCAATTGTAGGCTAAAAATGGGGAAAGTTCCGCAGGGTGTGGTTTCAATAGCTGTAAACAATCTGTTTAAGCACGTAAGCATAATTATATCCTGTTTTTAATTTTCTGGCTCTAATTGCATCAGAGGAATTCTCTTTCTGCCTATCTATTTTCTGAAATTCCTGGGTCGGAATAAACGACTTTAGCAATGAATTTACAAAAATATTGGTTCTTATACAAAATATTATGTTCCTGGCCCATGACCCCCGGGTTTCTTAACCAAGGTAGTGACTAAGGCCATATTTTTTCACTTTTGCATCATCTTCCTGTGTGAATCAATGCATGAGCGTATGCAATACACTCATGCAACGTCCAAGAGTGAGTGGGCTAGAGAGGAACAGGATGTGGTCTCCCCTCCCCAGGGAAAATGACGTATAAACCAATGTGCGTCAGCAAGTTAGTTCTCACGGTAGTCACCTCTCACAATCTCCTTATTTGGTTATGTGGACCAAGTTGGTTTTGGGACAATCTCAAAACACAGGCCATCCGTCATGAACCTGTAAATTCACGCCTCTGACCTCTCAGAAAAACATAAAACTTAAAACCAAGGGTTACCAGTTTTAGACCTAATCAAATAAGCAGATCCCCAATTAATCTCCTTATTTGGCTATAGAGAGCGGCAGGGGATGTACTATACAAACTCGTGGGTGCGGTCAGACATCGTCACTTGATTCACTTGATTACTCCGAGACGCTACGAGACTAAGTACCCGCCGCTGGGACGCTCACCGCACCGCCAACGACCGCTCCCTGCTGACCTCCTGCTTGGACCAGCATCATCGCCCGTGCCGTCTTCGCCGCCAAAGCTGTCCGAAGCTCGTAGACCCCTCCAGGTCACCTAAACCGACTTCGTTTTGCCATGTAAGCCAGTGCCATTATGTGTAATCAATGCAGCATTTAAGATCTGAGTGTTCTTATTGATTCTCCTTTCTGCCACTAAGACATGCGATTCTTTTAATGAGTTACGCAACCCTATGTGTCCAATCGGACCATAAAAATATTATTACACATCTACTTAAGTTGTAATTTTTGCTTCAACACCTCAGAACTTACGCAGTTCCAATGTCATGGATAGACGAATTAACGCTGCAATTCTACATGGTCATAGATTTATTGACACGACCGGTTTCCTCGCAGAGCAACATCATCAGGTGTACTTACATTATTTTCCACTTTATATACTCATGAATTTGTTTGGGGTGGGGGAGGGAAGGGGGAGAGGGATGTGGCTGAGGATGAGGGCTAAGGAGGGTGGAGGCAGGAAAGGTGTTGGGTTTGATGGGGGAGGGTGGGCGTCTTGGAGATGATCCGGTAAGCGAACGCTGGCTAGGGAGTCGTGGGAGGAGGTACTGGCAACGGCAGTGGGGGTTTGGTTGAACGTTGAGTGATGCTTGTGGTTGTAGGATGACTAATGGTGTTGTGGAAGGGAGTCAGGAAGTGTAGGAGGGGGGAACGAGAGGGAAATAAAAGTTTGTTAACAATATTAAATACGTTTGAATAAACTTGTACATAATTTCTAATTCCTCCAAGGCGTCCAGCTTCCATCCTTTTTCTTGAATGTGTAGGAATTTACGCCTACCCCTCCCCCCACCCCATACAAATTTATAAATACATAGAGTGGAAAATAATGTAAGTGCACCTGAAGATGTTGCTCTGCGGCGAAACCATTCGTGTCAATAAATTTATTACCACGTGGATTTGCAGTGTTAATTCTTTTATCCCTGATATCAAGGAATTCCACAAAGTAAGGTCCGAAACGATCATCTATAGCTGCAATGTGTTCTAAGGGCTCTATGACTGAGCCTAAGAACTTTGGGACATAATTTGAGGCTTCCTACGAATTACATCACCAATATTTTTCCAAATTTTGACTATCTGATAACCACTGTCTTAAAACACATCCATACTAAAACTGATTAAAGATATGAAGATACTCCAATGAATGGAATTTATCAATAAACTATTCAGTTTTTTTGTTATAGAGTAGAAAAAATATGGAATGTTTGTTATGCACCTTAAATTCAATCTTTTGTCTGCTCTGGCCACCTTCGATGAAAATGCTACGAAAATGTTTTACCCTGGACAAGTACAGGAAGCTGCATAAATGCCTATATACTTAAGAAATTTGATCAATGTTTAACATAAAAATAAAAGCTATGGGTACTGTACATCAAAATAATAATTCAACTGCATAATTTTTGACACATCAAAGAGGGTGAAATTCCCATGATAAAATCATTTAATTTGACCGAGGGTTCTCGTTTCAATCCCTCATGGTAGGACAGGATATGTGGTCGTGATTACTACGTACTTACTGTTTATACCCGCAACAGTGTCTAAGTAAGCATGACCACGTCTGCTATGCTAGTATCTAGAAATGAGACAAGAACACCAAGTTCGTATAAACTCTCGGTACAATTCACCCCGAGTTAAGGTGGATTGGTGATGTAACTGGCTAAAACTTGACCGGCGATTTGAAGATCCGGGATCAAATCCCGGTCAAGTCAAATCCCTCTTAGGAGTACGTTTATCTTTGCATCCGTGCGCGTGACTGCGTACCACATCATTTGTGCATTTTGCAGTGATTGTAAACTAGTGGTGCGGTGATTAAATATACAAATTATTTTTTATATAGAGTGATAACATACATAAACCAAACGGCAACGGTCTCTGAAACTTTAAACGTAGACGATATCGAAAAGCGTTCATTTGAATATATCAGTTAATTCCTCATATCCTTATTGCAAATTCATAAATCCTTGAGTTCATTATTCAATGAAACTCATTTATAAAAAATTCTGTTTCCATCCAGTCTACACGTATATCAAAAGAGCAGATAAAGGCTAAATCTAACGAGACGCACCCCTCTAATAATCTCTTTCTATCTCCACATGTTTTATCTCATATTCTACCTTTTTATTATTTTTGCAATTGGTATCCTAATACCACCTCACGTTGGATGGAGGTGCAGTGTATAGATGCAGATGCATCCATTTTATAACAAGCGCTGTAATGTACAACTAATAGAATAGCACTCACCCTCCCAAATGTCTTTCATTATTTTCAGTTATGGCATTCTCTTGAACAGGATTTCTCAACCATTGTTTTCACTACCGCTCCCCTCAAATGTTTGTCCTAATTGCACATAAAAGTGGACGTTAATAAAGAAAAAAGGGAGTAAATACAAAGAAAATGTTTTGTATTTACTCCCTTTATGCAGTAGTATTCTTGCGCGTACTGATTTTCTAAAGCTAGAAATTTAGTTGTCTTTGATGTTAGTAAATTTAATTTTTATAGCACCTTTTGATAGCTCCATGCACCTGTTTTGAGGGAACCTTGATTGTAATCCTTTGTTTTTTTACCCCTAAAATCTTATCTCATAGAGCAGGGATTTCCTAGATGAGGGAAATATTTCCCCCACTAGGAATCCCTGCTAAAGAAGATCCAGCCTTCATAGAACTCGCAGGCACCTTGTGCAGGTATTCACGCAATTCCTCCAGCGAAAGCTCTCCCTAACTGTGCACTCATTTCTGCATGGGTGGCACCTTCCCACTTGCTCCGACTTGCACTCCATCCAACCCATTACCGGAACACCAGGTGTCCGCGTTCCCTGTCCCGAACACCCCGCGTGCCGCTCACACAAGGGAAGGAGAGAAAGGAGAGAGGAGTGGCGTAACACGCTGAGGCACACGCAAGTGATTTTCCTGAAAGCCGAGGAGGCGCCATTGTCATGGGGTTTCACGTCGCTGCGTGTCGCCCTAGAGAGGCAGAGAAGGAGAGAGAGAGGGATAGGGGAAGGAGGGACACAATAGGGGTGAGTACGTCGGGATGACCCCGGAAGTGCCCTAGGGACGAGCGATGTGTAAGACTACGGCATGAGACTACCATGTAGTGAGTTCCCTAGCCCAAGCTTGTTTTTCTATTCTTGCAAGAACAAAAGTTGGAGAAACATGATGTATGACAAATGAAAAAGAATTGCACATTGTCTAAACAACTTTGGGGGACTCCGAGCAGAGGCATAATGAAAAAAAATTGTTCGTTCACATGAAGTCGTGTTTTCTTCCGGCGAATTTTCAGGGGAATATTAGTTTTTTTTAGGACAGGAGGGCCGTGCTGTGGGCCGTGTATGAAGACGGTTATGAGTGAAACTGAAGCCAAAGATAGGGAAGTGTTAAGGAAATTATTAAAATAGGGATTATTATTACGAAGAATTGATCATTTTTACTTTGTCTACCCTGAAGAGGAAAAGCATAGTGGGTAGTTACGAATGCATGTAGAATTGAAAATTTCACGGATTTTACACCGGACCATGCTCTTTATTTCATTTAAAGTCTTGATTTAAAGTATTTAAATGCATCTACGAAGCCTTAAAGCCACCTCAAGTGTGCGTGGTAAGAGGTGGATCCACATCAGACAGACGGTTTATTCGAAAACCTGAGCCTACCACTCCATCATCTTCACTTATGGTACCGCACCAAAATTTTTTTTCAAAAGTGTATAATTTCCCATCCACTGTACGCTTCCATAATATCTTGAAGGCTTTGTATTTTGTATATTCTACTATGGTATTACTTCCATTAATAATTAATCTTATACTTTTGCTCCTTATTCTTCCTCTCTTTTGCTTTGCCGCTGCACTCCTCCAAAAGTTCATCTCGGCGGTCAAAGATAGTCATTTGGCTTTTTATTTTAGTCTAACACCATGAAGAGAGATGAACAAGTCTTAATTGATCCGCGAACCCACGAGCCATTTTGTAAAATATTTTTTTAAATGCGAAGGGCCAAAATTTCCAAGGATAGCACCTAATTCACCAGGAAAAGCTTGGGCTAATAGTAATAAAATTACAAAGCAAAGGAATGATGGAGTAGGTTTCAAAATGATCCCTAGATTAGTACCACAAGGCAATCACATGAGAGGTGTGAATGAAGGAGACACAAGGAATGGGAATGGAGAGCTAGGAAAAGACTGAAATCAAGGATCAGTTCCTCAGAGCACCATATCCTCTTACAAGAGTTTCTGCTTCATTAACACAAAACCGTCTTATGACAAAATACATTCCATATCATAAATTAATCACCTTGCGCAGAAGGAAGGATTTTTAGAACATCTTACACTTAGCTGTTTTTGACGAAATCCTTTGCTCTAAAATCTGGCATATCCTGGGGACACATGGTGTAAATAATGATGCTATTACAGCAGGATAGTTCCGGAGAGTAATTTTTACTGGTGGCAAGATATTTATTACAACAATATCTTCGTATTGCACAACATGCGGTGGAGTGGTTTGGGAGAAGCTATCACGACACCAGCCATGAAACCTTCAAGGGATAGGATAAAGGAAATGGTAGAGATAAGTGATAAAAGGTAGGATATTTTAGCGTATTGTTTTCCCGTTGTTTTTTCAGAGTTGTATTTGTTTCGTGGAAAAATAACTTAAAATTATGTGTTACGCGGTATATCTCTCTTATTTAGTAATTTTTTCTTACTTTCCAGATAAAATGTGGGGCTAATATTACATTTTTCAATTCGACTTGAAACTTGGGAGTTTTTGAATTTTTCTGCCAAATTTGGTATATTTATCTTTTGACTATCAACTAGCTTCCTATACAGTCACTACGACAGCTAAGCTACCATCTTTGTTTGAATACAAACGTTTTTAACAAAACCCGAGACTCTCCTGAGGCTACTGCACGTAATGTTCATCTCAAACAAAATTTGCTTGCGATTAGATTCCGTGGAACACTCAATTCAATGCAGAGAATCATTGATGACCATGACGAAACCACCATCGCGTTCCAACCCTCATATTTCTGGCGATCATTGAGTTTCTACGGTAGCTAAAGTACCGGGTTCCCATCCCAAGGGTTTTTAATCACGGCGGCGAAGACTATCCAGAGCAGCGTTTCCCAAACTTTCTCCGTGAAGCCCATAAGGCTCCACGAGTGATTATCAGGGGATTCCTATTGTTTCCTTTATTATTATGTACATACATATCTTATTAGTTGTACTTTCGTACATTCATCATGCGTAATACACCTCATAGAACATATGCAGGTAGAACTAAACACTAAACTAAACTCTTTGGGCTTTAGGAGAAACTTTTGCTTCAAATAAAGGCTTCGTGGCTGAAAAAGTTTGGGAACCGCTGATCTAGAGGAACTCCAATTCATATTTGAACGCTATGAGGAGAGGACATTGAGTGCAGTACCCAATAGGTCGCATGAAACGTTTAACTAAGGCACTCAGGGCTTATTTTGCTATTTGTAGGTCAATGCTCCCATTTTTCTCCACAATTCCGCAAAATTATTCACCTTTACCAACCAACCTACCTACATAAACTCAATGGCAAATATGATCACAATTGCTGGTCGCCACCCAACATTAACAGACAATTTTTGGTAAGTTCGAATCGAGTGCCTCAATACCTGAAACCGAAAGGGGATGATCCTCTAGGAAGGATGAAAGGGAGCACGAAAGGTTGGATTGCGTTCAAGGGTAAGGGAATCGAGTGAGGCCAGAGAAGAGGTAAGGCTGGAGCAGTAAGTACAGTTGCTCGGAGAGGAACTTGCCTTGCCGAAGCGGGGAAGCGCTGCACTAAATCCTCCCTCCATTCCCCCCTCCCCCCCCCCCCCCGACTAGGTCCTCTAGAAAAATTAAACGCCAGCACAGGTGCGTTTCTTAAGGGCAAGGCCATTGTCTCGGAGGAGGGCATCTCCGGCGCGCTTTCCAACTCGGGAGGAAGAGGAAAAGGTGGGAAGAGAGAGGAAAGGGAATGCGGATGAGAACAGAATCGCGGAGGAATGCACGGATAAAAGCAAAGAGAAGAGGGAGGGAGGGAAAATGGAGGTGAACGCCCTCCACCTCTCCTTCGCCCGCCTTTCTTCGCAGATGAACCAGCCCACGTGAATAATTGAAGAGCGTAATGCGCCTTCTTACTCCTTGTAGAGAGAACGGTGGTGTGGCAAGGAAAGAGGTGGGGCACCGCTGCAGGTGCGTGCGTAAAGAAATAAAGGAAGGAGGGGGGAGGGCAGCTTACTATCTCTGGACATCCAAAAGAGTTCCATCAAATATCCTACATGCATTCAACATATATTCAATGCATACCCAACGCAGTTCCAACATAATGATGAAAAAACGCGTCTTCAACACACACATACATTTTATATGTGCTCTCGCCTAGCGGCCGGGGGAACGTGCGAGGTTCCCAATTTGATCTGGGACGAGTGCTGCATGCCTTTGTGGAACCGTCAGGTGCCGCACACCCCAGTGGCGTACTGCACGGTACTTCGTACATGTAGATGAAATACAATATATTTTCGGCACATATCCAACATTTAGCCATAAAATATCCAAAAACATCACTTTCCAACACATGTCCAACACACTTCCTGTACATATCAAACATGTATTCCAGATAAATCCAGCACATTCCAAACTCAAACCTAACTCACGTCAAATAGTTTTCCCACGCATATAAAAATATTGTTTTAAATGTTTCAAGACTCTCCCCATAATTTTCTGTCTTTTCTCCCCCCTCCTCTCTGGGTCTTGCCTGCACTGCGGACGAGACGGCGAGAAGATGTGACCGGAAGGGACGGAGGGGGGGTTTAAAAAGATAACGGAAGGGACAGAGGAGGAGGAGACACCACATGTGAGGTGAGATGATGCCACTGCTGCAATCCTTCCACCTCACCCTCTCCAATTCCTCCTCTCTTCCCCTCCCCCCCCACTCTCCCCCCCACACCCTCGTCCGCCCCTCCCACTTCCACTCTCCACTTCCCAACTCTTCAACGGGAACGAGCTCGCTCTCAAACGGATTAACTCGCGGTCCTCCCGGAAAAGACAATACAAAAAAAAGAACCGGTCGACGGTGCGGTTGTGTGCAGCCGGCTTAGTTTAAGCACGGCCGTGCAGCCGATCGCGGTAATTAGAAGACGAATAAATCGTGGAAGCCAGGCCGACACTTGACCATTTCCTTCAATGTGGGAATGAGAGTCTTTAGAGGCGACCGGAAGAGTAAGGACGATTAATTAATGCCACGCCTATTAACGAACCAATCAATTATATCCACTCACCTAATGCAGCCCCATTTCAAAACAGGGTGATTAAAAAATGAAGAATGCCAATCAAGCGAAAACGGGAAAGCAGTAGTCTGATTAATGATTGTTCTCAGACTTTGAAGATATAATTATATATTAGCTCTCCGTTCTTCACCCTCAAAAGCATAAATTGATTCAAAGAGGTAGTACCTCCGGAATATCTTCTTTTTGAGTCTTCAAATCTTGTGATGCTCTCAAGTATAAGAACCAATGAAGGATATTCCTATCCATTTTATAATAATATTATTTATTTTCTTCGAAATTAAATCACCATTCTAACTTTCTTTCCTGTAAGGGACTAAATTAGGAACTTTTCTTTGTGTTTTATTGCCCCATATAAAGAATATTCCTATGTATATGCAATATACATATAATCTAAAAGTTCAACAAAGGATTTTAATTTTAGAATGTTTTGTCAAGAGATCAGAGCATCAAAAACTCTATGCCATTTGAGTGCAGTAAATATAACCATTTTTACGCATTTTATGTGGATGCTTACAGAATAGATATAACCACTATGTGATAAATGTTGAGATTCAAATATGCGTCAGTTAAAAGGTAAAATAAAAATAATTCTACAGTGAATAAATTTTATTATCACCGAAAAGAAGTCAGTATTCACTCATTGACAAAATAGAAATAAAGTGATGCTTCCAGAGCCTTCCTGAGTGCCGATGCGGTAATCTTTAACCATATGTAAAATTAAATGTAGAAACAATTCTGGATGAGCGGTAGATGGGATGGAGGACTTTTATTAATGAGAATGTCATGAAACATCAGCAGTATTTTTTCCCTCAAAACCTAATTTTTCCTCAAAGCAGCAAAATTACCACAGTGGTGCACCTTGGGTACATCCCTTTGTCGGACAGAAAAGTACCTAGTACACCCCGTAGAGCTCAATAACGGGTGTTTTAAAAACCCATATTAATATTATCAGAAATGTAAAAGATATCATGGCCACCTGGTTTTGGTGTGGATATGATGGTTAGCTTAAATAAGAGATGTAAATTCTTTGCGTAATATTTTAGAATAATGGTTAAGGTATATTAATGAAATAAATGTAAAATTTTGATAATAATAATGTTTATAAAACTATTTTTATAAAATTTGTCATATAATAAGGTAAAAGTTATAATGATATGCTTAAATACGCTGCAGAAAGCGGCATAAGTTATGTCAAAAAGAAGACTGAACTTATTTGAATTTTCACTTTTCATTTACCGTCATGATCTTGTTTTTGTGTGATAAACATTTTCTATTGTTCACTGACCACACTACTGGAAAACGTAAAATGTACTGATCAGTAAATTTCCAAGCCTATTTTATGTTGTAGCCATACTTATCGCTGGTAATAAAAATTCATTGATTCATTTGGAAATCTTTCAAGTAATCAGGCAAGGCGTAGTAACTGACGAGCACCCTACATTAGCCTTCACCTATGAAACACGTGTTAAAACCACGGAAATTTAATGCATTTTTGTACTT
Organism: Pyrrhosoma nymphula; assembly: GCA_963573305.1. NCBI lineage: Eukaryota > Metazoa > Arthropoda > Insecta > Odonata > Coenagrionidae > Pyrrhosoma > Pyrrhosoma nymphula. The sequence continues at coordinate 136,346,607 of OY754330.1, forward strand.
GAAATTAAAAAAACAATTTTTTATTTCAGATTTGTAAAATAAGACGCAAAAAGACAATATTCGCAGTCTAGACAAATTAATGTACAAGATAAGTGGTATTGCAGATACGGAACTAGCGGAGACATTGTATGGGCACTGAGGTATTTGCATCTTCTGTGCGTGAACGGAAAACTCATTAACGCTGCAACAAAAGCTATGGCGTCCTGCTTCAACTGTTTCTGAGGGATTGGAGCGCGACTAAAACCGCCTCTGGATGAGAACTGGATGACGGGTTCTAATTCAGAAGCGCTGATTTGAAAATGTCGGCTTTTGGAGTTCCAACGGGCAGAGATACGGCCGCGTCATGCTCGCAGCGAGCGTTGTCTTAAGCGGTGATCGAAGGAGGGAAGGAGAGGCTCACGAGAAGATCTCATTCGTCGCTTGCGTGATTGAGGCATCAAGGACGGTGAGAGAGAAAGAGAGGCTTTCGAGCCTTCACGCGTCGTCGAACGTCTGAGGAAGGGATGGAAGAGTCGTATTATGCGTGAGGAAGACAATGGACGAAATGGAAAGTTAACACGAAGGAAGACTGGCGCTGAGGAGGTGAGTAAGACGGGGAAGGGAAGTGGGAGGAGAACGGAGAGGTTAGACGCTGGCGAGGAAAACAAGGAATACTTAATTACGAATGTGCCGCTAGGCGCAACATGTTGAGCGTCCTCGACTTTGACGGCTCCCTTCAAGAGTTTAAAGGGCAATGGCCCTCTTCATGAACTTCCGTCAGGTCCCGTCCTTTCGTTCGACGGAAAATCCTGAACTAAGAGGGTCCATCAACACTTTTTATGTGCATTTATGCAGCATAGTAATATCGTAGATTTAGAATAAAGGTGCTCTGAAGTGATAATTAATTCACGAAGAAAAATAACTCTCAACCAGGTTATTCAATAACAACTCTAAAAAAATGCTACTCAACTTTGATTTATTGGCAAAATATGATAATGGTTTTACAAAACCGCATCACTTTAGACACAGTTAAGGCTGTTCATGGGGAAAATCTATACACTGAAATAGATTATAATGAAGTGATAAAGCTTTTAGCAAATAAAAATTGTAAGATAAGTAATCTTCAGCCATATCCATAAATGAAAATTCAGTAGGAAGCAATGATCTGACAAATATTCTGACAATCAATAAGCAGATTTATTCCAGATAATAATGCAGTAAAAGTAAACTAATGCGTCATACTTCAATATAAATGCGGGTAAGGTTTTAAAAAGGGAGAACGCAGGTGAGTTTATCCGAAAAAAATAACAAAGAACGCGAGAAAGAATGAATAAAATTGTCTGTATTGGAATTTTGAAAAGAATACGAAGGAGGCATTGCATAAAAAGAAATTTAATTTTGGACTGTAAAAACCATGGTAGGAAATAACTTAGGATTGAAGCATAGAGCAGATCAGTTTAGAGTAGGATAAATTTCGACAATATCTATCACAAAGTTTTCATGTTCTCTAAAAGTCCCATATTATTGAAAAACTAGTTGTATTACTATGGACTTAAATAATTGCAATGGTAAATTATGCAATAAATATCAATACATTTCAACTTAACTAAAGATATATTTAACTTAATCCTCTGTTATAATCCCTCTGTATCTAATACTAACCCGTCGTTCAAGCGTTCGGATACCCATAGAAACATAAACGTTGGTACTCATGTTACTTTTCAGTCCTCTTAGGATTTATTACTTGCACTCGTGCGCTTAAAAAGACTCATCCAAGAAGAAATTATTGTCCTAAATTTCACATGAGAATGGATAATGTCTTGGTGTACGATGCGGATTTTTATTTCCACGCAAAATACAAGTCTACTTTACGATTATGCGAGCACATGGCGTCCAGTAGCTATGCACCCAGCGCTATTTAATCCTGAAATACTATGCATTTACATATGAAAGGACGTATCATGGCAGGTCTCCAAATTTTTACGTAATAGCTGTTTTCCGCTTATCAACAAAATACTTCTTCATCCATAAATGGCCTCGTATACAACCGTAATTGCTCTCACAATTCTTTCAAGTAAACGTGGGCATTTCTGATCTCCCACAGTTCACTTTTTGAACAAACAAGTTGAATATAGGACGGAAGATATACTCGATCGTAGAGGCTTCTATGAGATCTTTCAATTTAGATTGATAATCGACCCCGCCTACTTGACCACACAGCTTCAAGGTGTATCTGAAAATGTTTTCCTTAAAGTATGATAAGTACTCGCGGGCTGCCAACGTATTTGAATGCCCCCCACATAGACGGCAATCAATTGCTAAGAGCCCACGTCTGCCCTTCGTCAAACCCTTACCCAAGTCTTGGGTGGGGATAACCGTGGGCGACAGAAAGAGGGAGGGAGGAAAGGTCTTTCAGATGCAAGGCGCTCAGGAGAGAGGAGGAAAAGACCCTCGGTCATAGAAGTGGAAAAAAATGGGAGGCATATGGGGGAGCGGCTATCTCTTAAGACATAGGGGCGGCGTAGCATCGGCCACCTAAACAATCCGAGGAATCTTGTGATATACGAGTACACGCCTCCCATGCAGCTGAGCGCCAAGCCACCCCAGAAACAAGGGCTAGGACACCATTATAGTAATCTATAAGGACTGATTCAGTCTCGCTGAATTTAACCCTTTGACCGCATCACCTGACTTACTGAATACCAATTCCTGAGAAATGTGAAAATGTCACGAAAAAATGAAAATTTATTTATAGGCTATTTTTTACGAAACTGATACGGGTAGACCAACGCCTATCATTTTTAATATATATTTCATCAATAATTTTATGATGGTCATTTAAACTAATAATAGATAAACTCAAAATCAATTTATTCAAGAACCGGTTTGAGCTATTGAGACTACCATGTTTCTTAAATTTTAATAGTAGTTTATTCCAGTCATGTTTCCTCTAATATTAAACTTATTTTACATTCAACGAGTATTTTTTTTAATATCTGATACTTTATTAGTTTTAACAGAACTATCAAATGAGGAAAACAATTTTCCTTTACAGAAGCACTGGAGCAAATTTTGCATACTTTTACACCATATAAGGCTTATATATTTAATTTGTAAATATATAACTGCCTTGTTTGTGTCAAATAAATGTAAAAATAGCCTTGCCAGCCCTGGTGGGAGCGAGATATAATCCTAGTCGGCCAGCCGCCTGTTCGAGTCCCGCCTGGGTGGAATTTTTATTACCCAGGACGTGGTTGTTTGTGAATCTTCAAAATTGCTGGTTATAAAACGCCCAATGGAAAGGCCTAATAGGCTGTTTTCAGGTTGTTGGTGAAAGAATGAGTAAAAAACTGCTGCTACGGATTCTGAAAAATACATTTCAATTTCTAAGGTGCGTTGTAGTCTAAATCTTATTATTACAAAATTACTTACAAAACATTTCCACAGTTAACCGTGCCGCCCATTTTTCCGTAGTTCATGACAATGCATCCCCTAAACTGACTTTTAACTCTCTTCATAAGAAATTCTTCGTCTCATTCGTTGTTTTCCGTTGAAGTTTTTGCTTTCAACCATTTTTACGAGTGCAAGCAAACGGCAACCTCACTGCACAACTGCGGTAATGTATTGATTGCTTTGAAGCTGGCGTTATTTGCGATTATTTTCCATCAGAGTGAACGTAGTATGTGAGATATATCTCTAAACATATCATGAGTTGCTATTATACTGCCTTGAGTTTTGGTCTACAGATTTCTAAATTGTGGTAGCTATCGATTTTAGGTACCCTGTCTACTGAGGTTACATATCACTGTATAAGACCATTCTCTCAATATGAACGCAGCATCCATGCCTGAGGCAGGATTATAATATGCGACCTTAGGAATGCCGGGACAGTGCGTTATAACCAAACCTCCACGCCTATCTCGGCCAATTCCATTGTCATGGTTACCCAATAACAAGGGGGATTGAAATTTTGAAATCCAAAATTCCGGACAAAAGTGTATTGCTACCACACAGTCTATGTTAAGAGAGGCCATGTCCGGGAAAATGGTAGGTAATGCTTGGCAGTCATAGTCCTGCGTTGGTATCTATGTAGCACGTTTAATATCTTATGAAATAATTACTTAAACTCTTGACTTTCTTCATAAATATGGGCGTTTCCTCAACACGTTTTTCTTAATTTTACACTTGAATCCGATTTACACTTTAAATTCATTTTGTGGGGAAATAGAGCAGTTTAAATTGACTCACAAAATCAACAAAATAAATGCTAAGTCAACAGCCAAGAGTTCTCTTTATTTATTCTTTTTTCGTATCATTTATTAGTTAACACAAAACTGTACTACTGGGATGTCAGTATCTAGGCAGAAGTGATGCAGCTTGGAGAATAATACTTCGTTTTAACATTGATGAGCATTTCCTCTCCCGGAGCCTATTCTATTGCCTCAACTGTTCTTATTTTTCAATCGCCATCATTCCACCCAGACGTTTTTGAGTTGTCAACGAGATGAGAAATTTAATATGCTTTATGGCATTTTTAGTATTTGGAAGAAAATATTTTATGACGTTTTTTTAAATGAGGAACGACTCTCAAAAGAAGGTGTAGAGTGATTAATGCATGTGGGTGATTAAGGAAATATTGAGCGGTAGTCATATATATAAATGGGTGATAGTAGGGCCTATATTATTGGAGCGAAGTGAAGGCAGGAAACTGGATGCTATTTTGAATTGTGGGGTGAAAGGAAGGAAATATGAGAGGCAGTCGGAACCCAACAAAGAATGCGAGAGGCGGAAGATTGGAAGCAATTGAGGAGGACATTTGAGAAATGTTCTTTGGAATTTCATGGTTTAATCTCTGAGTTTATGCGCACTTTTAAAGACATCCACAAGAATATCAATAAACAAAGAGCACAAGTGTAAACCACAGAGTAGAATACCGTTCATTATACTCTAAGTTGCACGACAAGAGTGGTATTGTAAATAAAAACAGAATTAAGGTAAAAAACATTTATGTCAAATATACATAAAATATCTTACACACAATTAAAAATAGAAAGGTTGGCAGGAACTATTTTAGTAACATGTAGGCGAAACCAAAAACGGTAAATAACATTAAAAAGAAAATCAAATACAAACACGCAATATGTAAATCCAGGAAATATTTTAAAATGCAAAACTATGTTTAATTTCTTACAGCCATAGGTAAGTAATTCTAAAGTCTCACAGAACTACGCCCGTTGTTAAAGCTAAACCTTAGTTGGGAGATATAAACGTCTGAAGAATATATAAACAGCAACGGAAACAGATTGAAACTGAGGAACTAACAATTCTTCCTTCTCTTGCAAACGCTTCATGTTCCTGCATGCTGTCATTTTAAAGTAAAATACTCAGGCTGAAAATCTATAATTCATTTTAAATTTAAAAATTTTCAAATAGCGTCAGCGTGGGGATTCAGTCACAGCTGGGTAAGCCGGTATTTTTTTTATGCTAAACATTCCGTTTATTGGTGTACTATGTATTACTATACACTTCAAATGCCTTTTTTGCCAAGAATTCTGCTCAATTCTGTTAATGATAACTTTTATATTTCCAAGTAATTTGCATGAAATATTTATATTTAAAAATATTTTTAAAGGTTATTAATAATGCTTCTGTAGGCTCCTTGTTCTATCGAATGCATGACGTCGTCACATAAAGCAGTTTTTGAAATGTTTTTTGACGAGTAAGTACCATGGGAAAATATTTTATTGAAACAAATCAATCGTTACTAACATGTATTATAACAAATTTTACCACCAAAATAATTACGAAACAAGAGTTAATAACACAAAAACATTCCCGTTGGTAGAGATAATGAAGAACTACACCTGGGATTGAATACATCAGTGCAGTGTAAATCACATGGACGAGATCGCAATCTTCAATCAACAAAATATTTGAAAATGACTCCATAAAAATAATTCACAATCAATTCAATTGAAATCACGTGGAGAGAAATAGGAAATCAGGATCAAATACCCATAAAACGCAATTTTGAAAGACAACCTGCACCAGTCTTTAAATCTGTAATATCGTGTGTTTAACTGACATAAGATTTGACATTGAATTTCAAGGCTACTAAATGCATCACATTCCCTTAGGATAGAATTTGATTCATAACGCGAACTTGTGTGACTGAGGTCGTTCGTGAGAAGATTCATCGCACGGAGCTTTGAGACGTGCGCATTCACGTCGGCATCGACCTTTGTATAAGTCACGGCGCAAAGTCGGGACGCGCGCCCGCAGCCTGGGGACCCGTTTGAAAGGTCTGAGATTGTGGTTGGAAAGTGGGGTAGGGGGATATTAAACGAGAATGGAGTGACGGATGAAGAGGAGCACAAATGGAAAAAACTAGATCGCTCTGAAATGAGGTCGAGGAATCGTCGAGGAAAGGCGTTGTGATACAGGGGGACGTACCCCCAGGGAGAGGCTAACATGAGAGGCACACTGGGAAGGTGTATTGGTGTTTCTTGAGGCGCTATCAACTACCTCAATGCCTTCCGCGGCATCATCGTGCTGTCCTATACATCGCGGTGAGAAACTCCTTTGGCTAAAGATACTTCGGATGGAGAAACGGAAGCAAAGAGAGGAGAGCCCGTTCCAAGAGGATTGCCTGGACCCATATATACATTCGCTGGGCAAATTTTGCGCAAGTACTGCCGAAATGACGAGAGATGCAGAGTACTAACATAAATTGTTGGGCAGAATGCAGTAATCCCCAAGAATTTATGGTGTCGGGTTTTGAGCGCAAAAGTCAACTTTCACAGGAGGATTCTTCAAACCGTATGTTTCTGTCGTAGAAAGTCTTTTACTTTATCACCAAGCTTGACTATTCCTTCTCAGTTACTAATTTACTTTGACGCATTTCATTCCTTTACTTTATCACTATATAATTATCAATAATATTTGAAACAGTGAACTCTGCGAGACATACCTATGTGCTAATAATAATTCCCTAATCCAGGTTCTATCTTCCGGTACATCTGCGAATGCCAGCAATGAGTGACAACAGTTTTTCCTCCGTTACAGGAGGCGTTTTCCGATCAAAGTGAAGACGCATCTTGTAGTGTGGGAGATATTCTTGTTCTCGAAAAAAACAGGATGATGGAATCTGATACATGAAGCATTGGAAGCATTCGCTCCAAAGTAATTTTCAATTATTATGATACATAAATATTATAATTCTCCAATGACCTCTTTTGAATGGCGATGACTAATAATAATATTTCCGGGCATCGCATACTCACGGAAAGATTCAGTCTAACTATACAAAATGTAGTATGTATTTTGTTGCTGAAATTGCTTTCCGATGCCATTTCTATGGTGATTCAATCATATTGTGTCGGAGGTATGTTGGAGACTACTACATTGAACCACTGCCTGCCGTCGAGTTATTACCAATTTTTGAGAGATAGATAAAGTTTTTAATTAGGATTGGCTATGTGTTTTTGTGGGAGACATGTGAACATTGAACAAGTGACAAGTGAATTAAGGCAATATTTTAACCCTTTTAGAATGCAAAAATGTATTTGTATACACTGTTACACAGTTGGATTAAACTGAAGGACATCGCTTTAGTCTACTTGTGAAGTACGCTAGCGTAAACATCTCAAGCGCGAGAGCAAACTAAGCATTTTGTCTAGGGGAACCTGATGACAAGTTAAGTATGATTGAAGTGATACCAACGGCATACATCCCATCAAAAGAGCCTAAAGAAAATGAAACATGTACGATGAGAGTCATTGATTTGAAAGGACGAGCGACTTGAAGTCTAAAAATGAAGTCGTAGACAGGAGATAATAATTAATCTCCCATGCAAGGGCACATGAAATGCATAGGCACCTACTCTGGATGACAGGGTTTAACCTAAAATTCTCTGAATATGAAAGCAGTTGTAAAGCCTCGTGGCCTGAAACAGAAATATAATCTCCTAACTTTTGACGGGTCCAATTTCTAAAGCTATGCACGCATTTAGATTACTACAACGATTCAAAGGTTTCCTCTTTAAATATCTTGTTTAATCCCATACCCTTAGATATGCTGGCCTAATGGATTTTATTCCTATGATATCACACATGAGTAGATCGTGGGCATATTCAAAGCGTATATGTCAAGAAACTATCGTATTTGAGAAATAAAATGCCAGTTTAAGGCTAAATCTAACAAATTTAAATATACCATACACCTATCACACATATATCATACATATATCACCTATTACCTATCATACATATATCAGCTATTACATTGGGAAAAGATATATAGTTCATTGTTAATAGCTTTGATGTCTCAAATAAACTTTCCTAAGGTTTTCCACACTTGGCTAAATTTTAGCGTTGAGAAGTGACAACCACTGAGAATAAACTGATGAACTAGCAGCATTTCATCAATATTTCCAAAATGATGACGCAAAGACGTTGAAATTGATCGGGAACAAAGTCGTCATGCGGAATAGTGTGAAAGGATTTCTTACATCATACTAACCCACTGAGATTTTAGTAAGAAAAAACATGACTCCCAAACACTATTTTTAAATGCAGCTAATTGATATATGGTTTAAACGTAGGGATAGAATGAGATTATAAGGAGTTATGCGAATTTAAAAATAAGCTTAGGAAAGAGAATGCTCGCTAAAAGTCTTAATGAAAATTATATATTTGAATAAAAATGGAATGCACGGAGGCAGTGAATTTCCAAGTCCTGCGTAGAATTGGAAACGTAAGAATATTGAAGTTTAAAGTCAACGAGCGAGGCAAAAGAATAGACATACCACCGACGCAAGATGCGGAATAAGATATTCAAATCCGCACCGAAAAATGGGAAGAAACTCTAAACATGGCACCACGCGTAGGTACCTAACCATCTTAACTTTTTAATTTAACTTTGCGCATGCACATCAAATAAAAACGGGATAAACCAGCGACTCCACTCGCACTCCGCCAATGAAGAAAAAGAAGAAAACTTAGGGAGGCACGACGCGGTTATATTGGGGGCGAAGAATAAAATTATAATGAAAGAAAAAAGGAAATAACTCCCGCTTCATGAATAGGAGGATAAAAATGATTCATTTTTGGCGTTGATAACACTTAAGTTCCTTCTGAGAGTGGAGGAGAGAGAAAGAGTGGACTTGACAGAGGATGGAGGGGATGAGATAATTTCGGGAGATGGAATCGACGGTAGTGTTTCTCCGTTCGCGGTAAATTGGGCCCCGCGGAAGAAAACGAAATCGGATGGGGCGAAGGAAAGTGGGGGAAACTTGAGAGGGTGAAGAAAACATCGGATGGGAGGAGAATTGGGAAATAGAAGGGGTAACGCAATTAATTTAAAATTCGAAAAACGTCCGCGAACACCACCGTAGCTTCTCGATAGAAGAAGGAGAATGCGCGGAGGTTTTTTCTCCTTCTCTCCTCCCTCACTCCATCTGGAACGTCTCCCTAATCCGGTTCCTCCAATTTTCTCCTTTTTCCATGAATATTTGTAAACTTTTAAACCCGTTTTTCTTTTATTTTTCCATTCGCCTTCGAAAAGCGGCTCGAGAAATCCACTCAGGGCGCATTTTCTGTAGGAGGGGAAGGACGTGTGCAATGCTATCGAAGAGAAGAGATAAGGAGGGAAAACATGAGCCAAATGGAGCAAAGATGGACAAGGGAGGCCCAGAGTAGTTGAATTAAGTATCGGAATCTCAAAAATTAGTTAAACAACAAATAGAGAGAGAATATCAATCAGAAAATGAAGCAGAAATAGTCATAAATATGAAAATCGACTAGTGCCTAACCTATTGGTTTGATATCAATGCTTTACATCTTTCATTTCTTCGATCCTATGGTAAAGGAATGGAATGGAATTGACTGGAACTGTGAAGTACAAGTTGGTTACAAAGGGCAGAAAATACGCAATAAAAGCAGGGATAAAGAAATACGCTGCTAAACTTAGCAAGTAGCTAACCCACTTAACTGCATATCATGGAAAATTCATCAAAAGAATAAAAATTTTCAAGGAATAAACGACTAAAAAGTAATCCCTCTGAAGGGATCTCGTCCATGTTGGAATAGATTCAAAAGATATACGATTATAACGGCAATAAATCATTTGGCAAGAGCAGGTGCCTTCTGTGAAACTAGCATCACCAATTAGGTCATATTGTACCCTTAAGCTTAGCCCCGTAATAAGGGACATGGAGGAATTTAAGAGACGACGGAACCTTAAGGAGCCCTAGGGATATGCCTTAAGTCTTCCTCCAGCGAAATTAGCCACCCTTCCCAGGTTTTATGCCTCATCTGAGAAGCGGTGGTTTTCAATTATAGCCATACGATTCTCAACACTGACGCTTTAATCCAGGGTTTTACGGCTGCAATGGTTTATTGGTCAGAACTTTGACAACCCAATAAGATGAATTTAAATTTCTGTAAATACTATTTCCTATCTTGCATCATATAAAATATGGATTTAGTGATTGTGAAGTACCGTGACGATGTATTGGTTAACATGGGATCATAATGGAATCAAATGCGCACGATGACTTATGTTCATGACTTGAGTATGTAGAGCCAGACAGTTTTTCATAGTGTGACATAATGAAGGAAATAAACCACTGGTGCACGGTTTAAAAAAATTAGATTCGCATTCTTTTCTGTTACTCTTCAAATTCAATTAAATTCAGGGGCTATAAAGTTTTGAAAACTCGCTTTACATTTAACCTTTGACTTCATTTTCTGTATCATGAGCGTGAAACTGGATTATTTATGGCTCAAAATTTGGTAAAAGCCTATTAACACTACTGATGTAACAAAATGAGGGACAGGAATAATGTCATGCAAAGAGAAATAATTTATTTTGAGAACAAGGAATAGAATTAATAGGAATAGAAGTAATCTGATATGTTGAATGTTTAACCACATAGCAAGGGGGAAAAACTAGGATTTATGCAATATCTTATAAAAACCTAAAACCTTTGTGTACTGGGAGTCATATTATCCATAATAATAGTTTATTATTCTCACATTAGTATTGAACAAAAATTTTGAATTAAAAAATATCATGAGCAGCGCCTTTGAAAGCTCCATTATTTACGTATACACTTCCCTCTGAGTCCGCCCCTGTTATAGTAAGTTGGGCTGAGAGTCAATTGGTTTTAGGACAACAGCAACGAGAAAAGAGAATCGGGAAAAGGTATTGAAGGAGGGAAATGACGGAAATACGTGTTTTGGAAGATGATATACTCACTTAGTTTTTGGTGTAGCCTTTAAAGAGACGCGAAAAGATGCTTCTACCCATTTTACGTACTGTGTAGCCCTACTACTTTTTCTGCTTCAGATAGGTCTAGAGATGTGTAGTGGTTACCACGTCAAGAAATGTTCTTAGGAGTGCGATGAAACAACGAAAGCATATAATAGTTTCTCAAATGATGACAAGTCAGGATGATTTTTTTAAACTTACGACCCAACCATCGGTGTGGGACATCATCATTAGGTGAGCTTCTACTGCCAACTTTTAGAGCTCAAATAGTCATCATGACAGGTAGGAAGAGGGATAGTGACATGCTGGGTTGAGACTACGAGGGTGTGGGTGGAGAAGGCAGCGGAAGGAATAGGAAAGACGCCCATTACCTGACGATGACGTTTCACGTCAATATTTGGGTCGCGAGATAAAAAATTCTTGTGTGAAGTAACAGAACTAATCTTTTCTTTCCTCCATGCTTCCATACAAAATCCCACAAAGGTACGACAATTTGAAAGAAGTTACAGAGAGATTTTAGCTTTCATAGAAAATATAGAGGAAATACTGACGGCTCAGCGCCAGCCTTGCAAATGCCAGCCAAGGCTGTGGATGGTCCACATCCTTGAAAATGGCAGGATAGTCTCCTGCCAAAACGTCGGCATTCATGGAAAGCCTAACCCGGTGGGAAACCCGAGAACAATTCATCAGTATTAAGGATCAATTCACCAAAAAACTTAAATTGTATTAGCTTTCAAAAACTTAGTAGCAGTGTTTAGCAGACAGTGAGGCTGTTAATCATGTTTAGCATAGAATATAATGAGTTCTTTCCTGATCGTCGCATAGATTAGTCACGATGGCGCTAAATTGCATTTGGCTCTGAAGCATTCCTAACACTGTACATACACGAATGACTCCATACACACATTTTACAAAGAGTTGCGTTTTAATTTACATTATTCACTTGAGGTATTTACAAAGCTGTTAGGGTATGAGTCTTTTTTTCCAACTAAGGGGGTTTAATATGAAATGTGAAAAATATGTCGACGGAAAAAGTGTACAAGCCTTTGATTTCCGCAGTAAGACGCCTTGGAACGGTAATAACCGAGAAAAACAAATTGGTCTAGATATAAAGTTATAAGAGGATTTAGTAGCACCCATATGTTATGACAAGTGAATCTAGGCTTAATATTAGCCACCTTGATTAGATCACACATTCACGTGTGCTTGTTTGTTGCTACTCACTTTTATTTACCGCTATGAGCTCCATGGTAGAGCAGAAACGTAAGAGAAAAATAAATATAGACCCCCACGGGATACGCTAGAAATGCTGCACATTGAAGAGCAGAAAATGAAATTTATTTTCAACTCAAAATAAACATGAATAACGTCGTTGTCAAACAATTGCCAACAGTTACTCATTATTTAATTTTAGTATAAAACCAAATATTTTGTACAAAATTTACATCACGCCTCATATACTGGTCAGACGAAGCAAACATGATATTTTTACTTGATAATGGCCGGATGGAGATTTCCACGGAATTATTAGATGCTTGTTTAAAACGATTTTATTATATTTCCTCGTTTTAATTTTCAATTCCCCGTCGAAAAACCGAGATATTTTGATTTGAGGAGAGATTTTAGCGGTTGCATGCAAATATTTGCCCCACCCGACTGAATTCTACGTAATGGCCGGCATGCTCCTCGCGGTCAGTCTGGTAGAATAAATATTTGCGGAAGAGAGTGATAAATCTTTAACTCACTCCGAGCAAAATAACGAGGGTGGAAATGTATTTGTATAAAATTTAATGGAGACCTCAGAACTTTTCCAAAACCTCGTATGTTTAATTTCATATGATTTTACACCCGGCGCAAAGATAAACTTTTTGATCGTTCAATAATAATTACATCCTCGTATTAAAAATCAACAACAAGTATTCTCAAAGGGACTCAGAATTTTTATAATTTTTAATAATGATCATATTCGGGGCGAATAACTCTTATGAAAAATGATCTAATAAAGTTTCTGAAGAAAATTCTACATTTGATTGCCCTGCCGCTGAAGCCAATTCCCTCCAAAATACTACCTAGATAAAAAAAACAGTTCTATCTTCTTAATTTTATCATCTCCCACCATTATATTTATCCCCTGCCTTAACTCTTGCCTAATGCCTCAGAATTAGAGGATGAGTTTTTTTAGATATTAAGGGTAATTAATAAAAGATGATAAGAGCATTCTTAAGAGAAGAGGAGGGTTTCATTAAAATTAACAATATCTGAGGGTATTTAAAATTATGGCTACTTTACTTAAAATCAAATTGTGGAGATCAGTGATTAATATACTTTTCTCTTTTGGCTAGTATTTACAGAGGAGATTTAGGAGGTATTCAGTGAAATAATATGGAGAATGTGAATGCATAAAAAAGAAAATACAATCGAAAAATAATGAGAAAAATGTCAGCATACGCATATATCCGTGCAGTGCGAAATTATTTTCTCAATTTCCACAACTGTATGTTTCATTATATAGACAGAGGGCTTCGACATCCTCGAATAATTTCCAATTGTGAACAGCTCTGAAAATTCCAACGTTTTCAATGATAAACGTTTTCGTAAGACATACGCCCACTTAGCCCACATACGTCCACATAGCTTCCCTTTAACCATTGCCTCCATTCCCTTGAGCATTCTGCAACTGAACTTCACTTTCCTCCATTTATCACATATAAATTTGACGCTAGTTGACCCAGGTTGGTAATTTACCTAACCAGTGGCACTACAATTCCTCGTTCCGTAATTGGTGTTAATAGTTATTGTTGGAATTTACCAATGTTCTTCTTCTCACAAAAAGGTAATCATCGTGATCGTTGGAAGCATAAAGAAAAATACATTGGCAGTGAGGGGAGATACACTTGCCCAAATAAGTAAACAGTTGTGGTAATATTCAGGAGGTTCACCATTCAAGACAAGATACGGTTCATTTCAGGTCGGCTTTGGGTCTTCGGTCAATAATGCGCCTATCCAGGCAATCCAGACGATGATCTAATCATGCCTCGGGCATAGTTTTTGTATTGTCGATATGATTTATACTATTGGTTGGACCCCCCCTATTAGGTGACGTAAATTTTGGTAATAAAACACAAAAAACGCGGTTTCACTGCTACTTTGCACCACTGCAACTCCTCAATCTTGGCATTACTCAGATCTCATGTACTAGCATAAACATTAATGTACTAACATGAAAAGTTTTATTGAGTGCTAAAATTTGGGTTTAAAGCCCACATTCAAAGTTATGGCTTTCAGTTTTGCTACCTTGATAGTAGCTTAAAAGGGAAGTATGAAGTCCTAAAGTTCTTTCAGTTACTTATTTTTGTGACTGTAATGACGCAAAAATAGATAATACAGGTAAAGAGGCCTCTTTAACGGTAGTCCAAACATGGACGCCTTATACAGGCAGGTTTATCCAATTCAGTGCTAGAGCACTGATCTAGCTCTGATGAAAAGCAACCCAATCAACCAGAATTACCTGAACTTCAAGTATGAAACAAGGATCCCTTAAGACACTTAAAACTGGTGATTGGCGAGAAAAAAATGAGTTTACTGTGGAGAGAGAACGTGCATTTCAACAGGAAAATCTGTTTCATTAAGGGTTAAAACTAAAAAGGTATAGTGGCACAGACGCTAGTAAGTGGCATCAATTATTGAAAAAAAATATTTTCTTGACGCTTAAAGCTCTAAACGTCACCGCGGAACCCATTTGAATGATGGAGGATCCTCCGTCGCTCACTGTGAAAGGACCGAAGCGAGTGAAAATAAACGTGAGAGACGATTTAAATGATAGACTCCGAATTTTTTGATTTATTCCTGAAGAGAGGACTAAAATATGAAGAGGGGAAGCCAGTCTTTGAGCATCAGTTAATCAAAGGAGGAAAAGCTCCAAGAAAGAATCATGTGGGAAGAGGAGCGATTAATTAGTGATATGAGAAGTGGGGAAGTAGGGGAAGGTTGCCGAAATTGGACCGTTCCCTAAATTGGACCGCATTTGTATTCCCACCCCTATGAGTATATCAAGCAGTTGAGGTGGCAGTACTAGGTGGTGACACCATCGAGGGCACGTGACTAGACGGTCAGGGAGTTGGAGTCATTTTTCCGGTGTGGGTGGTCGTTAACGTGATTTGATTGTTCGTGCTATAAATATTTACCCTCAGTACGTAAGCTGCTGTCTTAAGTAAAAGTAAGTAATCAATCTTTCTATGGAACACTTTTAACTTGAATTATGATAGCTACTTACGATATACTGCATATGTGTGTGAAACCTCGTGCATTCGTCTGGCGCCATTATTATTATGACAGGAACCTGTTGCCTAAGTTGGACCACCGAGTGTTCCCT
Organism: Pyrrhosoma nymphula; assembly: GCA_963573305.1. Taxonomy (NCBI): domain Eukaryota; kingdom Metazoa; phylum Arthropoda; class Insecta; order Odonata; family Coenagrionidae; genus Pyrrhosoma; species Pyrrhosoma nymphula. The sequence continues at coordinate 136,362,229 of OY754330.1, forward strand.
AAGTCGGACCGGTCCATTTTAGGAGACTAATGAATGATGTAATTGGGAAATTAATTACTTTTTAATAATATTAATTTTACTTCCACAATAAATATCTAACATATTTGGGTGAATGTCTGTATAGGTTTTCATGATGGAAAAAAGGGGTACGTACGGGAAATGGGACGAAAAACATTTGCAGATGGCTGTGGCAGCATACAAGAACGGTAACTATGGACTCAACGAATGTGCCCGTGTGTATGGAGTGCCTAAAGCTACAGTAAAGAGACACACTGATGGTAAGAACATTTTTTTGAATGCAGTTAAATCCTTCGGTAGGCAAGCAACCTTTACTGCGGAGATGGAATGCGTGATAGAGATTTTGGGCACTGGATGCATAAATTCAGAATTGTTTGTATCATGGCTCAAGCATTTCAAAAGGCATGTGAATTGCAGTATTGAATCACCTGTACTTCTACTACTAGATGGTCACACCACACATAGCAGAAATCTGGAGGCAGTCGAGTATGCTCGAGATCATGGCATCATCATGTTGCAGTTACCAGGCCACACAACCCACCGATTGCAGCCACTTGATGTGGTATTTTTTGCGCCCCTTCAAACATACTTCAACCAAGCACAAGAGAAATGGTTGCGTCAAAACGTGGGAAAAACAATCTCGCAATATTAGATATCTGGGCTCTTAAAGGAAGCTTATGGAAGAGCAGCATCTGTAGGGACAGCGGAGAGTGGCTTCCGTGCGGCTGGAATTTGGCCCGTTGATAGAAATGTTTTCTCTGATCACCATTTCGTGCCATCAGAAACGTTAGCGGTCGATGAAAATGTGGATGATGAGCCTACTTCTAGCAAAGGTCTCAAGCGTACCTATGAACGCTTTTCAGAGGGTGACACTAGTGGCAGTAGTAATAAGTTTCAGAAGACTCTAAATGAATTGTCCCCTCTACCAAAAGCATCAAAATTAATGGCTAATCGAGGAAAAGGGAAAGCACAATGTGCTGTTTTAATTACGAGCAGCCCATAAAAACTGAAATTAGAGCAGTGTAAAAAACGAACGGAAAAGGTTAAACCGATGAAGAAAAGCTTGTTTTCCGATGAACAGAGTTACGATCAGCATGAAGGTGATTCAAGCTGGTTTTGTGTTTTGTGTGGCGCCGTAAAGGAAGAAGACATGATCCAGTGTATGAGTTGCAGATCATGGGTTCATACACGATGTGCCAAAGTGAAACCCAGCATAAAGAAATATATTTGTAAAGACTGCGGTTAGACCTTTTTGTAATGATATTAATCACTTGTTCGTTTTTACACTAAAAAAAATTGATTTTACAATTTTAATTCAGTTGCTGTGACACTTTTAATTCATAATTTCGCAATTTTATAATTTTGTAATTAATAATTTTATTTTTATGAAAATTTAAATGTGATTTTTACTATTGCAAATAAAGCGGCTTTTTATTTACATGCAGGCAGGCAAAAATCATGGTAAATGGTGCCCTTCTTTTGAATTTAACTTTTTCTTTAGCGCAGTTGTCGATAAGTATTTTATTTAAGTTTTAAATGTTTAATTTATCAAGTATTAGCCAATTGTAATGCGATTACATAAATTTGGTGCAATAATCTTGTTAGTGCCTTTGAATAGGTACGTTTTAAATAAATAATGTTGCATGGTAATTTTTGGTGCTTTTAGTGCTTTCAATGAGTGTTATTTTTTACATTATGGGCACATTTCTGCATACTTAAATGATTTTAAATTTTTACTAAAACACAAATGCTAAGTCGGCTTGTTAAAAGTGTTCATTAAAGTATTTTTCATAACCATTAAACATTATTATACACCTTATGGATTGATTAGCTATTATTTAAAATGTTTACGTAGTGAAAGAATAAATGAACTTTGTTTTTGTCCACATTATTTTTATGATACGACTAGTTTCGAGGCATAGGCTTCATCAATAGGTACAAAATTTGGAATTCATTTTCAGTGTTATTTATACTCGAAATAAGGGGGGGGGGAAGGCTGGATGTGAGACACGTGAGGGGAAAGAATAAGGGAAGGGTGGTGATATGGTGAGGCAGGAATTAGTTGCATTCTGGGAAGAGTGGTGTGAGGGTGATGAGTTAGTGAAAAGGCTCTCAGTGGGGATTAAAAAATCTTCTCCTTACTGGCTAGGGAAGAGTATTTAGTGTGGTGAATTACATTGTTTTTCGATAGTTTGGACTCATACAATGTAACTTACCTCACTGCAAACGCTTCCCTAATAATTAGGGGCACCTCACCCGGTCCAACTTATGAAACTGTGAGTCCAAATTAGGCAACCGGTTTCCCAATTTGGACCGTTAGCATTAGTTCGGTTTTTTCCACTTAATTTATCTCCAGAGTAAAATATTGCAAATATAAAACTAGTAGATGAAAGAAAAAACTGTGAAGTATGTTATACAGTATTAAAATTTGATGTGGAATAATTAATAATGGAAATATGCAAGAAATTAAAAAAATGGTCCAAATTAGGCAACCTTCCCCTATACCGTGACGTTTGGAACCAGGAATGGATGGTAAATAATGCCAGTTAGAAGTATCTATTCAGGTAGAGACTTATGAGTGAGACTTAAGCGTGTCCCACGAAAGTTGTAGAGCGGCTCATTGACAGCCATCTACGCGATCATTTGGAAATTATTCTCGTTGACTCGGGAAAAACTTTATTAGAGAGTAATTGCTTGCAAGAATCTTAAGAGTGAATTGAAGAATGAGGAGGTCAAATAAGACTTAAGGTAAATTAATAGTTTTTGAATAAATTTAATATGTAGACAGGGGATTTATTTTTTCATTTGTTTGACTATATTTGTTTTATTTGTGTGTATTGATTTCCTTTAACTATACGTAAGAGAACAGAAAAAACAATTTTTTTCAATTCTTTTTACCATTTGCTATGGTCCAAATCGTGGCGCGGTAGAGCTTTCCACATTAACTGCCACATGTCCGTTTGTTAGCGACTGCTAAAACACGAAAAGTCACTCTCATCATAGCAAGGTACATTTTTACCAAGGGAACCACTTTTGAGCTACTGAAAGGGCAAAGTGACCATAACCACCCACCCGAGTGTGGGGAGAAAGGAAGGGTTGTGGACATTTGAATATCCCTACAGATAAATATCAAAACAAAGGTCACCAATGCTTTTTTACTGATCGTCCATTGAAAATAAGTTTGATCTAATGGTGTTGAGGTGATACTGAATCATTACCATTAAAGTTTCATCTTCCCTCCCTGCTAGCTACCATATTTATGGGGGGAATCCCTCCCCCATTCCTCCGGTTGTGGGGGGGGGGAGTGGGAACGACCCCTTTGCCTCCCACCCCCTATGCATCTAGAGAAGGGGTTCGAACAGGAAGAGGTGTGAGGGAAGGAAAGTGGATTAAAATACATGTCGGTGAGGATTTGGAGAAATTCATGGCAAGATGAGCTCACTATGTACTATAGCGGAGATAACAAGAGTGGATAAGAACGGATAGAGATTTCAGATAATCATCAAGTTGGGACGATGCGACTGGCAGTGCTCGACATTAGCGGGAATTTCGTAAGCAATCGGAACTAAAAATAAAAGAAAAACATGAACATAGCGACGGAGGTTGTTAATCGCAGAGATAAAAAAAACTCCCTTGGGGAAGTTTACAGATCCACATTTTTAGTCGCGTGTTACAGAAAGATCACTCCACTAGTCCAGGAATTTCATATCTTCCTGTTCACGCTTAAATAAATAAGCACGCCAGCTCATCACTCCGCGTTCAATGCTTTAATTCATTCTCCTACGCCGGACGGATAGCGGAGAGGGCTATAAACATCAGAGAGGGATTATGGCATAAGTAGCACCGCATAAGCGAGGAATTATTTTCCTATCTAGGTCGCGATAAAAAATACTCCAGTAGGTGACGATTCTGTCTTATGCACAGACTAGTGCGCCACCTAGTGTGTTAGTACGTCCACACAAATCGCGAGGACTACACACGCTCACGTCTATTGACAACGCGGAATGTAGGAAAAGAGTGGGAGCTTGTATGTGTTAGGCGAAACGATCATGTTTTACGATTTGAGATACCAGCAACGCTCCTGTTGTACTGAACAAAAACTTATCGAGTTTTCCATGTGCATTTTTAATGACAGTTCTGTTGTCACGCACGCTGTTCGACTGGTGTCTCAGCATTATCTGTTTTGAGAAAAAGGTTCTCTTAGTGACCAGGGAAGGGAAAAAGTTATTTTGACTCCCGTTATATTATTTTTCTAATATAAACGAAATTATGTAAATCCTTATTGAATATTGATTCATAGAGTTATCGACTGAATTAATATAATTTTTCTATTAGAATTAAAGTTTTCAATTCATACTTCATTTCATGACTTTTTGATTAATAGGGTCTTGTGTTTTATAATTATTCATCAATTAAAAGGTGAAAGAATAACTGAAGATTTAGCTCAAACTTAAAAGTCAGGGCAATGTCGTGAATTGCAAAAGAAAAAGAAGTGATAAGCAAGCTTCTATTTTACGTGTGACAAAATGCTTCACTATCAATTAGCTGTTTGAACAATGAATTGCACAGTCTGTTAAAAGTGTGTAATTATTCTAACTTTGAGCAATAAAAGCCGAGTTAGATATCCGCTTTTGAGATGAGACCTCTTAATTCTTCGGAATACAGAGGACTTCTGATAATTTCTAAGGTACGTCCCATACGGTAATCATGAACTTGAAACAAAGACCCTGACTGCACGCGAAACCAATGCCAACACTCATTTGAATAGAGGTTCATAACACTTTCTAATTATTGACCGAGTTAAGCATGGCAGGGTTAGCATAGCACCAATGGGTCACGCTCTAACTCTGACTCTCACTCAAATGAAATGGTGGGATATGGAACAGTGAGCAGGGCTGATTGCTGTTGAACTGGAGCCAGTTAGGATTTTTAATAACACAAGCTTCCAAACAACGGTTGGCTGAATCTTATATATACAATTGTTGGGCGCATATATACAATTAATAAGGTTATCCTTTCATCACTTCAATAGTTTATGCCAATTTTATGTCAATTTTATCTTAAGGAATGAGAATAACACATTTTTAGGGATGAAATAACGGTAACTGATCGGAACAAGCATTTGAATTACAACGAAGTTTCTACTTATTGCAAATTGTTTTTTATTTTCAGAAGATTGAACGGAATCATCAAAAAAATGAAGAATAGAGCCCTTCGAGACAAGGAGTTGGAGAGGAATGAATGAATGATTACGACGATGATGATAAATGGGATGAACTAAGTGAAAAACAATGAGTTTTGAACAGAAGGCGGAAGGAGAAAAGATGTCATGGAATGAAATAAGCTCAAGAAGAACACAATGGATTGGTCAAAATCTTTTTGATTTTTCTATAAAAATTGTAAAGAGGAAAATGAGAAGGATAAGTCCAACAAGTAAGACCAAATGACAAAGACCATAGACAAACAAACAGAGAGCTGGGAGTAAAGAGCAACGTGATATAAGGAATCATCTGAAATATAAAGCAATACCCAAGATAAACTGACTATAACAATCAATTCTAAGCCAAAATCGGAAGTCAAAAGCCAAAATCATTGATTATTAGGCACTGTATTCTTGTTCATTGGATTGAATGGTGCCTTTGAGTTAAGCAGTATTATTTTCGGAATATTTTCCCAGTGATAAAATCCACCATGGGTCCTTTTGTCACGCTCTCGTAGTGTTACAAAAATAAAACTGGCAAGCATGAACGTCTCCGAGGTTGTTGGCTTTCTGCTGATGAAGGAGGCCAAGAAAAGTAGTCTTCACTCTTTTTCGGGAGTCAATTAAGTTTACTCAGGAATCAACGGCATAAATCATAATATTACGGATTTCAGTGCCAAGTATTTTACAAGAAGAGGTTAAAATAATTTCAAGGGTGATTTTACTAACGATTCTTGAGATTCCTAGATACTACGTGTCATCAACCAGAACAATTCATCAGCTTTGAGCATAAATAATGAAATGCTAGTACTTCATGTAGAAATATTATTTGCATAAATATTAATTGTATCAAAATTTATAAGAAACTGTCGAAAATTGCTGGCCCCTGAAATTTAGAAATTAATCATGATAAAATAATAATCCAAATATAAGTAATTGTAAACTTAGTGGGTTCGCCGGAGATTCGCTGAGGGAACGCGAAGGGAGGTTTTAGGGAAAGAAGCAACCCAAATCATTTGAACTTCATTTATTACACCGCACGTTACATCCGTACACCACGGCCCGTCAAATCATACTTCCCTCTTCCTTCGTTCGTCTCCTTCGTCGCTCAGCAAAAACGCTAACTTGCGTTTCCACAGCAGCTTAGCCGGATGTCAAGTTGGAGGAGGAGGGGAATGGGAGGGTTGGGGAGGTTCTAAAGTTCGCTTGCTCTCGGCGGATGGAAAGGAGGAGGAAAGGGGAGGGAAGAGGGAGAAATTCATATTGCAAGAGTGTTGCATTCCAGGAAAGGAGGGGGAACTCTCGAGGCATGGGAACAGCAAGGTTGCTAGAATGAGAAGGAAGCCGTGCACACTTACATAATTTATAATATCTTACACCTTAATTATATTATAACTATATGCACGAAAACAAAGTCTTAGAGAAACCGGATTAGTGCTCTTAGTGAATAAATTTAATTTAATTTCGCTCATTAAAAATCGAGCTGAGAAGAAGTGTAAATGGTAATAGCGGGAGTTAAAGGAGTTAAAATTAATTGGAAAGGTAGAAAGATAAATACAAGGGAATATAAAAACACCATGGGAAGAGCCGGAAGTTCAGAAAAAGAGGAAACTGAGTATAAAGGAAGAAGAACCGATTTGCGCCCCACTAATGGCATACTTATGTTAGTCTCTTCCTTACTAAAACAGACACCCTAGACTCCATATTGAAGGAATGCACTAAGCCTTTAGCTATAGCTGCTTGTTTCCCGGTTTGCGATACGTGTTTGACTTAGCAAAGCTGCTTATAAAATCTAGGCCAAACTCCTTGAGAGCAAAGAGTTGAGTCAAGGGCTTTGTAGCTGAAATGCGATCTCGGAATTAATTTCCCTTAGTGCAATGGTATCTCAAGGGAGCATCATCTCCATGGTTTCGCCAGTCCATGGGCAATGGAGCGTCCTTGTGAGCAAAATGCTCCTCGTGGTCGAAAGTTTAGTTCCCCGCAAGCAGCGATGGCAAATGGGACATAAGCTGGAAGCCAATTTTAAACCTACTGTTGACCACCATCTTAAAAAAGTTACTCTAGTAGACTAAAATACTGTAGCGAAAATATTCAATGCCATGAAATATAAACAAGTACAGCTCTAGTTTTCCAATGACTTCTAACTACGCAAATGGTAAGGATCGCAGCCACGCGCACTGGGTGCTAAGATAAATACTAAGGGGATGAAATTCACCATGAAAAAATCATTTGACTTGGTCGGGATTGGAATTCTTTTAGGATGGCTTGGTAGTGTAACTTGACCAGCAATAGGGAGATCCGGGTCCGAATTTGGGCCAATTCGCATGATTTTTTTCATAGAGAATTTCATCCCCTTCGTTTATGCAGGCCTATAAATGCCCACGTATGTTTGGTGAAAGCTAACAATAAGTTTCAGAAAGGCGGTTTAATGCTTACGCAAGTTGTAAAAAATATTTTTTTTAAACTGAACGAGCCTCTATTAAAAAGAAAATTCAACTAAATATCTCACGCTAAATCTTCTGAAATTTAGTGATTTTGAGATACTTGCTGACGATCAATTTGACCACGAATCCTAACCTGAGTGCTGAAATATTTTAGGCCTGATAAATTGGGATAACACTTTCGTAGCACTTTGCGCAAACAATATATATTAATATTCGTCGAAATTCCTGACTTTATTTTATAGACGCAACTAACGCTATCCTCCAGCCTTACAATCCACGGAAAATAATCTACGATTTTAATTAGTAGAATCGTGAGAATCAGGCTTATTTATCTAAATGTATTGACATTTACTGACATTTACTAGCAACATCGACATTAAAACAAGTCCTTTGCTAAGATTTGGTGGCACAAACCATTCCTTTAGAAGATCGGTTTGCAACCAACAAGTGTACGCGTGCCATATTTTCTAGAAAATTTAAATACATTCCGGGTTCTTCCCACCCTTAAGTAATAGTACACAACAAACTTTAATTTGTCGTTTTCTTGGCGTGCCATCAACAAAAATTTTGTGGGCCATAGATTGCCAGTCGCAATCCAGGATGTCATCCAGTGTTAGCTATTGAAAATGTCAGTTTACAAGGAAGGCTGTTATGCTCAATTTGCCAGTATGAATCAGCATTTAAAATGTGAATTTAATAAAGATTAACCATGGGACTAAGCGGTCTGATTTTCATGAAGCATTTATTTATTCTTATAGAATATTACACCAACTTATAATATTAATTGTCAAGGAGAATACAGACAGAACCAAATTTTTAAATTTTCAAAGAATTTGAGTTGGAAAATTTTAGTCAGTCTAAACAATTGCTGCCAATTGCGCCTAAACCACAAGTGTTGTTTTTGATGATTACGCCGACAACGGAGGCCGTTTTGCACCATAAATACGTTTAACCAATCGTTTATTCAATAAAGTACTCTATAACGTAAATTAAATAATAATATTTTCTATATAGCTAACAGCTTTTCGCCAATTACTACCTATTTAGGATAAATTATATTTAGACAACACACACAACTATGCCCTGGATGGGGAAAAACCACCCAGACGGGACTCGAACCCAAGACCTTTGAGTTGGTTGGCGGGAACGTTACCCCGCCGCCAACGAGGCCGGCAAAAGGTGAAGAGGATTTGTTTTTAATTACTCCAAAAGACTAAAGGTCTTCAAATATTCAAGAAATCTGGTAAAACTGACAAGACTATCCTCTAGAATGATTTCTAGGTGCCCTGACAAAGAAATGTTAGCGTTACACTCGAAATTTTCAGCATTAAGAAAGAAGGTGCCAAATGCTTGGGGGTAATTGCAGGTCCTTACCTAATGTGAGCCAATTTGTGCAAACAACAAACAAGGTGTGTTGTTTTTATTTAAAATATGGGAGAGTTCCAATATTGAAGAGGGGTAATCAACTCACAATATCCTAAATTACTGAAAAACTAAAATATTAATCTCGAAATAAACAAAAATACGCTTTGATAAAATCGTAGAAGTACAATAAAAATGTTTAATTCATGACAGATTCCAACCTTTCCTAATTATCTAATTCAAGCTCAGTCAAAGTTGTCCAGCCATGGGATATCGGTAGGTCTCAGAAAAAGAAAATAAAATATTTGTTGATGAAGAATATTTCCTCAAGCACTACAAACAGTGTGCAAAATATCATTTCCATCAAATATCAACAAACAAGGTGTGTTGTTTTTATTTAAAATATGGGAGAGTTCCAATATTGAAGAGGGGTAATCAACTCACAAAATCCTAAATTACTGAAAAACTAAAATATTAATCTCGAAATAAACAAAAATACGCTTTGATAAAATCGTAGAAGTACAATAAAAATGTTTAATTCATGACAGATTCCAACCTTTCCTAATTATCTAATTCAAGCTCAGTCAAAGTTGTCCAGCCATGGGATATCGGTAGGTCTCAGAAAAAGAAAATAAAATATTTGTTGATGAAGAATATTTCCTCAAGCACTACAAACAGTGTGCAAAATATCATTTCCTCATCAGTATTTTCACTATTTATATTAATTTTCATGGTTTCTCAAATGGCTTTTCTTCTTATCCTTCCTTTGTACCTGGCCATCTCGCCCCATATTCTCCCATCGATAGCAGCCTCAAAGCATCCCAATGCCTCTTGCCTTAACACGCCCACTTTTTCTGTCTCCTTTGCATCTCCCCACCCATCTGAAACACTCAACAACCACATTCAGCTAGGACACTGAATGAAATAAAAAGAAATCCGAGTGCATTCTGTTGCAGTTTTATCTCGAAAAGCGACTTTTATAAAAATGAACCGCGACACATATTCTTTTGTTCTGGGGTCCGTGCATTTTGTTTGAAGGCCGTGACCCAGCTAAAAAGGCAAAACTCCGGCTCTGCTAGAAATCCATTGATGACAAAAAAACGCGAGGACAGCAGCAAAACCAATATCGAGAGCGCAATAAATGGAATCCTCGCTTAAAACGAAGCCGTATTCAAGGACCCATTAAAATATACGGGTCCTCCATGCAGAGGTATAAGCAGTGATCCACAACAACAAAACATAAAACAAAATGCGCGATCCCATTCGACCTACTCAGCAAAATTACGTGATGGGTGTGCTAGGATTGTAGTTTTGGACAGAGTAACTGATTAAAGAAGGGATGACAACGTAGTGAATTCTGAGGGAAGAGCGAATAAAAATCCTCTTCAGAAATGGATAACAGAGGAGAAAGTTGTAGAAATGAGGACATGGAGGAATTTTATAATGATCAAGGAATAAGGTAAAAAATAGAATAATTTGTAAAAGGTATAAAGAGTGAAAGGTAGGCAGATAAAGCTATTCCCACGTGAATAGTAACTCAACAGGAAAGACAGCGGGAGGAGTAATAGGTTCAGAAAAATCCTCATCAATCCCTCTCCAAGGTTACTTTTCCAAGGTTTCCAAGGTTCCAAAATTGATGGTGATTCGAATGTGCAACTTCTAAAAAGGCCCACATTCCTCTCATTTCCCCATTCAAATGCGGTTTTCAGGACTCAGATGAATGCCTTACCTCCGCTTCTATTAATATAGCATAGGTAACACCACAACTCGTTCATTAAAAAATCACGTAAACATCGTTACGATTACCGAGCCCTGACAATCTGTCATTCGAATGTCCTCTGCCTGGCGTTCCAAATTTTGGGCCTGGAGGCGCTTAGTTTGTAGAAAATAACAATACGGAAGAATTGAAATACCTTAGTTAATTCCAATTGTAATATTTATTGTCATGACCCGGGTTTCGACATATTCTTCAGGTCTACTTCTTCCGTAATCTCTTCAGATCTTCGTCTTTCATAGAAGGATAACTTCCACAAAATCAAGCCTACAACCTTTTCCTGTGTGAAATATCAATAAATTTTCAATTTAAGGAACTACAACATTGAGGAGGGAAATGAGTACCAGATATGTAGATACCACTTACACGTGTTGTTTATTATTGCCTAGGTATCAACACCTTGTGAGTTTCTCAGATAAAGACTAAAGCAAATGAAGGAGCTCATGTACTCGATCAAAGTAGATGGGAGGCAGAAAATAAGAGGGGTTGGAAGGGAAGGGGTTGATCATGAAGTCATCAAGCGATGGGTCAGAGAGTGATGGGCCTGCGGTAAGGTAAGCCATGGAAGTGGAAGGAGGTTTACAATTATAAATCCTCAGTCAATCCTTAAAAAACACTGTTCAATAAAAGGGCAATTTTTAAACATCGCTTATTATAAATTTTATTGCACAAGGGTAGGGAGAACATTGGAGAATGTCACGCCTAAAATGGTTAATTTCAACACTATGATAGCTCAAATCGACCTCGTTGGTCTCGTAAATGAAAACAGAATTAGTCAAATTCGGTGGGATACGATTATGTGTCATGTGAGGACCATCACAGAAAGTACTTGGCAAGCGGAATAAAAAAAATTCGCATCGAAACGATGAACGCTTCCACTTTTTAAAAGAGAAATTCTGAAATCCCAGCAAGAGGCAAGAAAGCGCCTTCTCACTCGAGTAGTGGCAAGACGTACTTAGAACGAGGAAAAGGTCCTCCGAAGTTGACACACGTATTCGTGGAAGGACGGAATAAGAAAGTCCTTTCCGAGGAGAGGTGAAGTATAAACCGTTTCCTCGAGAGCGTGAGCAAGACTTTTTCCCTTCCATTTAATCTCGTCCCCCATCCGCACGCACGCTGTTTACCTCTTCCTGAAAGCAATGCATGGAATGGGGGGCTGCGGATGGATGGATTAGGGCTGGACGAAAAGAATAGAAAGAAGGGGAAAGGGATAAGGAAGATAGGAAGGGGAGAGAGAGAAGGGTTAAGAATGAAGGGAAGGGACAACAAGACGGAAAAGATCTTCTCCTCCGCTAGGGGACGTGGCCTTTCCCTCCGATTTGCATATTTTTAAAACAACAAGCCGAGAAACACCGAACGCCGTCCCCGGGAGGATAAAAGTTTTGTCTCTGCGAGAGAGGTAAGGGAAGAATAAGTTTCGAGGTTCCCACCCGTTTCCCATTTTCGGTCGGCCCAACTCCCAACAGGGATTCCAATGAATCTCTCCTCCACCGCCTCCATCCTTCCTCCCTCCCATCGCCGTCGAATGGCTTTCCCTCTTTTTCCGATTGCGATACTTTCGCGATACCCCGCTCGCCTCTGATGTACGGATACTGGGGTTGGATTCACGCTGGCACCACTAGCTGTAGTTCAACCTGTCCGCGGACTGGTTTTAGCAAGAGCTTACTCTAGCGTTCCCAGTGTGCCTCGTTCTTACATCCGGGCGATTCCAGGACCGAAACGCTAAACATGAACGACTCTTAACGCGATATTATCATCAATGCTTCATCAAAAGATTACTATTAAGAATTATAGTAATACGAAGCTACCGAAGCTGTTTCCTGCATTGCAACCTATGCAGAAAGTGTCGAAACGACTTAAAGGATTCGAAATAAAATAATTAGCAAATTCAACAATGAGAATTGTGATGGTTCCATGGATATAAATTATCGGAAAATTAAAAAAGAATTATCTTAGAGCACAAATATTTGCCCAGAATTACTTTAAAAAAATCGTGTATTCCTCACTATTCACTCTCAGTTGAGGTTATATAAAGACCTTGCAGTGGTGTTCTCAGAGGAGGTATCAAGCAGTTGGTTGACGTATTCCACTTTTTGTCAGCAGCCACTACATTTCATTGAGACAATTCTTCCTTCAATTTCAGCTTCAGGTGGCTTTAATAGGTCTGGTAGAAAGTACCTTTATATTTTTTCTGGGCCATCTTCGGGCCATGTGCCGTGAACTTCGATTCCCTATCATTCATTGTTTTCTTTTCCTCCAATATTCTTCCATCTTCTCATTATGCGAAGATTTTATTTCTTCAGGCCACTATGGGCGTGCTTTTACCCCGTTCTACCTCAGAATCCTTTCATTTTTTTTACTTTTTCTCTAAAAATCTCTCTTCCTACCCATTTTAACAATCTTCTATGCAGTTTAATTCTAAATCATTCTAAACTGATAGAATCTATCTGCTGACTACTTTCCCCCAATATATTTGAAAAACGACTTTGTGTACTCATTGTCAACCATAATGCATAGGTATATGTCCACGATACATCAATATCCTTTTTCTTGTTCCTGCGATATTTTCCATATTTTTATACATATATCTTCTTTACTTCTTAATCCTAGACTACATTTGGACCTAGTATTTTCGTATTAATACTACATTTCAACATTTTAAAGGTGGAAAAATTATATTTCTAAATTATTATTCAGTTTACTACTATATTTCAGTGTCTTAGTTTCGCGTAATGTCTTATAAGTCTATTTTTTCTTAGTTTATTTGGTTTAGTTTAGTCGCGGTTATTTTTGGTGAAGTTTTCAGAGTTCTCAGTTTTCGGTTAGTTCGTTGTTATTGCAATTACTTTCCCAATAATCATTCTTATGGTTCCTCCATTCGCTATCATTTGTGTACGTGTAATTGAATGGAAAACATGCCATTAAAATGGGTTTTGGTCATGAATCTCAGTAATGTTTCACTAGTATGTCCCACAAAAATTGCGAATAATGTAGTTCAAAAGTTCCTAGCTGTTTCTTTCAGTCATCCACTTCAGTTGTATTACCATGAGACAATTGCGGAACAAATACCGACCAGTAACGATGCTACAAAAATCACTTTGGGACCCCTCGTTTGGAAAAAGCGCACTTAACTGAATGGGGAGATGATTCCACTCCGTAAAATCACTTGCCTTTTTCTCACTGTAGCCAAATCCCTGCAGCGCGGCAGTTGGATTGCCAATCATTTTTATGTGCTTTGTGAATGCCATTTGACAATGCAAAAAATCGATTTAGTCATCAGAATTGTCATCATCACCATCAGCCATCGGTCCGAAATTGATTTTCCTAAGCTCTTTATTGCACTTTCCTCTCAGCCAACCGTTACATTCCTACATAAATCTTCACTTTGATGTCTCTCATTGTTTACCTAATGTATTCCATCCTTGGACTTTCTCGGAAATTTTTCCAATTCATTTCTCCTTCCATTTTCGTATCCATGGGGTCTCAGTTATGCAGAATATACCATTCAGTGCAATATAAACATGTATTTTTTTGTTTTCAAATATAAGAGGGCATGTATTACTGTAGAGAAAAGAGAACGACATAATCCAATCCTTTGTATCTACATCTGTTTAAGAGCACAAGGCAATTTACACACAAATCGCTTTCTTGCCGTATCTTTCCCTCAAGTAAGGCCGCTGAAAAACATACCGCCAGGAGTGAAGAAAAGCGACTGAAGCTAAAAAAAAGCTAGTCGCTCTATTAGGTCCTGAATCCAGACGGGGTCGAAATTCTGCGGTTTCACTTCCACGTCTGGCATTCTTGCCTCCCACCCGAGCGAGAGGAGGTAAACAGAGTGACGCAATAGGGGTTTATGGAAAGGAGTGTTGTAAGGGGTTAAGGACGCGAAGGCTGAAAGGACCATGGGAAAATGGCCGCCGCTGTCGTGTGTCGCACAAACACACAGCCGACTGGCGCGATATCCACGTGAGGCACAAACAAGGTAAGGGACTCAATTCCATAAACAGGAGGCTGTTAAGAATGGCGCCCGCGGAGGAAACGGCCTCTTTCGGCGATGAAAATAAAACGGGAGAGCGACTTGGAACGGAAATGGGATGCCGGGATGGTTTGAGGGAGAGGGGGGGTGGGCGGAGATTAGGGGAGCGGAACTGGGGAGGAAGGGGGTGGCTGTGGGAGGTGGGCCGGGGGAGGGGATGCGAATGAGATAGGGTGGGTAAGAGGCTGGAGAACAGTTAAGGGGGTTCCATCGTGACTTAATGAATTGAAACAAACACTGAATTTCACTTTTTCGCATTTATTGTTCATAAAATACTGCCTTCGCTGATGGCATTCCTTAGCTATTTTAAAAGAAACAAAATCAAGGTACAGAATATGCGGATTAACCGTCGAATGTATTTTTATTCCAGTGGCTAAAGTTGACTGCACCACCGTATCCGTAGATTTAACGCATGTCGACTTCAATGAATGCACTAATTTACTAATAACTAAATATATAAGAAGCCAATGCTTAAATTGTATAACCTTTGATATCTCCTGGGAGACTTTACCACTTGAAAAGTTGTTTTTATTTAGCGGAAAAGGATCCTGTAGTAGTCATAAAAATGCTAATTTTCAGTCATAATAGAAGCCATATTCAGCATTTATTTTTAAATAAAAAGACTGTAAAAAGCATGAAGTTAATACTGTAACATTAATGACGAAAAGAAATTGCCTGAAAGCCTCTACAAAACCGAAAGTTTTTTTTTGCAATTATGTAAACTTTACCTTGGTGAGTCGTTTATTAATGTTTTTATTTGTTGAGAAAACAAACACACAACAATCTTAAATTGCTGACAAGATCTATGCGCTAAAAATTTATTATTTTTTAAATGAAGTCTTTCTGGAGTGAATACCCTGACCATACCAAAATGGCTGGTGTTTTATAGCAAATATTTTGAAAATAATTATGGTAATTGGCTGATAATTTGTGATCATTGGAAATATGAGATTTCTTTCTCTGTAATGAGGAAGTTTATGAATTTTATGCAAAGTGTTGTCTTGCTAATTGTCGGGCTTTCATACTTCCGCCACCATGAGTAACGGCGAGGACGATAGGTGGTGCTAGCGTCGACTCGCGGGCAGCTGACACGAGCGCCCGGCAGGAGCGACCAGGCAGTACTAAACGAAAAGTCTGACCGGTTGGGTCGCAAGGAAGGCAGTTGGGAGCAGATTGCACCCTCAAGACTGTATCATTCATCAGAATAAATTTATTGAAAGAAAAGGAAGTTCGTAATTTCTATTTCGCCACACCACGATAAAATCCGCAGGCGTTTAAGACCTGCAACCGCAACATTGGTGACCCTGACGTGATCCTGAGCAGTTCCACGGAAAGAAGACAGACCTCAACCCACGTGGTGCTACGCAGAAGCTGATACAACTAACTTCCGAGGCCCAGCAGAAAACTTCACGAAGACGTCTACTCACACATTGCAGTATCGGTGAGTGGAGCTCATTATTTCCGGCTTTCCTTGGCAAATTCTAAATCCATTTCCATCCCATGACTTTCATGCCTCATTAATCCTTACCTTGGCAGTAATTGAGTGAGTTCATATTTAAATTGCATTTGGGTCAAACCATGGATACTCCAGAATTTAAACGCCTAATTCACAAACGAGGGTTAGTGAAGTCGCGTCTTACGCGCTTTAGGCAGTTCATAGAAGACGATAGTTCCTTGGAATCACCTGGGCAGATCAAATCTAGACTTGCTCGGTTGGAAGAAACGTGGTCAGAGTTTAATGAAGTGCAATCTGATATAGAACTCGCGGAACTAGAGTCAAAATCGACGCCATCAGCTCACGAACGGGAATTATTCGAACAGAATTATTTCAAATTGATGGCTCTTTTTCATGAAGGCTTACGATCCGCCAGCTCACTTGTTGATTGCAATGAGTCACGCATAAGTAACCCTCACCCTCTACCGATTCCGCTGCCAACGCTTCAACTTCCAACTTTCAGCGGGTCATATGATGAGTGGTTGCCCTTTCATGACTCGTTTCGGTCCCTGATTCATCATAACGACGCCTTAACACCTATTCAAAAATTCCAATATTTAAGGTCGGCGTTGAAGAGCGATGCTTTGCAGTTGCTTCATTCGTTGGAAATGTCAGCTGACAATTACAATACGGCATGGGAGCTCTTGAAAAACCGATATGAATGCAAAAAATACATCATTAACAAGCACGTACAAGCGCTGTTTAATTTAAGTGAAGTTCAAAGGGAATCATCAGCCTCCCTACGCAAGCTATTGGATGAGTCCGAAAAACACGTACGAGCTTTGAAAGCTTTAGATCAGCCTACCGAACAATGGGACACTATACTAATTCATTTGATATCTAGTAAATTCGATACTACGACGAGAAGATCGTGGGAATCCTCTTCATTTGTTGGGGAAATGCCCACCTTTATCGAACTTAAGAATTTTCTTCAACAAAGATACAAGGTACTCGAAGTATGTGAGGGCGAAGTAAAACCAAAATCGCAGCTAGTGCAACGAGGCACCAACTCCAATCAGGAACTTAGAGCATCCAAGCTTAATCAACGTCTCAAATATTCATCTTCTTACGTTAATACTCAAGTGACGTCATGCCCAATTTGCAATGAAGAACATTACATTTTTCATTGCTCTCTATTCAAAAATATGAGTGTGCCACAGAGACTTATCAAGGTTAAGGAGTTGAAATTATGCAAAATTGCCTGCAATCGGGACACATGACAATTCAATGTAATTCGAAGCTATGCAGGAAGTGTAATAAGAAACATAATACTTTATTTCACTTAGAGAACTACGATGAGGAACAACAGAAGCAACAGACTAGTGGCACTAAAGGAGCAACAACCAGTTGTCTTCACAATACCAACGAATTTCAGCAAACACTTCTCGCTACCGCAATAATCAACATTAGCGACGTGAGAGGGTGCATGCATCATTGCCGAATTCTGCTAGATTCCGGTTCACAATCGAACTTAATAAGTCAAACCTTCGCTCGTGCATTGGGAATTCAGCGCACAAGAGTATGCAAACCAATAATGGGAATTAATCAAGAAATAATGAACGTCACAAGTAGGATTCAAGCCACAGTAAGTTCTCGGATCAATTCTTTTCAGACTAATGTCGAGTTTTTAGTGGTACTAAAAATTACGCAGAGACTACCTATACATCAAATTAACAAAAAAATTCTGAAAATTCCGAGTGGAATCACCTTAGCAGATCCGGAATTTAATATTCCTCGTAAGGTCGATGCGCTCTTAGGCGCAGATATATTTTGGCAACTCACATCTATTGATCAAATACGTATTGCTAAGGATCTTCCAATCCTTCAAAAAACTGTCTTCGGTTGGATTGTTTAAGGCAAAACACCAGTCAAGGCTGAGCTGGCTGGCCATTTCTTAATTGGCCAGCCTTTTACCTCATTTCCCGAGCCGGATTTGACTCCACTCCCGATTAATCATTTATCCCGTTGGCAGTATTGTCAGCAGATCATGCAAGATTTCTGGAGAAGATGGTCTGCAGAGTACCTGCCACACCTCCAGCAGCGGTCGAAGTGGGTTTCGAGAGGGGAGGATCTGAAGGAGGGAATGTTGGTGCTGCTGAAGGAAGATTTTCGTCCCCCCATGCATTGGCCAATGGGGAGAATTACTGCTCTTCACCCTGGAAAGGACGGCATCAGCAGAGTGGCCACTATTAAAACTGCCAGGGGATCGGTCAAGAGAGCCGTGACCGAATTGTGCGTCTTGCCCATGGCGGGCAATCAGTAAAAAATATTAATATAATTTCTTTTTCAGAATTGAAAGCTGACCTTTCAAGGCGGGCGGAATGTCGGGCTTTCATACTCCCGCCACCATGAGTAACGGCGAGGACGATAGGTGGTGCTAGCGTCGACTCGCGGGCAGCTGACACGAGCGCCCGGCAGGAGCGACCAGGCAGTACTAAACGAGAAGTCTGACCGGCTGGGTCGCAAGGATGGCAGTTGGGAGCAGATTGCACCCTCAAGACTGTATCATTCATCAGAATAAATTTATTGAAAGAAAAGGAAGTTCGTAATTTCTATTTCGCCACACCACGATAAAATCCGCAGGCGTTTAAGACCTGCAACCGCAACCGCAATCATTGGAAATATGAGATTTCTTTCTCTGTAATGAGGAAGTTTATGAATTTTATGCAAAGTGTTGTCTTGCTAATATTATCTTAAACAGGTAGGTCGTAACACAATGCGGCGTAGAGTTGAGTCCATGTTTACTTCCGGTGAATTTTACCTATTAGCAAGAGGAGCAGAAGTTGCGATAAAGCTGTGATGGAATTAATTCTCTGTCACCCTATCTCCATCCAACACGTCCCAAATTCAATATTTGAACGTATCTCGCGTCAGAAGACACCGAATAAGAACAAACATCAACTACCGCATGATTCAATACGTTTTGATCTTGTTACAAAATTACATTTTAAATTTGCGTCATTTTCATAGATGCATGAAAACATTTATTTGCATTTTATTGAAAATATCACCATCATGACTTCACCGCGTTGTACACAGAATATTGGAGCCCCTCAATGCGCTTGATGAATCGATGGAAAGGTAAACTCAGGCACTGGGTCTTGATGGTATGAAATAATTCTCTCATTGGTATGTGTTTATAGTGAGTTTAGTTAGTCAAGGTTAAATCATTTGACTTGACCGGGGTGAAATAAAGCCATGTTTAGCACATCTAGCATAACAAGGAACTTTGTGTAATATGGCAAGGAAAGATGGTCGAAGGATCTAATATCGAGGGTTGGTGCTGTATAGGGTGGAAACTTGGACTATAGGGAAAGAGGAAGTGAAAAGGCAGTAGGCGTTGTAACGTGCTGGAATCCCAGCCATGTTGAATACTTCGACATTAAATATTTTAAGAAGCAACCACGTTAGTGCAATGAGTTTTATTTTTAGACTCCGCACTGTTACAGTTGTGAGGTAGTAACAACTACGCTACAGCGACCAAGATCTGAGTGCGTGATCAAACTGAAACCAAACAATAGCCGATAGCCGCAAAAACACTATTGTTTAAAGCTATGAACACCTTCACACGAAGGGAAACGAGGGGAAATTCCTTCGAGAACATTCGAATAGAAGGAGGGAGAAAATGAATATATATATATATACAGACGAGTTACTCCATAGTGGGCTGGCAGTTTAAACAATCAACCAAGATAAAGGTCGAATCCACGCCACTCGCTGCGGTGAAATTACGTCATAGAGACCATAGAAAACTGAAGAAGTATTTATAAAGTAGTGGTTTCCGATTGAAGGGAAGTATTAGCCGTATTGTAAAAGGAAGTAAGCCGAGGTCAGCTGGAACTACCCAATACATAACCAGGGAGCAGTCAACCTTGCGGCCGAGTACCTGTAAAGAGACAGCGGTGGACGTTAACTGCGTGATTCCCTTAGCCAATCGAGGGATCAGTGCAAAGCATGTGTTTCCTGACGACAACCATGAAAGAAGTCACTATATATGTATGTAATCATAATTAATTGGTAAAGGGAATTTATTTGTGCAAGTGGATACATTTGTGTGCAAAATGTGAAGTAAGCAGTGAAGACAAAGAGAAATTCCAAAAGGGAATTGCTGTGGCCCAGAGGGCGAAGAAACCAATGTGATACACTGACAAAGGTAACAAATACACCTGATATTGTGATTCATGTATAATATGTTTTTATTGAGTGACGTGTTGTATTTCATATAAGTTAGTACGGACAAATATCTAACCTTTGATGTGGAGGGAAATACAACTGTGAATAAATAGAGTTCATAAGTTATAAAGATAGGAAAGAGTACTATTTATTCTCTTGGTAGAATAGAAAGAGTATCGTTATGATATAGGAAATTGTTTTTAAATGTTGCAGCGTTTGAGATATGGGTGTGGAGTATGGAGAGGGGGAGATCGACGGAAATGAAGACAAACGAGGATGACCTTAGGTGGGTGAGGAAAGGAATCTTTGGAGAAGATGAAGAGGCAGATTTGGTGGTTGGAACAGGTGATGATGGGGGAAGGGATTCTAAAGGCAGTGATTGAGGAGAGAATTTTGCGTAAGTGGCGAAAAGGAAGAAGAACAAAAGGCTTTATGGATGGGAGGAGTTAAATATTTAAATTAGGCAATGACACTATGACGTGCTGCTGAAAAAGCTATTCCATTAAAATCTACATTATCCAGTAGATCACCTTCAATAATAAAACTGGCTAAGGCACTTGACCGACAGTTGGGAGACTCAGGTTTGAAACACATTCGGTCAAAAGACTGATTCACTGTAACATTCCAAGCTATAATGATGGTAGTGGACATTAAGGCATTATGTATTGACCCAAACATTGTCCTTCATATTGTCAGCACAGGATCGAAAGATACCGGTGACCAAAGACTGGAAGAAAAGAAGGGATAGTAGTTCCGAGAGTACAACAGGAGAGATTCGGAAGGGACAGTAGAGGAGGTGGCAAGGAGGAGGCAAAGAGTAGGCAGAAGATCCACCGTGGGGGTGGGGTGAGGGTTTTGAGAGTGATGGAATCGGGGTGTAGGGTATAAGAAGGGGTGTCTGCACGGGAAGGGACTACAAAGGAAATGGAAAAGAGTGAGCAGGAGTTGCTTCGAAGGGAGAAAAAGCAAGGTAGAGAGAAATACAGGGAGGGAGGTTTTGGAAAAGTGCGCATGAGGTAGGGGAAGTGAGCGAGAGGAGATTGAATCAAGGGAACAGAACGCAAACAAAGTTAGCCGAGATGAGGAAAGAAGGAGTTGAGGATATAGAGAAAGGACGAGGAGAGAAAGAAGAATGGGTAGTAGGCGGAGGTAGGGGAAGAGGAGTAAAGAGAAAGGATAGGAGAGGAGGAATGAGAAGAAGGGTGGAAGTAAAGCCGACAGGAACGTGTTTACGGTCGGGGAGGGAGGATGGGTTTACGGGAGTAAGAGGGGGGAGGAATGGGACGCCAGGGGTGGGAGAGTGGGTGGCAGGGAGTAAAGAGAAGAAGGGGAGGAGAGGGTGGAAGGAGAGCACGATAGCGACGAAAATAGATCAGCGTAGGACAGAGAGAGGGAACAGCAGAGGAGCGGAAAGAGTGGATTGGATTAAAGCAAAAGAAGAGTAATAGAATCAGATGCACGGGTGCGGAACAAAACAGAGGCTAATTGGCTCGCGCGTGGTATGGAAACGTATCGTATTATCCAATTTCATAGCATCTGCGATGAAATATTTCCGACCTTTAGTTTCTAGGCTGAGTGAGTTGCAAGATTGAAATATGGGTAGGCGGCTGATACACGAAATCAAGTCAGGACAACGCATCCTACTCAAATTGCATCTCAAATAGATGCAAAATCAAGTGAAATTTTATTAGAGCCTATTGAAAATATTAAATAAAAACTATAAAGAATTCTTTAAGAAAAGGCTCACTTTATCCAAAACTTCCTATAACTCAGTCGGAAATCGCTCGTGATATAAGTTATTACCAGTATAATTTCTTCTCATTGATATAGTATATTTTATATTCAATGTATAAAATGATCTAAAGGAGATCACCCTATCTTTTAACACGTTAAATTTGCAGGAATTCATCCATTTTCAACGTCTATAAAAATCACCAGACTAGGTACCTATTGGAAAACTAAAAATAATGTTGGTTATAGCACTTCATTATTTGTAAAATAAATTACTACTCTTGTTGATGAGCATATTTTATTTTATTCTCTTTTCTCTCATATTACATGGAGCCTACACGAACAAATAACATCTCGCTAGCCACCGAGGGAGGTTTCAGTTTTGAAAGGAAGCGGCCGCCGCTGGAACTTTCAGTCAGGGTGAAAATTATGCGACGATTCAGCGCTAGCTGCGGAAGAGAGCGTCCTGACGTCATGATTTCAAAAGACATGTACTTATTGGTTGATTTCAGCTGCCATCTAAAGCTCATGCATGTACTACAGTGCTTATTTGCCTCCAATGCATCATGTTGCAGAATCAAAGAATTTTACCACCCAGATGGCGGGCGGCAACACATATCTGGCTACAATTTGGCTAATATCAAGTTGATTGCGTTGAAACTTGTGCGCATACTTAATCCAAGGGCAATTCAGCTATTCGTGTTGTTGCATAGTATTTATTAAAAATATGAACTTCGAAATCTACCTGCGCCAATGCCGAAAGGGAATATTTTTATATGGTTTCATTAAACTTGAGTTTCTGTCTGTTTGGGTGGAATCTGTTAAACGATTTTTCACCCACTTAAACTCATCAGATATCCTTCAAATTTTGCACACAGGCGTGACTTCGATGACTATACAATATTACAGTAAAAGTGCTACGGCTTTCTCTTCCATAGGATAGGGTTCACTTCATGAAATTGGTTGCTATATTGGTTGTTTAATTTATTGATGGCTATCGAAAAGGTTACTCGCGTTTTGGTGTTTTCAGCGAGTTTTTACTTATAATTGGAGAAAATGGAATAAAGAATATACACCCTCGGGGCACCATTTGTACCCTGCTGTAAGAAGACCCTCGCCTTCACATGGACCATGGCAGCAAAATATTTGTTTCACTTATGTTTGTATATATTAAACCATGTGACTTAAAAGTTTTTGACTACTCTTATTTAGCTATCACTGCATATTAGGGTGGGCCGAAAAACACGAAAGTTTCCGAATCGAATCGTAATAGCGCGGAAAAGTTGTTATTCGTCACCCTGATCACAAAGAAAGAAAAAACACGTCAAAAAACACAAAGAAATTTTTCGCCTGCGGAGCTCTACAATCAGCGAATTACTGTAAAGACGTGTGTCTGGCATCGAAATCCGCTTATTCTAGTGCACCTGCACTTTGACCCCTTAGGCACGGCTATGGGTAGTCGCACATCAACCAGCCTGAAATGTATTTGTTTTCTAGCAAAAAAAAACTATTTTGAAGGGACGAAATCAAAAGAAAAACCAATTTTCAAAAATAAGCGTAGGCCTACCGTATGGTCACTCATTTTTACGATACATGTCCCTCCCCTCCCCCATAAAAGAAGGGGGCAACGGGAATTATATCTTTCCTAAAAGACAAAGGACCTTTCCAAGAGGCCACATACCGATTGTGAACGCAATCCGATCATTGTAACTCATAAAGAGAAAATTCCGAAAAAAGTCATGTTTTTTTTACGATTTTTCGATAATTTGAACGAGATGAGCGACTCCCCCTCCCCCTAAAAAAAGGAGATAAGGGGTGTTACATATTTTTTAAGACAGAGGTTCTTAAGAAGAGGCCACATACCGATTTTGAACGTAATCCAATCCATGTAACTTGTTTTTAAAAAATCCCTAAAAAGTCATATTTTTTACGATTTTTCAAAACTTCGAACGAGATGTGCGACCGGAAGACATGGTCCGATTTCAAAACTTTTTCTTTCTTTGTGATCAGGGTGACGAGTAACAACTTTTCCGCGCTATTACGATTCGATTCGGAAACTTTCGTGTTTTTCGGCCAACCCTACTGCATATAGGTGTGTATAAGTATCACCACAGTCTATACAGTCGCGTCATGCCATGTAATTTTCCCTATACAGACTTGCAGCGCGCCGATGCAAGCGCCTCTAGTGGTGAACGTGTATAACTACTTTCATTACGGTGTAAATGAAGATAACTTTTGCTCCTTTTTCGCCAACATTTGCATTGCCTTCTAAACATTTTATTTTTGCGGGTAGTGCTTTATGTTAACGGCTTTTCCATCCTTTTGAAATTATCATAATCTCGTTCAGAGCACCGATGTCACACAATCGTTCGCGGAATAAATGGTCCGTTCAATGGTTAGACATTTTAAAGAAGGAGCAAAACTTTCTTCAATTTTTGAAATATGTACATAGTAGTTTGTTACCCCAGTTTAGCACTTATGGCTTATGACATAACGTACGTCTGTTCTGACTTTTTAAGTGGCATAAAGACAAAATAGGAAGCACATGTACAGGTATTTATTGAGGTCACTATTATATTTTTGTATTTGCTGTGAGGAATGAAAACAAAAAAAGATCTATGGAACAACACTTTTTCATACATTTAATTCAAATCAGTATCCTGTATTATTCACCTTTAAGTATTTTTTATACATTCGATTTTTGTAGCTAGAGAGACCCTGATTTTTTAATTTCAAACATAAAATAAATGCATGTCCTTACAAAGATTCTATTGAGCAAATGTTTCACGTGAGCTGCATATTTCTGGAAGGGGCATTTTGTTTGATTCGCAAATCACATTCCCATAAGACGCCCTATTTGCTTTAATTAACAACGCAATGAGTATTACTCATCAATGATGATGAACATTCCTCGAAAAAGGAATTCAGTTCCTCACTGCACAATATAAGACTGAGGAAATTTCACTACTTTGAAAGTTTTTAAAATATGTTAATAAATTTTTTCCTCGGATATTTTCATGAGGAAGTACCTACATTCACAATAATGAAGTGATATCAGTTTTTTCAGAAAATAGCCCAAAAACATATATCATTCACAAGAAATCATGTTATGACCACACTTCTTTCAAGCTATCAAGGCTTGCTTCCTGGCTATCGAATACTTCACTGCCGCAGGAAGAATTAGGCTTCAGAAACGATTTAAAAACCAAAGATTGACATAGGAGTAGCCTTGTAGCGGACAATAAAGAAAAATTCTCCAAAAAGTCTTGTTTCATTTTTCTTGTTTCTTGACATCTTTCTAAGGGGCTTTGGTTCTCAGCTCTTTCCAAATATTTTGCAGGGTTGATATTTAGAAGCCAAACTTCAACAAATTTTACCTTTTATGCACTTATTATCATTTCCTTCATGGCCAATTAACCTGATTGACCCCAGCCAATTTTTCATTGCCTCGGGGGCTTCAATGTGTTCATATTCATCTGTGGTAGTAACTATCAGTGTCGAAGCTGAAATAATCCCGTGGGAGTTGAAAATATTGGATAAATCATCTACGTTTTTACACATTTTAGTGTTGCCAGTGACTGACCAGGCATTAATCCACAAGAAATAAGAGTGCTTATTGCTGATACTTCTGTAGAATGACGTAGTATATATGGTGAACTGGCCTTCAATTTGGCTTAGTTAGCAGGGGGAGTTACTGCTTTTTAAAACTATGGGCAAGTCTGACTGTATTCATAGAATCCAGGGAGAACTATTCACAAATGACCTCCAATGAGATCAACACTCTAATTCCACTTTTTAATAGATGTAAACAATCATATTAAAATAGGTCATTTCTGTAACTATTCAGCAAATGCGGAATGTTTTAAAAATAGTATAATTTCCTGCATAAAAATCTAAGATAAATCAGTTGATCTTTTCATTGACTTACGCATCAGAACAAAGTTTGAACCCTGGTCAGTCACACATGTCTTCACGGTAAACGCTGGTTTATAAAGTATTCCAAGAGTAGTTTTGAAAAACTTTTGAAAACATTTGTATTTTAGAGACTGGCAGGAGAAATAGATACCCTATAGGCATCCTTAAATTATAAAACAATCCCTTTATCATTAGCAGTAGAGCTGGACTTGTTATGTTACTGCTTCTGAAGAAACCCAAGTCCTCTAAGCCACAGACATAATCTACACTATTAATGTATAACAAATGACTCACAACTGCTATTTTATCAATGCTCAAACTAACCAACCTTTGGTCCTATTCCAAGTTCTTTGCCTTCTCTTTAAAAAGCATAAACACTCTTAGATCAAGGCCACTTTTGGTATTTATTCCCTCAATTTACTGTTGCTTCATACAAATAGAGGATAGATTAAAATGTTCGGAAAAAATGTGTAACCTTAAGGCACAGTCTAAACTAATAAAAGAAATAAGATCAGGTTTAACTTTGTGGAATTCCATTTTATAACAATAAATAAGCACCTGATGATGATGCACATGCATTGAAATCCGGTTTGTGCATAATTGTATTGACCAAAATTGTGGATTGTAAAAGTTTTATTTATTATTATACACAGTCTATACTATTTGTTTAGACTGTGCTTAAGGACTGCGATACAGGAGACTCAGTGAAAAACATTTGGTATCACTGAACTTATGAGATCCATGACCACGAAATATATTCCCTATTAATTTCCAGACAAATGGTTTTAAAACAGTTTTTGGCTATATCTTGCACTTCCGCAATATATCTTCCATTTTTAGTTACCCTGACCATCTCCTACCTACCACCAGTACATCTCAATCTACTCTTAATTCGAAGAACTGTTATGTTATTCCTCAAACAAGAAATCTAATCTCTTACTCTCTTTAGTGAGTTCTTAATTTCCTGGTTTCGAACTATAGACATACAAATAAAAATTACTCACTCATTGGATGATCCTGTTGTAACTGTATATCAGAGAAAAATGTGCCATGATTGGCAGAAACTGGGTGAAAAGAAACATGTTAGTAACGCTAAAAAAAACTATAGAAGGATACTTTCTTTATATATAAGAGGAGATTGGTATCTAGAGTTTTTCCTCGGGAAGACTGTCTTTCTGGCAGGTAACTTCCATTGAAAGCTTATTAGAGACGGATTATTGGGTATATCAAATATTATGAGGACAGCGGTTAGCACCAATCTCTTTTTATCAACTGGCTGTCTTCAAAATGCCCCGAACAGAGCAAATAATTTTGTGCACAAGTAAGCGGCATTTTTCCCGTTTCAATCTTTTCTGCGGCAATGGGTGACCCATCGTATGCACGGGTAATGTTCATAATAAATTACATTAGCGTGTTAAAATAAAAGAATTAGAGAGCGCTCACGTTTTGTGAGCTTCAAAAATAACAATAGCACCGACCAACCTGTAATGATACTTAGGGAATCGGAAAAAATAACACTCCTGAATTCCATTACCGATTTCTGCTGCAGTATTATTTAATAAAATTCAAATGTGAAAACACTGTACGCAGTCGCAGCACACAGTCTCAATCAAAGCCGGTATGACATCCAATGTACGGTATTGTATCGCGAGATTGAAATAGGATGAGTTTGAACGGTTGTTTCTAGTACGCTTGAACTGCGTTTTATTCTCACTGTTGCCTTTTAACGAAATATAATCCTAAAAGGGGAGACATTATAAAATATTATCTACAAAAGGAATAATACCATTACATCACGAAGAAGAAAATAGGTTCTAGTTCCAGTGCGCGCAAGTGTATGTAATCACCCCACATTACGGTAGTTATACACGTTCGCCGCTTGGGGCGCTACTAACAGCTAGCTGCAAGAATTGTGTCCGTCTTGTCGCGACTGTATAGACTGTGGTATCACCTTGCGTGGGCAAGGGAGTCTAACCTTTTCTACCGGCAGGGGGAGGTAGTTATTGTCGAGGACTAATGGACATGCAATACCTAAAACTTGATTACCGAATATTTTATTCTACGTACTTCACTGAAACCCATTTTTTCTGCTGTTTTTGATAGCAAAAAATGAAAATTTCTAAAACTTAGCCATAATGTGTAATGCCAAGGTAGGGAGGCAACGAGGTTATACAACTCGTCCGAGGAACACGTGCCCTTCCAAATTGACTTTAGAATGGAAAACCCAAATCCAGAATTAATTTTTAAAAAGTGCGAGCATTCGACCCATTTTTGGGAAGTTTAAACAATGTATTTTTCTCAATGATAACGCAACCTGTTGAAGCCTAAGTCGTATATAATATACGACTTAGGCTTCAACAGGCTTATACCTTATGTACGGAAATTCCATGTGTTTCATTTATTGTTTCTTGGGATGGCCGTATCATATACTTGGAAGAGGAAGAAAAGCGACTGTTCAACGTATATAACGTCTTCTCGGTCAGTCGCCTGCTAAAGGTGTAAGAGTATGCTTTCCCGGAAGGGGTAAGAGTCTTAAACATTGCCTGAATTCCAGCCCGTGTCCTCAAAATGAGACGCCTGATCACTATCAATCACGCATATACCCAGAATCCCACCTTTTTACCGTCGAATGGCAAAAACGTACAAAGGTGGAAAGAAGAAGGTGCAGAACGAGGGATAGACGGGCGATGGACGGGCGATGGAATCGGAGACGGAAAAGGCTGAGGAGGAGATAAAAAAGAAGATGTGGAGAAATAAAAAGAGGAGAGAGAAGAGAAGGATCCAGAGCAAGAAGACCGGACGAGAATAAGAGTTGTGAGAGAGGTGGGAGAATTGAGAGGGATGAGGGTGAAGAGGGATGGGATAAAGTGAGAGGGAAGAGAGAGATAATTGGCGAAGCAAGAGGGAAGTGTTTGGAGGAAGAGTGGGGCATATCGATGGCCAATGAATGACAATGGGAAGAGAGAGGGAGAGAGTAAGGGAGTGGAACATTAAGGAGAGGGCCAGGTGCTTGCGAAAGGGTGGGAAGGACGGAGAGATATACGGTTGTTTTCATACACATCTACGCACTATTCAAAAATTCAAGAAGCCGACTTTAGTTAGGAGCTCCATAGGTTTAGCCCAAGTCTTCTTATGCTTAGTAAAAAACCGTCCGTGAGTACGCATTCAGGTGCCCGTATTGCCTTTAGTTGTAGTTATATTACCGTTAGTGAGGACCGAATAGCGCGCGCTAATTTGTAGCCTGTCTTCCACTTCTCCTTCATTCACACTGAAAAGGTAACATTGACCCCTATACGCTTCGCCACTTCTCCTGGAGTGAAATTGAAAACCCAATTATCCAGAAAAGGGGGACTCGAATCTCACAGTTGCAGCGGCATTGTTTTTCTGCTGAAATGCACTGCCATTGACCTCATCTACCCATCCATCCATTTCTGCATACTACTATTAGGGGCACCGGCCATATAATGGGAAAGTAGAGGAAAAAGTAATTTGGGGAGGAAATAGATGATTAATTGGGTTAAGGATTAATATTCTCTGAGGAAAATCATATGACTTGACCGGGATTTGAATTTGGTTATCATAATTATCAATCAGGTGTTTTAGCCAGCTATGTACACTAACAAGATGTCTTATTTCATCAGAGGTTTGTACAAACTAGAAGTTCCAGTCCATTGAAATTCGCAGTGTATCTGGCTACCAAAGCTGACCTGCAATTGGGATATCCGGGTACTAGACTCGGCCAAGTTAAATAATTTTCTTCATTGCGCATTTCGTACTTTGCTCTCATCTATTGGGAACCTTTGCACATGTGCGCATGACTGCATGTGGAGTCAATTTTTGCATTTTGCTTAAAAATTAGGTACATGAATTACCTTTAAAGTCATTCCCTGAGAAACTAGTATCAAACGCGAACCAATAAATGAGACTCATAAGACTCGAGATATGTAAGAAAAGAAGAAAATTAGCTTACTCCAAGAAATATGGGATGGATTTCAGCATTCTAGTCTTTGTATTAAAGGAGAAATGAATGAATGGGGAATATATGTTATAAATTTTCAAAGACTACTTCACAATGATCGATAACGATTAATACGAAACAAATGTACACTAGGTTTCAAAAAAGTAATTTACCATACTCTTGTAAATCACAGTTAAATTACGGATTAGAGTTTTGGGGAGGCACAAACGATAACAAATTAAAGCTTGCTGCAATCCTCCAAAAAAGAATCATTAGAAGTATGACATTAAAAACAGGTTTGAACATTCACACTCCTTTTTCTTAAGTCTAAGATTGATTCCATCGCATTAATAAAATGTTTTCAAGGCAATGTAATTATTTTATGTAATGAGTGGTAATATTCCATCTATATCTGGCAGCATGTTTAAGTTTAATTTGAGAAAGGGAAATGTCCCATTAATTAAGCCAAATTGAACAATTTTTAAACGATCCTTAATTAATATGGGACCAAAAGTTTATAATATGTTGGCCAAGAATATTTTTTAAATGTTAAAATTGCAAAACATTCCAAAATTGACCCAAGTCTTGGATACTGGCTGTGGATAATGTCGTCAATTTATGTTTAATGTTATCAGATGTTTTTATTTGGAGAAAAATTAATCGTTATTCTGTATCTATATTCATATTAGTATTACTTAAGATGCTAATGGCATTATTGATTAATGTTAATTTCTTTCACTTTTGCATGAAAAACTTGAAGCGTTAGCAATTCATATAAATTCATAAAGGTTGCTTCAGTACAGGTTTTTCTTTGATGCAATCCAACATTCTTGTTTCTTTTGTATGTAATTAATTTAATAATTTGCTTGTTTTTAAAAGCAATAGATTAAAAATTTACAATAATATTGATAAACTGTGGCTATTGGCGGCGGCAAACCATCTCCGTAACGGCGCGCCGCGGAGTCCAAAGATGCACCATGGGCTTTGATTTCTTTCCCTCTCTGCCTCGCAGAACTACGAGCGACTTCAAACCGAAGAAGAGATGCAGCATCCTCCATTCACCTTGACGGACGCTCCCTCTGGGGCCGTGTATTTGATCCCCCCCCCCCCTCCGCACCTCTCCCCCAACCCTGTCCAAGAGAGAGAAGACTTGTGTGGTGGGTAATCGCATCGCGGTACACCGCCTTACATAATATATGTAGGAGCCCACCTGCCTGGACGCCTGCGAGGCCCAGATAGGTTCTCCCTTAAGACGCGAGTTGATTCCTAATTTGAGTTCCTATTCCGCGGTGCCACCACCTAAGTCACCACTTCCTACAGACGTATTTCGTCTACATGCACATAGCAACCTGCATGTCACAACAAGTGTAAGTGGAAGGAGATGATCTTTCGCAAGAGAGTCATAAAGAAAACTGTTACAGAAGAGCAAATAATTAAGAATCAATTTGCTGCGATAGCTCAAATGTCGATGGGCATTGGTAACTTGACTAAGCACCAGGATCGTTGGATAAACGATCCGTCTCCTGCAGTCCATCGTAGACAATGGCGCGTGGTCTTTGAAACATATTGGCTATTTTACTGGTGATTCCAGAAGTTCCTTCGTGTTTACGGAATTATTTTTCAAATCAGATGCAAGTATTTCTGCAGGAAATTGGACACAAAGAAACATATTGCCACCGGCACATGCCCTTAACAACAGCGCGTCCAAATGTATAACTCCTTCGGCATCAAATTCTAGCTCTCTCTCTTCTAAGTTAGTGCTCAATTTAGTTTGGAAAATTAAAATGGGATTAATGTAAATATTAGTAAATAAATTCTCAAAATTTATGGGGGGGGGGGGGTAGAATGTCTGCAGACGTGCTCTTAGTTTATGGCTAGATAATAAAAGAGCTCTTCATGTACATGCTATAAACTAGGTTGTCTGACAACCTAGCTATCTGACCTTGTACTTCGATATGCTCTTCGCAGGGCATTGTTGCTGGTGTCATGAGCACAAAACGATAACGGTTATCCATCTCTATGCATGTTGGCTTCTGGAATACATCATGAGAAACAGCGCTGAGCATCCGAAGCCAATTTATTTTAATTTGGAATGAAAATAATTACGAACTAGCTATGATTTACAAATTTCCACGTCAAAGTGTAAAGTTGAAAATAACGGGGGAACTTCAGGCAATTCACTCTATTACGGATTACCTCATCAATCATAACTTTTTGAAACTCTCAAATCCATAGATAATAGAGACAAGTTTATTACAGACGAGCTGATAATGAGGCTTTGAAAACTTTTGGAGCGAATTAAAATTTTAAAGGCGGATTTACACATGAAAGTAGCTTCCACAGCAGCAGCCGCACGGGTTATATTGCGATACGGGTCGATTGATGTAGCAATTGGGTTAGATATCGACCACAATCGGTATTTCAGGGAAGATAGACAAGCTTATATTTGGCTTGTTAGAGGCAATTCCATTCCGCGATAATATCGCGTAACGTCCGATGAAATCTTAATGACTTGACTTATAACGTGGATTGCAAAATTAAAGAACTAGTTAATTAGCTGTAGGATGACTTATTTTGTACAAAATAAATATGTATGCTAACGCAGACATATTTTTATGCATAATACTTTGAAAAAAGATATGGATTTTCTTGTATTGAGTAATAAGAAATATAATAATTCTAAAACTTGATACACTATACACAGATTAATTTTGTCTAATTTCGTAAATAGACATTCAGAAATGCCACAAAAGCCTGTAGAACATGAGAAGATATGCTGAAAATGCATTGATGGTTGGAATTTGGAAATATGCGACATTGTGGTAATATTCATTACATAATTACGTAATGAATTAATGTCGGAAAAGCCGGGAGTAAAGAGTGGTGCAGAAATTATACCCTACGAGTGGCGGTGCACATCGAGGGACATTCAAATTTGCCAACTTTGTAGAGATGAATCTCAATTGCCAAAGCACCTTTACAGAGTATTAGGTGTCCCAAAACATACGTTGAAAACTTTATTCTGCCGTTTTCATACATATTTCTTCATCGTGGTAACATAACTATGGTAAACTTGGCATTGGCAGGATTTACTTCGATTAAGTTTATTACATGTGTATTACTGAATAATTAAAATGCTTAGTACTTTTCCACAATTTTTTAATTTCTATAAAACTTTGAAGAAAAGTAATGAGTATTTTTATTATTCATGAATACAAACAAAACTATGGTAATCAAATAAATCGATTGTGGCGATACTTTGTGGAAATTGAAGTGAGAATCCATTGTTACAAAAACATGGTACAAACTATTGTAATTTTAGCATTAACAGAAATAGATATAATTAGACATTCTTCCCGATGTTTTGCCTTTTAATGGTGCAACAGTTAAAACTATCGCTTATGTTTATAACATGAAAATAAAATTCGTATTTTTTTCGAAATGAAAGTGCAATGAATTCGGGAGAGGATGCATGAAACTTTTCTTTAGCTCAACCTAGAGGAAATCTACTGTCTGTCACTCTGGCGTTAGGTACAGCGATTCTGTTTACATCTCTGTATACCAGATAAACGGCTTAAGTGCTGACTAGCCGTGAAACATCCATTTACTTTACACAGAAGGAAGATTAGGCACTCCATCTCTCTCAGGTGAAAGGATGACATTCGCAAAGGCATAAACGATTAAGGAGCAGCTCGCAATTCAGCAGTTCAGAATTTGAAGCGAGAGTGGAATGAAGAGACAAAGAGAACGTAAAAGGAAACAATGAATATTAAAGAGGAAGGGAGTGACTGGTTCCTTCGTGAAAGACGTTGAATAAAATTGCATGCGCACATACGTTTATACGTTTTCATACTATTTCTTCTTTGCTCACTCCCACTTACATTCTCTCTCTCTCTCTATTTCTCTCTCCTTGTCAGTCAACGCAATCTCCCACTTTGTTGGAGATAAAGGGATCAAGGTGCCTTACGCCCAAGGCGAAGGAACTATTCCATATTCCCGACGCCATTTCGTGCGGCGAAACTCTCATCCCGCTCCAGTGAAGCCAGAAACGTCCGTGACAATGTGAGTTGAAGATGATTGAATGTAATCAAACGAGTTCAACAGTCTTCACTTATTTTTTAAGACGTGACGAGCAGGAGGCTTCATTTTCCAAAGATCTGGGGAAAAAGGGAATTATATGTTGTAGGCCACTAAATTATTATTAAAAATTAAGCTAATAAACTATGAAAGAGGGTAAGATAAGCGAGGGAATAGGGAGTAAAATGATGAAAATCTAAATTTGAAAAATAGTTGTAGCTCCCATTAGAACTGCGCTGGAACTGGAATGAAATGGGAGAAAAAAGCTGTTTAAAGAGGGAAATTGAAATAGGGTAGTGTAGAAATTTTAATTTCAATCGGTAGAATACCAAAGAAACTTTACTTCATTTTACTTTATTTTCAGATTATGACCCTTCGTCCAGATATTATTGATTTCAAGAGAAAATTGTATGAAGGAACTGGGGCATGACAAGCGCAGGACAGTAAAATACCTATAAATACTTTTTATGATAAATATTTCACATCTATAAATATTTTCAACATCATCAGCATTCATCAATCCGAAGATCGGTTTGCAACAGCTCTCCACTCTACTATCCTCTCTGCCATCCGCTTCATTTTTACATAATTATTAACTGTGACGTCGTATATTATTATTCCCGATGAATTCCTTTCTTGGACTTTATCTGTAACTCTTTCCATTCGTTTCTTCTTCTAATATTGTTTGCATAAGGCTGTCATATCGCAAAACTTGTCCAAGTTTTTCTCACCTTATTCGCAGAGTATCCATTAAATTTCTTTCTTTCCAAGTCTTCGTAGAACATCTTTGCTATAGATTCTCTCCGTCCATTTGATCTACAATATTCTTCTTTAGAGCTAGATTTCCATTTCTTCCTACCTATTTTGCTCTGCAACTGGCCATGTTTCACTGCTATATAAGAGTATGCTCCAAAAATATGTTTGAATGAGATACTTTCTTACCTCCGTGTTTGTGTTTAACAGTAGTCAACAGACTCCTTTTCTGAAATGTTTACCAATATTTTAATATTTAACATACCGCGAACAATGAATTCCACTAATAGGGCCTAATCTTTCACCAAATTTCATTAAACATCCCTTAATTAATGCAAAATATACATTTTTCACGCACAAAACCGTCGAGACAGTTCATTGAGAAGAAGACACAACAACATATTGTAAGCTTAACCTTGCTGTGGCAGGCAACTGCGTAAAAGAACGAAGTAACTGTTTTAGATTTAATACAGATCTAATCGAAGGAAGAACAATAGCTTCAATTGAGCAAATAGCTTGTAGCATATATGCATAAGGACCGAGGAGTTCCATTCTAACCATTCTAGTATTTCTTGACTCATCTATAAAATTTAGGATTTGGAGCTGAGTAACTTATCGCAAATCCAAAAGGCGAGGGAGTATGATAATCCACCTGCTTTGAAACATGCCTCAACGCCTTCCATAAAGTGAGGTTGAACCAACGTACGTAAATCAAATGAAGCCTGGAAACCTTAAAGTGATGGCCGAAACTCTTGGGCTTGGATATTTGAATATTCAAATATCTCAGCCATAAAATGGGCTGTTAGCGGTTATATGCTTCCAAATTTAATACGTTGGATAAGCCAAAACGGAATCCATTCAAGGTTACTGCCATATTTCGAAACTACATACTGCTCATCTTATGGCATCGAAGAACGATATAGGCGTATGGTGAGAAGATATTAGTTAGTTTCAGCCAGGATAATTATTAAAGGGAGGTAGTTTGAGTATCTAAAAGTCAAAGAGATTTTAATATTCCAATATACGCTTTGCAAAACTATGATAACATGAATGTGAAGCTGTTTCTGGGCGTTACTCCTTATAAAGTCCATTGGTGACGACAGTTTCATCAGCCATCCTGCTGGCATCTTCAGGTCTGAAGTACCGATGCGTACTTCTGGTCCATCTCATATAGCTGTAAAGTCGCGGCAATTGCTCTGATTAACGGGTTGGTTTCCCGCGTATTTTCTTTGAAGATTCTTTTCCAGATACTTGGTATGTTGCATCCGTCCTCCCGGTTGTAGTTCCTGGTGTTTTTAATGATCTCAATAGCTTCCCGTATCATTCTGGGGTATTAGCGGCTTTCCTTGCACAGAATCCTCCGATACTCGCTAACAGTTTCACATTTAAAGATACACCGCGGTAATCTTCCAATCAACTATGAAAGCATGTTTAGAGGAAAATATACCTACAATAAAATCAAACAAAAACTTGCGTTACCCCAGAGGAGCGTCGACTCCTTAAGACAGCAGACTTTGGGTATACTTAGGTCAAAATAACGTTTCACACCGCAGGCGAAGGATAATAAAAAAGCAAATGAAGGCAAGGAAGTAACTATACGGGCGGAAAGCAGAAACGATTAGGAGTATGGATAATGCACAGTAAATAAACTGTCCAAAAAAAATTACCACAAATTTCCATTAGATAAATGTTTTAGATTTAATGCAGATCTAATCGAAGGAAGATCGATAGCTGTAGATAAGCCATTCCATGTGAGTGAGCCCAAATGCGGAAAAATTAAAAAAAGTGTTTTTTGTTTTACAATTTTAAATTTCGACTTAGCCAGGTTAAATTGAGCTTAATTTATCAAATATACAGAGCCATTACCAAAATTTGAAAGAAAAATTGAATTTTACTCATAATGGAGAGCAGAAGGAGTAATTTGGTCACACCCAGAAATTTACCATGTCACTCCCGGAACCAATTAAAAAATTCATATATAGAAAAATAATGCTTTTGGATACTTCTCCATTAGTTTACACTAAAGAACAATTGCTCATATTTTACTGATATTATATCAATATTAAATGTTTAAGCTATTCACAGACATTACAGGTTAAAGAAGTCTATGTAATTGAGTGTCATTCGTGTGAGTAACACCCGGTACCACAGTTTGATTTCAATTACAACGGTGCTAGTTAATTTTTTAAATTTCAATTTACGTTGTAAATTACCTTCTTCTATGGCTAAATAAATACGTACTCCAGTATATTTTGATTGAAGTATTTGATGTGAAAATTTAAAATTAAATGCTCCTGAGTCACACCCGGAACCAATGGAATGGCTGAGATGAGCAATTAGCTTATAGCATATATGCATAAGGACGGAGGGTTTCCATGTTAACCTGCCTGCTTCGTGTACGTTACGCAGGAAATTTTGCCTTTTCTTAATCAACCCATTTTCACAGCAAAGGAAAAAGTATTGTTCTCCTGCTGTACAATTGCGATTTAAATAGAAACACACGTTCAGAGTCCCCGTAAAAAGGTTTCGAAGCCGTAAGCATTTGACAGCCTGCACAGAAAGAGTTTACACGCAAAATAAGCAAAATGAAATAGCAATTCACTCCAACACGCTTCATTAAAATCTGCTAGAGAGGGAACAAGGAGTGAAACACAGGTGATGGGGAGTCTAGGATTGGAGCCGCTAGAGACTCTTAAGGCTACACGATAGACTGAAATAAATTGAGAATTTCAGATCAGGTGAATTTTTAGGATGATAATGAGGATAACTTATTTTAGCGCTACATCCCTTGGAACTATGAATACCACAACAGAACCAGAAAGTAAGGAACTCCGTTAACATATTTCCCTTTAGTTCTTTACCTCTTATAATCTCTTTTTCCGGTTCTCTCCCTTTTACATGCCGGCTAATGTCTAAACACTCACTGCCGCATTTCTCTGTGGCTCACAGGGTTACATTTAAATTTATATCTAAATTAGATTTCATGCTTAAGTAATGGAATCTGATCATGGAACTTGAGAAATTTGTAAAACTTCTTGAAATAAATGTTGTCAGCTGTATGGTTAGTTTTTGCCAATAAATCTACATTATGTGCGATCTGTTTATTTAATCTTTATATTTATTTGAGATATCAAATATTGTATTTACCGAAGTTTTACTTCCGGTGTCATTGTGTTCATAAATGACTATCACCAGATGCGTAAACACTGACTTTCTGAAATCTTTGTTAACTAAAGGTGTGGCTTATCTAGAGCGAAATAGAAAATTCTCTTTCACATCCAGCGGAATAGAGATAAGAGAGCATGATTAAATGATGGCCGTTGTATTAGCCATTTTGTGCCAGAAGATGTCTCCTCACTCGAGTAACACCCCACGAGACGAAAACATTTGGAAAAACAATTGGAATCTTTAAATTCACCGCTGAAACGAAGAAGCAGAGAAAGAATAGCAGGAGAAAAGGATGGTTGGACCTCAGCCACGTCCACGTTGGGAGGAGTGCGGCAAAAATGTTAACTTTCGATTCCCACTCTCATCGCTCGAGGCCTTGGTCGATCGATATTCGGGCGCAGGTTAAAAGAAAAGAAGGTAGGGAATTGAAGTTGAGGAAAAACGTTGAGGTGGAGGGTTTTCTTTTATGTATGACGGTCAAAACCGATGGTCAAAATGTTAAATAACTTACGAAACTTGCGTAACTCTGCAGGTTTCCTGTCGGCATGTTCTTTACTTCAGACCTGAAGATACCCTGTCAGAACGCTAGTGAAAGTAACGTCTTTCAAGATGAACCAACGTCGGAGGTACCCGAAAGCCTTTCTTAGTACCATTCGGGTCATAATAGAGCAGTATCTTGGTCGCAAGTGATGCAATTGCAATAATTACGTCCACTGTTTAACGATAGATGCTTCTGTTTCCCTTACCATTCTTCAATGGCACTGCAAAGAGCCATTGAAGAGCCTCATTGATCAACACTTAGTTATTATTTTCTCTTAGAATTTTTTCGTTATGGAACTCTATTATCAAATAAAAAAAGAAAAATATGCATAGCATACCACACATTGGAATTGAATTTCATGCAATTGTATACATCGCAGTGACGATTACATTGGAATAACTTGGACATGGGGTGGTAAAAATCAGTCATATAGCAGACGCTGTGGTATAATTCAATGATATAATTTAGTAAATTACCAATTTTTAAATGTCAAAGTCATCAACTGATTCCATGTCGTGTCGAATTGAAAGCTCTTTTATCCAGTAACAAAAATCAATCCAAAAGCAGTAACGATGGTCTGAAAATGGAATATGCTTGCTAACGAGAGAAAAATATTACAGATACACTCGTTCCACCAACGGGAAAATAAGAATGAATTAAAAACGCGTCCTTAAGTTTTTGTTAGAATTTGCACAAATCCAAATGATTTCTTTCGGCCAACTTTCAGTCATATATAATCGAACGCTTTAGTTTTTGATTGAGTAATATCTAAAAATATACGATCAATAAACGTTGTTCTCACAGGCATACAATTGCGTAAATGAAACGGATTTCAAAACGTAAACTTAAGAAAGAGATTTCAGCAGCTGTAAAGGACTGAAGAATCTACTAAAAAAGTAAAAAGGAAAGTAATTTCGTGAAAATTCACCCGGAACTGGAAAGCCCAAAAGTATGCAGCCTAGACATTTACCATCACTCGACTTTAACTTGTAACTTTCATATAGTGAAAGTAGTCAGGGACATTTTACTC
Organism: Pyrrhosoma nymphula; assembly: GCA_963573305.1. Taxonomy (NCBI): domain Eukaryota; kingdom Metazoa; phylum Arthropoda; class Insecta; order Odonata; family Coenagrionidae; genus Pyrrhosoma; species Pyrrhosoma nymphula. Next base: position 136,401,904 of record OY754330.1, read on the forward strand.
CAATTCATCTTTGTGTAGTACATGTAAGTCAAAGGAGATTACGACATTTTGCTTGAAAGAACACTGCTCCCTTGGTGAAGTCGTGAGACACAAGCCTTGGTGAAATCATGGGAAAACGCCCCTTTAATCAACCCCATGTAAACGAAAAAAAATGTCGGACAACAAGTAAGCCACAAAAAAAGGAAAAGTTACAGAAAGAAGAAAGTTGGACGTCGGCGGTGTCAATGACGTGCCAGGACCATGCGGGCAGAGGAAGGGAAGGGTGGGTGGGGAGGAAGCTAAAAGAAGACTGGAGGTTTTTTGTTGCCGGGGAGATGAGTAGAGGATTGGGGAGGGGGGCAGGCAGGGCCAGGGGGGAAACGTGGGGTGAGAAGAATGAGGAAGATGAGAAAGGAATGGGGAGAAAGACAGAGAGAAAGGAGGGAAATGCCAACCTCGTGCTCCTCTCCTCTCTATCCCGGACGAACATCGCCAGCCACTCTGCCCAACGAAAAAACATTGAAGGGAGAGACAAGCGCTGGATCACGCAAGCAAGCACAGACATGCCCGATGATGATAGCGTATTCGCTCGGCCCACGACAAGTGACCAGGCACACGTGAAAAACGCTCAAACTGGAGAGAAATATATCCATCCCCAGGCTCACCCATACCCATCCTCCTGCACACACCTTTCTCCGCAAGTGCATGATTGACAATGACAAACCCTTAGCAATAGTACGAAAAGTGTTAAAAAAACGTAAACTAAATTATGCACAGATCATGGCAAAAGTGCAGACACAATATGTACGTACAGGGAGGAAACCGTTGCGAAGGGTGAGATTTCAGTTACTGCAATATCGATGCGGAAGCAGACCAGAGGGTAGATTTCACGGTGATATTCAAGGAAAAGGCCGTTTATGCAATGCAAGTTAACGTAAATATTTTCTCCTTGCGTTATATTTATGCTTTGCAATATTCTGTGTATAGTTAATTTGGATTGTGTAAGTATTTTTTGCGATTTTGTTCAGGATTCCTTTCAGGTTTCTGCGGCCATCGCCAAGGGTTTCATCTCCACGTTACTCCTATCGCAAATGGTGCGAATGATATAGGCTGAGTGTCATTAATACTGAACATCTACAGTTACTGAAAGTGATTTTTCTTCTTAAAAAAAGTGGTCTTCTCAAAATAATCGCCATTGTATCACACCGCTACGTACTAGTTGCCGTATTATAGCAATTATTCTAGAATATACTTAGTAAATGCATAAAAATATTCTTATACTCACATGAGTAAGCTCACGTTGACCTTTATAAGTACAAATACGTTAGTAAAACTATACTTACAATTAGTTGAGTAAAATCATATAAATCATATACCTACTAATACCAATAATTGGAATAAATAAACGTAGGTATACTGACTGGGATTAATATTTACGGATTATTTGGATACATATATTTAATCAGAATGTAGTTCAAGGTGAAAATAAACACTAGCAGTTGACGCGTTTCATATCATAGTCTTACAATTTATGGAAGTATTACTTCCAGCGTCAAATTAATGCAATTTTATTTGTTAAGAAAAAGGTAAAAAAACTCAGATTCAGAATCATCATAAGAATCTTAGCGTACTCAGAGACGATCTTTGGGAGGGCCGGAAATGCCTGGAAAAGTGGCATGATGATAGTCAATTATTGAAATTGAAGAAGGTTTTAAAAAGGCGAAAAAAGAGTGTGAAGTGTATTACCGTATTTCTCCGAATATAAGCCGCACCCCGTTTTTGGAGTCTCAAACAGAGGAAAAAGTTAATACGCGAATTTAAGCCGCAACCTTTTTAGTGCATCCCGTACTCCCTACAGTATTAGGCATTATAATTTTATATCTGTTTTTACATTACCTATGTAACTGTGCCACAATGTTACCTATACTATCTTTTAATATATGAATACATTGTGCACCAATTTGACCTTTTGCAGCGTTATTTCTTACTTTCCCCGTGGCTTAGGTGAGTATAGCTGGCGTCCGCATGAATATGAATGGCTGGTTTGCTCAAATCGGTCATTTTAACGATTTTTAAAGAAAATTATCGAATTTAAGCCGCACCTCGGATATAAGCCGCACCCCGATTTTGAGGCCCCAAAATCGGGAAAAAAGTGCGGCTTACATTCGGAGAAATACGGTAAATGGAAAGCTCAAAAGAGCGGGGGAGGTACAGGGGGCACCGTCCGGTCTGGAAGACTAAGGGAAAGTAAGGAAAGCGGTAGCCGTTGGAATTTCACTCAGCCATTCACTTAAGAGGATTAAATTCGGGGAGTCCCCAAAATGTCCAACTGGGGCTAAAGTTGACGACCAGAGACACCCCGGGGAAAAACTACGAGAGACAGAAATAAGCGTTTTAAGCAGATCGAGCAGGGCAGAAAGGAAAAACGTACGCGACCAGAAAGGCGAGCTTTCTCCAGCCCACTTTGACTCGTCCTCGGTGTTGACCACTCTCCACTCGACAGAAAATGAAAAAATTCCTGTATCTCTTGTGCTTATATCCTGAGAGTGTGGTAGGTCGAAGGATGTTGATGTGTCCAGGAGGTGGGACAGGGATCGTGATTGAGGGAGGTTCGGGTGTACAGTGACCAAACAAGAGGGGACGAAACTCTTCTTTGGCCTATTCCATTCGAATGCCCGTAGATTTTATTTTATATGTTGTTTTGCAAGAGGGGAAATACGTGTATCATTACGGATATTTTGATGACAAAGGACAATCCACAGAATACCACAAATGGAGATATAGTGGTGATGATCCATTTTCTGCTTTAGCGCAACGCTACAACCACGTAAAAAGAAAAAAGGGTCTTGTGCCTTGAAATTCATTTAAATTGTGATAAACTGCAAAATGAAGAGTTATAGAAATAGAAGAAAATAGACATTTTCATGGTAGTATAAAACTGGAATGATTTACATTTTTTAAAATTTTCAAGTCTAACTTTCAGGGCTAACGAGCCTTTTGTGAAGTTTTTAAGCAAGCAATCCAAATATGATCCATTATTTATAATTTCAAGAGTCTCAACTTCGTTGACTAGCATGGATCGTCAAATAATCACACTAAAATTAGATAACAAAGCTCCAATTAAAGAGCGTATAATATATCATTGTTTTGACTAATCCATATTTCCCTTCTTTTTTTCATTGAACATTAACACAACCACAAGTGAGAATTTCTATGAGTTGATGATTCACTAAAAGAATTTATTGTTTAAAATACTGGAATTAAAAGTGAAAAAGGCATTGATCTCATCTCTTCCTTACAAAATCCCTTTGCACAAAATTTGCAGTACATCAAGTGACCTGATTGAAGAATTATTTACCACACTTAAGTTTCTTCAGCTATTCGAAGATAGTCGATAACTAAAATTTGTGGTTGAGACATTTAGTAATGCTCCTTTGCTCCTTGCTGAATACGTTACGCTGTAACCTGGTAGAAGAATGATTTACGCAGAGTATTATTGAACGCAGCATCTACTCTTTGAGAGAGCTCACTATTGCGTTCGAGATGGGAGATAAACGTCAAGCGAAACGATGGGCGCTCTTTACGACCGTCAGCAACATTAAAGGTCTAAACAGACGTAGAGAACTGCGGGCAGATAGAGGGAGAAGCAGCCCTGAACTCCTCTTAGGAGTTAAGTGGGAGTTATTCAAGAGACGGAGAGGAAAGAAGATCTAGCGCGGGGAGAGAAAACTTGGAGGATGAGAGGGTAATAGGATGGGGAGGGAAGGAGGGATGGCTGGAGGTTGTTGAGAGACATTTGCGCCCAGCCGGTGCGAATTAGGGCCACAGAATATCCAGCTCTCCTTTCAACCCTCCCCCACCTACGAACCAACCCCCTTCACCCCTCCCCCTCAAATACTGTGGTCTCTCCTCTGTTTGCCTTGTTAACTCAACTTGTCCATTAAACCCCGTTTCGCGGGGAGGTCGACGGAGGCGCCTCCCCCGATTTACTGTCGGCAAACGGGTGAACCAACGACAATAAACAGCGACAACAGAGCAGCGGGCGGCGCTCGCGGTGATCGTTTACATCGGGCGAAATCGCGCGCACCCCGCCCCAAACCCACTGCGTCTCTTGCACACATGATGCGCCAGATTGCATCGCCGCCGCCGCCCGCCCGGCCGGGTTGGAAAAACCTCCACTTCGCCCGCGACACGTCAGCGGCTGCAGCAAGCGTGGAGGCCGACGAAGATAAGTAGGATGATCCGTAGACGGAAAATGCAAATGCGGATCACGCCCAAGTGGAGGAGGAGGGGGGATTATCACCATGGATGGGATGTGAAGGGAATGAATCACCACAGTTCCAATTGTGACAACATTGACCTATCCACAGCGCCAAAAACCTGTGACATATTCTCGGGTGTAAATTTAGACGCAAGTTATACATACTCCGAGACCGCCTGCTCTAAGACAGACATGAAATTTGTACAGCTCCGGTTCGTGAAACAAGCGACAAATGAGTTCAGCAAGGAACATTAGAAACACACAGCCCCACACAAGAAAAAACACCCCATCCTCCCAATCAATAAGGTAGCTTTTCGGATCCGATAAAAAAATACATTCATTTTCTAACAGATTTATTTTCGGAAATTCAGGTGGAAACAATGTAAAATTTGACATTAGGAAGTTGCACAATAAAACTGTTCGGAAATTACTTTCATTTGTGACAAATATATCTGTCTTATGTTTTACTCTATAAACGATCTTTACGAAATTTGCATATATTCAACAAGAATTGACTGGTATTTTTGGAAAAAATGTCTGTCCCCAAATCTTAACTTTAAGGATTAACCACCTCTCGTTTGACCTAGAGGTACTCGTGAGGTCTTGGTGACTCACTGTTACAGAGATTTGCCGATAATGATGTATTTTTTTTGTTTCGCATATGTGAGGAGAGGAAAAGGTTACAAGGTGGAGAGGGTAATGATGGAGAAAGGGTGGTTCACGCAAAGCAAGACGAACGATGAAGTGCTTAGTACTTATGGTGGGTTAGAAGAGGAAACTTCAGGAGGACAAAAGAAAAAGACAGAGTAGGCGGTTGGAACAGGCCATTAGGGGTGAAGTGAAGATGAATGTTCGATTGGTGGGGAAGGGAAAGAAAAATAATAGTTTTTATTGACGGGATGAAGAGAGGAATGACGCAGGCTGAGATGAAGAAAGAAATCGTGTAAGAAGACAGGGGCCTGCACCTTTGAAAGTCTGTAGGATATTTATTCTTATCCATTTAAACCTACCTGGACCGGTAGACCAAATTATTAACTACATATGTACCAGCATGGTACCTCGTAAGGAACCAAAAAGGGGTGTGGTAAGCGAACATCAGCCATTTTTTAAGTTTTTAAATGAAAAATGTAATATTATTTCATTGAAGTAAATGAATTACATGATGTGGCTTTGTTGTGATCTAATAAAAGAACGGTAAATGACATAGATATTCTAGGGAGTAACAAGGGACCTGAATTTTCATCTATCGCCGACGAGGTTACTAGGTTCCCACTTTGCTTAAATTCTACCGCTCAGATAAAAGGGTAAACATAAATTAAGACTGATAGAATTAAAAAATACCCCTGCCTGGCGAAATATGAGACCAAAACATAATTATGGACAAGTAACAAAATATTTAAATGCACTTAAGAATTACACTGAAATAACAATTCATAAAAACAACTGTTTCAATAGGTTTTTCCAATTAACATGTTCACATTTGTTAGCCAAGCTCGTGGCTTCATATCATTTTCCAGGATTCGAAAGCGGATTTAAACATGAAAAGAGGCCAGATAAAGGATACCAATCGCCACCAAACCCAAAACCTCCAGTACATATTTGAATTAATAAAAACATACCCAAAAGATTTAGAAAAGTAGAGTGAAAGTTAAGGAAGTTTTTCTGGCTCAATTTACAAAAATTTACCAATCACACACAGTTACAGATATTTTCCTGTTGACCTTTACTGACCTTTATGTAGATTACTAAAATCAAATTTTTAAATTTAAAACAAACATACATGATGAATGCACGCCAACCAATATTTAGTAAAGATATATGGAACTGTTCTGCGTTATATTGGCCAAAATTAACAGAAAATTTACTGGTGTTTCAACTTTAAAAAGAGACAATGTTCACCTGAACCTGAAGTGCATGGAGGAGTATCGTCGTCTACGAATGGAGGATTTTGGGTTCTAAGTGATGGCTTAATCCATGCCAAGATTTCCTGAGTACCAACGACAATCCTAGAAACCGCAGGTGGCAAAGTGAAAGGCACTGCCACATCCCACCTAGGTCTTAATGCGAGAAGGCTCAAAGGCTAGGGCCCCAGTACTACACGAGCTCTAACCACTCCGTGAAACAAAATTTCATCTTGTAGATTGAGAACTAGATGCGACTAAAATATAATTGCAATTATAAATTTTACCTTCTCCACAGTCATATCCATCGAGAGTTTTCGTCCTTCAAAGGAACAAGAATCTCCTGATGGATTCATCACATTGCATAAAGACTCTCAATTTGCGTATTAGATACAAAGACAGTATCTCTCGCGAAATATACTTAAAGGCGTTAATGGTGTTACAAAAATGGAGAATTAACGAAATATTATTCATAAATATTTTCAATACCATCAATAACCTAATAGCTAGTCATGGCGGAATAACACCGAGTATCATTTTAATTTAACAGCACAACGGCGGATTAAAAATCCGAAAAAAATATTTTTTGTGTGGAAAAAAATGACATTCATAGTTTGGTTAATATAGGAGCTTTCTATCCGTTACTGTGCAATTCTCACTTTGCTACACAACGGAGTGTGTTGCTTTTCATTCGTTTCAGAACCTTAGGTGGCAGAACATTCCTGGCACCACAAAGTAGCTTAAGCAAGATATCAGTTCTCATATAATTCTATGCATTTGCCATATTTATGAAGTAATAGATCTTTCCATTGATACTAAAATATTAGCTACTCACTAAGTACATATATGCTTTTCGAGATATTTGTAAAAATACGTCATTTTCCATCGGAAATGGTAACTGTGCACTCTAGAGGGACTTATTTACAAAATGAGCCATTTCGTGTGTATAACTCGCATCAGAAAATTAAAAGTGTGCAGTTTTATCAACCATTTTAAAAATAAATCAACTTCCGCAGTAATTTTTACAGAATCATTAAAAAATCTTCTTCTTCGAACGACTAAACTCATTTTATTCTCGCCTTGCTCAGCGCATGATAAACAGTTTAGTTGTTGCTTATTCCTTTGGTTAATCACTGAGAACCTCAGAAATTTAAATAAAGATTTTGCTTCCTTATTTGTAATTTATTTATTGATTTCTATTTATAGTTGTTCAAAATGTAAAATAAAATTCGATTATAGTCGCGATGGTGGGTGGCGTAACATGGTGGAACTCCTTCATGATGCACAAAGGGTAAGAAAAAGACTTTGCTGTTCCACAAAATAAAATATATTTGCGACCGGTTTCGATACGGCGTATCATCATCTGGTCGATACGGCGTATCATCATCATCGCCAGATGATGATACGCCGTATCGAAACCGGTCGCAAATATATTTTATTTTGTGGAACAGCAAAGTCTTTTTCTTACCCTTTGTGCATCGATTATAGTCTTTATTGTGAGCAGAGAAAAATATCGCTCAAACAACAATAACTCAGATTGAGCATTTTTAATATACGCTTGGCCAATTTTTACGTGGATGATTGCATCCGCAATGGTTATTTATGCAATAGTTTTAATTTAAAATTCAAGCATAAGGGTATGTCGACATTGTTTTTAAATAAAATAGCTTCCATAAAATTAACATTTAAAGTTTATAATTTGGACAAAACCGTTTGATATTTCCAATAATTCGGGCGGGATTCATGATTATCTGCAGAGTTTCACCTATCGGCAGGTTACCGAACGCTTTGCATGCAAATGTCGTTCAAGTCATTGCCGTCTGTATGCACTGAATTATTTTCCGATCCACGCAAACTTCAACACCCTAGTCGGGAATTTATTGCCCAAATGTTGGTCATAAAACGTTCAGTAAATACTATTAGAACGTTCAAGGATTATTCAAGAACCACATTTAATGAACGTTCAAATGGCACTCATGGATAGTGCAAAGAATATTCAATGGTTCGCGAATTCCCTCGTGGTATGAAGACATGATAGTTTCAAAAATAGCCTTCGTTAAATTCCACACCGCACGTGCGGGATATAACAAAGTTTATTTTTGAAACTATCACTTCACAGATTGTTTAAAAAAAGTTCAACGTAGATGAATCTATAAACGCAAATATTTCCTTTATCGCCGAGGGCTACTAACATAGAACCACAACGTCTACTTATACCATAGCATCGTAAAATATCCTCCTACCTATAGGAATAATGCTCCAGTTTTCACATGTCTACCTATGATATGTCTGAACATACCTATTTGCCACAGATTAGAATTAAGGAACTCGAAGTAAGTGGTGTACATTTCTACTTACATTACCAGCAGCATAAATGAAATACATGGTCTTTTTTAAAAGATTGATATATTTGAAGTCACCATAATTTTAAAGAATATAATTTTGTCCCTATTACATATTCTTCAGGCTTTTGGACTTTTCTGGTCTAGGCTGAAAAGAATTGATTGCTGAAGAAATAATATAAAAGTGCGCTGACCGTGTGTTTTAACGCAGCCAGAAAATTTACCGACTGGGACTTGAAGAGCATCTAAATAAGTGGAGGTAAGATTACTTCTAAGATATCTTTTAACGTCAACCATTCACAAGTAGACCCTGGAGATATTAAAGGCGAAGTAACAAGAATATTTTGCATTATGAAACATTTACTAATGCCAATATCCTTTCTGGTATGGTTGAACTTTAAACGAATCATAAAGCTGCATAAAATACTATTTTGCCTATTTCTATCTTGTCTATATGTTTTGCGTGATGAAGCAGATGTTTTGTGGATGCAACTTAAAGGTTGGTCTTTTGGCGGGGAATTAAATGAAATGCTAAGAACTGGGATTGCCAATTCCGATTTATGATGGAAATGTTCTTTCACGGAATCTCAAGTACAGCAACCAATTTGATTCGAGGCAGGCCCGTTTCTTCCCATCGGCGTTGTGACTGCCTTTGCTTGCTGCCGCATAAACTGGAATGTAAACTGAGCTACTTGATTAAAACAGTCAGGCACAATCTTTGGTTCGTCTGTGGTGGAGAGAATGTGCACTAGATTTCTCCCTGATCAAAGCATAGTCTTCGTACATAATTACTTCAACTCATTGAAACTCCTGGAATCCTGATTCAATAAAGTTCTCAAATGTATTGAAACCATTAGTTCAGAACGCATTGATAAAGCTCCATTACGGGATTTGAAGAAAGCGACTGGGGGGTCTTTTCATGCAATACAAAATGAGGAAAATCAACGGACGTTAATCAGATGGTGCGACAATAATCCAGTCACTGTGAAGACAAATGTAATGCAGGAGGAAGTTCTAGGAGAAGGACGGTGCCGTCGGTAAGACATAAACGAAAAACAATCAAATCAGTGGCTAAGACTACCTTTATTCAGGAGTACAATACACATATGGCAGGAGTAGACCTTTTTGATAAGCAGAGAGCAGCACATCGAATAATAATAAGAAGCAAAAATGGTACTAGGCTCTCATTAGATTCTGCCTGAATGCTACCATCGTGAATGGATGGCTTCTCTACTGTATAGTGGGGAAAGTAATTAAAATATTCAAAATTTATGAGGCACATCATGCTGGCGCTACTTACGTATTTTTTCAACTTGGGTAAATTTTATGAATTTTTGTGCATCTGATAATTTCAAATGTTTTACAACAAATAATGGGTCAAACACTATGTCACACTGATGATGGTTACTGATACCGAATATTATTATAAATATGCGATATTTGAGGGTAATCTGACTTTCTAAGACAAAAAAGTACATCTGGTGTGAATACGAATTGTTTTCCCCTTAGTGCCCAACGTATGATTTATCATACGGTCGAAATAAATTTCAAAATATTTTCTAAAGGGGAAAAAAATTATTCCATGCAAACATGGGTAAGAAAGGCACCTTCAAATTTTGACGCAAAATTTGAGGGTGACTTTTGAAATTTGAACGCAAAAATCAGGAATTATTTTTTTGGGCAGTAATGGGTTAATATGCCTGTCTACATATGTCTCTAACTTCATTCATTTTTTCACACCGCACGATAAAACGCATTCACAACAGATGGTGTTTTTTGCGATCATTTAAAAGTTACTACGGTGAGTAATTGATTAATTTTTATAAATAGTTGAGAAAATATACAAACGTTACACCGTTCGTATTCGACGAAATCAAGGCGTTAGAAATTCCTAATTTGTTCAATATTCTCCATCTAGAGTGAACAGCCGTAATTTATCCCATGTAAAACAGCTTATTTTTTAAAAATAATTGCTCGGATTGTAGATCAGCAAGAGGTAAATATTTTGATATTATTAGGAAGATGATTGATTTTTAAATAATGTGAATGTCATCAAATTCTAGGAGAATTGTTACCTTTCTCTAACTACCTTAAATGATTATATTTCATGGAAGACAAAAAAAGGATTATTTACCAAGTATTTATAGTATAAGCAACAGGCTGAGAGAAATTTTGCCAAAGTTCACCTTTAAAGTTTGAAATCCTTCAAGAAATGAAAACGCTTGCTGATTGGTTGACGGGTATGTGTTCTCATGGTTCGTGACGTGATGGCATGGCTGTCGGTTGACTAAATGGCAGGGACGTATGAATTATAATTAACTGTGTTAGCAGTATCGACATGTTACTTTATTTAACAGCCCATATATTTTGCATACCGTCAATGAGAGGTTAACAATTTCCCCCTCCATCCTTTCCCATCCCTTCCCCTTCGCTCCCTGTTATCTTACCCCCCCTTTTCCCCTCCCCTCGTCTCATCTCAAGTCGTCGCACCCTCTCCTTCATGCGACCCCCATCATCAGGTTATTTCCCCGAATCCTTAGCCTCTTCCCCACCGTATCACTCCTTCCACGAGGCATTCTTACCCCCACTCGCGAACCGCTCTCCTTGCTTGGCCCACTTCCCACACGAGGACCCTCAACCCCCCACACCCTCCTTCAACCCCTCCTCCCCCTCCTCCTCCCTCGTCTTTCCAATCCACTCTTCTCGCTGCCTCATACACTCGACGTAGAGGACGGCGCGACGCCGTCCAATGCTTGGTTACTTTTTTCTTTTTTACTCTATCCCTTCTTCTTGCTACTCTCATTGAAACAATGAAAGTAGCAAGAAGAAGTTCTTCATAGTTCTCTCGTCACTCCTCCTCGGTCTTCGGTAAATATTCCAGGACGAGGAATCTGATTGGGTCAGTATTGTGCTTGCGTGCCCACTCAACTTACACTTGAAGGCTACCGCGTTGAGTAGGCCTAAAATGGAAGTTGGCTTCATCTACACCTACGTAGTACTCAACTTTTCCACACAAAGGCGTGTGGTAGGAGATGTTAAGTCACCTGCCACGAAAAAAGGGAATCAGGAAATGAAACTGGAGGGGTGTGAGTTTAAATGTGAATGTGAATCGTGAACTAAAGTCATGTGTTTTGGGCTTTAACTCCGGTTTTGTTGTAGTCACTAATGGTACATGGAAAGAAGGAGTTTTGTAGGCATCAGTTCCACATTGTATATCTCTTATTTCTTCATCAATGTCTGTCGTAGAGATGTACTTCACGGGTAAATAATATCTACAACCTTGCAACCCACATGAACTGAATTTTCTAGTAATATTGTTTCCCGAGCCCCTAGCTGCTCTCAACCTCATCCTTCCGTCAGATGTATCACACTCTTTGTCAATTCATAGCAGTTATTAACGAGGTGTAGAGCTTTCATATGTTTTTTATTTTTCCTATTACGTCTTTCTGATCTGATTCCAAAATCTTGGCAACTTTCTTGAGAAGTGACCAATTCAGGAAAAAGTACCATCAATTTTTCAACTTTTTATCGGAGATTTTCTTACTATGTATGTCCCTGATAACTCAAGTCTCTTCCATGCAGCCCCGAAAACGATTTGTATGCGTGTTCTTAACGATACGTCTGAACTCGATGGTTTCAGGCTTAACTTTGTGAAAATCCATTCTAAAGAATTCAAAAAGATATGGTACTTTTTTCACTGATTTTTATTTCAAGTCGACCGGTTTCGTCGCATAGGCGACATCATCAGGTACATGAATATGGCAAGTGGCAGAATATATACAATTTTTAAGAGGGGGGGGAAAAGGAGGGAGAGGCAGTGGTAAGAGGTGGAGGTTGGTGTGTGAGGGAACGTGGATGACTCGATGGGAGGGGGGAGGGGTGGTGGTGGTGGATGGAAAACTTTTATGGAAAACCTTGATTTAATCCTTTATTAAGTAAGTTTATTTCTTCATGAGTGAATTGGTAAAATGAGAGGTTTAGCGTTTGATTGAGCTCGTTGTTTTTGTGATTTTGTATCGGCATATATTTGTTCATCCATCTAATTTTTCGGTCTGTATTTCTTGTTTTTTTTCTTTAATCTTGTTTCATTCTGAGCGTCTATATTCCGCAATATTTCGTTGAGTTTTAAAAAATCAAGAATCATCCAAGTTTTTCGTGATTAATTGTAGATGGCACGTAATTTTCATGCGTCATTATTAGGGATCTGCCCAATCTATCAAAATAATTGGCAAAAACAACAAAGTACTTTTAAGTACTACTAATTAGTTTTAGTAATTACTATATTGGTAAAATACCCAATAGCTAAGTGGACGCTTGGTCAGGTACGCTGTTCACAGCGGGGGTTGGGGCGTCAGGTATTGAGAGTCACGGGAATATCCAAGAGGGGGGAATGGCTCACAAAAATGTTTTCGTTAGCAATTTTTCCTGCCTTTAATTGCTTCCTAATCTTCAGTTCCTCCAAACAGTCCATTCTTCTTCCCTTTTTCTCTAGGTGAAGAATCTCCGGGACAAAGTCGCTCTTGTGGTCACTTTCCCATACATGCTTAGTAAAATGGGATCTGTTTAACTCACCGTTTCGTAGATGTCTTCTGTGTTTGTCTGCTCTCACTCTGAACGACCGCCCAGTCTGGCCAACGTAACATATTTCACAGTCACCACATTTGAGCTTATAAATACCACTTCTATCATTAATGTCAATATTGTCCTTGGTTTTGTTTAACACAGCCCTCAAGTTACACTTGTTGTAATATGCGATTTTGAATTCAGTCTTTGGAAAAATGTTCGTAAGTTACTACGGACAGATTACACAAGTTTACCTTAAACCAAGTTTAAATCATAAGATAATAAGCTAAAGAATAACTTTAATAAAGTATTCATTGAAAGTACATCTATAACTATCAAGAAGAACAGTAGTGATATCCTCAACAAAGATACCTCACGTTCTAATTTCCACCCTCGGGAGTCACTTCCGCGTTTGAAGCAGCCTCTTAAATGCGACGCCTCATTGAAGCTGCTTTGTTTTTTTTGGCCACTCTTTCCTCCACCATTCGCGCAACTCTCGTATTGACCCTTGCATTTCATCGTATTTCCTGAGGTTGAGAAAGTGTTTTCGAGTGGTCTCCGATCTTTAAAGAAGTCGGGGGTTGAAAGAAATAATGGGAAGATGGGTGGCTGCCCGTGGCATCAAAGCCGGGGTCAGAGTGACTTGAGAATCGCGGGGGAGCGTAGGTGGGTGGCAGTGTTTTGAAGGAGGAGGGGAAGAGGGAAGAATGAAGGAGATGAGTGGAATGGCATGGGAAGGTAATAATGGATGGGGCGAAGGAGGGGGGAAATTGGTTATCGCCTTTATTAAGACGGGAAGAGAGGGGAAGATTACAAAGTTTGCCCTCTCCCCTCCGTTCCACCCCGGATGGAGGCAACAGTGGATTGAGGGAGGTGTATAAAAGGATGGCGCGAGGGTGGGGGGGAATGGGGTGAGAGAGCGAGGAAGCCATAAGCCTGACATAAATTTTGCAAAACGAGATCTCTCTGGGAGAAAGCGGCGGGTCCTATTTTATAACTGGGAGAAGGGATTAACCCCCCCCCCCCACTCCAAGGTGGTGGGATTCGGAAAAAAACTAGCAGATTAACGTAAAGGTGTATCATCAAAATTCAGAAGAGTAGGACCTTGATTATGAACTCTCAGCCTGCGTTAGCTTCATTTCCAAATCCCGAATAGTTCCGGCATCCCGTTGCGTCAGAGTTTAATCCACTTCCGATGGAGAATAAATGGATTCTCCTGAGACGGAACCATTGCACGTCTATATTTTAGAAAACTTACGTAATTGTTGAACAAGTCATGATTTCGGAGCCAGAAAATGATAGGCTTGGAAATGTTTTTCAACGTGGAAAGTAATTAGTTTGTAATGTGGAAATGTAATTTAAAAATTGGATTAGAAATTCACCCCTGCTGCCCGCAGAAAGCTGCCAGACTGGTGTATTTCGTGGGGAAGAACTCGGAAAATACATTTGAAATAGCTTTATTATTTATAACTTTGCTTTTTAATGACATTAAAAACTTTCGAATACCATTGCAATGTTTCGAGGTCTTAGTTGAAACACCATACTACGAGTTTCCTAATTTTTAGCTTGACTAATTTGCTTGACCAAACATTTGTTAAAATGCAACAGAAGTTCCAAACCTGATTTATGACAGGGAACATTGATATTGATATGACATGAGGTAATATTTTATTTTTAAGCCTTTATCATTTAAGTAAGTGTAGGAAGAAAAAAGTAACAACGCAAAGGGAAATCATGTAGGAATAAATATTTGAATCAGTACAGTAGAAACATACCATCGTAGAACTGGTAGAATACTCATGGTAATGATGCTATCATTAACGAGAAACGAAACGATTAACGTGGGACATCAGGAGCAACTCCCTTTGCAAGTATTAAAAAAAAAATATTTCTAAACAAATTGTCAAAATTACCACTAATTTCCCGGAAATGCGATTTGAATTTAAGACGTACCAAGAGAGGCCTTTTGCACTCGGGGGTCGAGTGTGGCTCGACACGTTATCATTGGTCAGCATCGGGTTAGTAGTTAATTACTAATGTGAAAAATCTAAATAAATAACTGAATACTAAAGAAGAATTGGTTTTTCATTCTAATACCGCCTTTTCTGATATCTGGAGCAGTAAAAAATTAAATCCTTAGTAGACTAAGAGAATCGAGGGAAAAACACCCGAGTATACATTCATAAGGAGCTGAAAAAAATGTATAATAGCAAATAAGTTACACTTGGGCATGCATAGTATGTTCCAGGCGACTTTTAACAATTTAGATTTCCTCGGGGAAGTGAAACTAAGCATACTCGGAACTGCAGACTCTTTCAGGAAACTCCTTCCAGATATAACTAGCCTGTAATCACAGGTTAGGAAATGTCTGGAACAAACTCGCATGTTTGGGGAAATCTTTGACTTTTTCTCGTCCCGGCGAATTGAAATCGCCCACTGCTAAAATAAATTCATTTCCTTCGGTGTCTTGTGGAATCATACTCCCGGACTTTTGCAAAAACTATTGCACAATACAACATTGATCCATTTTAACGATATTGAAGACTGATTTACTCAAATTCCGAAGAACAACCCACAACGCCACTGCAATCCTGGCGTGGTCTATCCCACAACCCATTCGATTTGTTTTGTCACGAGATCTTGTGACGTCGTGATTCTACCCGTCCATTCGAGCACAAATAGCAAAGTTTGGTCAACATTTTAGAAGGCAGCGGCAAATAGAGTTTAATTATTATAAAATATATACATAAATTAGAAAAGTATTCAAAGAGAAATATATTTTCAATAATGATAAAAGGTAAAAAACTGAAATAAAAATGAGTTTTATATTGCGCTAAGTAGAATTTACTTCGGTCAATCAAATTAATTTTGGGGAAATGAATCTCATATCAGGAAAAAATGAAAAAAATCATGTTGCTTATTCATCAGTCGCAGTTTAGTGTGACTATGCTTGATTTTTTAGGTTAGTTTATTTGAATGTATATCATGTCCAACCCATCGAGTGATTATATAAACTATTCAAACACTAATTTAACCTTATTTCTGACTTTTAACTAAACCATTGTTGTTGAAATATTTCCACGGTTGAAAAGATATTACCGTAGCTTCAATACAAGCGCCGCCTTATTTACCACCATTTAAACAAATAAAAATTGTTTTATCCCTATGACTCACTTAAGACAATCATTGAGATAATCCCCCTTCGGCTGTCCACGCCAATTCGTCTTCAATTGTTCGTTCACGGGTTTTCCGCTTCCTTTCCTACGCATTGTACCTTCATCTTTAATTCGTTCATAGCCATAATCCTTATGAAACCTTCACCTTTGTATATCGGGATCAAAAATATTTTTTAAGGACTTAATTATTTCGCCTTATTATATTTGACAGGATTCTTTATTCAACAACCAACTTCAGTAATGGCAATCGCAATTAAGTTGTTACTGAAAACATCACCTTAAAAATAACTCGATAAATGCAATGCTGCCTAACCTTTATCAGCCGACCGTGTCTCTCCGGCACAAAAGAAATATCTCTAGACTGCAGAGCGTGTTCATATGGCACACTGCGTCCTCCTTTCACTCTCTAGGCCTCTGAGACTGTCAAATGATAGAAAGTTATATTTTTGTAGGGGCATTCGACTAAGAAGATATCTTTCTTCCATCTGAATTTTTTTCTGTGGATATCTCACGGTATTATATGTTGTTTGACGTAATATAACATGAATCCAACTCCCGTCAACAAAGTTTGCTTGCCGCTTGTATGAGGAGGGAACCGAATACTTTCCTCAGTACAAATGAAGTAATAGACCGCATAAAGATATATTTTTCTATAACAGAAGCATTCAGAATATAGAAAGCCCTCCAATCATGAGAATTTTTTCTTGGTTATGTGCAGATAATGAGATATTGTTCGACCACCTGTCGCCTAAATGATGCATCTCCTTACTCTACGTTTGTTTACTTGGTGTGAGACCAGGAAACTTCATCCTTTTGCCATGACAGAGAAGGATATACAGCCCAATTATATCCTTATCTTCTCAGAAAGCACTCAACGATAGGAGTGTCTTACTTTCATGAGAGGTTTTTTCCTTATCGCCACACGCGTAATAGGTTCCGCTGGACCATCTGTCCGCTGAATGACTCATCCTCTTTGTTCGAGTTTGCGTATCTCGCTGGTAAGGAGGAAAGGGAATCATTATTGAGCACAAATCAAGATAACAGGATGCTGAATGATGCCTTTGGTAACATGCGAGACTTTCTGCATACATACACTTCGAAGTCCTTCCCGTCTGCAAATCTGTTGTGACTATCACTTTCATATCATCGTGGACTGGCTCGGTATGACTGTCTCTCCTGAAACTGATTGTTCAAGAGTGTTGTGTGCTGTGGCATGAGTATTTTTGAGACGATATTATTAGTAATATCGTAGTTCTAGCAATATGGTTTCTGGAAGTAAAATTGTGGAAGAAGAGGAAGGTATAGAAATTCTGACACAGAGCAGTTGTGATGGAGACAGTGACACGGATGTTGAACCCTCCTGGTGTTTACCGTTGCGGAATTTCAAGCAAAGAGTGTATGCGCTCACCGGACCATCGTACAGATTAGATAAAAATCAAGCACCACTCACGATAGACAATAGTCTCCTCAATTTTGTCAAATTATTTTTTGGAAATAAAGTTATTTTGGAACCAGTTGATTGTGTCGTTTGAAGGACGAGTCATTTTTCATCAGTATATTTCTAAGAAACACGACTTTGGTGCCCGGAATCTCAAGTTGGGCTGTGTGCAGACCTCTTTTTCATGACATATCGCACAATTGTCAATATATGAAATTCGTAGCTGGCTGACATCACTATGATAGTATTCAGCTCGAAGGAAAATGTACAGGTATTTACGAAACTTACATGACTTCTCATAAATATGGGTTATATTGCCAAAGTTGCTATTTAAGTTTTGGAACTACAGTAATTTTCCGTATGAAAGGTGCACTCATGTTTTCGTATCAGAAATATAAAAAATGTCGCCGTACGTACTAGGTTTTATCAACCCTCAGCAGAACCTTGAGCCTCCATCTCTCTCCCTCCGTCTCACTTCTTCATATCTCTCTATTACCCCTACCTCCCCCTCCCATCCTCCACCTATCGCTTCCCCTTCTTTATCAAGAGTATTTTCTCTCACTCTAACTCTTTCTTTTTGGAGACATCACCTCTAAAGAGAAAGGGTTATAGTGAGTTACTACAACACCGCTCAGCACACAACACCGGCTGCGGTTTTTCACTTACGACGCAATTGGAACGGTCCGCTAAAGTGAGCTAGAAGTGGTCCATCAACGGCTAAAAAAATCAATTCATGTCGCATCTATTGCTTGGTTACTGCGTGTAGGAATAATATCCATAATGTGGACACAAACATTTTTTTTCTATGTTGAAATTTTCTTAGACTTTCGGAACACGAAAATAACATTACTACCCAACATGAATTGGAACGTAATTATATCGAATATCCGGTAAAATATTGTCTAAAAGGAAGTAATAAAACAAAAACAGCAGACGAAAAATTAATTAATCGATTCAAATAAAGTACTTTATTATGCAAAAAACATATCATATGGTGAAAAATTAGTCATTCGGAGTTTTTGTAAGAGAAAAACGGCGACTACCGGAAAAAAGCAGTTGTCATACTTTGGATATTTTCCATTTTCTAATGGTTATTTACCATTCCATTACTTGAAAACTTTAAATTGAAATAATGGCGTTGTGTTACACCATTTTTGTAGAGGAATCGCTCGTTCTTTGGCAAAAAAAATCCTACCCCCTCGAAAACAATTTAAATTTTTTTACATAAACAATAATTAAACTTTGATTTAAAATATTGTTATATTTACTATCCCTTTTAATCAAGTGACGTGAAAGCCATGTAAAAACACAATAAAGCACTTTTTATTTTATTGTGATAGGTACAACGAATACTTTTCTTGTAATAATTTTTTTTCTAAAACACTACGTTGTTGAGTAGCAAGAAAAAGAGATAGAGAAAAAAAGAAAAAAGTAACCAAGCATTGGACGGCGTCGCGCCGTCCTCTACCGGTTCGAGTGTACGAGGCAGCGAGAAGAGTGGATTGGAAAGACGAGGGAGGAGGAGGGGGAGGAGGAGTTGAAGGAGGGTGTGGGGGGTTGAGGGTCCTCGTGTGGGAAGTGGGCCAAGCAAGGAGAGCGGTTCGCGAGTGGGGGTAAGAATGCCTCGTGGAAGGAGTGATACGGTGGGGAAGAGGCGAAGAATTCGGGGAAATAACCTGATGATGGGGGTCGCATGAAGGAGAGGGTGCGACGACTTGAGATGAGACGAGGGGAGGGGAAAAGGGGGGGTAAGATAACAGGGAGCGAAGGGGAAGGGATGGGAAAGGATGGAGGGGGAAATTGTTAACCTCTCATTGAGGGTATGCAAAATATATGGGCTGTTAAATAAAGTAACATGTCTATACTGCTAACACAGATAATTATAATTCATACGTCCCTGCCATTTAGTCAACGTACATCCATGCCATCACGTCACGAGAACACATACCCGTCAACCAATCAGCAAGCGTTTTCATTTCTTGAATGGATTCAAACTTTAAAGGTGAACTTTGACCAAATTTCTCTCAGCCTGTTGCTTACACTATAAATACTTGGTAAATAATGTTTTTTTATGTCTTCCTTGAAATATAATCATTTAAGGTAGTATGAGAAAGGTATCAATGCACCTAGAATTTGTTGACATTGACCTTATTTAAAAAACAATCATCTTTACAATAATATCAAAATATTTACCTCTTGCTGAACGATAATCCGAGCAATTTTCTTAAAAAAATAAGCTGCTTTACATGGGATAAATTACGGCTGATCGATCTAGGGGGAGAATATTGAACAAAGTCATATTTCCCTCAAATATCGCATTTTATAATAATAATCGGTATCAGTACCCATCATCAGTGTGACATAGTGTTTGACCCATTATTTGTTGTAAAACATTTAAAATTATCACTTGCACAAAAATTCATAACATTTACCCAAGTTAAAAAAATACATATAACGTGGCGATTATTTCTACAACGTTCTACATAATTTTTGTCCACAGGAATCTCTTGTCTCAAATGAAAATGTGCGAAGCACTTCTTCGGATGTAGACCGACATTATATTCTATGCAGTTAAATTTGGCGCATTTTTCACACAGCGGCGTTGAGTTAATTGTGCCTCATAAATTTTAAAGATTTTATATCCTTCCCCACCATACAGTAGAGAAGTCATCCATTCACGATGGCAGTATTCTGGCAGAATCTGATGAGAGCCTAGTACCATTTTTTGCTTCTTATTATTATTCGATGAGCTGCTCTCTGCTTATCAAAAAGGTGTACTCCTGCCATATGTGTATTGTACTCCCGAATAATGGTATGTTTAGGCACGGATTTGAATTGTTTCCGTTTCTGTCCCACCGACGGCACTGTCCTTCTCCTAGAACTTCCTCGTGCATTATATTTGTCGCAACATTGACTGGATTATTGTCGATCCATCTGATTAACGTCAGTTGATTTTCCTCATCTTGTTTGGCATGAAAATACCCCCCAGTCGCTTTCTTTAAATCTCGTAGTGGAGCCTTTTAAATGCGTTTAGAAGTAATGTTTTCAACACATTTGAGAACTTTATTGGAAAAGGATTCCAGTAGTTTCAAAGTTTTGAAGTAATTATCTACGAAGACTGTGCTTTGATCTGGGAGAAATCTAGTGCACATTCTCTCCACCACTGACCAGCCGAATATAGTGCCTGACTCTTTTAATCCAGTAGCTCCCTGTTCAAATTTTAGGAGATATCCCTTCGACTGGTTGAGGCACAAGAACTTGAACGCGTAACGTATGGGCTTCCCGCGTATGAACTGCTTTGCAAAGTGATGACCGTAACAGGGCTCTGTGGCTTCATCAGGGGAAAGTTTGTCGCCATATGGAGTAGCAATTTCTTGCAATTTTTTGTTTAGGTGCTCTATAATGGGACCAACTTCGTAAATTTTACCAATACAGTCATAACCAGAGTAGTCATTTAGGTGAAACATTTGTGGGTGCTTGAAAGGTCTTGAATCAGTATTTGAATGAATATCAGTAAAAAGTCATTGGCGGTTTCTTGCTCGACATCTAGGGTGTTCCGCTCCCGTAAATTACACTCATTTTTAACAGTTCTCACCTCTAGGGCTTGTCTAAGAACTCCCTTTCCTAGGTCTCTGGTGGTAGCTAAATTGGCTTAGCAGTCACTACCTGCGTGATATTGGTCACTTTCAACACCATCTGGAACAGCAGATATAACCAACTCCAGCTCATCTGCTGATTAAATGCATGCTGTGAACTATTTGTCGTCCGCTAAAGTCTCTAAAATGCTAAAAATTGCCTTCCCGTCCGTATCTGGGTTGAAGCAGAAAATTTTTATTTTAGACCCCTAAATGCCCAGCGTATGATATTTCATACCTCAATCAATATTTATCCACCATTGTCAACACTTTACATTATAACAAACGATATGGAGTGGATATCATAGTTTAAACATTATTAAATCAGGAAAAACATAGAAAGAACTGTCAGAGATGAAATACAGAAAAAGCAATTCGGATGAACTTACCTCCATTCCATTTTCTCTGCTCTGAAAGCATTCACTGACTTTCGTGGAGGATGGGAGGCAGAAGATATATCAAAAAGAAACAAAGTTGCACTTTTCTATTACCCTCGACAGTCTGGAATCCAAAAACATATGGCCAAACAAATTTTATGCATCCCAGAATATGGAGAGGACTATTATTGTCACATTGTTTTGATTATGATATATCATACGCTGGGCAGTATTGGGTAAATTAAATTACTGAGAAAATATATCATATATGACTATATTTTCGCGCTATTAATATTACGATGGTAATAATTCTTACAGATGCTGATATAAAAAAAAATTCTAATATGGCCTCCATTATGACTAGGAAAATATCTCGCTCAAACTACCTTCAAATGAAATCGGATTTTGAGGAAACAGCCTATCGGATAATTATTAAAGTATTCTACCAATTAAGGTAGGTAAAAACGGAAGTGAGTATAATTCCTCTGGAGTTTTAGGTGTGTCTCTATCGTTCTCTATCGACCAAAACCATTTCTTCATTCATCTCAGCATATATCCTACCTCTCTTCATTCCGTCCTGAAAACCATTTCTCTTTCTTCCCCTTCCCCACTTCCCCTCAATCAGGGCCTTCGTCAACCCTGAGCCCCTCAATAACTATTCCAAGACCATAAAGATCAAAGACGAATTTACATTGCATAATAGATTTTCTGCAATTGAGCTTGAAAATTGGAAAGTAGAGCAAGTAGAAAGTTTATGCGGAAGCAAGCAACGGCAGTCCCAACGCTAATGTTAAGAAACGGGCCTACCTCGAATCAAAGTGGTTGCTGTAATTGAGCTCTTGGAAAGAACATTTCCATCATAGATCGGAGTTGGCTATCCCAGTTCTTAGCAATTCATTTAATTTCCCGCCAAAAGACCAAACTTTAAGTTGCATCAACAAAACATCTACTCCATCGCGAAAAACATATAGACAAGATAGAAATAGGCAAAATAGCATTTTATACAGCTTTAAGATTCTTTTAAAGATCAACCATACCAGCAAGGTTATTCGTATTAGTAAATGTTTCATAGAGCAAAATATTCTTGTCACTTTGCATTTAATATCTCAAGGGTCTAATTGTGAATGGTTGACGTTAACAGATGAAGAATCTCACCTCCACTCCTTCAGATGCTCTTCAAGTCCCAGTCGGTAAATTTTCAGGCTGCGTTAAAACAAACAGTCAGCGCACTTTTATAATGTTTCTTCAGCAATCAATTCTTTTCAGCCTAGAACAGAAAAGTCCAAAAGCCTGAAGAATATGTGATAGGGAACAAAATTATATTCTTTAAAATGATAGTGATTTTAAAAAGATCAATCTAATAAAAACAAAATATATTTCATATATGCTGCTGGTAACGTAAGTAGAAATATACACCCACATTTGTATAGAGATGTGTCTGAGTAAGGTACTGAAAGAAAAGTTTATAAAATCCATAATTTTAATGATATTACGGTAAAAATGTCCGCGGAGGGCCATCAAATCATCCAAATTTATTGAAAACAAACTTTATTTCCGAAAGAGTTCAAAAATAATTTTTTCGCTGTTCCAAGGTTGTAATTTCATAGAGTGATTTGAAGTAGTCAGAACCGACGAAAAATCTCGATGGTCGTCATCGATGGAATCTAAAGAGAAAAAAAATCCAAAAGATAAAACAAGACGCCATAAGCTCATAGAAGAGAAATATTGGAATGGTTTAATCCTTAAAAAAAAGGTAAGTCGCCCATGGACTTTTGGATTACAGCGAGGAAGAGATACGCTTAGGAAAGACGGAGAAATTACGAAGAGGATATTAAACAAGTTTACCCGAGACCAAAGGGGAAGAAAAAATAGGGGTAGGTAAGGGATGGGATAGAGAGGAAAGGTCGAAATTGGGAGAACATTAGGTAAGAGCGTTTGGAAGGGAATCGGGGAAGAAAAAAGAAAGAAAAAGCAACACGCATGGGAAATACTGTAGGGAACGATTCTGAGATGGATGGAACAGGATATAAGGAAAAGATAAAAGAAAACAGATATAAAATCAGCATCAGGACAACACCATGTGGAATTAGTAAAACAAGAAACAGGACATAAAGAAAAGATCTCACGAATTAAAAAGTCAGAGATGGAAAATTAAAGATCTATAGTTTGATTCCCGGGCTACATATTTTTTTTTCTGTTCGCAACTTCAAAGTGCATATTCAAAGGTATAACTTTCAGCTTAGATTAAGACCTTCGCTCACATATCATGCAACGACAAATAATGAATTGGGATTTTTACATCGGGAGCAGTGACTTCTTCGGAGCTCACATCCCTTCATCTCGAAGGTTATTAAAGGAAAGTATTGGAAATGAGGGCAACTCCGCTGAAAATACTTACTATTAGGAACTAGATCTCGATCAAAATGTTGATGGAGTGTGAGATATCCTAACAAATGGAAACAGATAATAAAATCTAAAGAAATTCACCCGACAATTACTGGCTAGTGATGATGATTTTTTTCAGAAATAATCAAGAGTTTTAAACTTAATCAGGCACAAACCACTTCATTATCTCACTTAAATTATCTGCTATATCCTGTTTTCTATTCCCTTTACGGTAAAGGGGACTCAAAATGGTATTAAAATCTAAGAAATCGGGGAAACGCTACCAAAATATCTTATCAAAAGCTTAAGGATCATAAGGACCGCCTTAAGGGTGTATGGGTACTTATCTTTCACGCTGGATTTAGTCAAAACCAGACCAATCAAAGACGAGACGGAGGCAGTTAAACAGGAAAAGCAAGCGCGGAATCATTTTCTCCTAATGCAAAACGCTTTAATATTTATTTTTTTTAGGGAACGGATAGAGGGAAGAGGGACAGCGAGAGAAGTGAAGAGACGAGGGAAAATTATTCCACT
This sequence comes from Pyrrhosoma nymphula, assembly GCA_963573305.1. Classification (NCBI taxonomy): domain Eukaryota; kingdom Metazoa; phylum Arthropoda; class Insecta; order Odonata; family Coenagrionidae; genus Pyrrhosoma; species Pyrrhosoma nymphula. The sequence goes on from OY754330.1 coordinate 136,426,495, forward strand.
GAAAATGAGCGCATTGGCATAAAGGATCATGCTAGCAGAGGAGAAAGACAGATAGATAGAGAGAGGCAAGGCACTCTATAAACGCGCTTGCTAATGTTGGGAGACATTCTCCTTTTGGAAATGGAGAAAGGACCGAGGCAGATAAACGAAACGTCGCAGGGAGAAACTCCATTTCCCACGAACGCCTTCAGCGCCTGAGATAAAACCTCATTCGAATTGGAATACCGCGGCGTCTAGGCGACGAAATTAATCCCCGAATAGTACACAAATGCGACGGCCATTCTCTCCCCCAATTGTGAACAGCATTCGTCGGGAACGACTGGGAGGCGCCTCACAGAGGAATGCGCGGGTACCCTAGCGGGGAGGATCCATCCGAGCACACTCTTCAATTGCCAGCGCAAAGGGACTCAAATCGGAGCGAAGGATTAATTCACGGCTTTGGGAAAAGACCGCCCATGACTCCTTGTCTGGGAAGTATAATTCACACACAATGGTTCCCATCGTGATAAAATATACTCAAACAATTCACATAAAGCGTGTTTCTGGGCTACATAAGGTTAATTATTTCAACCCCACAACTGTTCTCTATCATAACCATTTCTCCTGATTTGAGAGAAGCGGCATATTAAGAGAACAGTACACTGCCGATATAATAGAAACTTCATTTTTACGCACCGTTGACTACAAGAATAGCGACTCCAACAAAAGCAGATCGAGATACTATGGCATTCTATTTTCATTCAGTTCAATTCTGTCGTTTCCTTCTCCCAACCCTGTCTCCTTATTCAGTCTCTTTTTCATGTTTAGATTCCAAACAAAAAGCCCCATTGGAGGCTTGCTGGTTAATATGCACAGGTATATGTAGATAAAATTAGACGGAAGAAACTAAAGAAATAAATATGAATAAAAATATAACATAAACAGTGAAAAAAGATATACTTGGGTATAAATACTGGACGGATGACAATAAGTTAAAGAAGCAGATATTTACATACCTTTGGGAAAAGAAGTAGAGAATAGCTTAGAAATAAGCAACAGAAAATCAAAGCAAGCGAAAGAAAAATTATTTAAAGGAGAAAGTGTTAAAAATGGAAGGATTCCAAGGTAGGAGAGAGGGAAAAAACAGACTCAAAATGGTAAAAAAACTGAGAACAGATGCGAAAAACAAAATCTCGCTCGCTCGATCGCAAAATATTTTTCACCAAAAATCTCGCAAAAATGCGAGATGTTTGGAGAAAAATAAAACAACAAGTCAATGAGAATCGAAACGGATGCATGGTCAAAGATGTCCCTAACAAAAGGTAAACTTATTTTTTTGAGGAGTTAACTTTTAAATAAAGCTTCGTTAACCGGCTCATTTAAGAGTCAATAATGGAGCTCTCTGCAAAACTGCTCTCAAATCAAGGCAGATAAATTTGTCTCAGTGAATTTCTTCTACTTTTGTCCCATTCTTCCAGAGAGTCCACTTAAGGCTTATCCACTTTTACCTAAGCACATTTACTTTGATCAGGTAAAACACCCATAACACTGGTCAGCAGTGAAAATCTTTCCGACTTGAAAATAGCTATTTCTGATTCTTTTCATGATGGAAAAAACGCAAATGGCATTTAAAACTTTCAGTTAGTTTTTGGTTCTCAGATATAGCCCATTCAAGTGATAAGGATAATTTTTACGAAATTTGACGCCTGAAGATGATGTTGAAACATTTGAGTTCAGCAGTGATGGGTTAAGGATAATTTTTATAACTAGAAGAAAAATATGGAGTATAGAGATAATGTTAGCACAACTGAATTCAGGAATCATTAGTCATGCTCGCTAATGTTTTGTGAAATTTTTCATTCTTGCTAATGCTTTGAGGCATTCGCTCTGTATAGCTTGGTACAGGCATTGAATTATATTGGGTTTCTTTTAGTTTGTGTGTAAATTTAAGATACCATTTATTCTTTAAAAAATCAAGTTTTTGTTTTCATTTCGGGTTAGATGGAATCCAGGATGCCACGTAATTGTGAAAACTCTCCTGGCAATTTTTGTCATGTGTGTGGTGAGGTGACATTTTCTCTCCAGAAACGTCAAATTACTACAATCATAACGACAACATATCACCACTATTTTGGGATGAAATTAGGAGATCGGGACAAGTCCTGGGCACCGCATACAATCTGCAATACATGTTCTGTGAACCTATATGGATGGTTAGACAAAAGAGTTCGTTCAATACCGTTTGCCGTCCCAATGATTTTGAAAGAGCCATCAAATCACATAAACGATTGCTATTTCTGCCTGATACCCCCCCTCTAGCATGGAATGTACAGGTAAAAGAAGCGGACTGTAGGATACCACAACATCCCACCAGCTATTCGACCAGTAGCACATGGAGACGGTCTGCCTGTACCACTACCTCCGTAAGAGTACACTCAGCAGTCAGATGTAGACGAAGACTGTGAAAGGGAGAAATCACCTCATCCTTCATCTTCAAAGGATACTGATTTTGTGCCTGAAAATGGACTGACCAATGAGCCACAAAGGTTAAGCCAGGCTGAACTAAGTGATTTAATTACAGACTTGGACCTATCTAAAGACAAATCAGAGCTTCTGGCATCAAGGCTTCAAGAACGGAATCTTATACAACCTAATGTCAAAGTGTCTATGTACAGGATTCGGCAAAAGGATTTGATCCAGTACTTTCTAAAGGAGAATACTCTTGTTTCATGCTGTAATATTAGTGGCTTGATGACAGCTTTACATTTAGAGTACAATCCAAAGGACCGGAGACTATTCATAGATTCTTCAAAGCTAAGTTTAAAACCTGTACTTTTACACAATGGCAATTCCCTCCCTTCAGCTCCTATAGGCCATGCTGTCCACATAAATGAAACCCATGAAAATATGAAATCACTTTTGACAGCAGTTAAGTACGCCAACCATCAGTGGCAGATCTGTGGAGACTTGAAGGTCATTGCAATATTGCTGGACATGCAGTTGGGATATATAAAGTAGGTAATGCTATTTCCTGTATCAGTGGGACAGTCGGGCTAGGTCATCTCACTACAAGGTAATGGCAAGGTAAAGGCAGAGATACTCCCCAAGGGAGTATCTCTACCCCGGAGAGAAAAATATCCAGTATGATCCTCTGGCAGAAAGAAGCAAAATTGTTTTGCCACCTCTACACATAAAATTTTGATTAATGAAGAACTTTGTAAAGGGGATGTAATAGGGCGAAGAAGCTTTACCTCAGTACCTCAGAGGAGTATTTAAAAAGATCAGTGATGCTAAAGTTAGAGAAAGTATTTTCATTGGCCCACAGGTTCGTCATCTTCTTAAAGATGAAAACTTTGATCAAGTTCTCCAGGGCCATGAAAAAGAAGCATGGGATGCATTTAAAGATGTTGTGAATGGCTTTTCGTGAAATCGAAGAGTTAACAACAACGTTGCGATTGTGAATAATCTTCTAGAAGAGTAACATCAATTAGGCTGCAACATGTCACTTAAACTCCATTCTCATCAAGACTTCTTCCCTGACAACTGCGGTACTGTGATGAACATGGAGAGCGTTTTCATCAGGACATTTTACAAATGGAACAAAGGTATCAGGAAAAATGCAACACTTATATGCTTGCTGACTACTTTTGGACAGTGACAAGAGACGACCCAGAAAAGGAGTACAAGCGACTAGCGAAGAGAAGAATTTTCGAGTGAATAAGTCCTTTTATTTGATGTAAGTGAAGCTATAAAACCAGGATTTAATGAAAACTAAACTAATCAATGCCTAATGTCACATTCTTGACCCAAAATTAGCGTAGTTTAGCTACTTTCAGAAGAGAAAGAATTTCGAAGTGTATTATTAGTATTTCTACTTGAAATTTGCATATCTTAAAAACTAGAGCTAACAAACAAAATATGATGTCATATTGGTTTTTCTCGGCCCGAAATTAGGGTAGTTTAGCTATTTTGATCAAGGAAAGAATTCCAAAGTGCATTTTTTTAACAGCGTAATTAGTGACTTCAAGCACCACTTGATACTCGCTTGAAGTGGTTTTCGGCTGCTTTTCGGCAGAAAGTTTTCAATCAGTTACATCTTTCACTTTGCGTGTCAATAGTCTCATTTCCTACTTCAATTAAGTCCACTAGAGCGGCCAGATTTGTCTGTTTACTCACTTGAAATTCCTCGGTCTCCTAGAATTAGCAACTCACCTAGTACTCTTACTTCATCCTCCCAAAACAATTTACCTCCGAAATCGAAGGTTTATAAACACGTAAAGAACGTGCAACTGGAATGTATTTTCAAAAGCACATTTAGGCTGCTACGACTCGGATACTGCATCAAACGTTTCGAAAGAACAATTCATTCGTTTAATTGAAAACTGCGCTTAACAGCATCAGACCACTTTAACCATGAAGGTATCCGTGGTAAACGAATATTATTTTTACCACCACTGGCCTCCTTCTCCCAACATTAAACATCTCTCATATGATTAAGATACCGGTAGGTCACTTAGTGGTGCAGTGCTTCAGTAAAAGAAGACAAAAAATCGCGCAATTGTCAGATCCACGCATTATTTTTTATGTTAAAGCCGCTCATATTACCTAGAAAATATTTCAATGTTTTTATGATAAAAATAAAAGTAAAATTTGAACGAAATGGCAAATCCTTTGATGACGAGAAGACGAGCGCAATCTAAAAGGATAAGTTACATGTGACATTGTTAAATAAAGTAAATGTTATTTCTGACAAAAAAGGGAGATTTTTATTTCTCATTCTTCATCTGACGATATAACTCTTTTTTGTAGTCTTTGGATATTAGAAAAAATTAATTACGACGAGTCGTGACATTTAACATCATTATCAAGTCTTGAGAATCAAGTAAAACATCATAATCTTCTAAAATAAAGAGATTATTTCATAATGGAAAACTAATAAGAAGAGTTCATCATTTATCATCAACAAGCTACATTTGGTCAGGCCATAATATGCACTGTTCATTTTTAACCTTTCCATTTCCACAAAGTGTATATTTAAATATTTATATACCCTTTTACGCATGCAATTTGTTGGAGGTGAAACACAGTTTACGCACGCGTGGTGATCAAAGTCGCCAGTGATCCTGCAGTGTCGGGTTTTGTAAACCTCCACCCCTCTCCGCTTTTATCTTGCAGTGGACTATCAATTAAATACCTCCCATAGTCCTCCAGACTCTAGCCTAGAACCGTTTTTCCCATCAATTCAGGCTAGATCATTCATTTTTCCAGAACGGCATCCTCTTAATATGTTTCTTATATCTTCTGTTTAGATCCATGTTTTGCGCGAATGATGCATTTAGCCTTTTCTTAGATAATTATACAAATACCAATGGTAAAACCAATTATTCGCCACGCTTTCCCAAGGAGCAAGAAAACAACTTAATCACTGTATGGTATGAATGCGTCATTAAAGTGACGTCAATGATCCCGCTCATGTCCTGCCTCGCCTCCAATCACACGGCTCTGTTGACTCTTTTTTCCCCCTGCGGCTGAAGAATCTTCCTGGAGAATCCTTAAGTAGGGATCAGTGAGGAGTGGGCGGGATCCCCGTGACAAAAGGAACGGGGAAGACGGCGAAAATAAGGTTTTTGAGAACAGAGGGAATGGAGAGAGGACGGGGAGAGAGGCCAAAAATAGAAACGCCGTATCGGTTACGTAGTGAGGGGAAAGAGGAAGGTAAAAGGGGGAGGGGGAAAGAGGGGAGGGTTGGAGAAGCGAAGGAAATGGTTTTGGGGGGAGTGGAATAAATTGTGCAAGGAATGAGAGGGACCACATTAGACGAAGAGGGGGACAGCGGCGTTGGAAGAGATTAAAGGAAAACAGAAGATGGGAAGAGGTGGAGGGAGGAGGATGAGGTTGGAGCAGCTGGGAGGGCTTGGGGGGGGGGGGGGTTTCCGCCCCGGGCAATGCTTTTTCAGGGGAGACGTTTTGGGGTAAAACGTTTTCATGAGTACTAATTTTATAGTAAATAGAGTAAAACTATAAACAAAGTTATCGTTAATTACAAATAAGGCTAAAAAACTATTTTAAAAATATAAATAACAATTAAAAATATTTTCTTATTTGTAACAGTTGTCGCCAATAACTACAGATAACACAAAATACCCGTTGGCGAAAACCCGCCCACCACAGAGACCGTCAATCGACCGATCTTAGGGAACTGACAAACAAAATATGTTTTTATGAAATAATAAATAATTTTGTATTAAAAAAGCAAGGAAAATAAAATTTCAATTGATATTTAAATGTATCAAAAAATCAAATATAGTTGTTTACTTTAACTCTGTTTCAAATTGTGCAATTTTTAAAAATATTTGACGTGCAAATACTGTGTTCTTTAAAGGAAGGTAGAAAATGGTTAGATCACCCTGGGAGGCTCAATCTGTAGCTCCGTCACCAGGATGGAGGAAAGTGTACGGGTGAGTCGATAGCCAGATGAGGGGGAAGAAGGATGGAAGTAGAAAGAAAGAGATGGAAGGAATAGGAAGGGAAAGCAGAGAAAGGATGAAGGATGGGGAGAAGGGGATTTTCGGGCGGTGGTGGGGTGAAGGATACGACTCGTTTTCCCGGTAATCGGGCCTCACCTGGGGAGAAAATAAGGAGGAGGACTTGTGAGGGAGAGGGAGAAAGAATGAAAGGGAAGAAATAAAGAGAGTTCGAGACAAGAGAGGGAATGTCAGAGGAAAGAGGCTGATAGGAATTCATTCCACCTCGGAGAAGTATTTCTCGCCACGCACTTCCTTCCAAACAACCCGTCACGTGAAAGAATCAAAGGTGAGGATTTCACTGAGTAAGCAAACAATGTGATATAAACTACGACGGTCTCTTCCACACTTATATATTTCTTCAATTCTCCCACTGTCACTTGCTCAGGTGACACTGTATTAAGTGTATTAGATTAATTTTCTGAGATAAACAGTGAAAAACTTTCTCGGATCATTCACACACAAAATTTTTAAGGATATTCCTGAACCATCGCCTGAACTATCAAACAAAACATCAAATGGAATGGCCAACACCGGGATTAGTTTTGGTACCGGTTTATGCATCTAATAAATATATAATTATTACATTTATTTCACAGCTATTGCGTGACCTGCCTGGAAGCTTTTTAAAAATATATTTTTGATTTATGACCGAAGAAAGATAGATGTAACCGTCTGATTTTCAATTTAAATTATTTGACTAAACTGCCATTTGTTTGAGTAGCTTCTTTATATAATGTTTGAAAAAGAAATATAGGCTTTATATGCCTATTTTCATGCAATATTGGCTCAAGAAATACAATAAAATGAAGGAGATGGGTGCTGTCAAAGTAATACAAATTTACCTCACGGACAATGTCAAAAGGAAATTTGAGAAGTGTCAAGTAATAAACAGCTGTGTAGGTACGTTAACAGGCCTTTTGAAAATATGAACTGATACCACGATTGAAATGAAATTATTTAGCAAGTAATGGTAACCTAGAAATACCAGCTTGCTTTGTAAATATCGGGCTACGGTTAAAAGTCAAGATTCTAAAATTTATAAAGAAAAACATTGCGAGCACCTCAGAAAAGTCAGTATCTCCACGAATTATCAAAGCAATGAAAAAACAATCAAATATGTTATTTCGTCTCGGAATGGGTTGAGCAAAAAACCCAAAAGCATTTGATTCATTAAGTACAATCAGAAATATCCACTTATTGCATCACGACAGCACGATTTGCATATAGCAGGCACTTTTTCATAATGCAAATCCTTTTACTCGATATCTTTCCGTTGTTCATCATCCGTAAACGATCATGGTAATTTGAGCGAGATATCATTTAATATATAATGGCATGAATTTGGCTTCTTGTCAAGAAAAGATGTCATCATTCTCACGACTCGTGAACATAAGATACTCACTGCACTTATTTTCAGGAATTTACCAAAAAATGAAATCATTTTCCATGAAATACTCAAAACATGGTCGTGAGTTCTGACAAAATATTAATTTGAAAAATAAAGGTCATACGTCAGAAAGGTAGCGTGCAGTTTATTTTGCTTTTTCAATTATTTATATGAAAAACCCCGTAATACCATTTATAAAATTGAAAATAAATATCGGATATTTGTAACTTTTCTTCCTAGCCACGATAGCTAACTGTGAAAACCGATATGCCTTAGCGTACAACGCATTAAAATATTAAGTTTTTATACGTATCAATGTGTATGTGGTATATAATTTAGACTTTTTGCCATAAAAACAATGCTTATGCGTAGTTAATATTGCAATACTTACCTCATTCAGCTTGAAATTGATTGAATATAAAATGAAGTCAAAGATGGTCTTCATTTCGATTAGAAACATATCTCACTCGAAATACCTTAAGGATTCCACCGATATCAAACGCTTTGTATCCCAAAATCGAATTACGAGCGATGAGTTCAAGGAGCGAACGGTGCACGCAAAATGGACTAATTCCACGGGAGTGAGACGGAATGACGAACAGACCCACTTATCTCAGAGTGGTGCAGTTTAGCGGAGGAAGGGAAAACGGTGGTGCTATGTGGCGGTAGATTAGCATTCGAACGGGAGGGAAAACCGTTTTACTTCGCACGGTCTTAATTTGCATCATTCACAAGCGCCATCGAGATATCTCTCCCTTAGCACCGGGAGGCGTTAGCAGCGCCTCCGCCGTCGTGAACAAGAAAGAGAGTGGAGGGGGGGGAGGAAGAAAAGTATGAGGAGTGGGAAAAGGTCGGAAAGGGTGGAAGCAAAGAGGATTCATCGTAAATTCTCCATATTCTCTCAAATACGCCCGCTTCTGTTTCTCTTTGCGAAGGCACGTCCTTCAGCCCGATTTTGTGCCTTTCCCTCGGCACCCATCAGCAATTACGGGCACACTTTATTATTATACCGTGGTATTATTATATTTACGATAGAAAAAGAGAGTTTTATGCTGATTCACAAACCGCCGGTTCACCTGAGGTGGGGTGATGGATCATTCTTGGGGTGGCATCACGGTTTCATCTTCCAATTTGTCGTTATCGTTATCAAGAACACTAACCACTGTAGGAGGTCCACAGGTGTAACAGTTTGAAACTAAAGTGTAACAGCTACAGCCCTGAGAACGCACTTCGTCATTTAAAAATGTAGATTTAAAGAACGTCACAGCATTTGAAGGATGACGATTTCGTTTTTGCTCTCGTGAGCGCAACTGAAAAAAAACGATAACGCGAGCGCTAGCGCGATGGTGAAACATGATTGAACCCCTACGCGTTGTAGCTATTAATAGCGAAAATATTAACGTCCAGTTTTTCGAACTCTTTGCAATGACATTTCGTGCGATTCGCTCCACAAATTCGAGAGCAGTGATTTAAAAGAACAAATGTGCTTTGAAGAACGGTCATCGTAATTTTCTTATTCATTAACGGTGCACCAAAATTACGATAACGCAATCGTTGAAACTTAAAAGATCCGTGTTCACGCTCCAGGTCACCTGTTTACCTAAGAACCCTAAGGTCACAAATTCCACTTTACCATACCCTCTTGGTAGTAACAGTGAGGGTACGGTTACTCAGGGAAGGGAGAAAGGTTGGAAAGAAATCAGACGCCGGCATTAGTCTACTCTTAAGGGAAGGCATCAAGTGGCCAACAGTAAAACATCACAACCGACGAAAGGATTATTTCACTTTAATTGCTCTTCTAATATCACTCTTGTTAGGAACGGTATTACACGGGAAAATCTCTGCCACATCCGAGATTCGATCCTGGTCTTGCGGATCCAAAACAAGACGTATTCTAACTGCCAAACCAATCCGATTATCTGGACTTCCACCCAAGGCCGGATATTGCTTCTGTCTCAAAATTGAAATACGATAAAGTGGCATGACTTGCTGTGAGGGCGCCTGAAAGCTGACTTTTGCACAATATTGGGCTTAATATCCGTTCATGAGGACAAAAAACAGCAAATATAACCTTATTTCTCACCAATCTAGGGATGATTAGGCCATCAATACCAATCAATTAGGAAAAAATCAATTAGGAAATCATGACTGCCAAACGATGACGTTTAAATTTTCTTTTTTTCCGGGCACGAGTGGAACGCTAATAGCTGCCAATAAGCTTTAGCAAACTGGTTTATCGAGAAATCACCTAGCCAGTTATTTAGCTAAAAATGGATTTTTCATTAATATGCTGACCAATAGACAAAAGAACGTTTCACATGCTTCCAATTCTTTCAATATTTTATTCATCTAAGCATGACGGTATTGTCTCTGCGAATAAATATTTGCCTCAAAAAATTTTTTTAGCTCACGAGGAGCTTTACTTCCATTCTAGTACGCCGCTCACTTTGCAAGAAAACTACGCTATTGCTTTCCATTTTTTTTAATCCCTTCGCACTTCAAAACAGATTGGGAGCATTTTTGGCGTACTCTGGGGTGTATTTGCCAATAAAAGACGTTCAATAATCGCACCTACGGCTTTTTTGTGTTCATTGAAAGTGAAGGCATTAGAAATGGATAATGAAAATGTTTTACTAACTTTACCGTTATACCGTGGTAAATTATTTGTGTGGTATGAAAAACTTTGGTTAACCATTCTCAAAAGACTTCATTTTACGTACCTGCAGAAGGATGCGAAACTGGCAGGCAGCCGAAAGTTTCGCCCGAGGACATCCTTCCATTTTTCGTCGCTTGTGTGCGCTAAAGAGTGCTAATGAGTACCGATCTCCTCCCACTTAAACAACTTGTTCAGAAAAATCCCATAGTGTGTTAACTACGGAATCAACCCATAATCGGTTGCGTCGGATCTTATTGACTTGACGAATTTTCCGTTGATGATTTTTTATGGAAATTGTTAGAATAAAAATAATACCATTTTTCTTTTATATCAAGTCTTCTATATTGGGTCACTTTGTGGAAAATGTTTTCATATCGTTTTGTTTTTATATAAAGTGTTCATTTTTGGGTCACTCCATTGGTCAAAAAAGATAAAAACGTGGTCTGCGTCGGACCAGACGGTGGAAGTTATACTTCTTTGGCCGGTCGCACACACCCGCTCACACACACAGGCAGACAGAATATATAAATGAAATAAAAGACATTTTTTCTCTATTATTCAATATATTTCTCTTCGATATATTGTTATTTTAAACAAAACTTCTTTTCAAAGTTCGAACGTACAAAACGAGTAAATGGGTGCTTGCAGTTTGCAAGAAAAAGGGGGAAAGTGTATGATAGTACATTGTAAATCATTAAAAACGAATGCAATAAGGTATTACTTCTTTTGGAAATTATTTTAGCTGGGTCAATTTTTGACCTAAGAATATAATAATGAGATAATAGCATAAAACGAATGGTCCCATGACATATGTACTTTGTTCTTCATAGTAATTGCTATATTTTTCCTTTTATTTTCATGCCATTGAGCAATTTTGAAGTAAATATTTGTAATTAAACATGATTACAGTTATTTGGCAGTATGAAATTCAATCAATATGAGCTAAGTAAATGCTATGGATTTTCACATTTCATTTTATTTTTGCTGATCTCAATTATTATAATTTACATATTAAACACATGGCGTACTACTTGAATTCATAATTTCAAAATCCAAGAGATAATGCATCATAGAACATTATCATTTTACATAGTTTTGACTTGTAGAATGGAGTTTCGAGGTACATTTCAGAAAGTAGGTGCAAGGATTAATGTTTCCTGGAAAAACAGAGAGAGGGAAACCCGGAATAAGGTGCAAAGAGTGTTTCAGAAGCAAAATGGAGGAATCTGGAGCGATCCCAACGGATTTCGTAGGCATGAGCAAATGGAGGAGTGTCAAAGCTACGAAACAGTTTATGTATATAATTATAAAACATTGTAAAAAGTATATTTCTAAGGCATAATATCGTTAAAAGCGATTGAAATACGCACGGAGAATGTTATATTCCTTTAAGTTTAATCTTTATAGCACGCGTATAAGGTACTGGAAGTCTCGGGAACAATGAAAAAATTGCTTAGCAACGAAAATGAAAAAAGATCGAAATTTGCATTAATTTAGCGTTTAAACTTCAAATATTTCAATTTATCGATCGATAGAGAAACATCGGTTGCAAGAAGTAAATGCATTGATCTTTTGGCCTCATTTCAGTCAAAGAATGAAACTTGTATCTAAATTATTTCATATTTTAATGAATGAATGAAAATTACTCTACACATAAATTATTCGTTTTTCCCATTTAAACCCATTAAAAAACAAAATCCTAACTGGACTCGAAACCAATGAAAAATATTGGGATTTTCGATTTTTTCCTGACTCGACACCAAATTTGAACCCTTCCCTGAAAATTTCATCCTTTTAGCTCGATTAGAAATACCCAGGAATTCGTATCAATGAGTACAATTTTGGATTTTTCTCACCCAAAAAAGAGCGTGACGCGGAAAAGAACGTGACGCGGTTTCTCGACCAACATCCCATCCCAAAAGTCTCCAACGGGCGCAAAGAAGTATAACTTCAAAAATTTTAATTTAAAAAGTTAAGCGATTCTTGCGAAGAGAGATTTGAACCCGATACAACCACCAGTGAAACAAATAATTCTCGTTTTTGACCTGATGCGACCGTGTCTCAAGTCTTTCACGATTTCGACCAAAGACGACCACCAGTGTTGAACCTTAGATGATGTCTTTGGCTGAACGTAACCTCTAAACGTCTGTTTGATCATGAGGGGTTAAAAAGTTGGTATTTGTTAAAGTAGTAATTCATGAATGTCCAACGCAGAGAGAATAGCAAAATATTCATTGCAGACATTTTTGACACTAGTGGAATGAATGCGCACAACAAACTAGCCAATGCAGCAGAATATCCTTCATAAAAGATCAGAATTTTACATTCGTTAACTTCCCGTCATTTTTATTTCAACTTTTCACTACGACTCATACATTGATGCACTGACTGGAAAAAAACATACCGCGATAAGGGCTTTTGTTTCATCGACCAAAGTATAGGAATTCACTCCAATTATCAGACTTATTGAAATTCAAATGTCGGACGCAGAACTTAGAGCTGGGAAGTCACTTATTCTCTAAACGTTCCACCACAAAGTAAATGAACAAAAATACACTCACTGAGAGTTTAAAAAAATATACTTCTTCCAATCAGCATAAACTTGCATTCCTAGCACGGTGTAAACATAAACATTTAGTGATAAAATAAAAGTAATTTCGGTATATGATGAGATACTAACTAGCTCTGCTGAAGAAATTCGAGCACCATCCACTGGAGGGACGCAAAAAAGATAGGCCATGCTTACCTAAGAGATATAGAATAAATAAAACCAAGTGTAAATAGATTTTTGCTAGTAAAATAAAAATCTTTGCTTATTTGCTTAGCATTTCGTTTGTGAAAAAGTGAAACAGGACATACATTAATGACAAGTCTTTTATAGAGTGTCAGCTGAGCCATTAAACAAGGACCTTGTTTTAGATATTTTAACTGCATACTTTTAGAAGAAATCCTAGTAGGTCCTTTTTTAGTAATTTATTATTAATTATTGCTATTTACAAAACTTTACATAGTAATAGTCTTTGAAAACTATTTTGACGATCTCGGCCAATAATTATAATGACCTGACGCGTCGGTGAGTATGCTCTTGAGTGCAACCGATTAAGGGTTAAGTCTGCGGAACTGAAAGGTTTGAAATGCGATATTTTTTCTGGAACAAATAGAGACCAACAAACTTCATGCCATATTTTTTCCTAGAACAAAGAAAGATAAAAAGCAATGAAAAACCCCGAGTAGCTGAGAGGATTCATCGCGACCCCTCCACTTCCTCGCAGAAACGCCTTCTCCTCAGCTCCTTGGGTGTGAAGGAACTCTTTGGACCGATTCAACGCCTCTTCCTCGGCACTCATCTTACAACTCCGGACACCACTCTCATATTCCAACCTTCAACACCATTCTCTCGGATTCGCGTGGTGAAGCGTTTTATGATCCAAAAGGTAGAAACAAATCGTGTTCTACCGTCGGAGTGTGTGAATAGCGGCGAAACTTGGGAATGCCTTTTTTATGCGCTAGCAAGAGGCTCGCGTGCGGGGTGTAAATCATTTAAGGGTGCCGTATCCCACCGATTACATTGAAGTCGACTGCCTTTTCTCAAACCCGAGCGACAGCGGCCCATAAGGTGTAATCGACATACGACCGACCGAAAGGTTCAGCTCATCGGATGTGGAAGGACGAGTTCAGTTCGGTAATAGCTGGAGTGAATTTTTAGTTCCAAGAAGCAGTAAAACATTTGTAACACTATCAATTTATCATCACGAATTTGAAATAAAAATGTATCACGAGTTCGCGTTCCAAATGACTCACTTGACATGGCTCGAGTCGACGTGATCGGAGTCTCGCAAAGACTCCTGAGAGAGGGTTACTTCTTTTTCGTGGTAAGTAATGGCAATTCTCACATTGACATAAGAAATAACGAGGACCAAATAGACATTGATAGGTTTCTATAGTTTAAGATTAAAAATTTTATTCATAGCCAAAATAATGTAAAAACGGCACCAAATTAACTCTAAGAGATTTCATTGCTAGTAGGAAAGAAAAAACAGCATCCCACTGTGTGAAGATTGCGTAGTTAAATCTACAATATCATTTATACGTTTAAATTAACTCCACAGTCACTATTAGCACGACATGATTGGAATTTCCCAGAGCGTAGCATAGCCAAGTGGAAGCATAAACGAGCTTCTTCTTTTTAATGTACCCTCATCGCTCCTCTTAGAGAGTGAAGTGAGAAAAATGTGAAACCAAAAAAGATCCCCAGGGATTTTATTGCAAGCAAAGGGAAAAAATCGAAAGATAACATCCTCTCTATCGCTTCGCTGCATTTGGTAATAAAAGGTTAAGCTACGAAAAAAAGACTTCATTTGGTTCCTATCGCAAACTGAGAGCTTAAATTAGATCACGTCGAACCCATTGTTTCCTCTTCAATTTTTTACATCTGAGGCAAGAACTAAAATTGAGGATTAACTCGTAAAATTGTATTCCGGAAACAGAAACAGTAGGATAAAAGATTCATCAGGGCCAATTATAGATATGCTCTATCAAAAGAGATCGCGGAAAGTAGCGTAGGATTCAGATTCAGTATTAGACTGATCAAAGGGCCTAAAGGCGTTGGTTCCAACCTCTCTTTGGTTATCAGTACTGCGCTGGTCTCAAGATTATAGTCTTAAATCACACTCCTCGAGATAGTCTAGAAAATTTAAGCTCCTCAGTTTTCTGTCAGTGGCAGGTATTACTGCTAAAATTGTTCACGTAAAAATCAATCATTTAATATTTTACTACTCTCTATTTTAACCCTCCATAGCCCTGTGTGACTTTTAAGTAACATACAATTTACACGATAAAAATGTGAAGGCATATTTTTCACTTTTTGTTCGTTAGCATTTCCTCCTATCCTATAAAAGCATTGAATTTGGACCGGAGTTTTCTTTCTTAGATAATTTTAAATAGATCCACGCATTACCCTGCAAGCCACCGCTGAAGAGTGTGGCCTTGAAAGAAGAGGGAAGAGGAAAAAGGATAGGGCAGAGGTGAGTTGTGCGTTCGCGATGTGTCTTATGGTAGTGTCACGTCGCTTTTGCTATGAACTCTATTGGTAGGTGTAGAGGAATATTTGTACAAGCTCTCAGTTTGGCAGTGGATTTTTCTTATCCCCTTCCCCGTAGAGGCCAAAAAAACATCCTCTTGTCGCACTTAAACTCGTCTAATATGATTTCCTCACGTAATCAAAGCCTAGCGTGTAGCCTCCGAGTTTATCTGCTGACTAAATAACTATCAGTAATGTTTATAAATAATAAAATAATTCTACTACACCCAAAAAGATCTGAGGCTTTCTCGGCGTATGTTGTGAGAGAAAACTGCTCGCGTTTTCCACCGGGTCGACCCGGTTTGATCCAATCAGTCTCCAATAGCAAATCTTCTACAGCCAACTTACAAGCACACACGTGCAAAACACAGTTAATGTAAACCAATAGGTCAGAGATTCTTATTACCTTCATTGTGATTTCATTCGTAAGTAATAGGCATGATAAAAAATGCCCAGAAGAGTGAATGAGTCACGCGGGTCGACACCCTTTTTTGTGATGTTTGCCACGTATTCCGCCAGAGCAGCGGGTGCGGGAAGGCACGTTTGCGCTGAGGCGAGCAGGAGTGACGCTCTGTATGCGCCGTCTGCTCAAACACATCACGCCCTGAAACACACACTCTTTCCTCCTCTGCAGCCGCACCACATTTTTTCAAAAGCCCCATTACGATTCAGGTTCATTCGCCGTGGCGTCGGGATGCAATCGAGTCGAGGATATACCGTTTAGCGTCGCTCCCCTCCGACGCAAAGCCCACGCACGCCAGTAGTAAAGGCACGCCGATATGCCACTGAAATAAAAGAATATCTGCATGAAGCAAATATCGCGGATACTAACTCGTGAAACGCGCGACGTGCAAGCGGAGAGATTTGGTACTTTTGAGAGTGTGGTGATTTTCATCGCTACTGACGAAACTACCTCTCGCTGCGAGTCCTCGCAAAGACGTGAGGTCGGCAGCCATAAAAATAATGAGCGTTGGAAAAAGGAATTGGGGGAGGAACTGGGATATTATTGAGACTTTTTTGACGAAATTGGTGGGAGCTTTCCATTTGATCTATAGCACTATATCACATAGCAACAAAAAGGGATGTTACTTTCCATTCGTTTTAGACCCTGTGAACCTTCAATATTATTAGCTCATGGAGAGGGCATGCATTATTCTTGCAATGGATTGATAGTGGAGCCAGAGCAAGCTGGCTCATGTGAATTGCCACATGAGCCAGTCATAAATGCTAACCGACTGACGTGTTTACACGCTTGAGCCAGGAAACCACGTCATTCCAGAAATAAATCGCTTGAACGATTAAAAATGTGTGTTTTTAAGCTACTTTTTGTAATGCTGTTTTGTTGGTCTGCTTATAATTGCCCTGATATGAGAATAAATGTTGCCTTTAATATCTTATGAATAAATTTACGATGAGTGCTCAGGATATAAGAGACATGTTATCCCTCGATCACTCGTTTTCTGTTGCATTTCATAGTTAAAGGTGCTTTTACACTTTTTTATGCATTAGTATTTTACTACCCTCATGAGGTAAGCAAAATTGCGCTTTCTCATTCAAAACAAGCATAATTAATCGATCATGAAGCCTTTTCCGTCAGCATCCCTCTTTTATTGAATGGCGGCAATGTTTCAAAAATTCAAGTTCACATCAATAACGCCAGAGACGAGAATTGAATGATAAAGATGTATTTTTAGCATTTACGCTTTCCAGAAATTATTGGCAGCTATACCTTGTCTGACATCACCCGCCAGGGGGGTTGATCTTGAGACAACAACTTTCCTTACTCACATCTTCTCTACTGTACACATGCTCGAACCTGTGTACTATATTTTTCACTTCAAAACAGGTCGGGATAATTGTTGATGAGTTCCCGGAGTGAGCTTGAAAATCAAAGGACTTCGAAAATCGCGCCCGCGATTGCTGTGGTGTTTTGCTGTTGGTAGAGTTTATGAACTCAGCTTACACTTATCTTGTTCATAATTTTGAATAGCAAAATCATCATAATTTTGTTGTCAGTGACCTCCAACGTAGGAGGGCTATAGCATCAGGAGGAACTGCAAAAAGGGGTTGGTTAGCACAACCTCCACCTCTCCATTTCCGCCGCCAAAGCGCCCACTCTTTCCAGGAGGGGAAACTGCTTTTTTTCTAGAATAGTATTGACGATTTTATTGAGCGATGGCTATGCAGTTCTATCTTTCTTACCTGCATAAGAGTCCCTTGAATGCTCAGAGGCTAAATAATCTCTTCTCCT
Source organism: Pyrrhosoma nymphula (assembly GCA_963573305.1). Classification (NCBI taxonomy): domain Eukaryota; kingdom Metazoa; phylum Arthropoda; class Insecta; order Odonata; family Coenagrionidae; genus Pyrrhosoma; species Pyrrhosoma nymphula. The sequence goes on from OY754330.1 coordinate 136,444,375, forward strand.
TGAAGGTTACGGTCTCCATTTTCTCAATTTAAACGTTTTTCCTAAGTATTCCGAAAATGCAAACAATAATTAACGTGAACTCCTTTTCCTTTCACCGACAACGTGTAGCAGGTACGTTTGGAGTGCTCAGCGTCAAAGTGGGCCAAGCCCATGTTTTTAATTTCTTTACTAACAACTGTATTGAATGGTCAGAATCGTATATTTTTAGTGCAAGAGAAAAACAAGTCCTAAGTTCAAATACTTGTCTTTATTTGGCAGTAGCTCTTGAGAGTACTGACTACAGTTGATTTATGAGAGGAATGTCCTGAACTTCAAACGCATTTCCCTCAAAACTCGCTTCAATGAACAACTTTAACACAGACCCCTCTATCTACAACTCTTAGCTAGTGTCTTACTTGGGCCGTGACTATTGTGTACATACTGAATACTATCGGCCGGCAGGTTAGAGCACGTTTCGCCCGTGCACATCGTTCGTGTGCGCTCAAGTGTTCCAATCTGCGCGAACTTCAGCACATTGAAATGAATACCCCTCGTGTCTCAATATGCTCTTAGCTGTAGTGGTGAATGATGAGTTGGTTGAAAAAACTCTCGAACCTTTCTGTTCACCTATGCATGCCATACTTTGTCAAATTTGCCTGTCCCAAAGATGTTCGGTGGGGATAAAATAATATTGCTCTCTTATAATAATATTATAGTGTTGGCATAAAAACCGTGAGGCATTTTTTGATCAATAAGCTCTTCCAATTATATAAGTTATCACTACCATAAAATGAGAGCACAAGCAATTAATTTCAAAATGTTTCATTTCAGAGCTGTAATCATGTGTAAACAAAGGGAGTAGTGATAGGCAGATACTGATCGCTTTGAGCAAAGAGAAAATATTTAGGACATGCACAGCAAGTTTTATTTTCAACATATCTACCCCGGATATAGCACAGCTTCAAAGAGAGGTTTTTAATGAGGAAAGCACGATTTGCAAAATAAACATCCATAGAGTACCATTGTAAATGTTACGGCATCGCTTTTAATTTTCTCTTACTCATAAGGGGATTGGTACATACTTTGGTAACATCAAACAAACATTTTCACGTTTGTCCACATGAATAATTAGAATTTCTAATAACTTGAAAAATATTTCCTATAGTCACTTTATCATGTATGAACGACTTTAATGAAATGAAAAATTCATCGAGACAACTTCCTTGGCACCGAATAAAGAAAGCCTCTTCGTTGATTCCTTTCCCAAAAGGTACATTAAACTTTAAGTTAGTCGAGGTGAAATACAGTGATTCGGAATTATATGAACTTCGGCTTTCTCGCAAGAAAATATTTAACCAGAGATTATAATACCAGGCCTAAGAGAGGAGCTAAGTAATAATGCTCTATAAGACATATTCTATTCTTCCTTTTAAACGAAAAATATTGGTATATAGACATTTTTTATAAATTCCATGAATTATCCCAAATGTTTTCCATTTAAATAAGTTATCACTACCATAACATGAGAGCACTAGCAATTCATTTCAAAATGTTTCATTTCAGAACAGTAATCATGTGTAAACAAAGGGAGTAGTGATAGTCAGATACTATTACAGAGAGACTATTGCTAGCTTAAATGCTGATATTGTCCATATTAACGCATGGGCTGAGACCAATGGCCTAAAACTAAATGAAAATAAAACTAAGGCTATTATTATCGACAGTAGGAACCTTACGTCTAAGATAAATTGTCACCACATCCCAGCAATCACAGTCAAAAATAAAGCAGTCCCCTATGAAGAATACGTAGAACATCTTGGGGTAATAATGGACAGGGACTTAAATTGGAATGCCCACTACCTAAATATTAGGAGTAAAAGTTTTAAAAATCTTCGCCAATTATACAAATCCAAAATTCAGTTGCCTACAAACTTACGAAAAACGAACGTAAATGCGACTATTTTCCCAGACTTTGATTACTGTTGTGGTGTACTACGCAATATCAACGAAGAAACAAATAATCTAAGAAACAAATAATAAGCTCCAGATTACTATGAATGCTAATGTGAGATTTGTATGTGATCTAAAATAGTGGGATCACACATTCAGGAGACTAAAATGGCTTAAAGTTAGACAAAGACTGCTTTATTTATCTTTTCTCTCCGCCTTCAAAATTTTCAAGTCAACCTGTCCTCCACACCTGTTCAACTCTTTTATTTAAAAAAAAACATCCAAAACCGGCTAACAAGATCCCATCATTTAGACCTACAGATCCCACAGCACAAAACTGAAATGTACCATAAATCTTACATCGCCACTGTAGCAAAAAACTGGAATACTCTCCTAACAGATATAAAAACATGTAATTCTGTATCCTGTTTTAAAAGATAATTATTTAATTCCATGTTCACTATAAAATGTTAAAGGAGACAGTGAAAATATAAATAATTATTGTAACATTGTAATCAATCATGTGATCAATCAATCAAAATATTTTTTTTGTGTAAACACTTTTTTGTATTTTTTGTGTAAATTAATTATTACTGGGTATATTTTTGTGTGTGTATATGTATACTAATGTGGCGACTGACTATCTTGTACCTTGAAAAGTATTATCATATTTGTTAAATTATATCTTGTGTAAATTATTTATTAAAATCTCTAAAAGACGGATGGGTCAACGACAATAAACGTTTCATTATTCTTATTATTTTTGCCATTTGTCACTGTTGCGTTGAGAGTCATGTAGTTTCTTGATTACTCGTTCTCCACACATTTGATTCCCTCGTGTAATGGTCTAACTTTAGCGCCACCAAGCTTATCTAACTACTAAAAACGTCAAGACAATTCCTAGATTATTTCTATTGCGCTGCCTATCTGGAAGTTCATTAAAAATACTTTTGAGATTTCTTTGAGAAAGATGCTTACTTTGACATTAGTCACAACGTAATAGTAGAATAGTAATATGCAGTAAAAAAAATTACTATGGGAATTTCTTCTGCTCAAATTTATCAAACCAATGGCAAAAACTGATCGAAATTTTAATGGTGACCACCAAAACTGGACAATAAAATAAATTATCCAAGATGATTCAAATTCCTGGAGATTTTTAAAAATTACACTGAGTCATAATACAGACGTATTTCATTTTATTTTTCGTAGGCTAGAAGTTTAACTCGTGATTTCGCTTTATTCGTAATTCATACTGACACTGGAATCAACTTTTAAGGCAAGTTTGGAATTTATCCAATGAGTTTAAATATTGACTGGATTTCAGTTGATAGTGCTTAGACGCTTAGAGTCATTATGCACAAACATTCCTTCGCATGCGCACAAGTGCAACACCACTCCGGAGTAATTGAAGTAGCGTCCCCCCGAATTCCAGCCGAGTTCAGTGATGTGACACGAATACAAATTCTAAGCGGTTGGGTGTAATGCTCAGACTATCATTGTTTAAGGCATAGAAATGTCACAAATATGCCTAAAATTTCTCAGAGTCTGAGTTTTATGATTCACACATGTACCAACAATTACTATGTCCCAACGTCATACCCAAAGAACAGTGACTCTATTTTACTATTCCTCAACTTTAATATTTTATGCTAAAATTATAAACAATGGTTAAGAGCTATTTCTATAAAGAAGTAAAACAAAAGCACTAATAGCTACTTTTTAACTTAAAGGATTCATAAAATACTCGTTGATTTATATGACAATAGCTAGTATTTCAATACTTAAAAAATTTATGAAATATATTTCTTGCTTTAGGATCGCACTACTAAGTGGATATCTTTCCTCAGAAATGAGAAAAATATTACCTTTTAATTGTGTCAGAGATCCGAGACTGCAACTGGGGCAGTAAAAGCACTCACCTGAAAAAGAAAAGATTTGATTAGATTAACATATTTAAGCAAACTGAATAATATATATGAAATATCAATGACATTGTAAGTAATCGAAACTGGTAAGGAGTGTAAACTAGAGAAAATACATAGGGCTCACGGAAATTTCATACCGAATATGAAGTTTAGAGAAATGAAGGAGTTGAAATATTTTTCAATCAAACTCGTGAGGAAGGATTATTACGGTGAATGTCCTATTTGGTCAGACCCAGTCCTTTATGAACCAATGCAGCTAAGTGCTTGCAAGTTTTTTCTAGGAATACATTATCGCCAAGAACTGCAAGATAGAAAATTGGGATATGATTCGGATTAATTCAGTAAAATATGATAGACACCCGTGGGTATCTCGAACACCTTTCACCCACTGCATCAGCATTTGAAAGCGGCGGAAATATTCATTGCAACGATGGTTTCCCTAAGGGGGACCATGACACCAAAACGAAGGCGTCATGACACTCAGCGTAAATGAATTTCTGCGATGACAACAGTTTCAACACATATCTCACTCGAGAACGACGCCCCGAAAAGCGTGACAACGGAATGCGCCGCGAAGCTTCTATTTCTCGTCCATCCAATTACCGACGCATTTTCATCGTCATGATAATTTCGCGAAACTGCCAAGGCCGTCGTTTTTACTACTTCGAGCTCCTCTTTCATGGCGACATAAAAACCGAGAAGTAGTTTAGTTCAATGAATGAACACCGTACAGTGCACTCTGTATCTCTACTAGCTTACTCCTTATGCCCACATTACCTCGACGAGTTTAATTAATAATGGAGGATAGGTGTGTTAGCTTTGAGAAGTAAATTCTAACCAATCTCTTACGGGTAGCTTGTGACACTTGAGTAATGACAAGTTCTAGGACTATCCATCATAAACTATTTACTTTGTATTTTTTTCCATAGAATTTATTAACGGTACAACGCGTTTCGCCGATCTACAGTATCATTAGGTAAAAATTCTAAGTTTGTTTTGTTTATTGACCGTTGTTTGTTGTCGTAACTGCGAAGTTGGTTTGAGTGAGGGAGGAGGCGGTTGTACCGTGGCTTGGAAGTGTGGGCGCGGTCAGGTGGTTTTAATTGTTGACGTGTCCTAAGGTTAGTTTCTCGGAAAGGAGTGGGGAGGACTGCGGGAATCCAAAGGAAGGCAGCAAGGTACGTTTTGGGGAGACAAAAAATTAACGATAGTGTTAGCAGCATGTTAGAAGAATTGGGTTGGAGTCCACTGCAAGATAGAAGGAAAGTAAATAGGTCATTGGGAATGTTTAAATGCTACTCAAAACATCCAGCCTGGTTGGAATTGAAGAAGAGGCTGGAACCACCAAATTTTTTGGGAAAAAATGACCACCCGCTGAAACTAAAATTAAGGAGGCAAAAAACGAATGCTGCCAAATACTCCTTCTTAAATCGTGTGGTCCTGGAATGGAATGAATTACCAGAAGAACTCACAAAACCTTTACCAAGAAATGTAAATATTTAAAAAAAATGTTACTCATAAAAAACAAGAAGAGTGTTTGATGTTGTATGTAGGTATATGTATTTTTTAAACCTAATTATTAATTTTGTTTCAACCGAAACTAATGATATATTGCCACCAGACAATTTCTTATTGCAGTATCAGTGTAATAATAATAATAACAATTGCTCATAAGGGCCAAACAATGGGAAATAAAAAAACAAACAAAGAATTTCTACCCAATGATACCGCAGATCGTCGAAACGCGTTGTGCCGTTAATAAATTCTGTGGAAAATAATACAAAGTAAAAAATTTATTATATATACTAAATATTTCCACAAAGTAAAGCCTGAAACCATTGGGTGCATTCTAGGACTAGTTAAAGTTGAATTCTGTATTCGATTTCAATGGTAATGTAAAGGAGATATTGGGTCAATATTAATCAGGCAAGAAAGATTTTTCCTTGGTTTTAACTTTTTAATGAGCTGCGGCTGAAAATAATGAAATATTTTTACTGACATGATGCTTGGAAACGTCGGAATCCTTCAAGTTCCAAAAATAAGTTTTTTTTTAGCCTGGAAGCGACTCTTCCGGAGTTTAGCAAAATATACGTCTTACAATGGTAATCACAATATTATACAGGATGCATGCATACAAGCACCGCAGATAAAGTCAAATAACAAGATTTTATAATAACTTCGGGATTTTGGTGAGAAAAAGATATTCGAAATATCGGCGCCGCTGCGTTAAAGAGATTCAGAAAGTGAAAGAGTGATATCACATTATTTTATTCCACCTTCTATGCAGTATGCTGAAAATATTAGGGGCCTAGTAGAGAGAGTTTGATTTACAAAAAAAATCCAAAAGCACGCCAAAGTGTCCGTGAGAAAATACTTGCGGATAGTCAAGATGTCAATGGTAAGGACCAGGTTGGACAGTAGCAAGAGACTCGGAGGTCAGAACAAGTCTGAGATTTCTAGAAGCAATCACAAGTTTTAGGTTGACACGGAAGATATCATTCTAACCCCGCCCTAAATCTGTAAAACAGAATAAATGGATAAAAAAGAGAGATAGATAAGAGGCTTATTGGGGTGAAATTGTAACTAGACAATTCTTTCCTTTAATTAAATGGTTCTCGTCAACGTTTCTTCCATGGAAAAAAAAACATTTCTTCACCACATTCACAAAATATGGCGGGTATTAAAAGTAAATGCGTCCAAATAGATCCCCGGTTTTTACCAGTGGGGAAGTCTCCCAGAAGGGGAAATTTAGGGTGACCTATGGAGAAAACTGGATCAATATACAGTAAAACGTGATGCCCTGAAGGTCATGTAAAAATATTTTATTGCGTAGGTTGTTTTGATTCATTCAACGAAATTCAATAAACTTTAATGAATGTCGCAGATTTAAATCGATTCTTAATTATTTGCATCATTTTCATTTATTGAATTTAATTATTGTTTAATAATATTCTACTGTGAAGGGGGGAATGATATTTTGAACTATAGTGAAAGGAGGGAAATTGAGAAAATAAGGCTGAAACCTTACTAATATAGGCGCACTAAAGTAAGTTATGTAAAATGTGCACGTGTTGGAAAAAAATTGACATAACAGTCAGGCATCTTGACAAAAAAATTCAAATTCATAACAGGAAAACACCCACACATGTAAGAAGGTGTGAGAAACCTAGGAAATAGGGATGAAATTGTGAATGAATGTAGAGGTTCAGGGATTGAATTATCTTAGGACTGATTTCCTTTTTCAGTGTACTGAAAGAGTGACACAATAATAAGTACGCTAATGGAATAAAGACATCCAAAGACTTCAGGAATACACTTTTAGGAATCATCTTCTTACTGCCGCACTAGGCTGACAGCTATTACGACGACCAAAACATCAAATTTCACGATGAAAATGACCTTTTTTAAAAAAAAAAAAGTTGAAAGAATAAAAATGAAAGCAAGAGCACACTCACAATAGTTTATATACTGCAACAATTGGGAGGTAAAATACTGTTAAAAATCACTGATAAAAATCACTCGAACCGGAGACAAGCATGTAGTTTCGAAAGCCATGCCACGCGTATCGAATAAAACCCAATATATTACCCAGGAATATTATGTGGCTGGTAGCCATGTGGTTATCGTCCTCACCTTGGAATAATGACTTCGGGATTTCGAGCCTCTTGTTATTGTTTTGAGATATTAACATTTTTTAACTTATAATATAAAAGAATTATTTTATTTGTGACGGGTGAGAATCTCACCGTCAACATTTTATGGCTTTGCTTTCGGACTCAATTTTTATATGAACCTTGCCACGCAGTTTCTTACTAAATGATTCGAAATTCTTCGTTTCTGTTTCGCACTCATACACATATGAACGAAAATTATTTTTTCTCGGATATACTCACGGATATAGCAGTTAAAGAGCCAAAAATAAAAAGTCTCTACCGACACATTCCTTACTATTTCCCCTTTCACCCCATATTCACATATTCCAACTCTTCCTCTTTTCTCACTACCAGTGATCTAGAAAACGCCCCAGAGACAACTCGCAGGATAGCCTGTTGTATGAAAGTTCGTCGAGAGTTCTACAGTTGTTGCTTTATTATTGGGACGCGTAGCAACCCATCCATGTCTACAAACAGTCCTCACAACCCAACCGGGCCCTCACTTTCTCTGTATTAAAAATATAGGTTTCCATTTATGGCACGTGAATAACGACAGAGAAGGAAAGAGCTAGTGAGGGAAGCTTTGGAGCTCGCCGGATTCATCGCTGCCACATATATGACGGGGCGTCCCACGCAAGCCTTAAACCCTAACTCTTCCTTCGCTTACGCAGTCTCTTACGCCAACGCCCACCCGCTTTTCTCCCGCGATCACGCTGTACGCCGTGATGAAGCGATCGGGGCAGTTTCGTAGAAACATACATGGTTGTTAAAATGAAAACCGCAAAAAAAGGCAAGAATTTTCTTCAAAATACTGTTATACCCTTATAGACTTTACCCTATCACGGTATAGATAACTCCGTGTCGGCAGATGTCGATGAAAACGATAATTGCCATTTAACTTAAATTTAACGTAAAAACAGCACTTTCTTCATAAAAATCTAAATACGTTTAAAAAAACGTCCAACTAAACGAAAATAAACTCATAAAATTCCTAAAGATAGTTTTATTTTATGTAAAATTAAAAAAAATCCAAAATATCGCATAGAAAAGTTTCAATGAAGATAAGAACATTCATGTTTTTGACACGAAAGTTACGGCAGCCAAAATCACACTGACATGATATACTTTGACAGGACATACACATTATCGTGACGTATTCTATGCTCTGTGTAGTATAATTAATATCTGAGAGAGCAAATATTCAATAATATTTATCATATAATTTGGGCTGCTTTACGCGAACTTCATGTTTCGACTTTCGGCCAGTTTTTATTTTTGGATTTTGTCCCACTGTGCGCCGGAGAAGAGGAGATGGTGCTCAAAAGTATATGCTGGCCAATCATGAATAAACGTACGCTCCTGATGAATGATACACTTGCTATTCTTCCAAAAAATTTTTAAACCATTACTCGGGTAGAAAATTGGAGGGAAATGTGCAAGGTAGCAAAGGCATTAGAAGAACACTTGCTCTAGAGAAAGCTGCGTTCAGAAGTACGAGAGAGCTGGATACGAGTTTAAGAATGTCGCATTGAATGACACAAACACGTGGATTCTGAAAAAAGAGGACGGGAATAGGGATGTGGGAGTTTCAGATGTGACTGTATAGGAGCATGGAGAATATGCGGTGGACGGAAAGGAAGACAAACGAGTAAGATCTCGGTATGGTGGGTGAGGAGATGAAGCTTTAAAAGGAGGAGGGGGCAGAGTAGGTGACTAGAAGAGGTAATGAGGGGCGGAGGATTGCTGAAGGCCGTGATAGAGTGAAGGATGTTGGTTAAGCGGGAAAGGAGGACAAAGAGAAGAGGTTTAATGGATGGGATGAAGAGAAGGTATTTCAAGCTGAGGAAATAGTAGGGAGACAAGGACCTAAGGCTGTAAACATCTGATGATTTTCTACGCTTTTCCAATTAAAACTACCCTAATATTTAATTTCGCCATAACAGTAAAAAAATCGAAAGACGCGTTTCAATAAACTTTCTCCAAAAGTGAAGAACGTCAAATTGCGGTCCTTGCTAATCAGACTAAACCGGAAAATACTATACCATTCTTCCTAAATATTTATGACTTCCATTAGGTGCAGCCTAAAACGGTTAAATTTAATTTAAAAATGCTCATTATATGGGATGAGCTATAAGACGTAATTTTTATAGTGAAGACCGCAATAGGAAAACACAGTATTTGGGACTCATTAGAGGCATAGTTGGTCAAAGAATCATCAGGAAAAGTTAAAAAATGTGCTGAAAATTGAAAAATTTGAGAAAAAGCAGATGCTACTGAATCATTGGATCAAACGGGTTGGATAACATAATTCATGATTGGTTACGGAAAAAAAGAAAAGGAGCGTGAGATTAATAAAAATATCTCACTACATCAGTAGATCCTACCACCAGTGGCGTACAGACAGGGGGGGGGTTAGGGTTTTAACCCACGAAAAACATGTTTACCGGAATTCGTAAATTATCACTTCTATCGCTTGGTATATATTTTTCGCTTAATTGTTTAAAATAAAGTTGAATTGTCTTCACGAAAATATAATGCTTATTTAATTATTGTTTCAGTTAATAATAATCTAAATATCATTTTATGATTATCCACATAAATATTAATTTAAAGTTAATTTTTATTCTTATCTTTCCATTGCTCGATTCCGGCCAAAAAAACAATACCACCTTGAAGCATTTTTGAAAATGGAATAATTACATAATGATCTAAACGTTTTTCCATCCACTTGGGCAAAATAATTGCCCCATGTCTATGTGTGTGACTCCAAAGGAACAACGTAGACGCAAATTTAGAAGTAAATTTAATGTACGTACGTTGATGTAAGCGAAAAAAGAAAGGTCTTTGAAGTTCGAACGTAGGGAACGGTTGTAGATAAGGGTAAGAGAGAGAGAAAGGGAATCCTTTATATGTACATATTTTTTATCTCGCGGGTGTTTTACGACACGATGGATACGGGGTATCACGCGCGCTAGTTGTGTTGAATGCGCACCGCCGCCATGTCGGGGACGCGGGGAGCGTTGCTCATTTTACTTCCCCAGCCCACGCGCGCACCCTCTAGGGAGAGCTCGTAAAAACGAGTATTTACGCGCCGAAACGGAGCCCATTTTATTTTATCGCCGCCATCATTGCCATTATTTTCTCAGGTGCACTCTTAGACAATCTCCTAGTGCATCCACAGAGGAGTTTCACCCTAGGATCCCCCAACGACCACCACCACCGCACGTATCTTGAGGAAATACGTACCGAGCCTCATATTTCATACGTGAAGCATCTCCTCTGCCTTCGTTCTGCATGCTTGTCCTCTCCCACTAACCAGGCGCGTTATTCCATCTTGCTATTTACGACCACTTGCTCTTTTCTGTGGACATCTCTTAGCAACAACTTCCTCACTTCCTTCCTCCGGCCTCTCCCTTTCGTCCTTGTTTCATCACATTATTTCATTCTCACGCATCGTGTTCCTTCTTCTCTCTTCCGACGAACTGCTACGCGTAAACGCCACCGTTTGGCTTGTGAAAGCTAAATGCGCTGAGATAAAAGCGAGACGGAAGATAGATTATGAAAATTTGCGCAATTCCGGAATGAAGATAGCAGTTTAACAGCGATGAGACTAGGGCTGATGATTCCTTACTTGCCATTCCGTTGATTACGCTTCTGTGCAAATTTTGTGAAAATAAATTCATATTAAATGGGCTGTAAAACGTCTCGTTCTCATTGTTGGAAAGTGCAAAAAAAGTTGGACACCATGTTAGATACATTGAATGAAAACGATATATTCACTGTCGAAGCTATTTTTTAAATTGATGATAACTGTTTTTCACTGTGGAGAGTATCGACTTCTGAGGAGGGCGAAGAATTGAAATCAATTGAAAGTCGGACTGCTGGGATTATATTTGAAAGGAGAATAACAACTAAAGTTATGCTTCTCCATTAACTAAAGAAACAATGATTTTTAACCGCTAACGATCACTGAGTGACTGTGAGGTACAATGGCTCTAATTATTTAAAGTATCCATTCAAAGACCATCCCATTTCTATAACACACCCTTCAGATCACTTTTTAATCCAAGTAATCAAATTGTTTAGTATGTAGATTATGTTTTCCACGCATTACTTATTGCAAAGAGATTTTACGACGCTGTTGAGTAGAATGTGAACAGAATCCAAATACTTATACCTAATAATATAACCGACAGAATGAGTAGAGGTAATTCAAATTAAAAATCTCACCACTGCGTGTCATGCATGCTTTCACTCGTTATACATTTTGTGTCAGCAAAATATTTACTTTGCAGGTACCTACTTCGCTCCAGTGGAGCGGTGTTGCTAACGGCGTTCGGTGGATCGACCCATTGAGATGTCGTTCACCGTCTGCCATGCAAATTTAGAACCCTCTGGTTACTTTTTATTTGGTTTAATCGTCCCGTCACGTAAATATTCAAATCCGGTCTAATCTCTCCACTCTTGAGTTATCGCCGTGATCGGATGCTGTGGATTTAGAACGGGACTCGCAACGTGGTACAGAGAAAGGGGGAGTAGAGCTTATGTTCAAACTGTTATCTGGTCTGATTGGCAACGGTTCGGTCTGTCAGCAAGAAGGTAAGTACCGGATTCGAATCTTACCAATGGAAGAACGTACTTATTTTGCGATTGAAACCATAAGATAGACGGTGCAACATGATTGCAGCGGGTAGCCCACCGGAAATTCAGAAGTCCATTAAAAATATGTATTCAATTGATATTTCCTGAAAGAGATAAAAGCAAATTTTAACACCTTTCTTTACGTATAAGTTCAATTTGATCACGAAGCAATAAATTGGGGAATTAGGCTACAGAACGAACCCGTGTAAATGTCTTTTTTCCGCAACTAACCATAGACCATAATATCTGTAACTAGGCAGTTTATATGAGCAGTTTAACCGATAGGTAGTCAACTCGTTATAAAAAGCATACTCTTTATTAATATTTTATTAAATTACCAGTATTTAGAGGACGCCCCGCAATGCTTGCTGCAGGTACTCTTGAGATGCTTACATCTCTATGCATGCTTGCATAGTACGATCCAACAACACTGGTAGGTGACTCTAGAAAAAACTGTAGCCCGCAATTCTTCCCCCCCCCCCCACTCCCACTGACACCCCATTGCTACCTCATTCCCCGATAACTCTCAAAACTCAACTACAACCTGCCAAAGTCATCCGCCCCCCCACCTCTATCCGCCCCCCATCCGCCCCCCATCCCCGCTCACAAACACTATCCTTGGGGTTTTCCATCCCTATCCTTTCCCCCCTTCCACCTCCCTTCTCCCTCCCACCTCACTTCTTCCTCTCCCCTCCCCTCTCCTGCATGGTATACATGCATCACGATTTTGCCTTTACTCTTCGTACCTGAAGATGTAGTCGCTGCGTGGAAACTAGTAGTACCGTGAGATAATTAGTGGAACAAAACAAAGTTTTCTGTTTCATTACTAAAACTCTTGTTGTATCGAGGGCATGTTTGGGTGAAAATTCACCCCTTGTCACACACCCTCACCGTGGTTTAAAGAGGGGCTATATTGACGTAGATATCGGGATGGAGGGTAATAATTCGGTTGAGTGGACATTTCGACGCGGCTACACGAGGGGACTGGGGTCGCTGGGGGTTGCGTTGGTGAGGATAATGAAAGTTCCCCGGCCGCCCGAAGCCTCCCACAACACATGGCGTGGCCCTTCAAAACGAGTCGCGCGGAGCGCGCAGACGGCTGGCATTGTCACGGAGATATTAATTTGTTCATGAGAGGAGGAAGGGGAGGTCGCACTCTAGGCTGGTTGGATCACAATCGTCGACGCTGCAAGGCCCTTTTGGTGTTTTGGCTTCGACGGCGCTAGAGCAGGGTGACGCGAGCGATTCGTGTAAACGAGGCGGAGAGAGGAATGCACACAAAAGAAGGGCCGTTTCGATAAACCAAGCGAGGTAGAAGAGGGAAGAAGATAAAGTGAGAAATGATAGGATTTAAACACTAGTGGTGGAATTAGGTGAAGTGACTGACGACTGAGATAATTTCCACCATTGAGTAGATGTGGGTAGTAGGGAAGCATTTATGGAAAATCTATGACATTTCCAAGGAAATAGTACTCCTTATTGTTGCCATTTAATGCCTAGATATACGAGATATGAGTAATGCACCGTAGTTGACGATATATTTAGGGATAATATTTTAAGAGGTCTATTATTTGACTGGTAATTCAACACTTACATATCACTTTGAGAGCTGCGTGGCGTGTGGCAGGGGTGTCTGGACAACGGCCATGAAAAGATGAGGACATAAGGAAAAGGAATTGGATGAGGAAAAAGGCAGAAGTGAATTCTATGTTAACGGAGTCTCTTAGTCCCTCGCTCTGTTACTTAAATCGCTAGAAATAGTGCGTAGAATATGAATCTGTGTATCTATCAGTTCGATTGTGTACCTCTCTTATTATTTATCAATACTATCAGTTCCAGAGATGTAGTAAGGGGTAAAATAATATCTAGCGTGCCACCTTGAAACCAGCCTGATCTGAATTTTTCGAGTCATGTGAGCACAGTGTATAGCCTTCAAGTCTCTAACGACTCACAAAATAGTCCTTACATCAGCTGTGTGTATAAGACAAGTCCAACTTTCCATGTTTCAGCTCAGGTGAAATATCAACCGCTACTTCCATGTCTTTTTCAAAAGAATGCATGCCTGGTATGCGCTATCACCAAGAGTAGATACATTTTTACGGCATGATATACATCACGAAGCTAATCATGACAGATAATTGAAGGCTGTCGTGAATAAGACCTCTGCTGTCGCCTCGGTTGAATCCTCAAGGTGGTTTTTCCTTAAAATTAACTAAATATGATTTTATTCATATTCTCGCTAATTATAAAAATGTCTTCTGTTTGATATTAACTACCCACTCCGTGTACTCACTGAGTCTCTAGCGGCTTGCAACCAACTCCATCAGCAGCATTACAATCTGTTCTTTTGTTCTAGCGATGCGTGCGGCTTTCCTCGGCACTTCGTACTTTTCGTAACTTCGTACTTTTCCACACTTTAATTAAAAACTGCGACCGATTTTACTTTAATACGGCATCTTCTGGCTTCTTTAGGCCAGAAGATGCGTTATTAAGGTGAAACGCTTGCCGATATATATCACTTCCACGAAGTCATGCCTGAAACAATCAATTTTACTTCGTGTACAGGTTCCTGAATGTTTGCAGTGTGTTCAAAATGTGGCGAAACTAGACAAAATGAGTGATTAGAGGAGGGCTCAGTCAGTGGAAATCATTTTCGCCACTAGGGTACGTTAGGATGAGTTAGTACAATACTAGGAAAAGTAGTATTTAGAAAATGAGAAATAATGGGTAAAAACGCGACGATGAAATTGGCCCGCTCTTAACAAAAGAAGCAAAGAAAACCACAGATTAACACTAAACTACCTAAAGGTTGCGCACCCCCTTGGATGTCTAAGTGATCATTTTTGACCTCCACTGTTTTTTTATTGTATTGCTCAGGAAATGCGTTTTTTTTTAGTTTATTATGTAGAATTATTATTCCTTTTGATATTTTAACGGATGATGATGACAATTTTTGGATTGAGTTAGGTTAGGCTTAGACTTAGAAAAAAATATGAAGAAAACTATTTATTTCCAAAGTTATAAATAATTCAGTAAACTTGGCAGGTAAGTAAAGGGATTTAACATGTAGGTGTTTGTTGCTTGTTTCATATAAAAATAGCCTTGCCCTTTAAATTTTCAGGAGCAACAATAACATTTGCAAAGTGAGATGCTGTTTAGGCAATGATCAACCACGTAAGTCTCTTTGACAATACATTGCTTACAGACAGATTTATTGCAAAACTTGCATGACTTACTACCCTTTGTACCTTTCTTACATTGCAATTTTACCTGACATTTCTTGCGAATGTTTATTGTTTCAGAATTAGCACCGTCGTCAGATGCAGTGAGAGGAACACCCTGTTGTAAATCATCGGTTTTTCTAAACATGTTCCTCGCCAAGTTTTAACAAAAATTCCCGTTTGGAAATTCAAGAATGTTTGAGTTTATTGTACAGTACATGGGCGTTGATTCCAGCAAGATCAAGAATGTTTGAAAATGTATGCACGGGCCAACGTCTACAGGATGGGTTTACTAAGTATTTAAGAGCCATTTGATCAACAACATCAACGCCGTTCTTGGCTTCGCTATAAAAAACAACTGTGTTAGATTTCTTTTTTTCATCTGTACCAATCTGAACATCTGGGTAGAGTGAGCTCAAAAGGAGAACCTTTTTCTTGGTTTTCCCTTAATAATGTGTGACTGTCAGGTAACCATGCTTCAAAATTTGAGTGTTATGCAGAGGCAGTTTTGCCTTTTTCACTTCAGCTGGAAATTCATGCCTAATGGGATTCAACGCTCCAACAAGACTCGTGCCTTTTGCCTCCATACTATTCACCAATGTGAGTGACGTGAAGACGTTGTCGCATGTTACGCCCCTTATTAACATTCTGGGACATCAACTTCTCAACAACATAATCATCCAGACGCTGGTCGTCGGCATGCATGTCATCTTTGCCGAGGTTAGGAAACGCATTCACCGTGTATTTGGAGTCTTTGTCAACAGACAACCAAAACGTTTGCCCATATTTGTCAGGTTTTACGGGCATGAACTGGAGGAACCTGCACCGGGGTTTGAAGGGTGTAATTGCTCATCAACACTTATGTAATGCCCTGGGATGTAGCAGGTATGACAGTTTTCAATAATTTTTTCCAAACCTTGGACATGTACCGGCCTCGGTGGCGGTGGGGTAAAGTCCTCGTCTGCATATGCGAAGGTCGCGGGTTCGAGTCCCGCCTGGGTAGATTTCACCCGCCCAGAGCACGGTTGATTGCGATTATTCTATTTTATTGTAAGAGAGGACCTAATGTTCCTAAATACGCTTGATTAAATAAATACACAATTATTATTATTAGAGCAAACATCATTCTGCAGGCGGTTGAGTCTAGTGGACCTGACGTAAAATCGTAAGATCCTCAGAATTTCTTTAATACGGTCCCAAGACATAGCTTTCTGAATAATAGGCGAGCCATATTTCGAAGACCAGAGAGATCTTCGTGACAAAGAACGGGCACCATTCGCTGGAAAAACAATTGCTGGAAACAGCCAAGTTGAAAAAACAGAAGGGGTCAAAAATGACCCCTCCGGCCTCGAAGGGTAAAGTACAAATTTATTCAAAAGGAAGGGGGCTACATGAAACATTTTTTGAGGGAATACTCATTGAGTGAAGGGAATAAAAGTCACAAATCAAAAATAAGTTTGAAAAAAAATTGGGGGAAACAGTCACGTTGAAAAATCAAAAGGGGTCAAAAATGACCCCTCCGGCATTCTAGTGTTAAGGACCACCACCACGGGTGGAATGCCGCGCTTAGAATGCACTTCAAGTCAGTTGATAAGAAACTGAAAGATAAAGGCGACAGCGGTTTTGTCAGAAAGCAAGTAAGAGGAAGACGATGATAGAATGGGGAAGGATAATCATTTAACACTTCAGATTGAATGAGACAGTGCCTAATGCATGCGATTTTCTTTCAAAAAAGGTAGAGCTATGGTGTCAAATACAAAGGTAATTAATTCATCAAAAGCAATAGTTTGCTTCCTCTCACTGTATTTCCCACGGTATAAAGAACACTGTCAATAAGTCGCAATGATCTTCAAAATAGCGTTTGTCGACGACCAACTATAGAAGGCATATTATTGCTTGCTTTGGCACAGCATAAATTTCACGTCAGAAATCTAAAAATATGCGCAGCCCATGTGTTTTCTCAACCTTTTTAAAAATAAATTTGTTACTTGCCATTTACTTTTTATAGATCCGCAGAAGAACGCTCGATTGTGATGGTGTTTTCAGCATGAGGTGTGAAACAAATTAGTCTAGTTATAAGTGCACATTTCTATCTAAATATGCTATTAAGTTACTACTGAGAAGTTTATTCATAACAAAAGTTATTGCCTTATTAAATTTGCCGTAAATATCCACTTTATGCGCCTTAGATTTGCTACAATTTTAAAATAGAATGCGAATATGGTCACTGTTATGACCAGAGACATGGAGTAAATAAAGAGGATACTAGGTACGTAATAAGAATTACCTGGGAGTTAGGAAACATTTACAACACAGAGAATTAGGTAGAGAAAGATGGAGGGCTTCAGTCAACCAGTCTTAGGATTCAAAGTAAAATGAATTAATTACCAGAGAAAAATCACGTTCAAACAAATTTAATATTTTCATTCGTGACACACACCCATCCCTTCAGTGCTGAGAAACCAAACAAAACGGGAATTAAGGAAGTTTGGGCGAAAAATCACTTCATCTACGATTTAATGAACTTTACCTCATTTTAAAGAAAAAATTCATCTTTCCAATGATATCAAAATATAAACCCTTTACCAACTATTTTTCGACCAATTTCCTTGAAAATACAAGCTGTTTTACATGGGATAGATTACGGCTGTGTACTCAATATAGAGAATATTGAGCAAATTAGGAATATATAACTCCTAGATTTCGTCAAAAAACTAAAATTGTGAAGTTAGTATTTTCTCAACTATTCATAAAAATTAACCTATTACTCAACACAGTAATTTTTACAGAATCGAAAAAAAACCGGCTCCTTTAAAGGCTTTTAAGCCGCATGGCGTGAAAAATTGAGTCAAGTTAGAGACTTATGTAGATATATTTATTTAATAACTGAGAAATTTGGTCATATATATAGCTATAGTTTCGCACGAATAATATTACAATGTTTGCTTCACACTTCTTACAGACGCTAAAATTAAAATATAAAATTCAAATATGGTATCTATTATGAATAGGGATATATCTCGCTCAAACTACCTTAAACCCACGACCCTATTGTGAACACAATGGGACTTAAACCTGCCGCCACCACTAATGCCAACGATGAATACGGCTGAGTTTATGAGGTGGAGAGGAATCGACAGGAAAAACGATCGGGCGGTGCATATAGAAATTGAGAGAAAGCGAGAGGATGATAAAATGAGGTAAGGAATAGGAAGCGAAGGAGAGATGGGAAGAGAATGTCGCTGGGTCAACGGCCATGGAGCGAAGTTTATCTCAGCGGCACTGGGTTGCGTGGCTGCGAGGGTAATACGATTCGGCACACGATGTGCTTCGCCACGCGGGGCGACAATATTGCACAGTTTTCGTTCGGGGACGGAGCGCGAAGCGAGATTGCAGCATACGTTGATCTGAATCGACGTTGACTACGGCCCCGCACGGCTATCCTGACGCAGAAATCGGGTACCGTAGTGAACGTAATGTGCGTAAACAAGTCATTATCCAGAATCAGCCTCCGGTGCATGAACTAAATGGAGGGAAGGGGGAGGTATAGGGTTTGAAACAGATCGGAAAATTTTACTTCAAATATCACCAAACTTGGTACCCATCACTGTAAAAATACTGCAGTGAAATTGGACAAAATATTCATTTCGATACCCATTATTAAAGACGTTTTCCACGAAAAACAAATTACTAGGCATCTTAATATTTCGCACATCACAGGATTACTAATATTTGAATTAAAATTTTACAAATATGCCTCCGCCAATATGTGCATGACAATGTTTAAAGCATTATAATATTCTATGACACTTAAAGCAATATGTTGGGCAATCAACTGTTTTAAACCAAATAATTGAAATAAAGTCCAAAAAAACTATCTGAACTCAAATTAAAAGGCTTAAACACGAGTTAAAGTTCGCGAAACAATAAGTACACTTCCCATCATTTCTGCCCCAATCATTGCCTTAGGCTTCATTTCAGCAAATAGCTTTTAATATTTGCGTTTTCCTTGTCTCCATTATTTTATTTTGACTCCTAGTTCGCTTCCAGCGACATATTCCTATATATAATACTTTCCGTTTGGAGTGAAACTGGCCTTCAGATTCTGTCTCGGGAACTATGAAATGAAAGTGGCAGCATGATCTCATAAGGAATGAGGCAATAATGAGATCAGACACACAGCCCTTTTTCGAAAGCAGATCGGAAGACAAGAGCAGGCTTTGCTTCCTGCCGAATACAGCGGATAATGAGAACATAATGGTCAAATAGGATAAGCACCAAGGTAGAAGGAAGACTAAGATCATTAGGAGATACCAAAAGAACCATTCATGTGGACCATATGCTGGCAAAATGCATTTCGAGCAGACTAATTGAAGGGCAGATAAAAGGCCCCAGGAATACGACGATTTTCCTCTTCTAACAGTAAAGATGTCAGTTAAAGATGGTCTTCTATGGTTAGAGGAGAAAAGGTATTTTTTCCATACCTCAGCAAAAACATGTTGTACGGGAAACCTCAATCTTAAATAAGAACAGAAGCACAGCTAAGACTTATAAAGTTGAATGTATGCTAACAGTCCAAACAACAATCAGTCTTCAACGCAGAAAATGGACGCCTCGGCAATAAATTCACTAGGAATAATGACGGCGATTTGGCATAGCCACGGCATTAACTAGCGTTCCTATGCTCAGAGATGTTACACCGGTTAAGTTAGGTTTAGATTGTAGTGGGAATACTTACACTAATCTTTTAAGGTTAATAGTTCTTGCCTCCACGCACTATTTTGTTCTTCAGCTTGGCATACGTCCTACCTTACTTCAGCCCATCCAAAAAACCATTACTTTCCTTCCTCTCCTCCGCTTACCCAACAATCTTACCTCTTTCACGGCCTAGAACATACCCTCTTATCTCATTACCTGTTTCAAACACCTACTTTTCCTTCTCCCAATTTCCTCAATAATTTGCTCATTCACTTTCCATCTCCTCACTATGCCCAGCACCAACTCGTTCGTCATCCTATTCATCCGTCGCACCTTCCCTCAACCCTCCACCACAACTACATCTCAAATACCTGCAACATAATATCACCTTCATTCCTCAGAGTCCGTGTTTCTGCACAAAACAATGCTACACTCCACTTTAAACTCCTCGACGATCTTTTCTATACATTCTCACACCAAGTCCCTGTAATCAATTTCATCCAATTTTATTATTGTACTATTTTAAAATTTTCACTTTCTTCGTTCAGTGATACGTACATATTTTACGAGAAGGGCAGCGTTGCAATAATAAACAAGAGGGTTGGAAAGAAAGAAAAAACAAAGATGCATGGAAGAAATGTAGGCTCCTTAGGGAACAAACGCGGGATTCGGGGAGCTCAAGCATTGACTAATACATGAATCTCATCTCGTTCACCCTTATATTTGAAAACGAGTTTAGAGAAATCAGATATACCAATTTAGAGAATCCACAAGTGATTTGTAGAAATGGGACAATAAAAAATCAAATTCATCAAAATCGGAAATGCAAATATTGCGGTAAATCTTCTCTGGTCCATTCCCGGAAGCGAACATTTGAAAAGTGAGAGAGGATATATTCGATTACATTGAAAAACAGAGAATGCGTGAAAAATTCTTGAGGAAAATAATTTCCAAAGCGAGAATGGAATCGTAGACTTCTGGTTTTTCTGAACAATGCGTATTCCATCATTAAATCCAAAAATCACTGACTGAAAATGCAAGTCTGTGATTAGACAGAATTACGCTTTTTTCTGGAAAACACCCTTATCAACCAAATATTTTTAATCTACCACTTTGAGCGTTAAAAATGCAGTATATGTACGCAATGCGATACTCAACCAAACATCATTCATAAAGGTTCCGGTAATATTTATGTAGCTTTTTGAATCTAAGAGCAGCACTAGGCATATTAATATTTGGTTGTGAATACAAAATCACAAAATGTTGCTTTATTCTATTGGTTTTGTCCACTCATTTAATGTTGAGCAATGTTTAAATGTAATAATTTGAAAATAATGTGAAGAGGTAAAACTTATTAATTTCAATTTTATGCTATTGTAAATCTCATTTTATCATATCAAAAAACATTCAATTCGTTCGCTGAACTTTATGTATTGTTGGTAGATTTAAATACGCACGAATTTTAAGCGATGGAATGAGGCGTTAATAATTTTCCGGCGGACCAAGATATTGATAACCTTGAAGAGTTGCAATTATTGCCAATTGCCAATGATGCATCTTTTCGTTAAATAATGCGTTAGAAATTGCTAAAGTAAAACGGATGAAAGGAAAGCGGGAATGTGCCGTGGTTCAGTTTCGGGTCAAGGAAAAGTTTTTACGTGATGGTTTCCGACTGAGTTCGGAAAAGTGTTCCAAGGGGAGGCCTTTACATGCGCAGCGCAGTGAACTGTCTCCTTTCACGTCTCCTGACCGATAAAAAGGATGCCTAAACGACTTTAAACGATTTCCCACCTAAACCACCCTTCCCACTTGCCGTACGAACACTTCCAGCACTCAGGAGGGGATTAGTGGTGGTAGATCCCACTTTCCACCTCAGCTTCCCCTGGAGGGATTCATTGATACAACAACCCCTTCCATTTCGTTTCACTCTCTCAGGGGAATCAATTCTATTTCCCTGTCTCCATTGGGGACCACTCGAACGGGTCCTCTCCTCCAGCGACGACGGGCCGTTAGTCCAGTCACAGGGCTTAAAAGAGACATACCAACAGACGACTGAATTAAAAAAGTTGTGGGCTTTCCCGGTACGACGAACAACAGTCAAGGAAACACAAGGTCCAGTGAAGCCTTTTACTTCTCATTCCTCAAGGATATTAGGATAGAGAATAAATGAAAATAATTTACTTCAGCGAGTTGTAGCGGATGAAAGTCACATTGAGTGTATACAAAAGAGCACTATTCTATAAAACGTATGTATGCAACATGCAACGCGTTTTGGTTTAATGAGAAATCACATACAGACAACAGATATAAAAAAAGATCTGTATAGTTATACAGAAAATAGGACAAAAAAAATGAATAGTATTTCGAGATGTAGTGGAAGGATGACATTCTGGATGTGTACAAGAATACTTTTTATACAAATCTTATTTACTTATTACACAACGAGTTACGGCTTAAAATGGACCCTGCATTTGCCACCTTTCTTCCCTTAAAATCGCAACTTGCTGTTGGCCAACATCCATGAAAGAGCTTGCAAAAACTATTTTTGATCCCATTTTGCCCTGTACATCATTTTAATGGCTTGCGCCCAAGAGAACACTGCAACACGCCCTTGTATCTGACCATTAGAGCTTAATGCAATGCAAAAGAGAGAAAGGATGTCATTGGCGAATTTTCCATGCATTTACTTCAAGGTTACGAGACACGAAGACATAGTTTTATTTTTCAATGGAAATCATATTTACCAACTGATTATCAGTAAGCATATGCCTTCATAATATGACGTTGGTAGAGTGAAATAGATTATAACTAATTATTTATTCATTTTAAATGGAGGGAGACACGCACCCTAGCGTCGTTAAGAGAGTTTTATGGAGGCTTTTGTCCAATCATGTTCCACATCAGGCTTACGATGTCTCATGATAACAACGGAAAATATATTTGGCACATCACCTAATTTTATGCTACCTTTGGAAATACATCGAATTTGGAAAAACATCGAACATTTAGACAAATTAATTAAAATATTTCTCTGTTCATTTCTAAAACTGAAACACCATTAGCTACAGTAAAAAATGGTGCTCCTCATTTAAGTTTACAACGCTCAGTGTTTGGTCTTTACGTAAATTTCTTACCTGAATGTTTTCATGACAGATATAATGTTGTGACAGGCGAAACTTGGTGGAACTTGCTTAAAATGTGAAATGAAAGCTTTAACTGCCCCCACCCCCGACCCTCCTTCTCCCCCCTCTCCGGTTTTCACTCACTTTTTTACTATATATTTGAACAGTTTTCTTATGTATGCACCTGATGATGTCGTCATAAGTCGAAACCTAGGTCGCAAATAAAGTTCATGTGGAATTACTATGTTAAAGCTTTCATTTCACAAATATAATAGTTTGCACAATAATTTAACCTGAATTATCAGATTTAAAGGCACCTCACTACCACTGCTGGTAACTGATCAAAACATGTGCACATTATCCAGTAATGGCAAGAGACTGTCCCTAAGGGATATAATAAAAGAACGAAAGAGATTATTTAGCTCAAGACAAAATTTTCAGCAGGAATAACAGAACAATATTTCTAAATAATGATTACTACGAAGTAGAAAATTATGGAAATATAAATGTAATTTCTTTGAATGAACACTTTCCATACAGAAATGTGGGCAAGCTTTTTTTGGCAACCGAGAAATGGTAGTGAAAAATATGTGACAAGGGAAATAAAATGGCACTCAAATCAGGGAACAAATCGTTCCAATAGAAAATGAACACGGCAATTCTGTCATTTAGCGTAAGAATAATGGGAGAAAATAGTCTCTTAAGAAACTGAGAACTATTTATCTGCTAAAAACGAATGTAAGGGTGGAGGAAAGTGAGATAATAATTTTATACATGGTCATGGCTCTGAACGAGGGCCTACCGCATTTAAATCCAAGAGTAATAAATGACTGAGGTTACTGAAACTGCGATGCAATGATAAGCAGGTGACAGATTTAATCATTTATCTGTCAACCAGTTGACGCAATAAAATTTAATACCGTTAGTTGAAGTCCATGTTATGCGTAATTTATTTCGAAAACTATGCAATACAATAAACTATAGCCTGCGAAAAATGCAAATTCGATGTTTCGCTTTTTTACACAATTCTTGAAAAGTACAGCACGCAATTGTGCAGGAGAACGAAAATTCCTCGTTTTTTCAAAAAATTACAACCCTTGTCTAAAACTTTCAAATGGCATGTATTTAAAACATAACGATTCTTGACTTGACAATAATAAAGGTATCGCAATGCATATTTTATTTTTTCTCGTTCATTTCCGAAAGAGGATATTTTCTTTCATGATGTTATTAGGATATTATTCTTTTTTTAAGCAGCAGTAAACATTCATACATGCCGAATTAAATTTTAATTGGTGGCAAACAATGATAAATTTACCCTGAGAGCTGCTGACATGAGCGAATATGAGTTGGCATGATGAATGATTTTTGCACCAAATAGATATCTCCGGCGGACTAGTGTCCCTGCGAAAAAATTTCGATTGGAAAGATAGCGAGGCAGGTGGGCGCTGAAAGTTTTTCGTGGTGTTTTCTTTACTCTTCACGAAATAGATAGAACACACTAAAGAGCATCAGTTCAATGTGTTACGATTAGGTTATTTAGCGCCCCCCCCCTGCCCCTTGCTGACATTAGCTGCAGCACGCATTGGACGACCGTTGAAACCATTAGATGCCGAGTCTAGTCCAACGATCCTCAGCATTGGTGATCGATTGGGAACCGGTGAAGCGATAGTGGCAGGCTGTTGCTCCTTGTTTATTGGTTAAGGTAATTTATTTGTTCAACTACATCATCTTACCTGAATAATAAGTCATCCGTTATGGACCAAAAACAACATTTACACGTAAGAGCAATTAACTGAATTATATCCGCCCTGTTTCTGTTGTACATTGCTATCATATGATGCAACGTATATATACAAGCATAAGAAAAAAATGGTTCATGGCCAATACTATTTCTATGAATTTGTACCTAATGATACCATAGATCGGCGAAACGCGTTGTACCGCTAATAAATACTGTGGGAAAAAAATACAAAGTATTTGTGGAAGTTTTCCATTTTCGTAAGAAATAAAATAGAATTAGTATTTATCCACACTTTTCCATCACCCGTTGAAACCTAGGTCGGAGTAAAAATTGTGCATAAGTACTATTTCTATTTTGCTTGTCTTATGAAAAAGAAAAAGCCGCAAGGAAAAACCCACCCATACCATTGATGAAACCAAGGACATTCTACTAGCCCTTCGGAGAGCACTACGCTACACACAAGCTTCCTTTTGAAACCTGGGTTAAATAGTAATATGCGCATTGTTCAATATCCAGCGCTTCCATTTAGTGTCATGAGGGACGTTTTTTTCCTCGAAAATTCAGAGTATTTGATCTATTTTATATTCTTAATGAATCCACCGTCAATATATTTTTTATTCCTGCGGGAGACGATATGCCGCAGTCTTCTTCACCGTTCTCAAGACGGCTTCACACATGCAAGCTCCCTTTCATGAAAGTTCTTTCCCTGGTTGAGTTGCTGTCACTACAAGCAGGGCATTGATCTGTTTATACCTTTATTCCCCCTCATTCAAAATTAAGAATATAGGAGATAAATAATACATATTATGGAAACTTTGAACATTTCGAAATTTGACCATCACTGCGTTTGAACCCCGAATACCGCAAGTTTAACAGGTATTTTTGGAATTTATAAATTTGTATAAATGCGGCTAAATATCGCCTAAGATTCTATCGCCTATCGCCCTGGGAGTACGAGTAATAGTATAAATAAAATTAATTGTAAATATGTAAAAACGAAGTGTATTATATTTTCGAATTACTTTACTGCTTATTATTCAAGACAGGAACAGGCATATGCAGAGATGGATTCCGGTGTTTGGAGGTCAGGGGCGGTAGAACCAAAAAAGGTCTTAAATTGTGTTATGTAAGGAATTTAATTAAAGCAATAATAACTAATAATTAAAACATCAGTGACCCAAATCTCGATTCTGCATGTGAGCATTGATTCTCAACAGTGGATCCTGTACGTTGGGGACGCTACGATTCTGCGCGCACAATGTGCACAGGAATCTCAAATACAATAGATTTAACTCAATGAAAATATTACTATGTAAATAATAAAATACTATTTTGGTGTCTTGGCCTGTACTTCTATGACCTCCTATGTATTCAGTCTACTCACCGTTAGATCGGCCATAAGGCATAATTATTTCCAAAAGTAATTTGTAACAACCAATATTATCTCTGTGTATTCATATGGATTTATACTTCTAATATTCAATTAATGAATAAATTCATCTCTAAACGGAAAATTAATTTTATTGTTTAGATTTTTAATCCTCAATCGCACTAATTCTGTATTTTTTGTATAAGTGCGATCTGTGGTCGATAGTCTACCAAGCACTACCCCATATAGACTCTGACTGCCATTATAGCCCGTGCTTACACATCAAAGTGCTACTTGCATGCTGCACTTAAGTCTACTGATATATATAAGTATCCTTCATGAGTAATTCCGGTATTAGCGGATGCAGCAATTGATCATTGTCTATCTTAAACCTTCCTGCTGTATACAGCCAGCGGAGTGCCAGGAAAACCCGACCGAATCATCTTCCTAAGCTCCAGTCTGACACGCTTGCAACATCTCGAGAGTTCAAGTGCCGATTCCAAGTCAACGGAGGTGGAGAGATCGTCTACTACATCATAACCCAACAACCCCTGTGCTTTACAGCTGGAATCGTCGAGTAAATGGGGGCGAGATTGGACAGAGGGTTGGAACTGAACGGTTTTAATTGGTTCCCCTTAAGTGCGCGAGATTTCGTGAGACGGGTGAAGGGGGAGATGAAAGGTGAATATGAGACAAGAGAAGGGGTTCCCCTCTGCTCCTAGATCGAGAGGGTGCAACAATACTAAAGCACTCCTTTCCGAATCCCTCCCCTTCAACTGTCTGATGTTATTGAGTAGTCTGCAATATGAGAGCTGCTCACTAAACAACGCGGGGTTATTGACCCTAAATGTGGCTTTTGACATGGAATTTCACTTCTATTGGCATTGCGAGTGTAGGAATGTCTCGATTCGTATCACTCAGAGTTCCTAATGCGGGGCGCGGCATTGATCTGCTTACAAGTTCCTTTCGTCTTAACCTAAAAAAAATGATTAATGGAACAAACAATGAATATGGCAGTTAGAAAAATTGCTGAAATTCTGAAATCAATACTTTCGTACTCCGCACCACAAGCATTTGTGGATTATATAAATGTGTTAAAACTGAATTAAATATAAATATTAGTCTGCTAAGCGTATTAAGTTTTAGAAATTTTATTTCTCATTATTTAAACAAAGGGCAGCCGCAATTAATTATTATTATAATTACTCTATAGCAAGAACAAATACCACTATGAAAAAATAAATAAATATGTTTTTAGCATAGCATACAAGTCCTTATTCGGGATTTTTTTCAGCATATGATACATCACTGTCGACTTCGCACGATGTATCGCTTTTAATTAGCATACGGCTGGTAAAGGCTAGTTTTGGCCTGCTTCGCTGACTAAGATTTAGCACTTTCTTTCTGCTACTTGTAGAAAGGGAATAAAGCCTTCGTGGTCACCTCTCCGAATTCCGGCAGTGTCCAACGATGAACGAGACGAAATCGATATTTCCATCGTGGATAGTCGTTGCCCAAATCATGTCGATATATATCGATTTTTGTTTCCATATGATCTACAACTACTGAAACCATAAGATAGATAGCTTTTTAACTACGTGTTTATGTCAGGTGAGTTTGATCTTCAATTAGTATCAAGCAATATTCCGACCAATTATTGAGATGCATCAATTTAGATATCTGCGTCGACACATAAAAATATATAATTAGGTTCACATTATGTATTGACGAATGCTACTCGTATTCACATCAAAGCACAGTCATTATCGCACGTTTCCCTTAACGCCTATCCCTGATGCATCGTCTTCGGTAAAACGCCCTCCTTTTAAGGCTACGAGACCTTTAACTACCGACCGCCCTAGCAAAGTGGTCCATCAGGCTTCCCTTTAGTCCTCTCTTCTTGATCCCCTCCTCTCCTTCCAACAATCTCCCGTCCCTTCAACCCAACAATAGCAAGGCGTCTGCCCTTAGTTTAGCAAAGAGCTAATTCTCCGTAAAGACAACGGAGCAAATTCAGTTAATCCCCATCCAAAGACCGATCTCCCCAGCTGTCGTTCGAAGGAAACTCAAACGGCCTTTTGGCGTCAATTTTGAATGGTGTGTAGAGTACTGTTTTCCCATTTCGAGGGTCTGGGATCTAACTCCGGTAAAGTCGGAGAAATCCCGATCCCTAATACAGAACTTGAGGAAGAGTACACTTGAAGTGTAGTATTTTGTCCATTGGATGGTACAATTAAAGTGCGGTCTCCTTGGCTCCTTTTGTTCTGCATAGGCTAAGGCGAAAGCAAGGTTTTTCTCCACCCTTTCTCTATTTCCCTAGCATCATTCCCTTACCAACATACCTATATGTACCTACTATTGGCGCAAGTCACCTCAATTGTTGGGAGTCTCCTCAAATAGCAAAGCAAATTAAACAATATCGCTTAAATGACGACTGAAGGAATATTGGAGGCGAGTAACAGATATAAAAATCGTATAATGAAGGACATTAACGCACAAGAAATTAACAAAAACAAGAAAAAACAAAATATAACTATAAATGGTGGAGTGAGAGTATTTAATAATTTTTTAGATACTTATATTTGAAAAACTATGGAAATACGAGTCCCGTTTAGAAGTTAGCCACTGGGTTGATGAAAGATTATGAAAATAGATAATTACTCGAGATATGTTTCTCTATATGTTACATACTTGGTGGTTGTGATTAAGGAAAAGTTGAAAGCAAAGGAATGGCATCATCTCGGGAGAATGTTGAATAAAAAAGGAGATGCTTGGACTGCTGACAAAAGTCCATACATCCCTACTCTTACCCACTACCTGCCCTCGATGCCGAAAACAACCTGAGTAGCCGATCGCCTCCCTGTAAATGACCAACCAGCGGAATGACCTCCTTCTAAGGCTCCCGAACGGGTACTCGGGAGAAAGGGCAAGGGTTAGAAGATAGCAAAAGAGGAGGAAGAGAGCGGGAGTTAGCCGCCTATTTAATCGGACCGCCACAATTCAGCGTCACCTCTCCATCTCGCGAGGAGCTAATTTCGAGGATAGGTAGAGCCCTTAAAGTCCCCTTTAACATCCATTTTCTCTCTCTACCTCTCTCACTCCCTAACGAATGGAATCGAGATTTACCATTCCGAATACAACGACTACTGATGAAATTGGATAAAACTCACCCGAAGCGTAACTCCCAACAGTCACGTACGTTCAGCACGTCCGTCAATACATTTTTTTTCATTAGGGAATTCTCCAAACTGACTGGTGGGTTTTCAATCATTTCTTATCCTAATGTCCCTAACTATTGGAAAACTAAAAAAAAACAAGTAAATATATATACAATTGGATATTGAACTGCTTGAGAATTAAAAGCCCATTTCCGTCAGAAATTTGTGCAAACGTGTGATATTTCTTCTGCAAATGAGCTTCGAAAATTGGAAAAAAGAACCGATCACCGAGCACCTACAGAGCTAAAACAACAGACGCAGTGGCAGTACAAACACTGAAGTTTTCTTGAGTGTAGTCATTTGCAGCTGTTCGTGGATGCCGATTTAGCTTTCGACTTATGCTTTGTTTGTGGCTCCATTGACTCAGCGTTTCTCTCTCGTCATTCAGGGAGCGTCTTCATGGGCGATGTTGATGCATGTCGTTACGGGAGAGAAATATTGAGACAGATTAGCTCCAAAACCACCTAGCCTCAGAAGCCACATCAGCAACCAACGAAGTGTTTGCGAAAAGACTAGTTAGCGGGTCAGCTGACGACAGCTGATGTGAGGGCACGGTGACCGTACCCTCACATCAGCCTCACATGCAGGGTTTATCACATGGTTATCAGACAAATATTCAAGAAAATGTAATTGGGAAAGGGAACATATAACGCTGGATCAGTATTTTGGAGGATTCGCAGTTTTCTCTGGTTGTGATGCTATTATTATTGGTGAGAGCAAAACGGCAAATCACGAATGACCGTACTTCTCTGCCTGGCACACTATATTTAGTGAGTGCAACTGATGTTTAACAAACACGACAACCGATAGCATGTCCCAAATTCAAGTAGAAAAGGATAGGAAAACGCATAACTTGCAACATAATACCTTAGCTACACTGAGAAGCTCGAAAATAGGAAAATTAAATGTGATGTTTTATCGACTCCCTTTCATACCCTACGAATTAACTACTTATCTTGGCTGCAAAACGTATGCTGGAGCAGCTAAGCACGAATAAAATGTGATCATCAATTTTTCTCTTAATCGCAGAAGTTGAAAGATAGTGAAAAATCCATAGACATGTGTAAAAAAGCGTTTTCCTGCCGCTACAAAATTGCAGTCCAGTATTTTGTAAGGAATAATGAGGACTAAAACCGGAAAAAATTTAAGAATTTGGTGAGCAAAATTTGACTGAAAGGGAATTATTGTTGGGAACTGAGATGCAGAAAAATTACCATAGGAGACTCTTAAAATATATATAGGGTGTGATCAGGGTGCTGAAACCTGCTTTTCAGGAGTAGCAGTCATGGGAAACTTATGAGAAGTAGTTTTGGAGAAGAATGGAATGCATTTTAAGTACAAAGGGCGGGACAAAGGACAAACGTTAGGCTTAGAATGGAGAGGAAGCTTATGGGGAAATTAGCGGAAGACGGTAAAGTAAGGGGATGGAATATTAAAAGGCTCTTGAATCCTGAACAATACCGCCCTAATGGGGAAAAGGAAAGGGAAGGCACACGAAATTCTAGATAGCACGGAGTTAAGATGTCATACGTGAAAATCGAAAGCATTTAATGCTGTGCCGCGAAACACAGAAATTGAAAGATAACGACACTGTGCAACTGTATTTACAGCAAATGTAAAGCTGTATTTAATAAGGGTAAACCGAATCAATACTGTTGAAAAATCGTTCAGATAGTGCTACCGAGTGAATCAATTTCCTTTAGAAAACGTTTGTATTTACAATAGACCATTTTCATTTTACTAGAACTTATTGCATCTATCCGCGGACGTAGACAGCAATCTCCACCGTGGGACATTTTACTTAGACACATTTTCCATTGGTTACTTTCATTGCAATAAATCTCAATAGAGCTCTCTAGTCTAATTGTCACTGTGTAATCAATAGAAACACAATCTATTTCAATTTTAGAGTTCGGTGATCTGTAGAGTTACTACGAGAACCCGAGGGAAACCAGAAATACGGTCGCAATGATCTATTGGAAGAGATAGCGCAATAGTAAAGGTTTAATCCACGGTACGATGGACAAATAAAGTGAAAATAAGAGGATAAATTGAAAGAGAGAGCCATTTCTTTCAATGATACACCACTTTTCCCTCCAATGTTGACGCAGAGAAGAAAGATGCCAACTAAATATTTTAACTCCCTTCAGATGCGACCAACATACATTGCTAGAAGGGAGATTGAGAAATTGAAAAAAGAGTCACACAATGGTCCACAATCGAAGAAAGCCGTCGAAAATAATTTTTTTTAAACTTACTTATTGAAAATTCGGAATGGTATATTCTAATTCTACAGAATATGGCCCCTAATATAGGCTACTAGATTGATCGTGGTTTCTCATGCGTGAAACTCACTCACTCACTCAGTGATTCAACCCGAAGGTTGGTTTGGATAGTTGATGGTAGAGCTCAACCCGGACTAAGCCACAGGCGTGTGAATTTCACACATTCAGGGTAGGGGGGCCAGTTCCTTTCCCTGGGCCACCTCGCACTCCGAGGATTTTTGTGTGAAACTCGTCAAACTTAAATTGATTAGAGCGTGGTATTTAAATCTGTAGCGAAATATAAACCATCTTTGGTGAAATTGCCGGCCCCAATGGTGGCAGGGTGAACCTCGCCTGGCAAACCAAAGGTTGCGGGTTCAACTCCCACCTGGGTAGGATTTTCACCTCCCAGGGCGTGGTTGTGCGTATTCGTCTTTGTAATAAACATGTAGTCATTGTTTTCGGAAACTATTTAGAGGCATTATTATTATTTAGTTCAACTTAAGGAAAGATAATGCACGAGCCACTGGTGTACTTAAAGAAACACTAAAGGTAAAATTGTTTATTTAAAAGTCATAGCTGGTGTTTTTTTCCAGCCAGCGTACATATTTTCGCCATAAAGTTTTTTTTATATGCACTGTTTATACCTAAATTTTGAAATACAAATATCGGAATCCTATGGATACAAGCAATCCTATACTTAAAATTTGAGGCCGAATGATACAGTTGAGTCAAATTGATAAAAAATTCTTTAAATTTACACCAGATAGAGAGAGAGGGAGACCTAGCAAAAATGGAGAGACGATGTCACAGAAGGTTCAGAAATAATGAATTTTCTCAACTAGAAAGAGAGATGAGTTATGTTTTGACAAGGTCAAAGAAATATAGGGTTTTAACACCCAAGGAAGATACATTTGAGTACAAAAAATAGTAAGGAGAAGAAGATTCTTACTCATCTGACCTTTATATCGTGATCGTTCATAAGCTCAGCGGAATGGTTAACTAGCTGGGCCAGCGCTCTGTACCACATGATACAACCCAAAGGAATCAAATTTCTGTAGCTGCGTTTGCGAGCTGTTGTTATTTTACTTCTATACTCCTTTGTACGCTGATATGGAAAACAACTTTACACTCATGAATCTTTCACTGCATGTCTGGATTGTATGAATGAGGCCATATTTGGGAGCGATTGACTATAATACTTAAGAAAAATGTCTAAGGAAATAATTTATATGGATTCACAAATTTTATCTCCTGCATCAACCCGTCCTAGCTGAAGAGTGTGCCATTGGATGTAAATGTAGCAATCACAAAATAATTCTCTTGAAGAGAGCAGTTAAAATTTCCCAAATAACTTTGTCGTCACCACTTGGGGAATTCCGATTAATAACTATGCTGAACAAAAACGTGCGTCTCAATACAAAAAAAGTTAAAGGATTTCAGCAACTGGGGTGTATCTTATCTTTATTCACGTGCTCAACTTTTCTTGGAATAATATGGGATGGGGGTTAGGATCTTTTTCATGCCCACCTCCATCGTATTTGCATTCACTCATCTGACCTCATTTGCCAAGAACCACAGTGAACAACCATTATGCTCGGTAGGTATCCGGAAATAATGACGATATTGCTTTCGGCCAGTTAATTTCAATTTGGGACCGCTGTAGGAAGCCATGAAAGGCCTGGATAAAAAAGGAGGAAATGGGAGATGGGTGGAGATATTGGAGAGTAATGGGTAAAAGAAGGAAAATAATCGAATAAGTCATTCCATGATATATAAAACCAATACTCAACACTCCAGGGGGAATTAGGGAAACATCTAAGAGGAGGCACAATAGGAGAGGGTTTGGAAACGTTAAGGAGGCCAGGTGGCCTGGGAAGAGAAAGTAAGGGTGGTAGGAGTGAAACACATCATTTGGTATCAATTCAGTAATGATCTGTACTTGAATATTTCGATTTTAATGAAACCAGCCTTAATTTAAATCATAAACAGATTGAGGAACATATCAATTGAATAAGTTGTCACACGTCCACTCTCCAGTACTCATTGTTAACATTTAGCAATATACAAAGAATTTTCTCTGCAGTTCAAATTATAAATCTCAATATATTTTAATACAAAGTGGAAATGTTAATTTACCGATCTATAAACATTTTCTATGGACTTAAATTACATACTCAACAATATTTGATTCAAAACTGGATTTTGAGGTTAATGAGAAAACACTCTGTCTTAAACAACTTCGTAATCATTGTTTTATGAACACTGAA